>CM060378.1:57319774-58519774 GCA_030545235.1 Helianthus tuberosus | reverse complement strand
TGGGGTTGTACGGCCATTAACGAACTGTTCAAGTTCTAGGCCAGTGAGGGTCGCCAGAACCTGTTTCCGCCAACTAGTGAAGTTATCGGAGGTTAGTTGAATGGGGAAGTGGGTGTGGGTGGAAAGATTGATGATTGTGGACGGTGGTTGCCATGACTTATCGGAGAGGGAGGATTTGGATCGGAGTAACTCAGAGGAGCTTTGTTAGAGCTCTGATACCATATGACAGGTATGTAAATATTGAATCTGAGATGATTTCTATTGCTATACAAGAGTGCCTTATAAAGGCAATTTACAACATAGAAAGAGAGAATGTACAGGAGCTAAACTAGTCTAATGAGATTGACAAAATATACATTCCATACATACGTTTGACTAGGTATTCAAGGCTTGATTATTGCATTGCCTTATAGCAACAACTGTACTTATTGAATATTTTACTAGAGTCAAATGCACCAACATCATCTGAGTAAAAGATTAGGATACACATATTGTAATAAATTACCATGATAAATAATATAATATTAAGCTGAAATTTTAACATCAATAAACTCATACTTATATATTGTAAAGCTATAACACAAACAAATAAGCCTCCCAGGGATCATAGTACAATGCCATTGATTATGCAATTAATGCCTGCAATGCGGCGGTACTGTTGTTCAGGAGTTGCATTCCCTCTTCACCCATACGCCTAACTTCACATGGCGAAAGAATCCTTATGCATCGAACTGACCCCACAAATTCCCTGCATCAAGATTAGGAGTGAATCAGGGTTCGGTTTTTGGGGGCCAAACCACCATGTCCGGTTGGTTGGACGTTGAAATCACCAAACATTCAAAAACATGCAAAGTAATATTGGTGGTGTACAAATCATCTCCACACTGAAAAAAGCAGAAATCAATACAATTATGTGGTTTTGGTTAACGTTTCTGCATTTTAAGTAAAACAAAAGAACTATCGATGTTGGAGGTCTTCAACGTTAGCGGGACAGGTCGGTTAGGTAACTGGTCAAAACAGGTTTGGACGAAAACGGGTTCTTTTATGAGGTTGGGCTAAACACCCCTTTGTGCTAAATATGGTTATAAAATCTAATTTATTTCGATAACAATCTAGTTTTTGAACAAATTGATTTACGAGGTTTTATACATGTGACTTTGGACCCGTTAATTTTCTTTTATGTTTTTAATTTAATAAAGGGGAAATCACGAAAATAGCCAGGTCAACGCCGTTTTTTCAATTTTGGCCACCTGAAACGGCTCCCCAAGCCTTTACACGAATTCCGACACGGCTCAAGACATAACTTAAGAGCTTTCCTCATCAGTCACTCAGTTGTTGACACGTGTCCACCTGTCTCTTTTAGCTGTTCAGTCCCTGTCTTCTTTAGTTCTTTCCTGACACCCACTCATCCCACCCCTTACAAAAATGTGCACTCAGCTTTTTTTTTCTCACTCATCCCACCCCTTACAAAAAGCTAAAGTAATCACCTGTCTTTCTTCTCAACACCCACCACATTTAAAAGATCTTTTCTCACCAACGAATGGCTGATGTATGATGGTGATTCGATGAGTGGTGATCGGAGGAGGTGGATGATGGTGATGGTAACCGGAGGTTGCGTCGGAGAAGGTGAATGATGATGATGTTGCACGGTGGTCGTTCAGGAGGTGTTGAACGAAGTTGGTGTTGGATGTGACGGAGTTGTAGCGATGAGCGGAGAATAATGATGGTGAACGAAGATTGACAGATGTTTGGTGATGTAGGTTAATGTGATGATGAATGATGAAGTGGTTGGTTGCAGGTTGGTGGTGCTCGGTGAGGGTGGTGGGAGGTTGCAGGGCGGTGGTGGGAGGTGAGGGTGGTGGTGGTGCTCGGTATTGATGCGTCGATGATGGAGCAGTTGGTGTCGGTTGTATGTTTTATGGTGACAGCAGTAGCTGTTGATGGTTGTTCAGGTGGTGAAGAGTGATGGCGGTGGTGATTCATGGTGGTCGTTATTTGTGGTGGTGCTCGGTGAGGGTGGTGGGGGTTGCAGGTTGGTGGTGGGAGGTGAGGGTGGTGGGTGCTCGGTGAAGAAGACGAAGACAGGGGAGAGAGAAAGAGGAGAGAGAAAGAGGGGAGAGAAACATGATATATCAAAAGTGACTGACATGCTTTTTTGTTGACAGTAATGACATGTTTTTTGTTGACAGTTAACACGTGTCAACAGCTGAGTGGCTGATGAGGAAAGCTCTTAAGTTATGTCTTGAGCCGTGTCGGAATTCGTGTAAAGGCTTGGGGAGCCGTTTCAGGTGGCCAAAATTGAAAAAACGGCGTTGACCTGGCTATTTTCGTGATTTCCCCTTTAATAAAACATAACCCGTTCATAAATAAATGGGTTGAAATAGTCGCCTTGTTAGTTGTTTTCCAAAAATAAAGGTTTACATTATTTAAATAATTAGCATGTGGATTTTCTTTTTGCTAAATGATTAAATCAATCAATCATACCCAGTAAAATCCCACAAAGAGCAAAGCTATTTGTAGGGTCTGGGGAGGGTGGGATGTAGGCACACCTTACCTCTACCCCTAGGGATAGAGAGGCTGCTTCCAGAGAGACCCTCGGCTCCAAAACACCCAGGAAAGAAATAAATAGAGCATGGGGTGTGTGTGTGTATATGTGTATGAAGCTACCAATGTGTGTGTGCTAAATGATTAAATCAGTGTGTTAAATATGATTACAAAAGTAATTATTTTTTATCACTCATTATATATTAAACATAACTAGCATCAACCCATTCATAAATAAGTTGCTCTATCAAATATGAATTAAAATTTTGAAGTAACTTACTCCCATGGATCATCACCAACAAGAAGAACATCATTCTCGAAATCTACATACACCAACTTCCATCCGGAACTCATAGAATCATTAAGCAGCCCCTCGAGCCCAAACATCCGCTCGATTTCAGAACACAATCCGTCATAGTTTTTGAATCTCGATACATCAATCGATCTTCCTACGGATCCTGCTTTTTGAATCTGCCGAAACAAAAATTCAACAAAGTTTTCTCCCATATTGTTGTCATACAACAGTGTCGCATTCGGCCCATACACATACACAGACAGAGACAAACACATGCGTGTGTGCATCCATGCACCATAGATTAATAATATTAAACGTACATAAATTATATCATTTCAAAAGTAGTTTGTATTTTGGCTTAGAAGGGAATATTCTAACCTTTGTATAGGTTCTCACACGAGGAGGTGGGCCCACTTGTCGTCTTGAGCCATTCCGCATGATCCTGGTGTCATTAAACTCCCCCTTGCTAGAAGAGGTCCCTCCTGAGGTGTCAAGAACTTCATGGCCCGAGCTAAAACTGTTGTTCACTAAATAACCTGAAGGATCGCTGTAATCACCATCTTTAAACCCGCAAAACTCATCCAAAACGACACTCGAGACTGATGGATCAACAACCGAACTTGCCCCGTTACAAACATCATCAAGCTGCTCGATTGGCAGCTCATTTACAAGAGTTTGAGGATTAATGGTGGGCTCAATAGGTGACGACGGTTCAGGTTTTACTATGTCTGAGGCTGCAATGGCTTTTTGGATAATTGGTGAAACGGGGCCGGTATTGGTTATGGTTTGAGGTTTTGTTAACATGTTGATCAACATTGATGGGTTTGAAAAATTTGCATTTATGGCTTCTGTGGCCCGAATAAAAGGACGGGCCACCGTATTATTCCATTTGGGCGGTTCTCCTATGAAGCTAGAGTTGAAGGGTCGTTTTAGGGTTGAAGCGAGTCGAGGGAAAATATAAAGACTTTCGGGGGTCTCGATGTCCCACGGACTCACTCGGTTTCGCTTATCACCACACCCTGGTTCGTCCCACTCCACCTGATATGTATAATTACAAGAGAATGTGTATGTATATTATATAGTATCATACTAAAAGTTTAAATTTCAATTTGTTTATTCATTGAAATAGACTCTTATAAGTAACTGATTTCTTTTAGTATGCTATGAAATGAGTACATCTGATATTTAGTGTTTTGAAATGGTAAATATTATATTGTGAAATTTTGATATATATGTAAAAAAATTCGAATGTGGTAACTTGGTAAATGATACACAAACCTGAAGAGTATTCCACTTCGAGCTAGGCCACCTTAATGGATCTACATCACTTATACCTGTAATAGTCCCCATATGCCTACATAAACAACAAGATGATCAACTTATATTTGAACGGTCTTTATTATAACCGAAAGGTTGACTATAGATTCGACAAAATGGACCGGTCAGGCAACAGGCCAGAAGGGTATTTTGGTAAAGATTTTGACCTTCCTCAAATTAGTTAGTGTCAATATGACTAAAAGTTATATTATAATAGTAATTTAATTTTTTAAATAAAATGACTTAGAAGGTTTTAAACATTAAAAATGTATTTTAGGAAACTTTTGACCCGTTAGACATCAACAGTACCCAAGAATCGACCCATTTATAAGTAAATGGATCAAAATTGGCATCTCTACCTCATAAAAAACGTTAATTCCTAAAGTTCAAAACATCACATTTACACATATACCTGCGTTTTCCTGAATCCTCGGTTTCAAACATCATTCCAAACCTCATACCAACGGATAGTTGATTCCTATAAATCGACTTTCTGTATTTTACCAATGGGATGACGAATTCTGCAGGGCATGCCCTAGAGTTAACACGATAATCAGTTATCTAACAATGAAAATGTCAGCCCGTATGATGCCTACATGGCAAATCTATACTTGAAGAAATCAGACTATAACAGTTGACAGGTCAAAGTTGCCCATTTTGTGTAACAATTACACATCAAGCTACCTTGGGTTATAGGATATCGTAAACGGGCTATGGTTAGCAGCGGCATGAGCTGCAGCAGCAAGACCTCCTATGTGCATTCTATCAGTAGATAAAACCGAAGATGGTGAATCCGTTTGTTGACGGTTTGCGCGCCGCACTCCCAACAATAATTGTGATTCTCCGCCCCTGCCACAATAATATTATATGTACAGGATGCATAACAATGTGAGCATCAAGCAGCTCTCACCTGATAAATAGAACCGCATCACCTGCTTTAAGCCTTTTTGCACTGACAAACATACTCCAACCCGTAGTCAAAAGGTGCCGTTTCGGCTGCCCTGCATAAAAAAAAGATAAATAGAAAAATAAATTTCAACATATTAAGCTTTTGTACTATTGATTGTTAATTTTCATACATGGCAATATGGCATTATGAAAGTTGTAGAAATGCGATGTGATCACCTCGATATATATGACGGAATGTCCATGTATTATCGTGCAAATCTCGAACAACAAGCTCTTGAGTCGGAGGTTGCATTGAAAAATCCTGAAAAACGATATTAATTTAATTAACAATTCTAAGATCTCATCAAGAAATTTTAAAAATAGTATAGAACTATAGGTGGAAATTTTGCCAACTTACTTATGTATGCACAGATTTGGGTTGTGTTTTTAGTTCTAACGGGTCAAATAGGTTGAGTAAAAACATAGCTTGGAAAGGAAATAGGTCAAACGGGTTGAAAGACACAAAAGTGTTTGATGCACAGAACCTCCTAAATCGTTGTATTAGAAAATATATTATTAATGAATTAATACAAGTTTTGTGGTGATATTTGGCGCACTAAATGTTTATGAAAAAACACTTCAGAAAAAAAGTGCTTCGGGTCCAGCCGGCCCGAACCGTTTTGACCTGTACCCAAGCTATATTTTGACCCATTATCCAAAACGTCTAACATGTTCATTATACCACGTATTCACACAGACACAGTAACATATTAAAAAGTAAACATTTGGACAAATGAGACTCGTTTTGACCATACCAAAACTAGTGTTTGAATAGTTATCAAAACTGTCTTACCTGCTGATTCTATCATTTTACCACACTAACTATGTTAAAAAATGAAAAATTTGGACAAAAGTATGACCATATCATAATTATTGTTTGGCCCGTTACCCGACCCGCTTGACCTCCGATTTTGCCACGTGTAATAAAACTCACCAATTGTGGAAAAATCTTTTCTGCTGCTCTACGAGGCGCCGAGAAGCCGCCATGTGTGCTGGTATCACTAGGGGTCAAAGTCTTGCAAAAGAACTCATTTGGATGTTTGCTCGGTCTCGATCCAATATCTGGCATGGGAAAAGCGTCCTTTTCCTGAATCATAACATTCATCCATCACATTAGTCACCAAAAACCATTTCTTGATATATACAAGCTCTTTTATTATATATATATATTTTTTTTGCAAATTTACGAAAACTTACGGAGTTCAAAGGTTGAAGGCTCATTTGGGCATAGATCTCATCGGTATCTTTGTCTGCCTATTTCATGAAACAAAAACTAAGAATATAGGTTGATCTAGTGGGTCAAACGCGTAAAATGTAAAATGGGCTTAAAGAGGAAACGGGTCAAACATATAGAAAGTCACCCAAAAGTGTACTTTTAGTGCATAAAACCTTTTAGAACTTTATATTAAAAATATTTATATATTTACTGAAACACTGTAAGTCTTTAATCATACCTAACACGCTAATTATCTATAGAACAATCAATATAAAAATTAGGAAAAAAGTGTTTCTAGTTGACCGACACCAAAAGTACCCTTTTTGGCCCGTTACTCAACCCGCACCTTTTGCCACCTTTTAAGTTTCTTATACAAATTTAGATGAAGTACATGTAGAGTAGAATTTAGAACTTGGCATAATAACTGAGAAGGAAGACTCGGGTAGTCAGGAACTTGAGTTGTTGTTCTATTTGATGTGGCCGCGACCTAATGAACCAAATTTGAGTGTGTTATAGCAAATAAAAAACATGTAACATGTATGCATCAAATAGCACAAGAATGTAAACCATTTTAATATTTTGTTTCTTTTCGTTTTGTGGGTTTCGTTTCGACCATAGATGTAATGGGTATAAATGTCACAAATTTGAAAATGGGTTACGTTTTAATATTTTGTTTCTTTTAATCTAATGTAAGTTTTAAGAAAAGAGTATAAATGTCACAAATTTGAAAATGGGTATGTTTCATGTTATGATTTTTTCAAGAATATATTTTCCCCTAACAAAATCTTGGAATCCTACAAGATCCATATATAACATATGAATGAACACATTTAATTTTAGGCCTTATCATTGTTGAATGAACACATTTAATTTTAGACCATCAAGGAACGAAGAAATGGTTAATATATTAAAAATAATTGAATAAAAATGAAACAAATAGCTTATGCGGAAACAAAACCTGTTCACTGTGCCCTTGTGGGAAATAATAAACGAGGCTTCCAACCTGTGGTAAGGTTACCAAGGGGCCAGCACATGCATGCCATAATTCTGAATTTATTGTCTTTTTCACCCCTACAATATGAATAAAAACACAACTTTTACAAATACAGATACTACAACAAATTCAAACACAACTCTCCCTATCATTCTCTGCCATAAATGTCATCAAGTAAATGTAAATCCCAAAATAAACCACATTTTTTTTTTTATAAAAATTAATTCTAATATCACAAATATATCTATTATTTTGTGTATCTTTGTACATCACTACATCAGTGTCAATGTATGGTCATCCAGATTTTTACTTCTACAGCCATGAAACACAGGGTAAATCGGAAAAAAAAAATAACTTTAAATGTACAACCAGACTAGCTGTGTACCTTTACAAAAATGTGTAATTCTGGAAAAAAAGAACTTTGACAAAAATACAGTAGATACCCTTACAACAGTACAAGATAAAGTATATACCAGAATTTAAAATAGATACACAAAAAAACTACTTGTCAAAAGTTTCTCAGAAAGAAAAACTTAGAAATGGGCTAGATATTTAATATAGCTATATTAGTAAAAACTTTTACATATACATGGAAACTAGCATGTAAATATGTATTATCTTGTAAAATTGTATGATTTAGAGAGCAAACTGCAAAAACAAATAGTAAAAAAATGTCACAGAATAGTAACAAACTTTTAAAAGTGTTCTAATTAGATCACTCGTATCATTTTTGTCCCAATTAGATAACTTAACATTCAAATCGAGTCATGTTTTTTTTCCACGTGTCAAGAAAAAAATGGAGTATAAGATGATGGGGCCGGATTATTTTAATATATGAAATTATATTTATTAAATTTAAAACACTTTAATTACATTAAAAAAAAAAAACAAGTTACAATCGACGTCATCACTCGACGTTAGCATCAAATAAAAGAGAAAAAATAAACAAAAATTCAAGTCACTACGGTTACCTATTAAATGGATGAAAAAACCCTTAATTTTAATGAAAAAAAATGAATGTTGAGTGATTTGATTAGAACACTTTTAAAACTTTGTTACTATTCTACAAAAGTTAACCAAAAAAACAATGGTCATATTATTCACAATTGTATTTAGTAAGTTGCATAAATTGGTGTTTCCTTGCACTTTGGTCTTACTTTAGAATAAATTAACTAATTCAAGCATACATGTACATTTGATGACATATTGCTAGACTTATATTTTTTTTCCAAAACTAATGGGACCCATGTTACTATGTAAACTGATAGGATCAGGTAAGAAACAGAGGATTAAAAGTAGAAAAGTAGTTAAAATATGTTAAACTTGTTAAACAAACTAACCGGTTTGACCCTGCATTTCCTTCAACAATGTCACCTCCTCAAGTAAACTTCCTGCCCCAATCTTCTCTTCAATAATATTCATATCACACTTTGAAACAACACTTCAATGATCATCTAATAAAGATCACATTGATTCCTTCAAGGGGCAAAGTCGACCAAAACAAAACCCCACCTCAATCAAACCAAGATTTTATTTCCACTCAAAAAAACAAAGAAACCCACTTGAGATTCTTATATTAAGAAGAAACCCATTTGGAAAAACCATACATTTGTCAGAAACAAGCGGAAGAAAACAAGAAATTTGAAGAATTGGGGGCAAAATAACAGAGGAATATGAAGAACAGTCGGATTGATAAAGAGGGCATGCCCCAAAAATCCAAAACCAAAGAACAAAAACCTGCAAAATCAAAGTGGGGCTACCTATAACAGCAATAGCATAAAAGAGATTTAGAAGAATAAAAAGCTGTTTTTTCACGCTTATCAAAGCAAACAAGTGCTCTGTTTATTGAGTGCCACCTTTAATAATATATACACACTAAGATGAGAAACCGTCACCATGTATAAATCAATAAATCAAATTCGGGTCGTATATATTTTGATTATTGACCCGTTTACCTTTCGTGAATAGACTGCATGGTATGTAATAAAGTCGAGTTAAATGTTTGGTTGGTTAGTGGTTTGTCATTTTTGTAGAGTTGATCCCAATGTTTTAATAATTATAGAATTGGTCTCAATGGTTACAATTTTTAAACTCGGGTGGTCGTTATCAGTAATCTCTGTTAAGTTTCTCTGTTAAGTGTGTATAAAATTACTAAGTTACCCCTAGATAAAAATAAAACAATTAAATAAAAGTAAAAAAATGAAAGATGGGCCCACTTTATTCTCTTTCTCTCAAAACTCTTCTTCTCTTATTCTCTTTTTAAGGGTTGTTTGTTTTTTTTTCTTAAAAGCTCTTTCTGGTCTCTTTTATCTGCGCCGCGTAGACACGTGCAGAACTTTTGTTTCGCAGAATGTTTGTTTTCTAGCAGTGATTTCATTTAAAAACATCTGCTTGTCCTCTTATTCCAACAGACCTGGACTTCCCTCTTCTAACCTCTTCATACCACTTCCAAACCCTAGTTCTCCTTCCCTTCTCACCTCACACCCCTCTCATCCTCCCAAAACGGCTTCCACCTCTCTCCTCTACCCCACAGCGTCGCCGCCACCCTCTCCTCCACCCCACAGCTCCGTCACCTCCCCCACCTCCGGTTGACCCGACGTCACCTTCCCCACCTCCGATTGAGCCCCCTTCACCGCCGACAACCCTAAATCGTCGCCCCTGCTGCCTCCACGTCGTTGCTGCCTCCCAGCCGACTGACTCCAATCTCCTTTACCGACTCCAATCGTCGCCCCAATCTCCTTCACCGAATCCAATCGTCGACCTCCACGCCCCTACTGCCTCCATGTCTTTGCTGCCTCCCAGCCGACCGACTCCAATCTCCTTCACCGACTCCAGCCGACACCTCCACGGTTTGTTCATTATTTTAATTTTTGTTAAAGAATTATTCTTTTCAGGTATGTTTAATGTTTGTTTAAGCATTGTTCTTTTTTTGTTTGGTCCACCTCTTCTGTTACAAATGTCTACAAATGTGGTCCGCAGACTGCAGACGTTTTACCTCTGAAAAAAACAAACAGCACCTTAGTTCACGAGAAACACAAAGATTCACCACCACCATCTATCTTCAACACTGTGAATTAAAATGTGAAATTTTATTAAGACAACAAAAAGGGATTTTAATGGTTGGATCATATCGACAACAACCATAATGGCTGATCTACAGCTACAATTTTTGTTTTTGGGTGTGTGTGTATAAATGGCAAAATTACAACCAAATCCGGAAATTAGCGGACCGTTATAAGGCGTTGGTTTCATCCATCACTATTTGGAATCGCAAGATCGTCTTCGACATATACATATCGGTTAACAAAAAATGGTCGTCTTCGAGGACCAACTCGCCAAATTTAGATGAAGAACTGAAACCAAAACCAATACATTTCCGAGCAGCCTTGTTAACTGGTGGTGATTTAAGGTGGCGACAGCGGCGGGTTATTAGTTGTGGTGACCGGTGGTGATTTAAGGTGGCGACGACGGGTAGTTCAGGTTGGTGGGGGATGGGGTTGTTGGTTGTTATGAGTGACGTGGCCGGGGCTCGTGTGGTGGTTTACGAAGCAACATGTTCATTGCCGGAGGTTGGGAGGGTGTTTGATGGTGGAAGTACAGGGCAGTGTGGTTGGGTGGTTGGGTGGTGGTGGTGATGGTGGTGGTAGAGGTGTGGTGGTTTGGTTTTGTTTAGAGAGAGTAAGAGGGAGAGAGGAGGAAGAAGGTGTGACCATTTGTGTTATTTGTTCTAATCTCAGGGGTAAACTAGTCATTCCACACACGTTTAACTAAGAAACATAACAGATGTTTGTGATAAGGACCACCCGAGTTTAAAAATTACAGCTATTGGGACCAACTCTATAATTATTGAAGCATTGAGACCAATTCTGCAAAAAATGACAAACCACAAGGACCAACGAGGCATTTAACTCTAATAAAGTCAGACATTTTTTTGTCAATTCAACGCAACATCAACAAGGAGGTTTTATTCCTACATTCTAATAACACCATCGTATGGCATGAGATAAAGCCCTCTCAATCATTATTTAATCAATTTTTTTTCTGTTTTTATATCTATAACACTCAAATAAAATACCATGGTATGAGATAAAAGCCTCTCAATCATTACTTAATCATTTTTTTTTTCTGTTTTTATGTTTATAACACTCAAATAAATAAATAAATAAATAAAAACATAACATTTAAGCTAAATAAAAATTACATTAAAAAAACTTAACATTTAAATATTAAAAGTATATGGTTCCAAATATAAACCACTAATATTTTTATTATTAAAACAAAAGGTACAGAAATTAAAGTAATCCAAGTCGGTCTCTCAAATCCTCTAAGCCGCAACGTTATCAAACGGCCTTTGGTACAGTGCTTGGAACTCGATTTGTGTCGCGGCAAGTGTTTCATTCTCAAGCACACCCACTTTGTGGTTCAACACAACAACATAGCATCTCTCAAATTTTGTACACTTGATTTGTAGATGCATAAACCTTCTTAAAATTGATTTCTTCTATGAACATTTTCACCCACACTTTCATAGAATGTGAACCTAACCGTACTCCAACATTGAGGCGAATCTGAAGGCAATCTTTAGTCAACCGTATCCACCCAACTCGTGACCAAAGCGATATCCTCAGCCTCTGTCCAATAGTGTGCCATTTGAGAGGATAGAGAGTTTGAGAGTATAGAAAGGTTGAGAGTGACATAAAGTGTCGCAACCCCGTCCCCCTATACAAATACAGGAACGGACGGCCGCGGCCAGTTTCGGTGGTATCTAGTATTGTCTAATTTTGGCAGCGGAAATTTCATCAGGACCGTAGTTAGGAAATATTTTATCAGAGTAAAATACTACACTTTCATAATATCAAACACATGGGATAAAACCCAAGTTTTAAGTACACACATTTTCATAGGAATAAATCCTATTTTTATTTAATAAAAACATCTATTTCTTTTTAGGTAACTTTATTGCCACTTTTCCAAGCCTTCAGTGCTGTCCAGCTGGCTTCCATTTAGCTTTCATATTTTGTTACCTGAAACGCGTTTAAAAACATTTTGTCAGTGGGAAATACTTGTGAGTGAATCCCAGTTTAATCAAGTTTAAATAAAATTCATTATACGCTATTGAGGGCGGTCTCGCAATTACATTTGTTTCCAAGTCATACCAATTACCACCCACGGTACTGTCAAACCCGACTTGTGGAAAAGTTACTCCTCGTAAGGCAGTAACTAATTTTGTATACAAAACCCCAACATACCGACGATAATTGTATCCTTACAAATACTCAATAACTGCTTAATATATAATTAATCGTGTGAGGTTTTGTAAAAACAGTTAACAAAAAGGAGATTACTCACATTGATGTCTTAGGTTTTCAGTAAGGATTTCCTGGGAATAATCAATAATTTACACAAATGCATACGTGTTAGTATAATAACTCATTTTAACATTAGTAATACCCTCCCCGAGACGGCATTCCAATGACTACGTCGGGCAGAACCACGACAGCCGTTACGGAACCCTAGATCATTTTAACATCCAGGGGTTATGATACTTACAACGGAGCAGAAGTTCGTTATTTAGGGGGGGGGGGTATTATACCCGAGTATTATGCCTATACTTCAGAATTTAGAGAAAGAAAACGTTTCTGAGCGATTTTCGACTGAAGGCCAATGCCCTCTACTTATAGGGCCTCATTTCGGGTTTTACGCGGCCCGCGTAAAACGTAGCAAGAGGCTACGCTGCCCGCCTAGTAGGTGGCTAGGGCTGTAGCTGATCCGGGTCATGCACATAGGGTCGACTGGTGTTGGGCCATGTGGCAGCACCGGGCTGCGCCACATTTTCGATCTCTCACGGGGGTCTACGCTGCCCGCCTAAGGGGTCTACGCGCTCGCCTAAGGGGTCTACGCTGCCCGCCGAAGGGGTCTACGCGCCCCGGGTCAAACCCAAAAATTTGATTTTTAATTATTTTTAATAATATTAAAGGTATTCGGGGTCCGTTTTCGCGTATGGGGTGTATTTTAAGACATATTCGGATATTTTAAAATATATTAGAGCGTCGGAAAAATTCAGGAGGGTTGTGATATCCTCCCCACCTTGTTTTAGAGCTCGTCCTCGAGATCTATTGGAACAAGTTTGGATATTTCCTTTGCATTTCTGATTCAAGCTCCCATGTGTACTCTGGTCCTCTTTTGGAGTCCCATTTTACTTTGACCAGAACTAATCTCTTGTGCTTAAGGTTCTTGACTTTCCTGTCTTCGATTTGTAGAGGCCTTTCTACAAACTTGAGTTGTTCATTTACCTCTATATCCTTAAGAGGCACTACAAGTGATTCATCAGTTAGACATTTCTTGAGATTTGATACATGAAATACATCATGTATTCCTGCCATTTCCTCTGGCAGTTGTAGCTGATAGGCTACATGTCCTATTTTTCTAATAATCTCAAAAGGTCCAACATACCTGAGACTTAGCTTTCCTCGTTTGATGAATCTTACCACTCCTTTCCAAGGAGAGACTTTTAATAATACTTTATCTCCTACTTGAAATTCCAATGGTTTGCGTCGGTTATCAGCATAGCTCTTCTGTCGATCATGTGCTGCTTTCAATCGTTCCTTGACTTGAATGATCTTGTCAGTTGTTTCTTGCACTATCTCAGGTCCAGATAGTTGCTTATCCCCAATTTCTGCCCAACAGACTGGGGTTCGGCACTTTCGTCCATAAAGTGCTTCGAATGGTGCAACATTGATACTTGTGTGATAACTGTTATTATTATAAGAAAATTCTATTAAAGGTAAGTGATCGTCACACTTACCTCCAAAATCAATTACACAAGCTCTAAGCATGTCTTCCATTGTCTGAATTGTCCTTTCGCTTTGTCTGTCTGTTTGAGGATGATATGTTGTGCTTAGATTTAGTTTGGTTCCCATTGCTTTTTGGAAGCTTGCCCAAAAATGAGAGGTAAAACGACTGTGCCTATCAGAAACAATTGATAAAGGAATTCCATGTAATGAAACGATTTCATTTACATATAATTTAGCTAGCTGTTCCATACTGAAAGTTTCCATCATTGGTAGGACGTGAGCTGACTTGGTTAGTCTATCTACAATCACCCAGATTTTATCATTACCTTTCTTTGTTTTGGGTAATTTAGTAACAAAATCCATTGTTATCAATTCCCATTTCCACACTGGCATCTCCAATTGTTGCAGCAATCCTGAGGGTTTCTGGTGTTCAGCTTTAACTTGTGAACAAGTTAAATATTTGGAAACATAGGCTGCTATATCCTTTTTCATTCCTATCCACCAAAAATTATTTCTTAAATCCTGATACATTTTATCGCTTCCTAGATGCGTCGTATATTTGGACTTATGGGCTTCTTCCAATATACGATGATGCAGGTTCCCTAATTTAGGTATCCACATTCTCTTTTTATGAAATCTTCAAATTCCATCAGTTCCTTGTTCTAATTCCTTAATCATTCCTTTTAATTTTTCAGTATCATCCTTGATTACTGATTCTTGTGCTTTTCTAATTTGATCATTTAAATCTACTTGTAGATTTAATTTAAGAGAACGTACCCTTTTTGGCTTTTCATGATACTTTCGACTTAAAGCATCAGCCACCACATTTGCCTTTCCTGCATGATACTGGATGTTACAATCATAATCACTAAGAATTTCCATCCACTGTCTTTGTCTCATATTTAACTCTTTTTGCCCGAAAACATACCTTAAACTTTTATGATCAGTGAATATGGTAAACTTACTACCATAAAGGTAATGTCTCCAAATCTTAAGGGCAAAAATTATAGATCCTAACTCTAGATCATGGGTTGAATAATTCTCTTCATGATTCTTAAGTTGTCTAGAAGCGTAAGATATAACCTTTTGACGTTGCATTAATACACATCCATAACCTAACTTAGAAGCGTCACAATATACTACAAAATCTTCAGTTCCCTCTGGTAACACTAGTATGGGTGCGTGGGTTAATTTTTGCTTAAGAATTCTAAATGCTTCTTCTTGTTTTGGTCCCCATTCAAACTTAACGGATTTACAGGTTAGCTTTGTTAAGGGAATGGCTATTCTAGAAAAATCTCGAATAAATCTTCTATAATAACCAGCCAATCCTAAGAAACTTCTAACCTCGGTTGGTGATTCAGGGGTTTTCCATTTGGTAATCGCCTCGATTTTTGTTGGATCCACATGAATTCCTTCATGGTTAACTAAGTGTCCAAGAAACTGTACCTGCTCTAACCAAAACTCGCACTTTGAAAACTTAGCATAAAGCTTTTCTTTTCTTAGTAAGCTTAGAAGTGCGTGCAAATGCTTTGCATGATCCTCTTTATTTTTAGAATTAATGAGAATATCATCTATAAAGACAATTATGAATTTATCCAAATATGGCTTACATATTCGGTTCATCATGTCCATAAATGCAGTTGGGGCATTGGTTAAACCAAATGGCATAACAGTAAATTTATAATGGCCATACCTTGTTCTGAATGCGGTCTTAGGAATGTCCTCTTCCTGTACCTTTAATTAATGGTATCCTGACCTTAAATCGATTTTAGAGAAAAATCGAGCTCCTTGCAACTGATCGAACAGATCATCGATTCTCGGTAATGGGTACCGATTCTTAATTGTGACCTTGTTCAATTCACGGTAATCAATGCACATAAGCATTGATCCATCCTTCTTTTTTACGAATAAAATTGGTGCTCCCCATGGCGATGAGCTTGACTGTATAAACCCTTTCTCCAACAACTCGTCTAACTGCTTCTTCACTTCTTGCATTTCTGCGGGTGCCAAACGGTAGGGTGCTTTGGCAATTGGTGATGTTCCTGGCAGTAGGTGGATTCTAAATTCAACTTCCCTGTCTGGCGGTAGTCCTGGCAATTCTTCTGGAAAGATATCTAAAAACTGAGACACTACTGGAATATCTTTTAGTTCTTTTCCTTTAGTGTTAGTGATCATGGAAATCAAATACACTATAGATCCTTTTCTTGTACAACTTGCAGTTTTCATTACAGAGATGAATTTCGTGGATCTAGATGGTTTATCTCCTTTAATTGTGATCTTTTCACCCCTTGGTGAATTTACTTGGATTGAATTTTGATCACATAAAATACTAGCTTTATTGGCTATTAACCAATCCATTCCTAATACGATATCAAATCCTGCCAGATTCATTGGGTAAAGATTTGCAATAAACTTTTGATTTAAAAACTCTATTCTTGCTCCCTGCAAGATTTCAGAAATCCTAACCGTTTCTCCATTGGTTGTTTCTACTAAACATTCTCGGGAGAGTTTAGTTAATGGTTGATTTAGAAGTTTGCAAAATGAAGTATTAATAAAACTTTGGTTCGCACCAGAGTCAAATAAGACTTTAGCAAAAACATCATTAACTAAAAACGTACCGGCTATGACGTCCGGAATCATTTTAGCTTCATCTGCAGTCAGAACAAATGCTCTAGAATTTTTAGTATTCTTGTTGTTCGCAGCTGGAGCCAATTTCGGACAGTTTGGCTTGATGTGACCTTTTTCTCCACAGTTGAAGCACAGTCTATTACTGGATTTTCTCCTGCAATCTTCTTCCTTGTGTCCTGGTGCCTTGCAGAAATTGCAGTGAGTGGAACATTTTCCCGAATGCTTTTTCTTGCAGACCTTGCAGTATGGTGCAGAGGTAGAACCTATATTCCTACGGTTGGAATTCCCAGAACGGAATTCTTGGGTAAGCCTTTGAGCTAGGTTTCTCATCTGGTCTTCTTCTCTAGTACGGATTAATTCATCTGTCAAGGTATTTGCTAGTTCTACAGCTTCTTCTATAGTTTGGGGTCTAGTGTCACACCCCGATTTCCACGTGTCACCGGTGGGGGAGTATCGTGACGTGGTTGGCAACGTAATAGTCAAACAACACAATATTTAATATGCACAGCGGAAGCAAATTTAAAGATATAATACAACCGAATGAATTATTGTAATATCATGTATCACAATATTCGGATGTTTATCCACAGAACGGATCGAAATAAAATAGAAACAATAGTTCAACAGACTTCAGGCATCCTAAGCTTGCGAAACTTTTATTGATGCTAAGGAGACAATCCAGCCGATTTCGTTTAGTACCTGCATTCAGTCTCTTTGGGAAAATACGTCAGTTTACACTGGTAAATACATTCAACTGACTCATTTTGGAAAATGATTGAAAATTGGTTTGGATGCACGTGGCATAAACATTTTATTTAACTTGGGAGAATTATTTGAAAATATATAATCTTGTGAACGAATTACATGTTACTTGTGCGTTCAGTAGCCCGGATCTTGTCCGGGTTAAAGATCAATAGACACACCACATCATAGAGTTATACACTGACAGGTGTACGCCTACACCCCGTGCTCAGGTCGTGGCCATCTCGTAAGATGATGCCAAGGATATCCGGGACATGGTCATTAACCCCCCAAAGGCTTTAAGTAATCAAGACTGTTTAAACGAGCCGATCAAATTAGTCAACTACCCACTTAACTGTGGAGATTTGATGCTCGATCAAGCGGTATGCTATATACCGTAACCCAAGCCCGTATAGGGAAAATAAGTTAAAAGTATTTACCTGAGCAAGTATAATTCACAATTAGAAAAATGCACGTAGCTTTTACTGGTCCTCCTAATCTGGAACGAAGGTTTTATAATAACCTATTAGAATCCTAACGGGTCTTTAATTAAGCTTAAGCTTAGACCGGCTAGTTTCAAAGATACGGTTCGTACGCGCGATTAAGCGAAGACCGGATAGAATGTGATTTAGACCCGACAAGTTTGAAGACTTGTTTAATATGGGTTTATTATTCACACTCTGGATTTTGAGATAAAACCGTTAAGGTTTGACCCGTTTTGGCTAATTTATGTAAACTTGTTACATAAACCGAACCGTACGCGTAATAAGCGTGACGGGTATTCATGAGAGCTATATACAGGTTTCCTAAGTTAATTATGCCTCAAATATGTTGCGACATCAGTAAGATGTCTTTCATTATGCCCGAAACGTGTTCAAACACAAACTAGGCCCCGTAGGGGTAGTTTGGTCATTTTAAAGGTTGTAAAAGGGTTTAAGTGTTTAACTGAGTTACAGGTCTGATGAAATCAGTAAACATACTTAAGTTAATGAGTTATAATAGTAAGATAAAGCATATATGTGAAATTTATCATTTTTAACCAAACTATGCCCCGTAGGGGTACTTTGGTAATTTCACATAAGCCGAAAAGCTCAAAACTGAAGTCTGAGTTTATCAACCTTTGCTTAATGTTAAAATATTATAATTTGCCTCATATATCAGTAGGTATCAACCAGGGTATGTCCAATAAAATTTTAATACATACTTTGCGCTAAAAACGCTTAATAAGGCGATTAAAGGCCATTTCCGGGTTCGATACTTAAATCTGATATTTTTATATTTCCAGAAGGCTAAAAATAATTTATTTATCATATGTGATCAGTAGCAAAAGGTTTGGAGTCGTTTAGATATGTAAAACTCATTTTATGGCCCGTAAGGGCAAAACCGACAATTACCGGATTAAGTCTACGACTACTAGTTATGCTCAGCCTAAAATTAATTAAAAATCTTTAAAAATCCCAAAATAATATATTACATCAGTGGGTATTAAGTTTGATACCAAAAAGTAGGCTTAACTAGGCTATACGCTAATTACGCCGTTTTATTAACATAAAGCATTAAATTTGCGATAATGAGCATAACTCTTAACCTACAAGTCAAACTGATGTCAAACTTTGCATACAAGTCTATATATCAGTAACTAAGTTTCTACAATTTTACATTTTCATAAATCACGTTTTAAGGCAATAAGGGCATAACGGTCAACATATGAGCAATTAACGGAAACATGCATATTAATTGGATAACTAATGAACCAAGGTGTACAATCACAGAGGGTTGTTCTAACATGTAACCTAATCCAACTAAAGCTCTGAGGCATTTCTTAAACATGCCTAAACGGGTCAGAACTGAAAGTCAAAGTGAAAGTCAAACTATGTGACTTTCGGTTCCGAACCGGGTCTAAACAGGAATTTGTCGGGTGGAACATGTTTAGACATGTCCTCACACTAATTACCAAGTTATATTAATGATCAAACAGGTTATAAGTGTTCCGCATTGCTAATCATGCATAAATCGCATTTTTAACTTTCTGTTGACTTTTTAAGTACACGTTTGACCCGACTTTTGACCTGGTTAGAGTGGTGATCAGGGGAAACCCTTTTGAGGTTTTATTACCCATCTAATTACCAACTTATATCTACTTTTAATTCGAGATATGACTGAGCCATTAATCATTAATCTCGAAGTCAAACCGTAATTACGACGGTTTGACTTTTAGCTAATTAGCCAAGCTAACCTCAATTAAAGAAAGACTAGCAGACTTACAAGAGTCCTATGCACGAAATATGATCACTTGAGGCTGCTTGATAGCTCCAGAAATGCTCCAACAATGCAGAGAATGATGTGAAGAACAATGATGCACATAGTGGCCTTTTATAGTAATTTTCTCACCACAATATGTTGACACCAAGGTCTACTAGTGCCCACAACTGATCAACACTTGTTACTAGTGCTTAGGGGGTGCTTTAGGGGCCAAGAGATGTGAAAAATTGGGTAAAGGTCGCGCACAAAGCTCATGGCAGACAACAACCATTTTTTCCGGAACTGGGAGTCCCTCGCGTGGCGCGAGGGACCCTCGCGTGGCGCGACGGCATGCTGCAAACAGATTTCTAAATCTTTTGCGATTTGGTCCTTGGCTCTTCAAACTCCGATTAGGCACTTGTTTCTTGCATGGTAAACCCTTATAATCGATCTAGTAAGGCTTTAAAACATATACCCACTTTGCTAAGTCCCCGGTTAACTTTATTGTCACCCGAAAAGTCCTAACTTTCAACGTTTACGCTTTAACCCTTCGCACACGAATTTGATCATAACTTTCTCATACGTTAACGAAACTTTATGAAATTTTTATAGTGCATTCTAGTGAGTATAATTAATATTTACAAAGCTTCGGGTTTGTGAAAAGGTCACTCAGAGGTATAAATTAAACATGTTGACACATTTGGTCCCTGTAGTTTGAAATCTCTCACTTTTAGCTTCGTATGATCCATGATTTATTCGTTTGAAGGTATGAGCATCGTGTAAGGTTAATGTACATTATATTTATTCACAGTTGACACTTAGAATACGTATATTCACATACTTTCCATGTTTGTCAACTTTAGTCCTTCTATAACATTTCTTTCACACGTTTAAACATTTGACACGTGTCTACACATTATAGGACGTGAATTTTCGAGGTGTTACATCTAGCTGCCTTGACTATATGTCTAATCTCTCCAATTAATCCCCAGATGTAACGGGAGATTAATACAGGTTCAGGTGATGCAAGGGTTGGTACTATTCTAGCATATTCAAAGAGTGTGGTAGTATAACCCTTACTATCTACTCCGGTCATCCTAAGGTTCAGAAACTTATTCGCTATCTGTTCCTTTTCATTGGGAGGGCAGAATTTCCTTTCTACCATATTTTTAAATTCCTCCCATTTCATATTGTATACCCTATCACTTCCTCTTGACTGGAGGATAGTGTTCCACCATTCTAAGGCGGAGTTTTTAAATAGATTAGAAGCAAACATTATCTTGTCTTCTTCAGCACACTTGCTTATCTTTAAAACAGCCACAGTCTTTTCTATCCAGCGTAGAGCTGCAATGGGTCCTTCATTGCCCGAGAATTATATTGGTTTGCCATACCAGAATTCTTTGTAAGAACAACCATAAGGCATGGTTCTTCTTCTTTTGGGAATGGGCACTTGAAGTATGGGTCCATTGTTTACGTTGTGTTCAGGTTCAGTTGGTCGCTTACTGCTATGCTTACTTTTATTTTCCACATCCTTAATAGTTTGAAGAATATATGGCATTGCATCTATAATTCCTTGTGCCACTATGTGTTGGATGGCACTATTATCCACTTGGTTTCCATTGTTATTGTTGTTCGGATTCTCATTATTCAGATTATCGTTATCGGGTGGTTATCATTCTGGTTTTCATTGTTCAGGTTTTCCTGGTTCACTTCGTTGTCCATCTGAATTTTAAACATTTACCACGCATTAATAATCACAAAATAATATTTAATATAGCCAATCACATGATACGCACTTTGGTCAAAAGCGTCGATCATCGCGACTTTACTCTATTCATATAATATGCATCTATTACACACACCAGTACTGAAATTAAAATTACAATACCGAAATTTAAAGTTACACTACTAATAATAGGCATCCGTAGTTTTTTTTTCATACACATACACACATATTTTATTATTATATTATATTATTATTATTATTATTATTATTATAACCTTCTCCACCATCACTTCTACGGATATGGATTCATCCAGAAATCCATATTGCGCTCGTCATACTTCCAGACGAGTCGCTCTCCCACCTGTCTCATCCTTTCACTATTTTCTAAAATTTCCTCACCAAATGTCCTAAGTTCTTGTACGTTTTCTACACTCATTGGGGGTGCAGGTTCTAGGACTGGGTTCGGAAACTGGGGTGCGGGTTCCTGGTATAGGGGTGTAGGGGCTGGTATGGGTAAGGATTTTCTAGAATTTCCCTAATGAATTCATCATTATCGTAATAGGGATCTAACCCTGGGTAGGCTCCTAGGTTCTGCATGGGCATGTCTTCGTGTATCGAGTAACGTTGCACATAGTCCTTATTGTCATCCCACCATGGGTTGTAATTTGGGTCTAAGGGATTTGGTGCGGGTACCCTAGGTATCTCCTCCGGGTTAAAATCATGCATTTCTACTTGATTTTCGGGGTTTTCTATTTCCATCGGTTGGCCAGGAATTGGTGGTTGTGGTTGGGGTGCTATCATTTGTTCCAGGTTAGGGTCAGCTGCAATGGTTGCTAAGATGTGGATGTTGGCTATACCCCTATTAATCATTTCCTGGGCATAGGCATCGGTTTCTCTTTTAGCTACTGCTAGTGCTGTCTGGTCTTGTAACTTTTTCATACGCTTTCTACGCTCATGTGCTCCCTACTGAACCATCCCCTCTTTTTCTGAGGAAATGGCTCTTCAGATTGAGCCTTAAATACGAATATTCCTTTTTCCGTATCAGCAGAGTACCCCGAAAGGGCAGGCTGAGAAGAGGCACCTTCGCTTCTAGGCGAACCAGACAATTGAGGGTACGCGTCAGATGGTCCTTGGTCGCTCATACTGTAAACTAACAAATAGTGAAATAACACATAACAAGAAAATACAATTATGCACGTATTCCCGTAATTTATTTCCTAATAGTTTGAATTTTGGTGTCAGCAGAACACTTCTGTGGCTGAATCAGTGGCTTAGCTCTGATACCACCTTCTGTCGCAACCCGCGTCCCCCTATACAAATACAGGAACGGACGGCCGCGACCAGTTTCGGTGGTATCTAGTATTGTCTAATTTTGGCTGCGGAAATTTCATCAGGACCGTAGTTAGGAAATATTTTATCAGAGTAAAATACCACACTTTCATAATATCAAAAACATGGGATAAAACCCAAGTTTTAAGTACACACATTTTCATAGGAATAAATCCTATTTTTATTTAATAAAAACATTTATTTCTTTTTAGGTAACTTTATTGCCACTTTTCCAAGCCTTCAGTACTGTCCAGCTGGCTTCCATTTGGCTTTCACATTTTGTTACCTGAAACGCGTTTAAAAACATTTTGTCAGTGGGAAATACTGGTGAGTGAATCCCAGTTTAATCAAGTTTAAATAAAATTCATTGTACAGTATTGAGGGCGGTCTCGCAATTACATTTGTTTCCAAGTCATACCAATTACCACCCACGATACGGTCAAACCCGACTTGTGGAAAAGTTACTCCTCGCAAGGCAGTAACTAATTTTGTATACAAAACCCCAATATACCGACGATAATTGTATCCTTACAAATACTCAATAACTACTTAATATATAATTAATCGTCTGAGGTTTTGTAAAAACAGTTAACAAAAAGGAGATTACTCACATTGATGTGTTAGGTTTTCAGTAAGGATTTCCTGGGAATAATTTATAATTTACACAAATGCACACGTGTTAGTATAATAACCCATTTTAACATTAGTAATACCCTCCCCGAGACGGCATTCCAACGACTACGTCGGGCAGAACCACGACAGCCGTTACGGAACCCTAGATCAATCGGGCAGAGTATCTAATACGTATCCAGGGGTTATGATACTTACAAGGAAGCAGAACTTCGTTATTTAAGGGGGTATTATACCCGAGTATTATGCCTATACTTCAGAATTTATAGAAAGAAAACGTTTCTGAATGATTTTCGACTGAAGGCCAATGCCCTCTACTTATAGGGCCTCATTTCGGGTTTTACGCGGCCCGCGTAAGACGTAGCAAGAGGCTACGCGGCCCGCCTAGTAGGTGGCTAAGGCTGTAGCTGATCCGGGTCATGCACGTAGGGTCGACGGGTGTTGGGCCATGTGGCAGCACCGGGCTGCGCCACATTTTCGATCTCTCGCGGCCCGCGTAAGATCCCTTAGGGGTCTACGCGCCCCGCGTCAAACCCAAGAATTTGATTTTTAATTATTTTTAATAATATTAAAGGTATTCGGGGTCCGTTTTCGCGTATGGGGTGTATTTTAAGACATATTGGGATATTTTAAAATATATTAGAGCGTCGGAAAAATTCAGGTGGGTTGTGATATAAAGTAAGTGTGTGTGTGTGTGTGTGTGTTTATATAGATGTAAAATACAAAAAAATGAAATTTGATTTTTCAAAAAAATAATCTTATCGTTGCAAATGGTTAAAGAATTAAGGCCCACCAAAATTTGCTCGTTATCATCTGCTATAGCACTCACGAGGACACCTCAACCGATGGCGGAAACATCAGAGTGAGATGAAAACGAAATTGCAAGAGATTTCATAACGCTATTTGTAACAATATTTAATAATCAAAGTTTAATTTCATACTAAAACAAAGTACAATGTTTGGAAGCAAAGTTGCTACACTTGAATCAAGGGAAATAAAATACAGCAAATACTAAAATTAAAAATGGGTTTCTAGTCTCCATACTAGATTTCATTCCTCCTCCTCCTCATCATCATCATCAATTTCCTGTAATACGTATTAAAGTATAGATCAATATATTAAGTATTGGCGAGCATACAACTTTAAGTACTAGCATACGTATAAAAGTTTAAACGAATCCACATGATATAATTGTTATCTTAAAACTAACATTCGATACTAGCATGCAACTATAAATGTCAACCCAAAGATTCCCGCTAGCGTAATCTCATCGTAGCAACGATAAGACCGTTTTGTTTAATTTAACATGACCTCAAGTATACGGGCGGTGCATTAATCGTATAGCGCTATACATGTTAAGGGAGGCTCGTACGAAGTTAATGACAAGTATAAAGCATAAAGAATCCTAGCATATATGAGTTCAAGTAGAACGTATTAAGCATGTATGTTGAATTGTTTGTTTGTGATTTAAGCATAAAGTATGTGATTGTGTGAGTTTAATAGCATATACATATTGCACCAAAAAGTGTGAAAAATAAAAAAAGGAGTCATGTATACTCACGGTTTTGCAAAGCGTTCCTAGCAACCGAGAGTTTGACGAGTGTTTGAGTTTGGAACACCAAAGTTACCCTACAAGGGAAACGGAGGTGTGTGAGTAGTTGGATTTGGCGAAGGATTCAGATTCCCTTGATAGTTGTTACCATATCCATTATCCCCTTGATAGTTGTTACCATCGTATGATAATTTTATAAAATAGCCCTAAATTAGAGATAAAATACATACAACGTCAACAACTGCATCAAAATACAGAGCTTCATCCTTATTTCTGTAAATCGCACAAACAAGCTTACCTTAAACGAGTCTAGAACACTCGTAATCCTCAACTGGCTTTGAAACCGGACAAAATCTATGAAGAAACTGTTTGATTTCATGGTGAGTGGAGAAATTAGCGTCGGAGAAAACTTCGTCGTAGAAACTTTGAACAAGATAAGAAGGATGAGATATCGACAGTTAGCTCGAAGAAGTTTCTCTCGATCATTCAAAACGTGACCCAAATCGATTTCGGAGAACATGTAATCCAGAGGTTGGTCTCGGGTGGGCATAAGATCCGTGGGCCCTATTATGGGATCTGTGACTCCATGGAAGATGTGATTAAGGTAACTACCGAATCACACCAATTCGTTGAAACCACATATTCGTGTGTTGCAGTTTGGAAAGATGACCGAATAGAGATTTGAACCCTGTTGAGGAGCGCATAAGAGTGAGCACGGACTCCTTGTTTATGTGACAATCAACAAGCGTATCGTCGTTGTGGAGAACAACCTGGTTGAAAAGCAACCTTCATTTAGTTTCTGGAATTGGAGAACCGTTGTGTCTAATCATATCAACTATCGCGATAAGTTTCTGTTGAAGTGCAAGAACGAGTATGAAGATAAGTTAAAGATAAGTCAAGAACAAAGAAGAACACTTGAAGAAAAAGCAAGAACTTGGAAGTATTACCCGATTTGCAACTGGATCTTGTTTGTTGTCTATGTATTTGTATTCAGTCAATGAACATGTTGTTGTAGACTATGTTTTGTAGCTATAATGTACTGAAATTTGGTTTGTAATGAATGAAAATGTGTTGACTTTTGTTGATATAGTGATATTATCAAGAGTCTGTATCAATAACTTTCATATCCCCTTGGTAGTTGTTACCATATGACACATGATAAAAGCGTTTCTCTAGACAATCTTGGATTATGTTCCGTTTTAGGGTTTCTTCATCACCTTTAACAATGTCGATAAACGTTGATCGGAACACGCCGCTTAAATCTCAGTTATGTCTCATTGCATTATAACAATACTGACAAGGGTGCTGGTCTTTTCTCCCACTGTGCAAACTTGAAGAATCTCATCAAAACACATTGTAGACTGGTGGGTTTGAATGGTTTTAATATATTTCATCTTGGACTATCTAGTCTAACACTTGAAAATGGATATGATCGTATCAAGATCTTTTCCATCATGTCATCGACCAACTGGTCGAAATCTCTTTCGTTTCTCGGGCTCGCATTCGAAGATCCTTGCATTGGACACAACATACCAAAAAACAAACTTCAAAAATTAAAAAAATAATATGATACGCTATAATACGATACTTAATGATAAAAAAATAATAAAGATTTTAAAACTCATTAAAACAAAAATAACCAATAATAAACACCAATAACAAGCCCAAAACACAAAAAACCAAACACAACACACCAAAAAATAAACTTCAAAAATTCAGTGCCTTAATACGCATCATATAGGCTTATACGATGCGTATTATGTCAGCCGCCAGACAACACATGCACCTGTAAGTCTGCCATGTCTTTTACTTTATTCAATACGCATCATGTAGTCCTATACAATGCGTACTGAAGAAGTAAAGTGTGACAATAGAATTTCCTTTATTTAATGCCCTCTATTTCTCCAAAAAGGAGGATAAAAGATGGTCAAAGACTCAACCACGAGTTTAGGTGCAACACCATAATATGGGAAACCAACCTATTAAGGCACGTGGAGTTTGTTTAGATTTTTTTATACTATTTTAACATAATCTAAGGATAAGGATATAATATGATATTAAAAAGCTTATCATATGAGACATTGGATCGAAAATAACTGTTTACCTATAAAGAACAAAGAAAAGTTTGCTTTCAAACATGAAATTTCATATTTTTTTTCAAACATTTTTCTTTCGAAGATGATGATGTGTAAACTTGTAATAGTTGTACCCAATTGTTGACATATTTATATATCCTTAAAAGTTAAAACAAAAGGTTGATAACATATGCCATTGACAAAAAGAAAGAAAAAAACATTGAACTTTCAAACATGATAAAAACAGTCTGGATTTTTTAGGAAAATTAGTTTTTAATAAACCAACATTTGCCCCATTGGTAAATAATAATGCTACCTACAGATTTGGTAGTTAATAATCCTACGTTTCAATATGTTGGTACTCAATGGACCTCCGTTAGTTTTTTTTAACTGAAGTTAGTTTTTAAGTTTTATTTATTACACAAACAGTCCCTGTAGTTATAATTAACTAGTTTTAAGTTTTATTTATTACACAAACAGTCCCTGTAGTTATAAAAAAAAAATCATAAAAATAAAAAAAAAATCTAAAAAATTCAAAAAAATCATAAAAATTCTAAAAAAATCAAAAAAATTCTAAAAAAATCAAACAAAAATCATAAAAACCATAAAAATTCTAAAGAAATCAAAAAAATTCTAAAAAAATCAAAAAAATCATAAAAAACCGTTTCGAACCGTACCCTTTCGACGCGAACCGTTTCGAACCGTACCGTTTCGACCCGGACCGTATCGACCCGTACCGTTTCGACCCGGACCGTTTCGACCCGTACCGTTTCGACCCGTACCGTTTCGACCCGTACCGTTTCGACGCGTACCGTTTAGACCCAAACCGTTTTCGACCCGGACCGTTTCGACCCGTACCGTTTCGACCCGTACCGTTTCGACGCGTACCGTTTCGACCCGAACCGTTTTCGACCCGGACCGCTTCGACGCGTACCGTTTCGACGCGTACCGTTTCGACCCGTACCGTTTCGACGCGTACCGTTTCGACCCGTACCGTTTCGACCCGTACCGTTTCGACCCATACTGTTTCGACGCGTACCATTTCGACGCGTACCGTTTCGACGCGTACCGTTTCGACCCGAACCGTTTTCGACCCGGACCGCTTCGACGCGTACCGTTTCGACCCGAACCGTTTTCGACCCGGACCGTTTCGACCCAGACTGTTTTCGACCCGGACCGTTTCGAAAACGGTGGTGGTGGCGGTGCTGTGGTGGTGGTGGTGGCGGTGGCGGTGCGGTGGTGGTGGTGGCGGTGGCGGTGCTGTGGTGGTGGTGGTGGCGGTGGTGGCGGTGCTGTGGTGGTGGTGGTGGCGGTGCTGTGGTGGTGGTGGTGGCGGTGCTGTGGCGGTGCGGTGGTGGTGGTGGTGGTGGTGGCGGTGCTGTGGTGGTGGTGGTGGTGGCGGTCCGGGTCGAAAACGGTCTGGGTCGAAACGGTCTGGGTCGAAAACGGTTCGCGTCGAAACGATACGGGTCGAAACGGTTTTTTATGATTTTTTTAGAATTTTTTTGATTTTTTTAGAATTTTTACGATTTTTTATGATTTTTTTAGAATTTTTTTTATTTTTATAGAATTTGTATGATTTTTTTGAATTTTTTAGAATTTTTTTTTATTTTTATGATTTTTTTTATAACTACAGGGACTGTTTGTGTAATAAATAAAACTTAAAACTAGTAAATTATAACTACATGGACTGTTTGTGTAATAAATAAAACTTAAAAACTAACTTCAGTTAAAAAAAACTAACGGAGGTCCATTGAGTACCAACATATTGAAACGTAGGATTATTAACTACCAAATCTGTAGGTGGCATTATTATTTACCAATGGGGCAAAGGTTGGTTTATTAAAAACCAATTTTCCGATTTTTTAAATTAACTTTTACACCCTCTATATTTTCTAAAAGCTTTATAATATGTTATTTTCGCCGTCTAGAGTTCTAACTTTTTCAAATTTAGGGCATATTTGGTTAAGCTTCTCCAACCCAACTTATTACTTATTGACTTTTGATCAAAAATCTAAAAAGTAGTTTTTGTGTTTGGCAAACCTAAAAGTCATTTTCAAAAAGACTTTTTAAAAAGGAGAAAAAGTCATCAGAAAGTTCTTTTTGAGAAGTTAGGGGCTTGTGACTTTTTGATCAGCTTATAACTTTTCAAAGACCAAATTACCAGATTACCTCTGATTTAACACTCCTTATATTTGTTGACTTATGAAATAATGTCCCTTTTAGTCATTTTACATCAATAAGCTAAGCCAAACACTTTATAAAAAACAACTTATTGACTTATTTGTGACAACTCGAAATTTAGAACCTTTCGTTGTACGCTTTAACGCTAAGTGACTAACTAATTTGATGATTTAATGAATGATATATGTGAACTTATATGATTATGTTTGTGATTGTATGTATGCGAGTATGTATATGAACCGAAACAACAAGGACCCGACCCGAGACCATGTGGTCTCGAGTGAACAGTAACATATGGGCCGGTTGGCCACACACACACCCTTAGCCCATTCGAAGACCCATTAGGGTGCACCCATGTGGAACAACTATATAACCTTAGTGACTATCCATGTTTACCATTTTGGACAACACACTCACTCTCACACACACTCTCCATTCCCTCACTAAAACCCTAGACACCAAGCATCACACTCCTTCTCCTTCTTCTTGGATCAAACCGGTGGCACTAGGACTCTCGGATCGAGCTCAGGATCATCATTCGGAAGTTCACTCATCACTCTTCATACCCTCACACTTAGAGAACCCAATCGGTTAGTGCTTTACTATGTATTAAGGATTATGTGTGCTTGATGTTTGAATGCTTGTCTTCATGTATTAACAAGTGGAAAATGTATGATTATGGCTTTATCATATTCTCGGATGTGTATGTTAATGATAATCGGTTAAACATGCCTTGATTTTAATATATATTACATGATGAGTTAATGAGATCTTGTGATTAAATGTGGTTTAACCATTGGTTGTTGATGTTTATGAAATCGGCTTGCATATGTATGATAGATGATGTTCATATAATCGGATTGTATACTCTTGTGTTAAGAACCGAAAGCTTACTATTAGGGTGATTCATTGTGTGATATCATAGGGTGCATATTAGTGTTGATAGGTTGTTGATCATGATTCTTGTTGGGTTAAAGTTTATATGAATATTTGATGAACATATGAAGAACATGATGAATATCATATGAACATGATATGAATATTTGAAATGTATGTGTTTGATCCGTTTTTGGTTAGGGTTAGACAAATAAACATGTTTATGAGGGTAGTACATAATGTTGCATTAAATCAAAATCCCATTGGATAGTACACTGTGCAGAATCAGCTTATGTCCAGTCGAGACCTTCGGTTGCGACTCGAGACCACCGCATGATGAGTCGAAATCCCCCGGTTGTGACATCGGTTGCGAGTCGCAAACACCTGGTTGCGACTCGAAACCACACGTGATCAGCACACAAACCTTATGACTCGAAACCACAGTTACGAGTCCGGTTGCGACTCGAGACCAAAACAGCATGAACCGAGACCATGATTGCGACTCAGGTTGCGAGTCGAGAACGCCTGGTTGCGACTCGAGACTATATGCAGGTACACGCTGTTTGGACTTGCACCTCATTTCGGACTTAAATGATTGGGCCGGACCTTTGGGCCTAATACCCGGACCTTATATGTGCTGTTGCATAGGAATGATTATTTGGGCTGCCATGGATGAAACTTGCATGCAATGTGCTAGCATACGTGTAGAACATACGTGCAATACGTGGTTTGAACCTGACTTGTATGACACAACTGTGATAGGACGCGAGCGACCACAATATTGCTTGTTTGACTTTTTTGTGTATCTACCGAGCAAACCAAGGTGAGTTCACACCCTCTACAAAGCATGGGATTCCCAGGGGTCGGGAATTGGGTTAAGGAACAAGGGTTCCTCGTCCTCCTTGGGTAGGACAGCAAAGGTTCAGGAATGTAATTCCTCGTCCTCACGGACAGATAACTCGTACTAGACCAAAACTCTATCACGAAGTCCCTCATTTTTAATATCGACTTAATCGCCGGGCCAATGGCGAGCGGGTCATTAGTTAGATAGCGCTATTTAGGTCTGACAAACCTCACACCGTGCCGCAGAGGACGGGCGTGAACTAATGGATCTGGGGCACGTCAATGATGATAGACATTGACAGTTTCAGGGCACTTAAACATGACTACAGTCAGCAGTCGATATGGTAACGAGTCTAGTGTATACATGGGGTAGCCCCCACGGCCGAAATGCCAGATAACTAACACGGGGTAGCCCCCACGGCTGGATAGCCAGAGTAACCGGGAATAAACAAGTCACGTTTTTAACTATGGGGTAACCCCCACGGTAGGATGCCAGCTAAAGGAAACTGTTTTCGAAACAACTTAAAACGAACACCCAACCGTGAACTCACTCAACTTGTTGTTGACTCGTTACTACATGCTTTGCAGGTCCTTAGATTCTTAGCTGGAGCTTGCATGGAGGAGGATCGTTGTGGGACATGGACGACTGAGTGCCATGTTAAACTTTGGAACAATTAAACTTATGCTTGTTTTTAAGACTTATGCTTCCGCTTGCAACTTAACTATGTTTTGTTGATACACCAATTGTATTGGTTAAACTTTTATATCTTTTAACTCGCATGTTCAATATGATTGGTGGTTGGATCCTGGTCAGTCACGCCTCCAAGCGGTAGTACTCCGCAGGTGGATTTTGGGGGTGTGACATTATTGGCTTTTCACACCCCATAAGCTAATCCAAATACTTTTTTAAAAACTTATTTTCAAAAAGTCATAAGTCAATAAGTTGTTTTTCACAAAAAGTCCTTTTTAGGTAAAATAAGCTTAGCCAAACATACCCTTACACCACGTACATAAATACTTTAGCTTCAAAGAAAAAAAATATTTTTTCACGTGTTTATTTTTATGTACGGGTCTATATAAATTCACCTATCGACGTTATTTTTCTTTCGAAAACAAGTGAGGTCAAATATAATGTGTTTTCATGGTTATTTTTATATACGTTTTATGTTGGTCTACGGTTTGACATTTGATGTACATGTCTGTATAAATTCACTTTTCAACGTAAACGATATAAATTTTCATTTCGACATAACTGTTTTTCGAAGACAAGTTTGGTCAATTATAATACGGTTTCATGCTTATTTTAGGCATACGTTTACGGTTGGTCTACGTTTTGACGTAAACTGTGTACGAAAAAGAGTCGGGTCAAATGTAATACGTTTTCATCCCGGTTCGATTTCGTTTCTTTTGTAACCGCTATGCTTTAAGTTGGATACGTCGAACAAGGGCGTGCCCACCCCAAGCCGAGGGTGAGCAGACGCACCCCTTGAAAAAAATAAATTTTAGTGTAATTTTTCGCCGGAAATTTCGACCGTACCTCTTGGAAATTTTCACCCGCACCCCTTGAAAATTTTCAACCGCCTCACTTAGAAAAAAATATTATAAAATTATAAAAAGAATCAAACACTGATTATTATTTAACCACTTATTAACTTAAAATAATTACTTAACCTAATTAAAGCCCAATCTACAATCTATTTTTATTAACCCAAGCACAAACCCAACCCAAAGAAATTTAAACTAAATAAAATAACCCAAATCCATCCACCCATTCCAATTCCAACTCCAAATTCCGCCACAAAAGAACTCCCAACGACTTGACGCCACTACTCACTGCTGGTCGGCTTTTTTGTTGGAAAAACCAAAATTACGGCGAGACCGACCCATATTACGCCATAATTCCGATATAGAACTAATATGGTTTCTTTATTAATTTTTTTTTGTTTTATGTGATGATTAGATGAAAATATAAACGTATAAGGGTTCGATTATGTTTTTTTGATATTTTTTCGGTTGTTCTAGACTTGTAGTTAAATGATTTTGTTGTTTTATTATAGCTTTGTTTGTTTAAATTAGATCACCCGTAGTGGTAAAGATTTTGGGCCTTTTTTTGCCCTAAAACGCCGCCGCCACCGCCCCCTTGGGCGTTGTTTTCAGAAAATGGGGGGGGGGGGGTGGGCGTTGTGTAAAGAACACCGGTGAATGAATCTCCATTATTGTTTGACCAATCAGAAGCTTCCAAGTATTATTTTTTGTTTTATTTTTTTAAAAGATAATAATTGGGTAATCATTGATGGATATTATCCCACTACACCCATATATGAAAAACGACCTATAATGCCCCTTTGCTGACTGGATTGCCACATGGCGCAAAACGCCCAAGATTGGAACATTACCCTACACATGGTCTTATTAGTTACAAGTAATCAACATTTAATACTAGGGCCTGAATGTTTGAAAATAAAATTGAAAATTATGGACTATGGTTGATCATGATTGTCTATTTTTCAAGTGTTTAGTGTTATTTTATAAACTTATGGAGCGGTTTATATGTGATAGTAACCATGAGTATGAATGTAATGAACTTATGCAGTTTTTAGTATCTTTAGATGATGTTTTGGATAGATTTCAAAAAATAAAAACATGTAGGACACAATTTTAAGTACATTTGTAATGACATCAGACGTGTTTTTGATGATTATATAAATTTTTGTTTAATGCTCTTTTGTCTTACATGACCCAACCGAACCTGCTATGAACTGATTTTTTTATATAGCTATGGGCCTAAAATCAGTGTTTTAAAACCGGTTTTTAAATCATACCGTGTTTGACTCTAAAATGGTTTATCCGGTTCAACCGGGTTGTACCGGCCGGTTCAACCGGGTTACTAGTTAACCTTATAATTTCATAAAATACAAATTCATCTCACAAAATAATCTAATCTCTATTAGAATTTATATAACTCATCATGGTTTTATATAAAAAAAAATACTATTTTCTTGTAAAGTATTAAGCATTTTCAGAGGATTTTTATTACTAACAGTTTTCAACAATGATGAAATATTAAAATGGAAGGCATTTTGTTAATTACCGGAAATATGGAAGGTCAATATTACCTTTGGATTTACCGCTGGTACATAAGACATACTGTATTCGGGTTTTACCGGCCTTTATCATATCGGGCATGTATCCGGTATCCGATTTAACCGGTATAACCGGACGGTTCATACCGGTATTTAAAACATTGCCTAAAATCTTTAATATTTCGCACCCTCAGCAAAAAATTCTTGAGTCCGCCAGTAACGTCGAAACACATGTTTTTATACGGTTAACATCATATGTATCTGAAAATCGTAACTCGAATGTTAACGAAATGGCCGGGTTAACTCATTTTTTTCATGTTATTGAAAATATGAAATGACGTAAAGAACACAAACGGTCTTAAAAAGTTGTGAATAAACCAATATTTGTCTATTTAACTTGCCGTACATTTCTTTTTCCGCTTTAAGTTTTGAGTCTTTGACTACCCAAGCTGTTTACCTTTTAACATTAAGCATCCCTTAAAATATTATAAAGTCTAGAATAAAAAATATTGTGTGGAATTCACACCTCTACGTCTCCCTTATCATCACTTAGATTTTGTTTTAATAAAAGTTTCTTGTTGCTTGTAAGAAAGAAACACGTATTATAAATAAGGAAACATTTGGTATTTGGTACGAGAGAATTGCATGTGTTAATATCACACATACTTTTTTAACGGTAAATTTGGATCACTGACGGACTATTGGATTATTATCGTATCACCAGCAGAATTACTCAATCATATTCATCTCCACTAGGCAATAATGCTTAAACACCAATTCAGGAGGACATCCAATAAATTTGGGAAGAACCCCCCCTTATGGGAATCGAACTCATGACCTAATGGTCCCTAAACTTTTAATAAAAGTTTTGTGAATAAATGAAACTAATCTAAGTTTTAAACCATTCGTAATGGTTAAAGCCTCCTAAGAAGCATTTGCCAACATATCGGCATCATAAGAGCCATTCAAAAAATGTGTAACGGTTAACGCCGCTTAATACCCTTTAAATCATTACTTTAAATTAAGGAAGATAAGCAGATTTGATACAGTAACTAGCAGATTTGATACAGTAACTGGATAGAGTTAGCTACCCCAGAAATAGAAAGCTAAGTTAAAAGTACGAGGAAACCGATGTAAACCCTCTACCTTAGTGGTAAGGAAGTTAGTAGACTGTGAAGCTTAAGGGCCGTCGAGATATGAAGACCGAAGAGGAGGACGGATACCTCAAACATTGCATAGATCTACAGAAGAATGAACGGTTTAACCATCGAAGTCAGTACCTACTACTGAGGTTTAATAATTGATCAGACCGCTTGAAGAAGTTTAGCTACTACTTAGAGTTTAGTGCGTGAGTGAATTATTGTTTGGTTAAGTTTTCTGACAGGATATCCTAGAATTTCTCTAAGAATATCGTTGGTGAATGCTATCGTTAGATTTATACGAGTAGCTTTGACACATCTTAATTCGGAAAAAGGATGTATGAAAACTAATTAAGGACGAGGGATTTGGTAACAAATTTCCTTAAGTATAGACTTTGGAGTCAAAAGCTTACTTTTAGTGACCAATGTCATGGACAATTCAGAAGAATAGAAGATATGCTTGGACGAAGACGTAAGAAGAAGCTCTGTGATTGCTGAAGAAAATTGTATGGTGCACATATTCAATCTCTGTCTGAGAGATGTTAAAAATTTATTCGTGTACTGCTGTTTTGGTCAAAAATTACCGAAGCAATTAAGTGATCAAATTTGTTAAGTGAGGTAATGTGCTAGAGGTGTTTGTGAAAAATATGCTGGTTAAGTTGTTAACAAAAACAGTTTTCAGGATATAGCCCGAGGATATTAGACTATATCAATAATTAAATAATGAGCAAAAATGTAAAGGTTGACACAAGATATACGAGGAAAGCCCTTGATCAATCCAGATCTCCGGCATAAAACCTCGAGAGCTGACAATCGTCGGCTGCCTTGTTCTTCTTATTGCTTGAATATTCAGGATACAGTGCAGGATAATGCTCAGATCTCTACTAAGTGTTACAATGATTGCAAGTGATGAGTGTTAGTGTGTATTTGCAGCTAGAAATGAGAGTGTGTGAATGTGAGAGCTCGAAAAAAGTGTCTTTCCTATGATCTGGCCATCCATATTTATAGTTACAAGAATTAACTAACTATGCTAAAAATCCGGGATACTGAGAATATTCCCCTATTATTCCGGGATACTGAGAATATTCCCTTCTGAACGTTGGGGGGCTGTTTCAACTCGTTCTCCACATGTATATCAACTATAAATACGGGATTTAAGCTCCTATAACCGTTACAACATTAATACCATTGACCAGCATCCGTAACTCCCATAAAATATGCCTTTCTTCAATGCTGACCGTTACAAGAGCTATTCTTCCGCCATCAACGTCCTTATCCTAGCCAATTTGAGCGGGTCTTCAGGATGACTTGGTCCTCATGAACGTTAGTCCCTTGTAACCAACGTTTACAAGCAAATTGTTAGTAATAGTCAGGATACCGCCTCAGGATGTTACCAATATCCTGGTCCAGTATCCTGATCGTAATCAGCTATCATAAAATCAAGATATAGTATCCAGATCTCCTTCCCTAATAAGGTAAATATCCAGATCCTGTATCCCATACACATATACTGAACATGTATCCTGGTTAGTTTGTCTTTAATGATACCTGTATTTTTTAGGAACTAAATCATCTGGTCGTCCGACACTTAGAACAATTTTAATTTCCTGCAAGTAGAATAGTTTGACAGTTGAAGGTGGAGGGATCCTGTGTTTCAGGACGAAGCCCTTGGTCATCAGTTAGTATGCTTTATTTTGAACACTTCTAACAATTGAAGGTGGAGGTATCTTGAGTTTCAAGACGAAGCCTTCAATTGTTAAGTAAATATGGTTAAAAACTAATTGTGCTTTTGGTGGATTGGTCTCGGTTTGAGATGAAACCAAAAAGCACAATCTTTTTCTATGTTAATAAACTAACTTCCTTTTGCCTTACCCATTGTTGTCCATTTTTGCAATCTTTGTTATGTGTTGTTTGATTTGAATACTATTTCAAATTTCCAATCTTAGTGTAATATTTCAAACATTCTGACTAAATATCCAGAAAATATATCCTGAGAATATATCTTGATTAGGATATTTATAAATCTTCCAACCAGATTTTTGTCGAACAAAATTTCAAAAACTTAGACAATTTAGATAAGGCTTCTAAAAGACAAAAAACGAAAGTTCATACCAGAAATAGAGTACACCTCTATCCTTAAACTTCAGTCCTTTTGCAACCTTTCCACAAAAGATGTCCCCAGTCTGTGCAGGATATTGCATCAATATATGACACACTTGAGTATCTTCTCACTTAGTGATTAAACTTCGTAACTTTTCACCAACAGAAGAACGTGTGTTAACACAATCATAGCTTATCATATCTTTGGAACTTGTCAAAAAGTTTAGTTTCACTGGGGATAAACCCTTAATATTCTGGGGATAAACCCTTAGTATCCTGGGGATAAACCCTTGTTTTCGTGCGCTATAGGTTGGAGTGTATAAATTCCAAGACTTAGAAAGGTGAAAACCTTTAAACCTTAGAGAGTATGAAAAATACCCTTTCGTGAGAGAGGGTGATCAATCCTCATATACCTTAAGGATCCAGGATGTAGCCAATGATAACGAAATTGTCAGCCACTTTTACATGAACTGGTCCCGCTATCTTGAACTATTCCTGGATAACTTGCGCTCCAGGCGGGGTGTTTAAACCCAATTCGAGAGAAAGGTGAATACCTTTAGACCTTTGAAGGGATAAGAATCCCTTAAACGTGAGAGAGGGGGCCACTCCTCTAATCTTTCGATTCATCTTGAGTATATATCCTGGAGTAAGATCCTGAAGCGTATCCTACAAAACACCTTTAAACTAAGGTGGGTGTTAGCTTGGCTAACACCCCTCCGATGCTTAAGTTAGTATTGGGTTTCAAAGAATAAATTAAATCAAACATATTTAAAAGAGATAAGATTCATACCATACTGAGTTAGAAATTAAATTCTAAACTCACTTGGAATAAAGCTTAAGGTGTTTAGCATTCCAGGATCTTGGCAACATATCCCCTTCCATATTCTTGAGTCGGTATGCTCCTTTCCCAGATTCTGACTCAATTTCATAGGGTCCTTCCCATTTTGGAGCTAATTTTCCATCGGCAGGGTTGGTTGTATTCTGCAAAGCTTTCCTCAACACCCAATCTCCAACTTGAAATCTTCTAGTCCTTAAATTCTTGTTATATGATTTGGCTATCCTCTGCTGGTATGCCGCCATCCTTAGCTTTGCTGCATCTCTTGTTTCATCAACATTATCCAGTTCTTGACATAAGATTTCAGGATTTGATTCAGGATCATGTAGGCTTGATCTAGCTGTCGGTATCACCATTTCTGTCGGGATCACTGCTTCTGCCCCAAAATTCCAAAGAAAATGGGGTTTGCCCAGTAGCATTCTTCATAGTTGTTCTATCAGCCCATAGGACAAATGGTATTTCCTCTGCCCATTTTCCTTTTTTGGCACCTAACCTCTTCTTTAAGTTGTTGATGATTATCTTGTTCGAGGATTCTGCTTGTCCATTTGTTTGAGGATGCACTGGTGTTGACGTGATCATCTTAATTCCCCAACTTTTGCAAAAATCAGTAGTTCTTTTGCTGATAAATTGGTATCCATTATCACAAATTATCTCGGCCGGTATCCCGAATCTTGTCAGGATATTCCTCTTTATGAAGGATACCACTTCTGGATCTCTAACTTGGACAAAGGCTCCTGCTTCAACCCACTTGGAGAAATAATCCGTCATTGCTAACATGAAAACCTTTCCTCCTGGAGCCTTTGGAAGCTTTCCCACTATATCCATACCCCATTTCATAAACGGCCAAGGGGATACGATAGGATATAATGGTTCTGCAGGCCGATGCAGGATGTTGCCGTGTTTTTGACATGCATCGCATTTCCGAGCATACTCCACGACATCCTTTCTCATGGTCGGCTAGTAATATCCTGTTCTCAACACCTTCGAGAACAGAGATCTGCCCCCAGTATGGTTGCCACAGTTTCCTTCGTGTATATCCTGAAGTACCTCCTTGGTTTCAGGATCTTCCAAGCACCTTAGGTACGAACCTGCAAGGGATTTCTTAAACAAAATATTATTTATAATAGTAAAACGAGATACCTTCATCCTAAAAGCCTTAGGATTTGCATCCTTTGGGATATCTCCTTCTTGAAGATACTTCACAATTGGATTCATCCAGGATTCAGGATCCTTCTCAGGATCCATCATCTGGATCCATCATCTGGATCCTGGATACATGCTACTTCTTTATCTTGAGATTTGAAATGTTCCATTGCAGGATACAAGATGTGCACTATTGGTATCTGAGTTCCCTCCGGTATCCTGACAGTAGATCCTAAGTTTGCTAGAGCGTCAGCTTCAACATTCTTTTCTCTTGGTACCTGTTCAAGTGTAAAAATTTCGAAATATCCGGCTAATTTTTTAACAATTTCAATATATTCAGCTAACTTTTCACCTTTTACTGCATAAGATCCATTGAAATGGTTAGTAATCAACAGGGAATCAACATATATTTGTAAACATCTAATATTCATATTTTTAGCCAATTCTAATCCTGCTATCAGAGCTTCATACTCAGCTTCATTATTGGTAGCAGAAAAAATTCACATTTAATAGCTTGGGTAATATGTCCCCCTGTGGCGATTTTAGTAGTATCCCAAATCCTACACCTCTTATGTTGGATGCACCATCAGTATGTAATATCCAAAATTCTGAACTTTCACCTAGTTGTTGTACTTCTAGGTCGGCTTTATCTTGAATATCACTACTAAAATCAGCCACAAAGTCTGCGAAAGCCTGAGACTTTATAGCATTCCTAGGTTCATATACTAAATCATAGGCACTTAACTTTACGGACCATTTAGCCATCCTACCCGACATCTCAGGTTTCCTAAGCACATTTTTAACAGGATAGTTAGTTTTAACAAAAATCCTATGTGTCTCAAAATAATGTCTAAGCTTGGTCGATGCCATAACTAGGGCTAATATTAATTTTTCTAAAAGTGAGTATCTAGTTTCAGCATCTAACAAACTTTTACTAACATAATAGACAGGATACTGCTGACCTTCATGATCCTTTACCAGAACGGCACTTACTGCATTCCCTGATATTGCGAGATACAGGGATAATGGTTCACCATCCTCGGGCTTCATCAACAGAGGTGCAGTTGAAAGATATTGCTTAAATTCTTGTAGGGCTGCTTCATGCTTTTCTCCCCATTCGAATTTCTTATTCTTCTTCAGGATATCGTAGAATTCCATGCATTTCTCTGATGATCTTGAAATAAACCTGTTCAATGCCGCTACTCGTCCTATTAATCTTTGCACATCTTTCATGTTGGATGGTGATTTGATATCCAGGATAGCTTTGATCTGTTCCGGGCTTGCTTCTATTCCCCTTTTAGCCACCATATATCCTAAAAACTTTCATGCCCCCACTCCAAAATGACACTTGGCAGGATTTAGTTTCATATTGTACTGGTCCCGGATATCAAATGCTCCTTCAATATCCCGGAGATGATCCTCAGCTTTCTTGGACTTTACCACCATATCATCAATGTATACCTCCATGGTGTCCCCTAGTTTCTCTTTAAACATCATGTTCACCAATCTCTGATATGTTGCACCTGCATTTTTCAAACCGAATGGCATAGCGGTATAACAATAAATACCTGTTGGTGTCATGAAAGCAGTATCCTCCTGGTCTGAAGGTTCCATTTGGATCTGCTGAAATCCTGAGGATGCATCCATAAAAGTTAGCATTTCATGACCGGCAGTTGCATCCACCATCGAGTCTATATGAGGCAGGGGGAATGGGTCTTTAGGACATGCTTTGTTCAAGTCTGTGTAATCTACACAAACTCTCCATTTCCCATTCTTCTTTTGAACTACAACCACATTTGCTAGCCACTTGGGGAATTTGACTTCCCTAATCATCTTGGATTTCAATAACCTTTCAACCTCCTCCTGTATGATTGCATTTCTTTTAGGAGCAAACTTCCTTCTCTTTTGTTGAACGGGCTTGAAAGACCTGTCAATCCCAAGTTTATGAGTTATAATATCTTTCGATATACCTGTTATGTCTTCGTGTTTCCATGCAGACGTGGATATCCTGCATTTCAAAAAGTTAGTAAGCTGATCCTCAATATCCTGAGGGATATTGGCCCCTACAAGCACCGAGATATCTGGATTATCCTGATCCAGGATAACTTTCTTAACATCCTGCTCCGAAGCTTCCACAATATCCTGGGCTTGTATCCTTAATTGCTATCCTGCCCAGGATTTTCTTGAGGCCTTCATTGAAGAGGAGTAGCACTCCTTCGCCTCTTGTTGGTCACTTTCAACTTTAACTACCCCCCAAGGAGTAGGGATCTTGACACACTGATGATAGGTGGAAGGTACAACTTTCATATAGTGAATCCATGGCCTGCCCAATATAATATTGTAACAGGATAATGAATCCATGACACAAAACCGTTGCATCGAGTTTACTCCTTCGACATATACGGGCAGTTTTATCTCCCCAACAATATTCTTTGCTTCTCCACTAAACCCTACAAGCACAGTGGACTTTGAGGTAATCTCCATCTCGGGGATGTTCATTCTCTTCAGGGTTTCCAATTGCATGATGTTGACCGAGCTGCCATTGTCCACCAATATCCCGCGTACAAAATGGTTAGCAATATATAAAGTAATTACCAAACCATCATGTTGAGGATCCTGGATGTTATTCTGGTCGTCACTGTCGAATGTTATCATTTTGTCGTTTGTAAGTGTTGTCATCCTTGTTGGTTTGTCTCCTCTTTCTGACTTAGCCTCCTTGGCATGCCTTTTAGCTGCAGAATATGATGTTCCACATATATCGGATCCTCCTGAAATAAAGTTAATTATCTTGGCGTCTGAAGGAGGTGATGTTGCACATTCAGGATCCTTATCAGTATCCTGACCCTTATTCTTGTTTCTGCCCAGAAGATCTTTCAAATACCCCTTGCTTAATAGGTAGCTTATTTCCTTCCTTAGGGCTATGCAATCTTCCGTCACATGTCCAAAATCCTCATGGAAGGCACACCATTTGGATTTATCATTCCAATCGGCCTTTTGCTGGTTCTTTCTTGGCCACCTCGCTTTATCTCCCAAACCCTGCTTAGCATACATAAGTTCGGGTATGTTAACAGAAAAACAATATTCTGACAATTCAGGATACTCCTCAGGATCCTCATCCTCAACAGCATTCACTTTCTTACTGTCATTCCTGCCATATGGCTTAAAGCGGTATGGCTTATATGAGGTTTCTGACTTCCTGTTAGTTGATTCGTATATTGAGGATGAATTCATCCTCTCTTGTATTTTCTTGTCATCTTCAAGCCTGATATATCTCAAAGCCCCGTTTCGAGCTTCGTCCAAGTTCATGCAAGGATTCATCACAAGATCCTGATAAAACTGGGAATCCTTTGGTAGTCCCATCTTGAATGCTTGGACTGCTGTAGCAACATCAAGGTGTTGGATGTCCAAGGATTCCCTGCTGAATTTGTTCACATAATCCCTTAGGGATTCTTGAGGTCCTTGTGTTATCCTGTAGAGGTCACTTATTAGTTTTTCAAAGCTTCTACTGCAAGAAAACTGACTATTAAACAAATTAACTAAATGAGCAAATGATGTAACTGAATGAGGTGGAACATTTAGAAGCCATTTCAAGGCTGATCCTGTTAAAGTAGAGCCGAAGCCCTTGCACAAGCATGCTTCTTTAAGATCCGGCGGGATAGGGTTAATCTCCATCCTCTCCCGATACAGGGCAATATGCTCCTCAGGATCCGTCGTCCCATCATATAGCTTCATGTTAGGAGTCTGGAATCTCTTTGGGATTTCTGCATCACAAATGGGGTGAGCAAAGCGGGATATGTTGTGGCTATCCCAGGATACTTCCGGTATAGGCTGCACTATCCCAGGCATGCTTGATATCATATCCTTCAACTTTTGAAGTTCTCTGGTTATCGCTGATGTCACATCTGCATCCTGCAATGATCCAAGATTATTAGTAACAAGGATACTGGTGTTAACAGATAAGTTACCAGCTTGGTGATTCTGGCCATATCCTGGAGCGTATCCTAGAGCATATCCTGGATCCCTCACAGTCGACATCGTAGACGTTAAGGGTATCTCTGGAATATTGCTCTGAGAACGGCTCGGTATGATATTGCCCTGATTATCCTCAGTATATACTGCTGAACTAAAGTTCAGCGTCCTGGGCTGCAAAGGGGTGACGGTATCCTCAGAAGGTTTCTTGGAGCTGGACTTCAAGAATTGTATCTCTCTCATTATCATCTGGTTAGTTTCCTGTTGTTGCTTCATCTGATCCTGTATATTACCAAACAAAGTTAAAATTTCATCATTAGAAACCATAAAAGGAGTTCTCCCTGGAACACCAGATCTGTTGACATTCTGAGCAGGAGGAGTGTCTCGGGATATTTGGCTTTCATTTCTCTTTAGAGGAGCTTGAACTTGTGGAGGAGGAAGAAGCACCAAACTAGTTGTTGCAGAGGTTGTAGTAGGCATGGTAGAAGAGCTCATGTTTGATTTTGAGGCCATTGAAAATAGTTGTGTAAAAAGTTTTTTGAAAACAGAAAACCAAGTAATGATTTTAGCAAGGTTTCTAGTAAAAATAGCACCACTTGCCCCACGGTGGGCGCCAAATTGTTTTGGTAAAAAATTATCGAAGCAATTAAGTGATCAAATTAGTAAGTGAGGTAGTGTGTGTTAGGGGTGGATTTCTAAATGACCAGTGATCCTTATTTACTGTTGGATTTAGTGATCCTCAGTTCTGTCTGAAGTAGTGATCCTCAGAAGTGTTGCATGATCAGGATCATGGATAAGGATCCCTGTACTAACGATTGTCTACTTTGAATTCGTAAATGTTTTGCAGGAATATCAACTTGGACTTAGTCTTGGCGACATTCCTGGAGAATATTCTCAGTCTATTCCGCACGTGCTTGGTCAGAAATGGACGTTGTGGAGTCGTGGAAGACTTGCATGAATTGCGGAATGTTAGTTAGGCTTGATATTTTCTATTTTTAAAGGGGTAGCGAGCTATTTTAGAGACACTTGGCTATTTTTGGCTACACACACACTCATACAACCGCTCTCACCAGCTCTCGACAAAACACTTAGCATTTTTCATACATTTCTACACGATACACTATAGTGATCCTTGTACTTAGCTCGCTATCATCCGAAGTTGTAACAGATTGTTTGTTTAATTTGAGTTGGTGATTGGTAGTTTCCATCACCCGGGGTTTTTTGTGCCGGAGATCAACTCTTGATCAAGGGCTTTTTCCCCGTATAAATATTCGTGTCATTTGTTCATTACACTTCATAGTAATCCTTATTGTTGTTCATCAATTCAAGCATCATACCTCACAACAGAAAGTTTGGTTACATTGTCATTGCTTGATTTTTGACCAAAACAGTTTGGCGCCCACCATGGGGCAATTGGTGCTTCATTCTTAGAAAGATTCATGTTTTCGTGGTTATTTCGGTTCGCTACAACCAAACAGATGGCTTCCTCAGTGAAGAATACTTCAAGTTTGATGCCCTCATTCAGTTCCTCACAAGGCGTTCCTCCTTTGCCTCCACCACCTTCTGGATCCCAGAAGAATGCTGAGAATGCTGCGAAGAAACCAACTCCTATTTTCCAAAAACCACCTACTTCTTCTGTTTCAACTAATCCTACTACTAATGATCTCTATGCCTTGATTTTGCAGATGAGGAATCATGCACAAGAGCAGGATAAGACCAACGAAAGGATCCTCCGGGAGATCGATGAAATCAAGAAACAGAAGAAATCAGTGGAGGATCACTCCCCTCTGATGCCAAGATCGCTGAACTTCGACACTCCAGTCATAACCTCACGATACTCAGCAGTTCCGGACGTGCAATACTTTGGTGAACTATCAGGAAGGCGTTATGGGACAACAACAATGAGTCAGGCATTTGGCTCTTGCTTCCAGCCTCAGGGATCCTCTTCTCAACCATTAGGATCCTCTTCTCAGCATCAGGGATACTTCACGTCAGGGGGATATGTTGGAATGCATGCAGTACAAGGATCCTCCCAGGTCCGAGGATCCTCCCAGGTCCGAGGATCCTCCCAGGTCCAAGGATCCTCCCAGGTCCAAGGATCCTCCCAGGTCCAAGGATCCTCCCAGGTCCTAGGATCCTCTCTGGTCCCAGGATTCTCCCTTGTTCAAGGATCCTCCCTGGTCCCAAGATCCTTTCAGGTTCAAGGATCATCGCAATTCCAAGGATCCAACCCCCTTCAAAATCAAGGATCCTCGAGAAATATGCAACCTCAGAACTCAGACGTCCATCAAGGAGACTTCATACCAATGCAGACCATTGCCTCCTCTGGTCCTTCAATCATGCCAGAGTATCGACAAGATGGATTCGCATCCGCAATTCCAAACTCGAATCCTGTGGGAGGTAACACTTCTAATAATTTATATAACACTAACCATGGCTTTATGCAGGATACAGGTATCAATCAGGCCATGGCTAGGGAACTGCAGAAGCTTAAGGATATGATATCCAGTGTACCAGGAGTGGTTAAACCCATTCCTGAGATTGCGGATGGTAGCCATAGGATATCTCGTTTTGCACCACCTTTGTGTGATGCTGAGATACCTAAAAGATTCCAGATACCATCAATGAAGTTGTATGATGGTTCAACGGATCCAGAAGAGCATGTAGCTCAGTACAGGGAGAGGATGGAGATCAATCCCATTCCTGAAAGGTTGAAAGAAGCATGTCTATGCAAGGGATTTGGATCCACACTTACAGGATCTGCTCTTAAATGGCTGCTAAGTCTTCCCCCTTACTCTATTACTTCATTTGCTAATTTAGTTAACTTGTTCAATAGTCAATTCTCTTGTAGTAGAAAGTTTGAACGATTAACTAGTGATCTATATAGGGTAACACAAGATCAAAATGAATCACTTAGAGATTATATCACTAAGTTTAGTAAAGAATCCTTAGATATTCCCAATTTGGATATAGCTACGGCTGTTGAAGCCTTTAAAATGGGATTGCTTAGGGATTCATTATTCTATGATGATCTTGTTATGACACCTTGCAGGAATCTTGATGAAGTAACGACTAGGGCCCTTAGGTTCATCCGCCTAGAGGATGACAAAAGGATCCAGGACAGATTGACAGGATCCTCAAAACAGGATAAGCAAGGATCCTACTTCAGGAACAACAAATCCAAGTCCTATAACAGATCTGATAACCAGAATGTGCACGCAGGGGAACAAGAAGAGGATGATGAGAATTATCCTCCTATTTCTGAATATTGTTTCTTTGTTGATAACAATGAACTAATCCTTGCAATGCAGAATCTAGGTGAGAAAGCTAGGTGGCCAAGGAAAAGTGATAAACCAGCTGCTAGAAAGGATAAATCCAAGTGGTGTGCATATCATGAGGATTTTGGGCATCTCACTGAAGAATGTATTGCACTTAGAAAGGAAATTGGTTATTTGTTGAGCAAGGGGCATTTAAAGGAACTCTTGGGACGAAAGAAGTCAAGAACCCAGGATCCTGAAAGGATCCCGGAAAGGGCTCCTACTCCTCCGGCAGATGCACAAGTCATAAATTTCATATCCGGTGGATCAGACATCTGTGGTACATCCTTCTCAGCAGCAAAAAGACACGCTAAGGAAACCAAGATGGATAATGGAGACAGACCCGTCAGGACCTCCGTTGTCACCCAGGATAAAGTCATTACTTTTGATGAGGATGATCGTGTTGACATCCAGGATCCTCACCATGACGGTCTCGTAATTACATTGTTTATTTCTAACCACTTTGTTCGCAGGATCCTTATAGATGGAGGAAGCTCTGTGAACATCATTCACCTGGATGTTCTCAAGAAAATGAATATCCCAGAGTCCGATATTATCCCAAGATCCTCAGTACTTGTGGGATTCAGTGGAGAAACAAAGAATACATTGGGGGACATCAAACTCCCAATCTATATTGAAGGATTGCACTCTTATCAAAAGTTTTGTGTTATTGATTGCTTATCGTGTTGTAACGTTATCCTTGGCAGGCCATGTATACATGATATGAAGGCAGTTCCATCCACCTATCATCAGTGTGTAAAGCTTCCAAGTCCATGGGGAGTGGTGAAAATTGAGAGTGATCAATAGGAGGCTAAGAATTGCTATACCTCATCAATGAAACCAGCCTCAAGACCAAGGGAGCAATAGCAATTAAAGTATCCTTCAAGAGACGTCTTGGAGGCAAGAGAACATGATTTGAAAGAAATCCTCATGGATCCTGATGATCCTGAATCCAAGATCTTCATAAGGTCAGGGATCCTTAGCGATATTGAACAAGAGCTAGTATCCTTTCTCAAAAGAAGGAAGACCACCTTTGCCTGGAAACATGAAGACATGACAGGTATATCTAAGGATATAATTACTCACAAACTTGGCATTGACAGGTCATTCAAGCCAATTCATCAAAAGAGGAGGAAGTTTGCACCTGAAAGAAATGCTATTATCCAGGAAGAGGTAGATAAGCTACTTCGAGCAGGAACAAATTGGATACACTATGGAAGTCTATATTGATGACATGGTGGTTAAGTCTAAAAGAGCTGAGGATCACCTTAAAGACTTGGAGGAAGCATTCAATATCCTTGATAAATTTAATATGAAACTAAATCCTTCTAAGTGTCATTTTGGTGTAAAGGCAGGTAAATTCTTAGGATATATGGTAACAAAGAGGGGCATTGAAGCAAGTCCAGAGCAAATTAAGGCTATCGTGAATATCAAATCTCCTGCCAATGCTAAGGATGTGCAAAGGTTGACTGGCAGGATCGCAGCCTTGAACAGATTCATATCCAAATCCTCAGAAAAGTGCAAGGAGTTCTATGACATCCTGAGGAAAAATAAGAAATTTGAATGGACTGAGAAACATGAAAGTGCCCTTAAAGCTCTTAAAGATTACCTATCCTCAGCCCCAGCCTTAATGAAACCAGAAAAGGGAGATGTGTTATCCTTATATTTGGCGGTATCCTCAAAAGCAGTAAGTGCGGTCCTTGTTAAGGATCACCAAGGTACACAACATCCTGTTTATTATGTAAGTAAGAGCCTACTTGATGCTGAATCCAGGTATTCACATTTAGAAAAACTTATCCTTGCATTAATTATGGCATCTACTAAATTAAGACATTATTTTGAGACTCATGCCATTATTGTTAAAACTAATTTCCCAATTAAGAATGTTCTCAGGAAACCTGAAATGTCAGGAAGGATGGCTAAGTGGGCAGTGAAGTTGAGTGCATATGATATAAGATATGAGCCTAGGACAGCCATTAAATCCCAAGCATTAGCTGACTTTGTGGCAGATTTGAGTAGTGATTTGCAAAAGGAAGCTGAACTAGAAGTCCAACAGCTTGAAGAAACCAAGGATCCTTGGATACTGTTTACTGATGGATCCTCCAATGTGAATGGAACAGGGCTTGGAATACTACTAAAATTGCCACAGGGGGACATAATACCCCACTCCATAGCTTGTGAATTTCAAACTACCAACAATGAGGCTGAATATGAAGCCTTGATAGCTGGTTTGCAAATTGAAAAGCATATGAGCATCAGGTATCTTGAGGTACATGTAGATTCTTTATTGATCACTAATCACTTTAATGGATCCTATGCTGTTAAAGGTGAAAAGCTAATCAAATATTTGGAGATAGTCAAAGAATTAGCACTCTCTTTTGTATCCTTTAGTTTGACACAGGTACCAAGGGAAGAGAATGCAGAAGCTGATGCATTAGCCAATCTAGGATCATCTTTGAAGATTCCTGAGGATATTGAGATCCCTATTATCCATATCCTGACCCCTGCTATTAAGGATCATGTAGCTATGGAGATAGGAGAAGATTCTGCAATCATCCCTAGTGATGATACCCAATCTCATTCAGGATCATGGATACTCCCAATCATGAGATACATACAACATGGAGAAATTCCTACAGGAGAAAACCCAAGGGCTTTTAAAATTAAGGTATCTCAATTTACAATATTAAATAATATGTTGTATAAACGATCTCTTGCAGGACGATATTTGAGATGCATTGAGGATCCTGAAATTCAAGAAGTCCTAAAGGATTTCCATGAAGGAGATTGTGGAAACCACACTGGGGGCAGGGCATTATTCTCAAGGATCCTGAGGACAGGATACTATTGGCCCACTATGAAGAAGGATGCTGTGGAGTATGCCAAGAAGTGTGATCCTTGTCAGAGGCATAGTAATATCCTTCACCAACCAGCAGAACTCTTGCATCCTATATCTTCTTCTTGGCCATTCATGAGATGGGGAATGGATATAGTTGGAAAGCTTCCTAAGGCACCGGGTGGAAAAGTATTCATGCTTGCTATGACTGATTACTTCTCTAAGTGGATAGAGGCTGAAGCCTTCGCTCAAGTCAGAGAAAAGGAAGTTATATCTGTTTTGGTCAAAAAATCTGTTGAGAATATTGTAACCAAACTCTAGATTACGGGGTATGATGCTCAAAATGTGCAACAACAATGAGGATCACTTCAATGTGAAACGCACAAACAACACAAGGATTTATACGGGGAAAAAGCCCTTGATCAAGAGTTGATCTCCGGCACAAAAAACCCCGGGTGATGGAAACTACCGATCACCAAGCTCAAATAAATGAATGAATGTTTACAACTTCGGATAGTAACGAGCTAGATACAAGGATCACTACGGTGAAGTGTGTAAAAAGTGTATGAAATCGCTAAGTGTTTGAACGAGAGCTTGTATGAGCGCTTTTGCGAGTGTGTGTAACTGCCAAAAATGACTAAGTGTCACTAACCCCTAACTTAGCTCGTTACTCCCTTTAAAATAAGAAAATATCTAGCTAACAAACTCTCCGACTATCGGGCCAAGCCTCCACGTTCTCCATAACGTCTAGTTTTGATCTAGCACGTGCAGAATACTTCGGGAATATTCTCCAAGAATGTCGCTGAAACTTGGTCAAGCTTGTTATACCTGCGAGATGTTATAAAACATAAGTAAACAATTGTCAGTATGAGGATCCTTGAAGTGATCCATGATCCTGATCCTAAAGCCCTTTCTGAGGATCACCACCTGTCACAGAAGTAAGGATCATTAGTTAGGATAATGAATAAGGATCACTAATTGTTAGAAAATCCTCCCCTAACAATTTCCCCCAAAATATAAGGAGTGAAATTGTAAAATTAGCGAGTTATGTTTTCTTAATCTTATCCGTAACAAACTAACGGATATATAGCCGTTAATTTTGAACTAGCCGTTGCGATGATGATGTCACGGAAGTGACAACCTGCAAGATCATGATTATAAATAGAGATATAGATATGATCAAATGCATTCAAATTTTCAAAGAAACTCCCTTTATAATCCACATTCTGAAGACGTTCAGGTATTCTCTCTCTCTATCCTCTTCCCTCTCTTGCTCTGTTTTTATCTTTCCATCAAAGATGTTGCTCCGAAGTTCTCCGGGCAAAGATCACAAGAAGGATAGCCCTTTGAAAAGTCAGAAAATCATCAAGGACTCATCGAATGAAAAGTGTTGTTTTAACGACGCACAGATAGACAAAATCCGTTGCTGTTTTCCGGCGAATGCCTTTTTCAGACCCTTTGATCCTTCTACCCTTAGCGACTATGTTTCAGAAACATGGGTTGCATTTCCAGCCACTCCATTCACCATAGGATACACCTATCCTTTCCCAGAGTTTACACAATCCTTCTTTTCCCTTACCGGCATCTCTTATATCCAAGCCATGCCGATGATTTGGAGGGTCTTGTATACCCTAGAGAGGATCATCGAACAGGAAGGCATTGCTTTGGGCATGTCAGAGTTGGCGGAACTGTATGATCTTACTACTTTTGGTTCCCATCGTTATTTGCTTAAGCGAAAACCCGGTGCAGATCATCCTCTTCTGAAAGTCACCAAGAATGACAAAGACTGGAAACGTCGCTTTTTCTTTGTCAAGAGGAATTCCATTCTAAACGGTCAAGATCTCCCTAAGGCATGGTCCACCCATGGTAGGCTGGAGGATCATAAGAAGGATCACCAGGCAATCTTGTTTTCGTATAAGGATTACTGACCCCTTTCTGTCTTATGTTATGCAGCTATCTCTGTCTCACATATCCGCACATCACCTGAAACCAAGGATAGGCTCGCTGCTTTTTGGAAGCTTGATCCTGAAACAAGGACATTCAAGATAGACACCCAAGACTCACAAGAAGTATCCTCAGGTTCCATTACCATGTCGAGTAAGTATCCTATCTTTTGCATAGTTTAAATATTAAAATAAATAGATAAATTGAAATAGGATAAGGATACTCATCTTGCTTTGAATGTGTAGGCGCTGGAAAACCTGTCAAGCCTGTTTCCCAATTCAACACAGCTGACCTTGATCTCGTACGACCCAGGAAGAAGAGGTCCACTACCAGTCCTAGCATCTCCATTCCAAGGGCACCCACTAAAGGAAAGGGTGTGAAGAAGAGGAAAACTTCTGATGCTGAGGATCTTCAAGGGCTGCCACTGATCCGCCACCAATTCCTTGAATACTTCAATGAGGTAAGGATCCTTAACTTTGCCTAGGTATCCTGCTCTTATGAGGATCACTTGACCTTGAACTGCCTTATCTTCTTTCTGCAGAAATTTGCTGAGATCGAGGATTACGTGGGCAATATTGAGGAGCTGGACAAGAAAATAGCTGATCTCCAACAGGTTGCCGTGCTCAAAGATCTTGCACTTGCTGATGCTCGAAAGGAACTCCAGGATACCAAGCAGGAAATGGCCAAGGTGCTGGTTAACTTTGATTATGAAAAGCATGACCTCATCGAAAATACCAAGCTCTCTGCTGCCATCACAATGTATCAGACTAAGTTGAAGATGGCCCAGGAGGCTCAAGACCCTGCTTTTGACAAAGACAGCTGGGATGTTGAAGGCTGGAAGGCAAGGTTGGCTGAACTTGAGGATGATGAGGAGGAGGCAGCTGATGTCCTGGCAATTGAGGCAAGTGGCAGTGGGAAGGATCAGGCTGGTGGTGATGCAGCCAAGGTGTGAGCTGCACAATTGGGCGATGATGGATATATGTGCCAAGGCCGGAGCCCAATTTTTTAGTTTGATGGTTGCTTTTTGTGGTTGTGATGTTTAAGACAATTTCATGGGTTGTACTTTGAACAATAGGTTTTAGGATTAAGGATCATGTATGATCCTTTGGACAATAGGCAGGATTGCAATTGGTGGAGGGATCCTCTGTTTGGGGGATGAAGCCATTGTGATCCTGCCGCCTTTATATTCCTGCACTATCTTTGAACTCATTATCATGGACACCCTTTACCTACCCCAACGGACGGGCCACGTTTTGCTGGTAGATGTTCGGGTAGGTAATTTTGACAACCTTTAAAGGGTTAGTCTTATGTTAATAAATAAAAACTTAACCTTTTGTCGCTTATCTTGTGTTGTAATCCTTTTTAGTATGTTATTTTCCAACTGTTATAATGTTCAATTTGTTTATACTTATCAAGCCTTGAAAAACTAGAAAAGATATCCAAAAAGTTTAAGATATGAACGAGGATCACATATCCTATAACCGTTAAGTTTAAAAAATGGTATAGTTTAAGAAACACGAGTTCAGTTGTCAAGTATAAGGGTTATTCAAATGAATAATGAATAAAACCAAAAAAGTTAAGGATCATACCTGAGGATCCAAGTTAGAATCCTAACCATAATAAGGATAACTATAAGATAAACCTTAGAGTGAAATAAGGATCAAGGATCCCTAGCTGCCTATCTTCAAGGACCTGAAATAGAGCATAACTTGGGACTAAGCCGATATAAGAAAAGAGTTAGAAACTGGGGACAAGCCCAAGGATAACTGGGGACAAGCCCAAGGATAACTGGGGACAAGCCCAAGGATAACTGGGGACAAGCCCAAGGATAACTGGGGACAAGCCCAAGGATCATGTGTAAACTGGAGTATGGCCCTAACTGGCGACTATCCAAACTTAGTGACATGAAGATGCCAAAACTTTAGCTAACGTGAAAACGTTAGAAACCTTAGCTAACGTGAAAACGTTAGAAACCTTATGAACGGATGTATGGTACGTCTACCATTGTACGTAGGATCCTAAGCATAGCCAGAACAATGGAATTATCAGCCCCTAGAATGAGTACTGGTCCCAAAGCCTTGAACTATACCAGGATCATCGTGCGCTACAGGCGGAATCTGGGGACAAGCCCAAATAACTGGGGTTAAACCCAAAGACGGATGGCTTCTGTGGATAACCAACGTTGTGCTAAAGATACCTGAACTTTCAAAACTTGAACTCACGTGAGAAATGGATAAAGGATACATGATCCTTATCCTTATATGAGAAAATAAAGAAATGAAATAGTTCAAGATTAGGATATTACCTGAATAAGGATCACCAATACTTTGAGGATCCTTTAAGGATATCCCTATCGTGAGGATCACCTATGCCATAAGGATCCTGCTTACATGAAATATTTCTTCAAGTGGACAGCATTCCAAGCTCTTGGTAGCAAATCACCTTCCATGGTTAGCAATCTATATGCCCCCTTTCCTGCTTCAGCTTCAATCAAATAAGGGCCTTCCCATTTTGGAGCCAATTTTCCATCAGCAGGATTGGTGGTATTCTGAAATGCTTTCCTTAACACCATATCTCCAACTTGAAACCTCCTGATCCTGACATTTTTATTGTAAGCACCAGCCATTCTTTGTTGATAACTGGCCATCCTGATCCTAGCCATATCCCTGATTTCTTCAATAGTATCCAGGTCTTGAGCCAAGTTTTCATCATTTTCCTCAGGATCACGGGTACTTGTTCTAGCAGTAGGAACCACCATTTCTGTTGGGATCACTGATTCTGCTCCAAACACCAAAGAGAATGGTGTTTGACCAGTAGCATTCTTAGGGGTTGTCCTGTCAGCCCAGAGCACATAGGGTAGTTCTTCTGCCCATTTTCCTTTCTTGGATCCAAGCTTCTTCTTCAAGTTGTTGATGATGATCTTGTTGGATGATTCTGCTTGGCCATTAGCTTGTGGGTGGACTGGTGTTGATGTTATCATCCTAATCCCCCAGCTGTCACAAAAGTTAGTGGTTCTGCCCCCAATAAATTGGGAACCATTATCACATATAATCTCAGAGGGAATTCCAAATCTAGTTATAATATTTCTTTTAATGAAGGATATAACTTCCTTTTCTCTAACTTGAGCAAAAGCTTCAGCCTCTATCCACTTGGAGAAGTAATCAGTCATAGCTAGCATGAATACTTTCCCACCAGGTGCCTTAGGGAGCTTTCCAACTATATCCATACCCCATCTCATAAATGGCCAAGAGGAGGATATAGGATGCAATAATTCGGCTGGTTGATGAAGGATATTGCTGTGTCTCTGGCAAGGATCACATCTTCTGGCATACTCCACAGCATCTTTCTTCATGGTTGGCCAGTAGTATCCTGTCCTCAGGATCCTTGAAAATAAAGCCCTGCCCCCAGTGTGGTTTCCACAATCTCCTTCATGGAAGTCTTTTAAAACTTCTTGAATTTCAGGATCCTCAATGCATCTCAAGTATGGTCCTGCAAGAGATCGCCTATACAACATATTATTCATACTTGTGAATTGAGATACCTTAGATTTAAAAGCCCTAGGGTTTTCTCCTGTAGGAATCTCTCCATGTTGTAAGTATCTCATAATTGGTGAGATCCATGATCCTGATCCTGGAGGGGATTGAGTATCCTCACTAGGGATCATTGCAGAATCATTTCCTATCTCCATAGTCTGGTGATCCTCGATAGCCGGGGTCAGGATATGGATAATAGGAATCTTGATATCCTCTGGGATCTTCAAAGATGATCCTAAGTTAGCCAATGCATCAGCTTCTGTATTTTCTTCCCTTGGTACCTGTGACAAACTAAAGGAAACAAAAGAGAGTGCCAAACTTTTGACTATCTCCAAATATTTGGTTAGCTTTTCACCTTTAACAGCATATGATCCATTAAAGTGATTTGTAATTAACAAAGAATCTACGTGTACCTCAAGATACCTGATCCCCATATGCTTTGCAATTTGCAAACCAGCAATTAAGGCTTCGTATTCAGCCTCATTATTAGTGGTTTGGAACTCACAAGCTATAGAATGGGGTATTATGTCCCCCTGTGGCGATTTTAGTAGTATTCCGAGCCCTGTGCCTTTGACATTTGAGGATCCATCAGTATGAAGTATCCAAGGATCCTTGGTCTCTTCTAGCTGTTGGACTTCTAACTCAGCTTCTTCTTGTAAATCACTACTGAAATCAGCCACAAAGTCAGCTAATGCTTGGGATTTGATGGCTGTCCTAGGCTCATATCTTATATCATATGCACTCAGCTTCACTGCCCACTTAGCCATCCTTCCTGACATCTCTGGTTTCCTGAGGACATTCTTAATTGGAAAATTAGTTTTAACAATGATAACATGAGTTTCAAAATAATGTCTTAACTTGGTAGATGCCATTATTAAAGCAAGAATAAGTTTTTCAAGGTGTGAGTACCTGGATTCGGCATCAAGTAAACTTTTACTTACATAATAGACAGGATGTTGTGTACCTTGATGATCCTTAACAAGGACCGCACTTACCGCTTTTGAGGATACTGCAAGATACAAGGATAACACATCACCTTTTTCTGGTTTCATCAAAGCCGGGGCCGAGGATAGGTAATCTTTGAGGGCTTTTAAAGCATTTTCATGCTTCTCCGTCCACTCAAATTTCTTGTTCTTCCTTAGGATATCATAGAATTCTTTACACTTCTCGGAGGACTTGGATATGAATCTGTTCAAGGCTGCTATCCTTCCTGTTAACCTTTGAACATCCTTAGCATTGGCCGGAGATTTGATGTTCACTATTGCTTTGATTTGTTCCGGGCTAGCTTCGATGCCTCTCTTAGTCACCATGTATCCTAAGAATTTACCTGCTTTAACACCAAAGTGACATTTTGAAGGATTAAGCTTCATGTTATATTTGTTAAGGATATCGAATGCTTCCTCCAAGTCTCTTAGGTGATCCTCAGCTTTTAAGGATTTCACCACCATATCATCTATGTAAACCTCCATAGTTTGTCCAATCTGATCCTTGAACATCATATTCACCAGCCTTTGGTACGTTGCACCTGCATTTCTCAATCCGAATGGCATAGCAATATAGCAATATATACCAGTTGGAGTCATGAAGGCTGTATCCTCTTGGTCGGATGGTTCCATTTGGATTTGTTGAAATCCAAATGAAGCATCCATAAAAGTTAACAGTTCATGACCCGCAGTTGCATCCACCATGGAGTCAATGTGGGGTAAAGGGAAAGGATCCTTGGGACATGCCTTATTTAAATCGGTAAAATCGACACATACCCTCCACTTTCCGTTTTTCTTTTGAACAACAACCACATTGGCCAACCATCTTGGATACTTGACCTCTCTAATCATACCTGCCCGGAGCAATTTTTCTACCTCTTCCTGGATAATGGCATTCCTTTCTGGTGCAAATTTCCTTCTTCTTTGATGGATTGGTTTGAAGGATCTGTCGATGCCGAGCTTGTGAGTGATAACATCTTTGGATATACCAGTCATGTCTTCGTGTTTCCATGCAAAGGTAGTCTTTCTCCTTTTGAGGAAGGATATGAGGTCTTCTTTCATTTCGCCACGGATCCCTGACCCGATATAGATTTTGGATTCAGGATCATCAGGATCCATGAGGATTTCTACCACATCCTGTTCTCTGGCCTCCAAGACATTCCTTGGAGGATACCTTGATTGCTATTGCTCCCTTGACTTCGAGGCTGGTTTCATTGATGAAGTATAGCAATTCTTAGCCTCCTGCTGATCACTATCAACCTTTACTATTCCCCAAGGACTAGGGAGCTTCACACATTGATGGTAAGTAGACGGGACTGCTTTCATATCGTGTATCCAGGGCCTGCCAAGGATAACATTACAACAAGATAAACAGTCAATAACACAAAATTTTTGATAAGAGTGTAAGCCTTCAATATATATTGGGAGTTTAATGTCCCCCAGGGTGTTCTTAGTTTCGCCACTAAATCCCACGAGCACGGAGGATCTTGGTATGATCTCTGATTCAGGGATACCCATCTTCTTTAGAACATCAAGCTGGATAATGTTCACTGAACTTCCTCCGTCTATTAGGATCCTGCGGACAAAACAGTTAGATATAAAAAGAGTAATAACTAAACCATCGTGATGAGGATCCTGGATATCAGTACGATCCTCTTCATCAAAGGTTATGACTTTTCCTTCGGAGACACTTGATGTTCGAACTGGTCTTTCTCCATTATCCATTTTAGTTTCCTTTGCATGCCTCTTAGCTGCTGAGAAGGATGTGCCACAAATGTCGGATCCCCCAGAAATAAAGTTTATCACTTGTGCATCTGCTGGAGGGGCTGGAGCCTTCTCAGGGATCCTTTCAGGATCCTGAGTCCTTGACTTTTTTCTACCCAACAACTCTTTTAGATGCCCTTTGCTCAACAAATATCCAATTTCCTTTCTTAATGCAATGCATTCTTCTGTAAGGTGTCCAAAATCTTCATGATATGCACACCACTTTGATTTATCCTTAGTTGCAGCCGGCCTGTCATTCTTTCTTGGCCATCTAGCTTTATCACCTAGGTTCTGCATGGCAAGGATTAGTTCATTGTTATCAACACTAAAGCAATATTCAGAAATTGGAGGATAATCCTCATCATCCTCTTCTTGATCAATAGAATGCACGTTCTGATTATCAGATTTGTTGTAGGATCTGAACTTGTTGTTTCTGAATGAGGATCCTTGCTTATCCTGCTTTGAGGATCCTGTTATCCTCTCCTGAATCCTCTTGTCATCCTCTAACCGAATGAACCTGAGGGCCCGGGTTCTTACCTCATCTAGGTTCCTGCATGGTGTCATAACAAGATCATCATAAAATAACGAATCCCTGAGCAGTCCCATTTTGAAGGCTTCAACAGCCGTGGCTATATCTAAGTTGGGAATGTCCAAGGATTCTTTACTAAATTTGGTAATGTAATCCCTTAATGATTCATTATGACCCTGGGTTATCCTATATAAATCACTAGTTAATCGTTTAAACTTTCTACTACAAGAAAACTGAGTATTAAACAAGTTAACTAGGTTTGCAAATGAGGTAATAGAATAGGGAGGAAGACTTAGCAGCCATTTGAGAGCTGATCCAGTAAGAGTGGATCCGAATCCTTTGCATAGGCATGCTTCCTTTAACTTTTCTGGGATTGGATTGATCTCCATCCTCTCCCTGTATTGTGCTATGTGTTCTTCAGGATCCGTCGAACCATCATACAGTTTCATTGTAGGCACATGGAACCTCTTGGGTATCTCAGCATCACAGATTGGTGGTGCAAAGCGAGATATCTTGTGGCTCCCATCTGCAATCTCTGGAATAGGTTTGACTACTCCCGGAACACTCGAGATCATATCCTTTAGCTTTTGCAATTCTCTGGCCATGGCATGATTGATACCTGGATCCTGCATAAAACCATGGTTAATAGTATGAGAATTATTAAAAGTGTTACCTCCCATTGGATTCAAGTTAGGAAGAATGGAGGTCAATCCATATTGTTGAGACTCCGGAATGGTTGAGGGGCCAGTAGAGGCATTGGTCTGCATTGGAATAAAATCTCCTTGATGGACATCTGCACTTCCTGTTTGCAAACTCCTTAAGGATCCTGGCATCTGGAAGGATCCCTGAAACTGGGATGATCCTGGAACAAAGGAGGATCCTTGAACCTGGGATGATCCTGGAACGAAGGAGGATCCTTAAACCTGGGATGATCCTGGAACGAAGGAGGATCCTTGAACCTGGGATGATCCTGGAACGAAGGAGGATCCTTGAACCTGCTGCATTACTGAATATCCTCCTGTACTCGTGAGGGATCCCATATGCTGGGGATAGGATCCTGCTGGCTGGAAATATGAACCTAGTGCCTGGGTCATAGCTGTTGTTCCGTAGTGCACTCCTTTTGGTCCACCCGCATATTGAATGTTTGGAACAACTGACGGCTGAGAAGTAACCACCGGAGTGTCAAAATTTAACGATCTGGGAATCAGTGGGGAATGATCCTCTGCCGTTTTCTTCTGTTTCTTAATTTCGTCAATCTCCCGGAGGATCCTTTCGTTGGTCTTATCCTGCTCTTGTGCACGATCCCTCATCTGCAAAATCAAAGCATAGAGATCAGTAGTAGTAGGATTAGTTGAAACAGAAGAAGTAGGTGGTTTTGAGAAAATGGGAGTCGGTTTCTTCGCAGCATTCTCAGTGTTCTTCTGGGATCCAGAAGGTGGTGGAGGCAAAGGAGGGACGCCTTGTGAAGAAGTGAATGAAGGCATCAAGTTTGAAGTATTCTTCGCCGAAGAACCCATTTGCTTGGTTGTAGTGAACCGGAATGAGCACAGAAATGCGAATTCTTCTAAGACAAAGCACCAATTGCCCCACGGTGGGCGCCAAACTGTTTTGGTCAAAAAATCTGTTGAGAATATTGTAACCAAACTCTAGATTACGGGGTATGATGCTCAAAATGTGCAACAACAATGAGGATCACTTCAATGTGAAATGCACAAACAACACAAGGATTTATACGGGGAAAAAGCCCTTGATCAAGAGTTGATCTCCGGCACAAAAAACCCCGGGTGATGGAAACTACCGATCACCAAGCTCAAATAAATGAATGAATGTTTACAACTTCGGATAGTAACGAGCTAGATACAAGGATCACTACGGTGAAGTGTGTAAAAAGTGTATGAAATCGCTAAGTGTTTGAACGAGAGCTTGTATGAGCGCTTTTGCGAGTGTGTGTAACTGCCAAAAATGACTAAGTGTCACTAACCCCTAACTTAGCTCGTTACTCCCTTTAAAATAAGAAAATATCTAGCTAACAAACTCTCCGACTATCGGGCCAAGCCTCCACGTTCTCCATAACGTCTAGTTTTGATCTAGCACGTGCAGAATACTTCGGGAATATTCTCCAAGAATGTCGCTGAAACTTGGTCAAGCTTGTTATACCTGCGAGATGTTATAAAACATAAGTAAACAATTGTCAGTATGAGGATCCTTGAAGTGATCCATGATCCTGATCCTAAAGCCCTTCTGAGGATCACCACCTGTCACAGAAGTAAGGATCATTAGTTAGGATAATGAATAAGGATCACTAATTGTTAGAAAATCCTCCCCTAACAATATCCTTTATTAAAAGAAATATTATTACTAGATTCGGCATCCCTTCTGAGATTATTTGTGATAATGGATCCCAATTTATTGGGAATAGAACCACTAACTTTTGTGACAGTTGGGGAATTAAGATGATAACATCCACACCAGTCCATCCACAAGCTAATGGTAATGCAGAATCATCCAACAAGATCATCATCAACAATATGAAGAAGAAGCTTGGATCCAAGAAAGGAAAATGGGCAGAAGAACTACCTTATGTGCTTTGGGCTGATAGGACAACTCCCAAGAATGCTACAGGCCAAATTCCATTTTCTTTGGTATTTGGGGCAGAGTCAGTGATCCCTATAGAGATGGTGGTTCCAACTGCAAGAACAAACGTTCGTGATCCTGAAGAAAATGCTTAAAACTTGATTCAAGACTTGGATACTATAGAAGAAATCAGGGATTTAGCAAGGATAAGGATGGCCAGTTATCAACAAAGGATGGCTGGAGCTTACAACAAAAATGTCAGGCTCAAGAAATTCCAAGTTGGGGATATGGTATTAAGGAAAGCATTTCAAAACACCACCAATCCTGCTGAGGGAAAGCTAGCACCAAAGTGGGAAGGACCCTATTTGATTGAAGCTGAAGCAGGAAAGGGGGCATATCGATTGCTAACAATGGAGGGTGATTTGCTACCTAGAGCTTGGAATGCTGTCCATTTGAAGAAATATTTCATGTGATCATGATCCATGATCCTTACCAGACAAGTATCCTTGAAGGATCCCCGCTGACAGATGATCCTCTTTCTGGTAACATTCCAATCTTAAACTATTTCATTCTTTTTATTCTTACAAGGATAAGGATCCTGCGTCCTTTATCCTCCTTTTACTCGATTCTGAGTTTTGAAGGTTCAGGTATCTTTAACTAAGCGTTGAGTATCCACAGAAGTATCCAGTTGTTTGGGCTAGTCCCCAGTTTCGCCAGTAGCGCACGATGATCCTGGTATAGTTCATGGCAATGGGACCAGTACCCGCTTTAGGGGCTGACAATTTCGTTGTACTGGCTATATTCAGGATCCTACGTATAATGGTAGACGTACCATACATCCGTTCCTAAGGTTTCTAACGTTTTCACGTTAGCTAAGGTTTTGACATTTTCATGTCACTAAGTTTGGATAGTCGCCAGTAAGGGCCATACTCCAGTTTACATACGATCCTTTGGGCTTGTCCCTAGTTATCCTTTGGGCTTGTCCCCAGTTATCCTTTGGGCTTGTCCCCAGTATATTGGGCTTGTCCCCAGAATTGTTGGGCTTGTCCCCAGTTACTAACATTCATCTTTTATTGGCTCAGTCCCAAGTAATATCTTATTTCAGGTTTGTGAAGATAAATGACCAAAGATTCTTGACCCTTACTTTCAACTAAGGCTTGTATCTTAGATTATCCTAATTTTAAGTGTTAAAGGATAGGATCCTAACTTGGATTCTCAGGTATAATCCTTAACTGTTTTGATTTTATTCATTATGTATTTAAGTGACACTTATCCTTTGACAACTGAAATTATGATCCTTAAATTATTTTTTATGTGATCCTTGATCATATCCTTAACTCTAAAGGGATTTCTTTTAAATTTTTCCTTACTTGATGAGTTTAAACGATATGAACATCACAATAGATTGAAAAATAAAATAACAATAAGGATATCAACACAGGATATAGCCAAAAAGTTAAAGTCATTTTATTCACAAAAGCTTAAACCCTTTTAAGGTTGTCAAAATTGCCAACCCACGTTTCTACCAGCAAAACGTGGCCCCTCCACATGGGTTGGCAAAGGGTGTCCATTGTTTGTAGGTCTAACAAGTGCAGGAAATTAAAGACGGCAGGATCACAATGGCTTCATCCCCCAAACAGAGGATCCCTCCACCATTTGTAATCCTACCTATTGTTCAAAGGATCATCCATGATCCTCAAACCTAATTACTATTGTTCAAGTACAGACCAACCATTGTTTATCAAAACATCATCAAAACAAAAAAAAACCATAACCAAACTAAAAAAATGGGCTCCGGCTACGTCTAGAAATGTCCATCATCGCCCATTGTTGCAGCCTACACCTTCGCTGCATCACCATCTCCAGCTCCACTAGCTTCACCACCATGATCCTTGCCACTACCACTAGCCTCAATTGCCAGAACCTCATCAGCCTCATCCTTATCCTCCAATTCAGCCAGCCTGGCCTTCCAGCCTTCCACATCCCAGCTGCTCCTATCAAAGGCAGGATCCTGAGCTTCTTGAGCCATTTGTAGCTTGGTCTTGTACATGGCTATGGCAACGGAGACCTTGGCATCCTCTGTGATTTCGTGCTTTTCATAATCAAAGTTGATCAGGATTGTAGCTGTCTGAGCTTTGGCATCTTTGAGATCCTTTTGGAGGTCAGCAATCTTAAGATCCTTGAGCAATGCGACTTGTTGGAGGTCAGCAATCTTCTTGTCCTGCTCCTCGACATGCCCAACATAGTCTTCAATCTCAGCAAATTTCTGCAAAGAAGATAAAGAACAGTTTAAGAACAAGTGATCCTCAAATAAGCTGGATACCTAAAGCAGGGACAAGGATCCTTACCTCGTTGAAGTATTCAAGGAACTGGTGGCGGATCAGGGGCAGACCTTGCAGATCCTCAGCTTCAGAGGCTTTTCTTTTCTTGCCACCTCTTCCCTTTGAAGTGGTAGCCTTGGGGATCGAAGCAGTTGGGCTGGCAGGAAGCTTCTTCTTGGAGGATCGGACGGTGTCAAGCTCAGTGACACTAAATTTGGAAGCGGATCTTGATGATTTTCCAGCGCCTACACACCCAAAACAGATAAGTGTCCTTATTCTATTCATATATAACTACTTATTTAAACATTTGAATATAAAAAGAACAGGATACTTACTTGACATGGTGACAGAGCTTGAGGATACCTCTTGTGAATCTTGGGTGATTGTCTTGAATGATCTTGTTTCAGGATCAAGCTTTCTAAAGGCAGCAAGTCTCCCCTTGGTGGCAGCTGAAGGAATAATATGCGAGAATGTGATAGCTGTACAAAAAAGAAACAAAAGCATATTAGTAATCATTATCAGAATGAGCTTACTTAGTGATCCTTCTAAGGATCCTCCTATCCTACCATGAGTGCTCCATTTCTTCGGCAAATCCTTTCCATCCGGGATAGAATCCCTTCTGACGAAGAAGAACCGCCGTTTCCAGTTGGTATCGTTTTTAGTAGCCTTAAAGATGGGATGTTCTTCTCCGGGTTTACGTTTGAACAAATATCGGTGGGATCCAAATGTGGTAAGGTCATACATCTCAGCCAACTCCGACATTCCTAGGTCAATTCCTTCCTGCTCGATGATCCTCTCAAGGGTATATAGGACCCTCCAGATCATCGGCATAGCTTGGATGTAGCAGATGCCGGTAAGGGAGAAAAAGGATTGGGTAAAGTCTGGAAAAGGATAGGTGTATCCTATGGTGAAAGGTGTAACAGGGAAAGCTACCCAAGTTTCAAAGATGTTGTCACAAAGAGCAGTGGGATCAAAGGATCTGATAACAGTATTTGCTGGAAAACAGTGGCGGATTTTATCAATTTGTGCATCGGTGAAACAACAGCGTTCTTTTGCGGAATCTTTGATGATCCCTTGACTTTTTAAGGGGCTGTTCTTCTTGTGATCCTTGCTCGGTGAGCTTCGGAGCATCATTTTTGAACGAGATGATGGTAAAGAAAGAAGAGCAGAATATGAGAAAGGAGAAAGGAAAAGAGTTACCTGTTTGATCGTCGAAGCAGAATTTAAAGGGAGTTCTCTTGAACTTAAATGTGAAATGATCCCTATCTCTAACTCTTATTTATAATGATGATTCTGCAGGGTAGTCATCTCACTGACGCATGATCGTAACGGCTAGTCCGCTTGTAACGGCTAGTTATCTGTTGGTTAAATGCGGATAAGATCGACAAAATATAACTCATTTATTTACATATTTACTCCTTATATTTTGGGGGCAATTGTTAGGGGTGGATTTCTAAATGACCAGTGATCCTTATTTACTGTTGGATTTAGTGATCCTCAGTTCTGTCTGAAGTAGTGATCCTCAGAAGTGTTGCAGGATCAGGATCATGGATCACTATAAGGATCCCTGTACTAACGATTGTCTACTTTGAATTCGTAAATGTTTTGCAGGAATATCAACTTGGACTTAGTCTTGGCGACATTCCTGGAGAATATTCTCAGTCTATTCCGCACGTGCTTGGTCAGAAATGGACGTTGTGGAGTCGTGGAAGACTTGCACGAATTGCGGAATGTTAGTTAGGCTTGATATTTTCTATTTTTAAAGGGGTAGCGAGCTATTTTAGAGACACTTGGCTATTTTTGGCTACACACACACTCATACAACCGCTCTCACCAGCTCTCGACAAAACACTTAGCATTTTTCATACATTTCTACACGATACACTATAGTGATCCTTGTACTTAGCTCGCTATCATCCGAAGTTGTAACAGATTGTTTGTTTAATTTGAGTTGGTGATTGGTAGTTTCCATCACCCGGGGTTTTTTGTGCCGGAGATCAACTCTTGATCAAGGGCTTTTTCCCCGTATAAATCTTCGTGTCATTTGTTCATTACACTTCATAGTGATCCTTATTGTTGTTCATTAATTCAAGCATCATACCTCACAACAGAAAGTTTGGTTACATTGTCATTGCTTGATTTTTGACCAAAACAGTGTGCTAGAGGTGTTTGTGAAAAATATGCTGGTTAAGTTGTTAACAAAAACAGTTTTCAGGATATAGCCCGAGGATATCAGACTATATCAATAATCAAACAATGAGCAAAAATGTAAAGGTTGACACGAGATGTACGAGGAAAGCCCTTGATCAATCTAGATCTCTGACATAAAACCTCGGGAGCTGACAATCGTCGGCTGCCTTGTTCTTCTTATTACTTGAATATTCAGGATACAGTGTAGGATGATGCTCAGATCTCTACTAAGTGTTAGAATGATTGCAAGTGATGAGTGTTAGTGTGTATTTGCAGCTAGAAATGAGAGTGTGTGAATGTGAGAGCTCGAAAAAAGTGTCTTTCCTATGATCTGGCCATCCATATTTATAGTTACAAGAATTAACTAACTATGCTAAAAATCCGGGATACTGAGAATATTCCCCTATTATTCCGGGATACTGAGAATATTCCCTTCTGAACGTTGGGGGGCTGTTTCAACTCGTTCTCCACGTGCATATTAACTATAAATCTGGGATTTAAGCTCCTATTATCATTACCACATTAATAGCATTGACCAACATTCGTAACTCCCATAAAATATGCCTTTCTTCAATGCTGACCGTTACAAGAGCTATTCTTCCGCCATCAACGTCCTTATCCTAACCAATTTGAGCGGGTCTTCAGGATGACTTGGTCCTCATGAACGTTAGTCCCTTGTAACCAACTTTTATAAGCAAATTGTTAGTAATAGTCAGGATACAGCCTCAGGATGTTACCAATATCCTGGTCTAGTATCCTGATCATAATCAGCTATCATAAAATCAAGATATAATACCAGGATATGGGCTCAGAATTTCACCCATAACAATTGCGATGCGTCATGTTTGGTTCGTACTTGCACGTTGTGTGAAAAGGACAAAGTGACAGTCTATGCATCCAGACAACTGAAAGTGCATAGGAAGGACTGTACAATTTGTGGAGAAAAGTGGTTCAAATTAGATATGAAAGGGAAGAAACCGAGCTCATGAGATTAGATACTTTCGAGAGCTCATCTCGAGTTGGATCAATCGCTTGTAGGCTCAGACTACCTCAGGTATAGGACAACTTATGTGTGGTTCAACATATGTCAAACCTTATAAGGTGGAACACTGACCTTACCCTTTCAAATTAGGTGCACGTAAACGATAAACCTTGTAGAAGGTGTAGGGCGTTGAGATGAAAGTTTAGGGAGAATAGGGTTAGTTAATAAAGGTCTACGGGGATTCTTCGTAAGAATCAATTTTTCACACAGAAACAACAGGACCATAATTAACAAAACTATTCTTACTGTTTCCGCAGAGTGCAAAAACACAACCTGTAAAGTAGAATTTCGGGGACAAAACTTCCTAAATAGGGGGGAGACTGTGACACCCGACTATTCTGAGCTTGTACTATACTAGTGCTGTAACAACCCGCTTTTTGGATTCAAAGTACAAGTCAAAGTCAAGTCAAAGGAAGAAAAGATTGCTAATTGCGATCTGTCACTCCTTGCTTAACTATTGATTGTACGTTAATGATTTGTAATCGAATATTTTATTTAATCGCTTTAGTTGTATTATGTGGAGTATCTATTAATAATCGAGGTTTAATCACATGTTTATCGCTAATCGACTTATCGCTAACCGCATCGCTATCGCATCGCGACTCGAATTATGTGTTCTGGATATTGTTTTATGTGTGTGTGCCATTCTGTGTTACTTGTTCATGTTATGTTTATGTTGAGGTGTTTAATTGCAATCACAATTCTATCGCAATCTAATCCCAAACGCTAAACGCAAGTTATTTATAGCGATTGTATGTTAAATATAATAGTCAGGTTATTTGTGTAACTAATGGGTAATACTATCGCATTGCTCGTTCGAATCGCATCGCAACGCTCAACACGCGAAACGAAACGACAAAACTCAACACGCTGGACACCTGGATCGAGTGGCCAACCGATCGAGTGGCCATCCGATCGGACTGCCTTCCGATCGGACTGCCTTCCGATCGGACTGCCATCCGATCTGACTGCCATCCGATCGGTGACCAATCCGACACTCAGGCACTTTCCTCTTTTCGAAACCCTATAAATTTACCCTCCTGTCACATCAATGTGATGTGACAGCTCCCCCATTCGACCAGCCGCACTCAAGCTCTCTTTTCTCTCGATTTCTCGAGATTCTTGTAAGTTTTCAACTCAAATCTTGTACTTTTATGATCTACACGCACTTCTTCATCATTTTCTCCTTTGAATCTTAACTTTTAACCGTGAAATCAGTGGATTTGAGGTGTTCTAGGGTGATGTCATCATGGAGTTCTTATGAACTTCAAGTTTTGGCCTCATTCCACCAAGAACAACTCAGATCTGAAGGATTTCCACAAGATTAAACAATGTTTTTGCATAGATCTACACATATTCATGGTTAAAAGGATTGAAAGATGGTTTTCTAACTTTCTTTCAACTCTTTTACACTCAATGCACTCAAAATCGATAGAATCGGAGCTCGTTCCGACTTTCTACTCTTTCTTAGTGATGTGTTGGTCCAAGATCTGAATTCTATCCAAGGGACAACTGATTTTGGATAAACATGAACAACCGTCTCGAACAGTTAACTGATCGGACTAGGGTGATTCCTGTTCGATCGGATCACTTGGGTCAAGATGGGGTTTATGTTGTTTAGCACGTTGTCAAACCGACTCGAACAAACCGTGAACATTCAAAATAATCAAGTTCAAAACGATTGGATTCGTGGGACGGATTGCCGTCTGATCGGATTGCCATCTGATCGGATTGCCATCCGATCGAACTATAATCTGATCAGATTGCACTTAAGGATTTAACACTTAATAATCTTCAACATGTTCAATGTTCAGTTAGTTCTATCGGATTGCCATCCGATCGAACCGCAATCCGATTGGATTGCACTTGAGCTTCCAAAACTTCAATATTTTCAATTTTTCAAAGAACAATGGTTTCCAATGGATTGCTATCCGATCGGATTGCCATCTGATCGAGTAACTATCCTGCTGTGAACTTGTTCTCACTAAGTGTCTTACCAATCGGATCGCTATCCGATCGAACTACCGTTCGATCGATCGATCTGAAGGGTAGAGATACTTCTCTATTTTCAAAATGCTACAATGAAAACTTCAAAGACATCATACACAACCACGTCCTTACCAATGAATGTCAATCCAATCGAATGGCCATCCGATCGGATGACCATCCGAACGGATTGATGTCCGATCTACTGGCCATCCGATCTGATTGCCATCCGATCGGATTACCATTCGACACTTGGTCACTTTTCACCATTTTACGCACTGCTCTTCGCTTATGCTATCGTTAACTGTTCAGGCTAATCACTCTAGCGCTCCCTTCAATCCATTTCCATCGCAGTGAGTATACTTGATCCCTTTTTGCATTATGCGCTTTTGGGTGTTACATACGTTACTTATTCTAAATCACATCAATCACACAACACAAACACTACTTATACGCTGACCGTTACTGCATGATACGTGTACTTGATGAATGCTTGTATGTTATGTTAACACAGTGATTGTTGCCTGACGCCTTAGCAATGATAGTACTATTTGGTTGGACTCAGCACCTGTCGTGGAAAGGGGTTGTTAAGGTTACATCTCACATGTCGTAGTGGTGATATGTGTTGCGCATTCTACAACTCAAGTCTAGTCTGTGAATATTTCATTGTCGATAACTTACTAGCTTCGCATTATACATGTTGGTTATGCGTGAATAATTTTGAACTCTACTATTACTATTAAACTTGTATGCTCACCTTTACACTATGTGTATTGACCTCTATTTTAACGTATGTGACAGGTGTTTGAAATGCTTAGGATGCTGTGCTCTTGCTTTTGTGGAATCAAGTAGGAGAGAGTCTAGAAACAAACAAACTATTTATAATTGAGTTGTCGAAACAGAACTACTTGTCTTTGAATTGTCTGTAATAACTATGCTACTTGTTATGTCATGGTATGGGACGTGATGCTTAAATAATTGGTAATCGTAGTTGTTATGGAAACTCCTGGACAATCTGTTTTGCTCAGTGCCGTGCCCCGATGTTTCCGTCATCGGTTGGGGTGTGACAGATTGGTATCAGAGCCATAACTACAGGGAATTAGGCAAGACTCGACCTAGTCTGGGTCGATGTCTTAGAGACGACCTAGTCTATAGTCTAAGTACCAACAGACCGACTTGTGCATACCCAGTATGGGTCTTTGTATGAGCTACTTGCTATCTCTCGCTCGAACTCGCTGTACACTACACTCTTGCGCGAACATCGCATACCACAGTTCTGCGCAAGATCAGCCTTTCCTAAGGCTGATTACATGCACAAACGAATGATTTGGTTGAGAATAGGTGTGAAAACCGCAAACTCTCGACCAGATTACTCGTTCAGATTACTATATTTGCTATAAAACAAGAGAAATTGCGTTGAATCAGGAGTGAAATCCGCACTTCGACGCAAATTTTCCTCTCTACTTTATCAAAACAGGGATGTAGTTGTTAAGTCAGGGGTGAAACTCGAACCTTGATGACTTGTTCCGCTCTATAATTTTGGTTTTACAAAACTCTCACCAAAGTCTCGACGGACTCCAATGACTTGAGGTCACACGGTGGCTGGAAGGATGCGTGCTGATCGCTCAAATTGAAGTGAGAGCCCAGTCCAGAAGGTCAAAGTGTGCACTTACGAGTCCTTGTGAATAGGCGAATCACTTTGGGTAGTCGATGTCTACGCACCCGAGACCATCTATCCCCGATTTTATGTGTTTCGATCGATTTTATGCGAAACTTATGTGATTTAAATGGTGATTTGTTAGCGTTTTGAGGTAAACAGTACAATGGTAATGATGGTTTCGATTCCACGTTTCTCGCTCCGCCAAAACATGCACAATTCACACCATGTTAACAAATCGTTGGTCTATGCTCGCAATCGCTACTCGCTAATCGCAATCGCTATACGTGCTGTGAAGGATATGTGAATACGTGCAACATATGCATTTAGGTTAGCTCAGGTGTGCTTATGTGCTTATGTGCTAATGTGTCAATGTGCTTACGTGATTCTGTGATTATGTGCGTACGTGAAATTTTGTGAATGACTGTGTTCCTGAGCTTTATGGTGAATCGCTAGACTATACTAGGGATAATCGAAATTGTGTTTGAGTCCTATGGTGATGTCTGTCGCAGACAATGTCATAGTTTGGATCATTCCACTCCCGAGCCGCTCGCCAAAACCATGACGCCAACGCATCGCCGCTCTCGTCTCTAAGCAAATGGCGAAAGTCATCCCACAGATCGTCAGTGAACTGAACGAGAATGCAAGCAAGTCCTCGGAAGAGTCCAGGACTGATGCTCCTAAGGCCGCTTTTAGCTTCAAGCAGTTAAAAGCCTGCGGACCAAAAGAGTTTACCGGCGAAGATGGTCCTACGGCCATGTTTCAATGGTTCGATTCTATCGAAGTCACTCTGTGCCAGAGTGGCTGTCCAGAAAACCTGCGCACCGTCAATGCTACCGGCGTCTTCCAATCCCGCGCTCTTGTTTGGTGGACGGCCGAGAGGAACAAACGAGGAAACGATGTAGCTTTCGGATTGTCTTGGGACGAGTTGAAGAACATAATGATGCAAGAGTTCTGTCCTCCCCATGAACTCCAAAAACTTGAGGATGAATTCTGGCACACAAAGCAGGATGGCGGAAATAACGCTGGTTTAACTGCTCGCGTCAAGCAGTTGAGTATTATCTGCCATGGTCAGGTTACTACCCCATATATCACAATCAAGAAGTATATCCGTGCTCTTCTGGATTGCGTTGCAGACTTTGTTCAGGCTGTAAAGACGACAACAATTAAGGAAACCTACCTGCTCGCCGCTTAGATCAACGATAAGCGAGTCAGGGCTGGTTATTTTGACAAAGCTGCCAAGAGCCTACCTCAAGTTACCGCTGCTTCAACCGCTGAAACCACCGCCGCACCACAATCTTCGAAGCTCTCACGTGCGCAAGAGGAAGAACAACATCAGTTCCAGCAACAAGAACTGTGCAGTTACTGCTGCCCCGCTCCAAACAGTACCTGCCCAACCGCAACCTCAACACCGCCAAGTAGCGGCACCTGTGGTCAATGCACCGCCTGCTAAGCGTGCATACGCTGGGCCACACCCGCTTTGCCCTACTTGCACTTATCATCACCCGGTGGGTCTCGCATGCCGCTTTTGTGTTCATTGCAATATGTACGGCCACTTCCCCGCAAACTTCCGTACAGGTCCACGTCAAGCTCCAGCTCCAGCTCAAGGTCAAGCTCCTGCTCAACAAGCTCTACTTCCTGCTCCTCAAGGCCATCAAGCAGCTCCTGCACCCACAGCTCACGCTCGAGCTTGCTTTGCATGTGGTGATCCCAACCACTTTGCAAACATGTGCCCCAACAGGGTAGTGAAACAAGAGCCACTACAGCAGCAGCCTCAGCAGTAGCCTCAGCAACAACAGCAACAGCCAGCAGTCTGCGGACGTGCCTTCAACATTAACGCTCGCCAGGCTCAAGCAGACAACAATGTGGTTAATGGTACGTTCCTTGTGAATGGTATATATGCTTCGTGTTTATTAGATACTGGAGCAGATAACTGTTTTGTATCGTTTGAATTCGAAAATCTCCTTAATTGTAAGCGCGCCCATCTCCCCTCGACGTTCGATGTTGAAGTTTCCACCGGAAGAACTATCGCCGTTAATTCTGTTCTACGTGATTATACGCTCGAACTCAACAATCACGTCTTCCCTATCGACCTTATTCCGATGCAGCTCGGTAGTTTTGACATCATAGTAGGCATCGATTTTCTTCGTGAAAATCATGCTGAAGTTATTTGTTTCGATAAGATGATTTGTTTCTCGCTCGCTAATGGGGATCAACTTTGTGTGTATGGCGAAACTCCTTCGAAAGGTCTTAAACTCATGTCATGTGTCCAAGCTAGTAAGTATCTCTGCAAGGAATACAGAGCTTTCTTGGCCAACATTGTAGTAGCGGAGAAGGAAAAGAAAGGAAACCCAGGAGTGAAAGACGTTCCCGTTGTTTGTGAATTCCCCAACGTTTTCCCCGATGATTTACCCGGATTACCTCCCGCTCGTGATATCGATTTCTGAATCGACCTCATTCCTGGAGCAAACCCTGTTGCTAAAGCGCCTTTTCGTCTCGCTCCTTCTAAAATGCGCGAACTCTCGAGTCAGCTCCAGGAACTACTTGATAAAGGCTTTATTCGCCCTAGCACCTCTCCTTGGGGTGCGCCTGTCCTTTTTGTCAAAAAGAAGGATGGATCGTTCCGGATGTGCATCGACTAAAGGGAGTTGAATAAGCTGACAATCAAGAATCGCTATCCCTTGCCTCGAATTGATGATTTGTTTGATTAGTTACAAGGTGCTACGTGTTTTTCAAAGATCGATCTATGCTCAGGCTATCACTAGTTACGCATTCAAGAGGATGATATACCCAAAACCGCATTTCGAACCCTCTACGGTCACTATGAGTTTGTTGTTATGCCTTTTGATTTGACTAATGCTCTTGCCGTTTTCATGGATTTAATGAATCGAGTGTGCAAACCCTTTCTTGATCGCTTCGTAATCATGTGCATCGATGATATCCTGATCTATTCCAAGTCAAAAAACCGAACACTCGCAATATCTACGTTTGGTTCTTGAGTTACTCCAGGGAAACCATCTCTATGCCAAGTTCTCCAAGTGTGAATTTTGGCTAGAGGAGGTCCAATTCCTGGGTCACATTGTCAATAGTCAAGGAATTCATGTCGAACCCGCGAAGATCGAGGCCGTTAAGAGTTGGGTTAAACCCAAGAACCCGTCTAAAGTCCGTTCTTTTCTAGGACTGGTAGGCTATTATCGCCGATTCATCGAAGGTTTCTCTAAGATCGTTGTGCCGCTTACCTCTCTTACACATAAGGATAAACCTTTTATTTGGGGAACTAAACAGGAGGAAGCCTTTCAAACTCTCAAAGCTATGCTTTGTAATGCTCCCGTGCTCTCACTACCCGACGGAAACGACGATTACGTAGTTTACAACGATGCCTCGAACCTTGGTCTTGGTTGTGTCCTTATGCAACGAGTCAAGGTTATCGCGTACGCTTCTCGACAGCTCAAGATCCATGAGAAGAACTACACCACACACGACCTCGAGCTTGGCGCAATTGTTTTTGCGTTATAGATTTGGCGACATTACCTTTACGGTACCAACTGTACGATCTTCACCGATCATAGGAGCCTACAACATATCTTTGACCAGAAGGACTTGAATATGCGTCAACGCCGGTGGGTAGAACTACTCAACGATTACGACTGTGAGATTTGTTACCATCCTGGTAAAGAAAACGTCGTTGCCGATGCTCTCAGTCGACGAAGCTATTTGCATAGCTTTCCTAATTCGCAAGCACAGTTTAATCTCGAAGCTCTCATCCGTGATGCGCAGCATGCTTGTTTTACCGAACGAACTTTGAAGAAGGAAAGGATTCTGAACGATGGCGTCCAACTCGAGAATAAATCGAATGGTATCTTTCATTATTTGGATCGAATTTGGATTCCCAAGCGTACGAATTTGCGACAACTTCTGATGGACGAAGCCCACCAATCTCGGTATTCTATTCATTCCGGTGCTGACAAGATGTGCCAGGACATGCGCTACAAGTACTGGTGGCCGGGCATGAAAAAGGATATCGCTATCTATGTTTCAAAATGCCTGACTTGTTCCAAAGTCAAGGCTGAACATCAACTCCCCTCTGGCTTACTCGTACAACCCGAAATCCCGATGTGGAAATGGGAGAGTATAGCTATGGACTTTATAACAAAACTTCCGCGTACTCAATCAGGTTATGACAGCATTTGAGTTGTCGTCGACCGTCTGACTAAATCAGCTCATTTCCTATTGATACAAGAAGACTTTAAGGTAGAAAAATTAGCCCGAATCTACACCGATGAGATCATTTGTCGACACGGGACACCTCGTGACATCATCTCTGCCCGAATCAGGTTATGACAGCATTACCTCGCGCCTTTGGGAAACATTTCAATCTGCTCTCGGTACTACTCTTAATCTAAGTACCACTTTCCATCCCCAAACCGATGGTCAGACTGAAAGAACGATTCGCACGCTTGAAGACATGCTCCGCTCGTGTGTCATAGATTTCGGTGGTAATTGGGACACGCACTTACCTTTGGTCGAATTCTCATACAATAACAGTTATCATTCTAGCATACAAATGGCACCATTTGAGGCATTATACGGAAGGAAATGTCGATCTCCTGTTGTATGTCACGAGATCGGAGACGCTCAAATTACCGGTCCTGAGCTGTTATAAGAAACGACAGACAAAATCCTCTAAACTCAATACAATCTATTAAAAGCACGGAGCCGACATAAAAGTTACGCCGATAGACGCCGCAAGCCCCTTGAATTTGACATTGGTGATCACGTACTCCTAAAGGTTGCACCTTGGAAGGGATTGATCAGATTCGGCAAGAAAGGAAAGCTCGCGCCTCGATATGTTGGACCCTTTAAAATCCTGAAAAGGATTGGGAAGGTGGCCTACAGACTCGAACTACCGGAGGAACTTAGTAACGTCCACCCGACTTTCCACGTTTCGAACATCAGAAAGTTCTTGGCCGACCAGGAATTACATATCCCTCTCGAAGATTTACAAGTGGACAAAACATTACACTTCGTGGAAAAGCCTGTCGAGATCATGGGACGACAAACCAAGGTACTCAGACGCTCACGCATTCCCATTGTAAAGGTTCGCTGGGAAGGCAAACGCGGTGCCGAGTTTACCTAGGAACTCGAAAGTGACATGAAGGCGAAGTACCCGCAACTGTTTGTTACGCCTACTTCTTAAATTTCGGGACGAAATTTCTTAAAGTAGGGGAGGCTGTAACAACCCGCTTTTTGGAAGTCAAAGTACAAGTCAAAGTCAAGGCAAAGGAAGAAAAGATTGCTAATTGCGATCTGTCACTCCTTGCTTAACTATTGATTGTATGTTAATGACTTGTAATCGAATCTTTTTTATTGCTTTATTTGTATTACGTGGAGTATCTATTAATAATCTAGGTTTAATCGCATGTTTATCGCTAATCGACTTATCGCTAACCGCATCGCTATCGCATCGTAACTCGAATTATGTGTTCTGGATATTGTTTTACGTGTGTGTGCCATTATGTGTTACTTGTGCATGTTATGTTTATGTTGAGGTGTTTAATCGTAATCACAATCCCAATTCTATCGCAATCTAATCGCAAACGCTAAACGCAAGTTATTTATAGTGATTGTATGTTAGATATAGTAGTTAGGTTATTTGTGTAACTAACGGGTAATACTATCGCATCGCTCCCTCGAATCGCATCGCAACGCTCAACACGCGAAACGAAACGACAAAACTCAACACGCTGGACACCTGGATCGAGTGGCCAACCGATCGAGTGGCCATCCGATCAGGCTGCCATCCGATCGGACTGCTGATGCCTGTCGAGTGTGATAGGTTTTTAATGTATATTTTAAGCCCTTTTTAACACTATAGCCAAGTTTTAAATTTATAAAACAAGATATTTACTAACACTAAACACACATATGGGCAAGTGCACCCATCCTGAGCGAAGTATAGTGTTGGTAAGATACTGAGGTCGTCCAAGGACACAAGAGCTTTTAGTACCGGTTTATCCTCAACGACTAATCAAATCAAAAATATAGAAAAAGGTTTTAAAACAAGAAAATAAAACTAACTAAAAATGCTGAAAATAAAAATAAAAATAAAACAGATAGACAAGATGAATCACTTGGATCCAAGTCGCCTTTAGTGTAACCTTTGATTATTTCCGCACTTTTGCACTTTTTAAGAGATTATCTTAGTTATAGTAGCAGTGCCCACTTTTGAAAGTGACGTTACCCTCAACACAATAGTTTGAGTCAGCAAGGATACAATCCTAAAGGGTTGGATTATTGAAAGATAATTAATTAAGTTATTAATGCATAATGTTGTAGACCCCTCCTTTGAAGGTGACGTTACCCTCGGCTAAGTAGTTAGAGTCAGCAAGGATACAATACTAAATAGCCGGGTTAATATTTTAATAGTAGTTTACATATGAGGGGGTCAAGGAGTTCGGACCCCCGCCATCCAATACCAGTGGGTATTGAAGGAGGTCCTACTAAACTTGACCCAGGTCCTTGCAGGATCTATACACTGAACAAGGCAAGACTCTTACCTAACCATTCCCTTAACCCCCGACCAGGTAGCCAACATATCTCCATATAGACCGTGGAGATATGAATGGTGAAAATCTTTTATTTCATATCGACAGTAAAATAATGCCAAGACACCACAGACAAATGATAAGGAAGATTCACCTTCAACATAAGAAACTAGTTATTAAAGTCATTAATACATAACCAAATAAAAAGTGTGAAAAGATTAAAAATAAAAAGTATTACACTAAATGCTTGTCTTCACCAAGTGATGTAAGAGACTTAGGCAAACATGGCCTTTGATTGTCAAGAACTCTTACGATCAATCTTGGATCCCAAGACTACTCACACACTCTATGATGGATGATGGTGGTGGATGTGGGTTGTGATGGTGGTGGTGGGTGGGTGAAGTGTGAGAGAGGTGGTTTGCCAAGGGATGGTTTGCAAGTGAGCTAAGCACCCCTATTTATAGCCTGCACAGAAGCCCGGACACGGCTCCATGTCCATTGGGCACGGCCCCGTGTCCACCCATCTTCTCTTTCTTCATTAATTGCAGTTTGTCTGCATTAGTTGACCACGCCCCCGTGTCCGCTGGGCACGACCCCGTGTGCAGAAGCATATCTGTACTATCAAGATTTGCCTAGATTCTGTGAATCTTAGCGTTGACCACGGCCCCGTGTCCGCTGGCCACGCCCCCGTGTGGGAAATAGAAGCTTCTACAGCTTTTTCTTTTCTGCAGACACTTGTGCACGCCCCCGTGTTCATTGAGCACGAGGCGTGTTCAGCCTTCTGATGTCTTGTTTTTGCTTGGGAAGATGCTGTCGAGGGGTCGGGCATGCCACGTTTATTCCTTTTCTTGTATTATTGTTAGATTTGGCTGCATTTTTGCTTCTTTTGTTCCTTTAAGCTCATTTAACCCTAAAAATACAAAAGGAAGACAAAAACACACTTTTTCCAACATTAGTACAAAAAAAGGGTTAGTTTTATGCCACATTTGATGTAATTTATATGTTGCATTTTGCACACATCAAATATCCCCACACTTGAATCTTTGCTTGTCCTCAAGCAAAACTCTTTATTTTGTGGCTTACACACCCAAATGAAATGGGTAGAAGAGAAGGTTTTTTGGCTTGTCATAGAGCGTCGGGATTCCATGATTATTTATTAGGCTTTATTTTTATTTTATTTACAATCCTATTCGTCATGATTTATTTAAAACATTACAGAAGAGAAATTTTTTATTTGGGCATAACATGCCTCTTTAAAATTCCATTTATATACAAGTTCACATAACTCACGGGAGATCACTCAACACTCGGCCGAAGATGTATTTTTGTGAAACACTCGAGAGCGGCATGGAACTTATTTCTACCATATGCTTGCCAAGCAATCAATCCTCCTCCTTTTTAACTATAAATCTTTGCAAGTATCAAGAGGACTTTGGGAAGGGTTAGGCTTGGGTTAAAGGTAGGTGGTTGGGTTAGTGGTTAGTAGAAAAGGGCGAAAGGCGTAAAAAGCGTCGGTTTTCGTAATACATTTTGTTTTTGTGACTTTTTATTCCAATGAAGTATTATTCAAACAAGCCTTCTTTAGATGAGCTTTGTTTGTTTATTGCTAACTTCATTTTTCTTTTCTTCTCTAAAAATTATATATATATATATATATATATATATATATATATATATATATATTTTGATAAGGAAGTCACAAGAAAACCGAGCTTTGTTACTAAAATAAAGGGTTTAAAATGAAAAAGGGTTTTGGTGGGAAAAAGGGTGTTTGTTTTGGGTTAAGAAATGAAAATGTTTAGGCTCAAAGGGGTTAACTAGAGGGATTTTGGGTAGGTGGTAAAAAAAAGAAAAATAATGGTGTTGAAATAAAAAGGTTAGTCCTAATGCCTCCATTATTTATTTACTTAGGTTTAAGTTGGTAAGGACCAGGAATGTATTGTCGTGGCAAGTTCTAGAGTCGTAAGAAACCAAACGGCTATTCACACAAGAAACGAAAAATGAGCATTTAATTTAAAGATGTGTATTTGTATGCTCAATAAAGGCTCAAAACTCACTTTTTGTGGGAATGAGTTTTTATGTGATCAAGTATATATAATCAAATTTTAACTAGATTTGTCATGCCGTTTCATAATTTTCTTATGTTGGTTCTTTTTATCACGACGCTATCGGTTGTAAATTTGTAAAAATATAACCTTTTTAGAACTTGTTATTCCCAAATCAAACCAAGACAAGTAAAAAAAATGCAAAATTAGGACTTGCAAAATTCAAGGTTTTAGCATCCCCCACACTTAAATTACACATTGTCCTCAATGTGTCCCAAAAATAAGTTTTTAGGTTGATTGAATGTGTAAAAGGTGTGTTAAAAGCAAAATTTTATGTTACTGCGCATCTGGACACGTGCCCGTGGTGTCCGGGCACGGCCCCGTGTTCAGGTTGCCAGTAACAGAAATTATCAGAAAGTAACAGAAGCCTTGGCACGGGGGCATGTTCAGCGAACACGCCCCGTGTCCAGTTACCTGAACTGGGCATCTTTCTGCAGATCTTTCAGCACAGGGCCGTGTTGGCTGGGCACGGCCCGTGCCGAACTGGCTGTAATGAAGAAAAATTATCGGGATGCTCTGTTTTTGTGCATGGGGTGTTGGTTCAAGTTTCCCTTAGTATCCTTCACCATCCCGAGTGTGTTTTACCCATTACATCATCATCCAAACACCAATTTAATTAAAACCATCATTCCATTAAAATAGAGAGAGTTACATAATGCTCCTAATAAACTAAAATTATAAGTAAATAGGTCAGAAAACACAAGAAGTCTAAACCGGCAAAGAAGTTCTAGCCTATGGTTTATTCTAATAGCAAAATTTCTGAAAGGATAATTTTTTCAGTTATATGCGGCTTGAAGAACTTCTTTCTCCGGATATGGGTCCCTCACATGTTGGCGAGCCATTCTTCTATCTCCCTAGGGAGAAGAAAGGCGGGCTCATTTGCATCATCATTTTGTGGGGGTGTGACTTCCACCGTGACTTCTTGCAAGTTGCCAAGAGGAGGTTCCGCGGGGATGTCATCCCACCCGGTGGGATTATTGACTCCAAGTGCTAGGTTCCAATCCTCTTGGGGGAGAATCGGTTCCATGGGAGGTGTCACAAGAATGTTCAACCTCTGGTGCAAGAGGTTGATTTGTTGAAAACTGTTTTCCAACCCCACTGTAAGATAATTTATACGGTCTATTAGGACCTTCTCTACCGATGTCATCTCATCAAGAGCTTCACGTAATGCCATCACGTAGCGTACGAGAGTTGCTTCGATTGTAGACTTCCATTCTCTTCGACTGTTTCTGGAATGTGCTGACGAAGTTCCACTGTTTTGGCTCGACATTCTACGAAAATAAACTGAAAAGAGTTCATTTTAATGAAACAGTAACCTCGGACACGGCCCCGTGCTCAATGAGCACGGCCCCGTGTTCACCTGTCTGCAGATCTTTGAAACAAGGAATCTTGGGGTTTCAAATTATTTTTCTGATTGTTAAAGCATTTTTAAGCAGAAATAACTTAAAACAATGTTGTAAAACTTATTTTTAACAAGATCCCTTGAATAAAAATCTAACAAACATCTCAATAAGGCTTGAAACCATGGTGATTTCAAGCTTTAATGGAGGTGTCTTGAGGTAAAAATGAAGAAGAAGGCAAGAGACAAAAGTGGAAAAGACAAGATGGTTGTTGGGGACCTTCTTTAGAATATACCTATGATGGTATGTGTAAAGATCCAGCAAATCTCTGTCTTTTAGAGTGGCCCAAATGTGCAGGAACCTTGGCTGCATTTATAGAAAATGACAGCAAGCTGCATACGGCCCCGTGTTGGCTGGACACGGCCCCGTGTGCAGACAAAACCCTGACACATTTTGTCCGTATTCTGACCAAAAGTCAGAAAGGAATCTTTTGGTGGACACGGGGGCGTGCTGACCTGGACACGGCCCGGTGTCAAGAGGCTGTTTATGAAGTTGCGTCTATTTTTAAGGAATTTATCCGGATCTGGTGGTTCCTTACGGGATGGAACAACACCGAAGTGCCTGAGATACCTTAATTGCTCTAGGTTTAGACAAGAACGCAAGAGGTTGTCGGCAAGGGTGATTCCAATGCTAAATGTAGGTGGACAAGTCCAACCCTTTCCCGGGCTCTCGTTAAAGAAGGTGTATGTCGAATCGCTCAGGTCTATGTATGCATCGAACGAAGTCGATGGGGAGTCCTTCACGGCACAATCGACACAAGGACAACTATCGCTCAAGTCTTCACGAGAGTTAGAGGTGGTATCGGGAACAACGAAGTTATTTTTATTCGAATGCGATCCCAATAATTCCTCTTGGGTATCGTCTTGAGGTGAATTAATGATATCCGTCTCAAGTTCTTTTACCCAATTAAGAATTAGATCTTCCAGTTGAAATAACTCATCAAGAAGCATTTCTCCTAGAAGGGTCGATTTAGAGCATTCGAGGGAGAGATATGGATTATTTTTACTTTCGCCCTTCTTAAGGCTACAGGAAAACAATGGATCTATATAGTGGGGCTTGTAATTTAAAAAATAACATTCTAAATCTTTATGATTTCCACCACATATTTGACACCACGTACCATAAGAGGGTTGGAAGTAAAAAATATCAGTATCACTCATGGTTGTGTCAGAAATTACCAACCGTCGGGATCTTACGGTTCTATTTTCAGTAACTGATACTTGGGCACGGGGCATGTTGATTGGGAATGGCCCCGTGTTCAGCTACTGTCTGACTTAAAACAGGATTGCTAGTACCAAAGATTGGGCACGAGGCGTGTTCAGCGGACACGGCCAGTGCTGAGTTCTGCAAAAGCTGAAAAATTAAGAATAATCCTAAAAAAATAAAAAAAATAAGAAAAACAATTAGGCCGTTGATTCCTAACTTTCTTAAAATCCTTGTGTCCCCGGCAACGCGCCAAAAACTTGATGCGTGTCGAGTGTGATAGGTTTTTAATGTATATTTTAAGCCCTTTTTATCACTTTAGCCAAGTTTTAAATTTATAAAACACGATATTTACTAACACTAAACACACATATGGGCAAGTGCACCCATCGTGAGCGTAGTATAGTGTTGGTAAGATACTGAGGTCGTCCAAGGACACAAGAGCTTTTAGTACCGGTTTATCCTCAACGTCTAATCAAATAAAAAATTTTTAAAAAGGTTTTAAAACATGCAAATAACACTAACTAAAAATGCTGAAAATAAAAATAAAAATAAAACAGATAGACAAGATGAATCACTTGGATCCGAATCGCCTTTAGTGTAACCTTTGATTATTTCCGCACTTTTGCACTTTTTAAGAGATTATCTTAGTTATAGTAGTAGGCCCCTCTTTTGAAGGTGATGTTACCCTCAACCCAGTAGTTTGAGTCAGCAAGGATACAATCCTAAAGGGTTGGATTATTGAAAGATAATTAATTAAGTTATTAATGCATAATGTGGTATGCCCCTCTTTTGAATGTGACGTTACCCTCGGCTAAGTAGTTTGAGTCAGCAGGGATACAATCCTAAATAGCCGGGTTAATATTTTAATAGTAGTTTACATATGAGGGGGTCAAGAAGTTCGGACCCCCGCCATCCAATACCAGTGGGTATTGAAGGAGGTCCTACTAAACTTGACCTAGGTCCTTGCAGGATCTATACACTAAACAAGGCAGGACTCTTACCTAACCATTCCTTTAACCCCCGACCAGGTAGCCAACATATCTCCATATAGACCGTGGAGATATGAATGGTGAAAATCTTTTATTTTATATAGACAGTAAAATAATGCCAAGACACCACGGACAAATGATAAGGAAGATTCACCTTCAACATAAGAAACTAGTTATTAAAGTCATTAATACATAACCAAATAAAAAGTGCGAAAAGATTAAAAATAAAAAGTATTACACTAGATGCTTGTCTTCACCAAGTGATGTAAGAGACTTAGGCAGACATGGCCTTTGATTGTCAAGAACTCTTACGATCAATCTTGGATCCCAAGACTACTCACACACTCTATGATGGATGATGGTGGTGGATGTGGGTTGTGATGGTGGTGGTGGGTGGGTGAAGTGTGAGAGAGGTGGTTTGCCAAGGGATGGTTTGCAAGTGAGCCAAGGACCCCTATTTATAGCCTGCACAGAAGCCCGGACTTGGCCCCGTGTCCACTCATCTTCTCTTTCTTCATTAATTGCAGTTTGTCTGCATTAGTTGACCACGCCCCCGTGTCCGTTGGGCACGACCTCGTGTGCAGAAGCGTATCTGCACTATCAAGATTTGCCTTGATTCTCCGAATCTTAGCGTTGACCACGACCCCGTGTCTGCTGGCCACGCCCCCGTGTTGGGAAATAGAAGCTTCTACAGCTTTGTCTTTTCTGCAGACACTTGGGCACGCCCCCGTGTTCATTGAGCACGGGGCGTGTTCAGCCTTCTGATGTCTTGTTTTTGCTTGGGAAGATGCTGTCGAGGGGTCGGGCATGCCACCTTTATTCCTTTTCTTGTATTATTGTTAGGTTTGACTGCATTTTTGCTTCTTTTGTTCCTTTAAGCTCATTTAACCCTGAAAATACAAAAGGAAGACAAAAACACACTTTTTCCAACATTAGTACTAAAAAGGGTTAGTTTTATGCCACATTTGATGTAATTTATATGTTGCATTGTGTACACATCAACTGCCATCTGATCGGACTGCCATCCGATCGGTGACCAATCCGACACTCAGGCACTTTCATCCTTTGGAAACCCTATAAATACCCTCATGTCTCATCATTGTGATGTGACAGCTCCCCCATTCGACCAGCCGCACTCAAGCTCTCTTTTCTCTCGATTTCTCGCGATTCTTGTAAGTTTTCAACTCAAGTTTTGTACTTCTATGATCTATACGCACTTCTTCATCATTTTCACCTTTGAATCTTAACTTTTAACCTTGAAATCAGTGGATTTGAGGTGTTCTAGGGTGATGTCATCATGGAGTTCTTATGAACTTCAAGTTTTGGCCTCATTCCACCAAGAACAACTCACATCTGAAGGATTTCCACAAGATTAAACAATTTTTTCGCATAGATCTACACATATTCATGGTTAAAAGGATTGAAAGATGGTTTTCTAACTTTCTTTCAATTCTTTTACACTCAATGCACTCAAAACCGATAGAATCAGAGCTCGATCCGACCTTCTACTCTTTCTTAGTGATTTGTTGGTCCAATATCTGAAATCTATCCAAGGGACAACTGATTTCGGGATAAACATGAACAACCGTCTCGAACAGTTAACTGATCGGACTAGGGTGATTCCTGTTCGATCGGATCACTTGGGTCAAGATGGGGTTTCTGTTGTTTAGCACGTTGTCAAACCGTCTCGAACAAACCACAAACATTCAAAATAATCAAGTTCAAAACGATTGGATTCATGGGACGGATTGTCGTCCGATCGGATTGCCATCTGATCGGATTTCCATCCGATCGAACTGCAATCCGATCGGATTGCACTTGAGGATTTAACACTTAACAATTTTCAACATGTTCAATGTTCAGTCAGTTCTATCGGATAGCCATCCAATCGGATTGCCATCCAATCTAACCGCAATCCGATTGGATTGCACTTGAGCTTCCAAAACTTCAATATTTTCAATTTTTCAAAGAACAATGGTTTCCAACGGATTGCTATCCGATCGGATTGCCATCCGATCGAGTAACCATCCTGCTGTGAACTTGTTCTCACTAAGTGTCTTGCCCATCGGATCGCTATCCGATCGAACTACCGTTCGATCGATCGACCTGAAGGGTAGAGATACTTCTCTATTTTCAAAATGCTACAACGAAAACTTCAAAGCCATCATACACAACCACATCCTTACCAACGAATGTCAATCCAATCGAATGGCCATCCGATCGACTGGCCATCCGATCGGATTACCATTCGAAACATGGTCAGTTTTCACCGTTTTACACACCGCTATTCGCTTATGCTATCGTTAATTGTTCATGCTAATCACTCTAGTACTCCCTTCAATCCATTTCCATCGCTCTGAGTATACTCGATCCCTTTTTGCTTTATGCACTTTTGGGTGTTACATACGTTACTTATTGTAAATCACATCAATCACACAACGCAAACACTACTTATACACTGACCGTTACTGCATGATACGTGTACTCGATGAATGCTTGTATGTTATGTTAACACAGTGATTGTTGCCCGACGCCTTAGCAACGATAGTACTATTTGTTTGGACTCAGCACCTGTCATGGACAGGGGTTGTAAAGGTTACCTCTCACATGTCGCAGTGGTGATATGTGTTGCGCATTCTACAACTCGCAGTCTAGTCTGTGCATATTTCATTGTCGATAACCTACTAGCTTCGCATTATACATGTTACATGTTGGTTATGCGTAAACAATTTCGAACTCTACTATTACTATTAAACTTGTATGCTCACCTTTACACTATGTGTATTGACCTCTATTTTAACGTATGTGACAGGTGTTTGAAATGCTTAGGATGCTGTGCTCTTGCTTTTGTGGAATCAAGTAGGAGAGAGTCTAGAAACAAACAAACAATTTATAATTGAGTTGTCAAAACAGAACTACTTGTCTTTGAATTGTCTGTAATAACTATGCTACTTGTTATGTCATGGTATGGGACGTGATGCTTAAATAATTGGTAATCGTAGTTGTTATGGAAACTCCTGGACAATCTGTTTCGCTCAGTGCCGCGTCCCGATGTTTCCGTCATCGGTTGGGGTGTGACACGTGTTATGATTATATATAGGCACTAAATTATTAAATATGATATTAATTTGAGGTATTTGAAATTTTGATAAACTCAAACTTTGTTAAAAATTACGTTGACAACAATAAGTTAAACGCTTATCGCGTAACGAACGAAATGCGAAACGAACGTCGGTGACTGTCCGTATAACGTTAAAATCCTAAAAATATTTCGTTATAATTAAAATCCTATTTTAATCATATTCGTGAAGAACAATTAGTTAATACACTTAAAATTCTTGTTTTGCGGATTTTAGCGCGGACTGCGCAATACAGTGCGTATACTGCGAAACGCAGACGACGCAGCCAGTTTAGGTGAACAAAATATTATTTAGTAATATTATGGTGAGTTTATTTTTATAGAATACTAAAAATAATTTTAAACGCCTTAAAACGTAGATAAAACGTGAAATAAAATACCCGGTAACCAGTTAAATACCTATATATTGCATGTGTATGTGTATATATGTATATGTAGGAGAGAAATTGTGTGAGAGAGGGTGGAAGGTGGCGGCTTTGGAGCCCACCAACACTCCCAACATTTCCATTTATTGAGATCTTGTAAGATATAATCAATACCTTTTTATCAAACACTCCACTTAAACTACCATTCTAAGAAAAACCTTTTCAAAACACCATCTTATACTTCTTTGATACCTCACGACCGAACCTACAAAGAACACACCCACTTCACTTTTCAAACTTATTTCATAAAAATCATGGCCATTTCAAGCTAGTTTCGGGTTGTTTCGAAGAACAAAAGTTGATTTCAAGGTGATTTAAGGAGGAACAAGCTTGTTTTTCATCAAGATTCTCTTCATAAAACCCAGTTTGATTCTTGAAAGGTATAACACTTTACTTCTTTTTAAACTCATTTGATGATGACGATGAGCATGATTCTCAAATACTTGGAATTTCACAATTCTTGAAATCAAACCAACAAATGATTTTTATAAAAATAAAAATGTGAAGGTATGTGTGTATATATATGGCCGAATATACGTATATATGGTTAGTGTTTGTATTTTAAATTTTGTTTGAAAAGTATCTTGTAATGTGTTTGTTTGAATGAATAAGGTTATGTGTTAAGGTGTTATAGTTATGAAGGAATGATTGGATCTTGGATTTGATTTGAAATGATTTTGATATATGTTTGTACATGGCCGAATACCCACATGCATGTATGTTAAAGATTGAGTTTTGATTAAACAATGATTTTGATCTTAAAAAGTAAGCATGTTTAAATCAAAATGGAATTTTTATGAAAGATGTCATAAAAAAGTCTTGTGATTTGAAGTAAATACAAGTAAAATGGAATTTCTTGAAATTTATACACATGTATGTATATGGCCGTAAATTTATAAGTTGATGCGTGTTCTTAAATATTAGTATATGATTTTCAATGATTGTTGAATGATTGATCAAGAATGTAATTATGGATAAGTTATATATCATAATAAATGTAAGAATAAGATTGTTTAATCTTGAATGATGATTGTGAAATAAATGTGTATAAAGTGTTTGTACATAGACTTGTAGGATGATTTAATGATCATAATAAAATGGAATTGTTATGGTATGATAAAAACTCATACAAATCAGAAGATAAACTTGTAAAATAATGTTATATGATGTATTTTGAAGTTATAAAAATTATGTCATAAACTTGGTAACTTTGCGTGTTGTACATGTAGCTTGAAAAGTAGTAATTTGGGTGAAATTTGCATGATTTTTGTGTTCTACATGAGACCTGCATTATCATGAGTAAAATTATTGTTTTTATCAGTAGATAACATGTCTTATGTTAAATTATCAAGTCAAGATAATTTGGGATGGATACGGTAAAGTTCGGTACGAAACTATGCGTTAAAAACGGTAAAAATCGGCTTTTAAAGTGATTTTTGAAAAACTGTTTTGAATCTGATTATAAACTGATATTTTATGATAAATATAAGTATTTTAACTTATATTGAGTATCTTTGGTGATTGGTTGGTCATACGTGACTTCCGACGCTCAAAAACGCTATCGAAACGGTAAAATACGCATATTCCAACGTACGTGAAAACGGGATGTTCAAGAGTGAACTTTGTGTGTTATAGATTGATATGTGAATATGAGTATGTGTAATGTGATTTGTTAAATAATTTCATGATAATATGAAATGGTTCTATGTTTAAACGTTTGCGTGGTAGAAACGGTAAACTAGATTAGAAATCACGTTATGTGTGAAAATTTGTGATGAACATGAAAAATGATGCTTGAATTAACTTGATGAGTTATTTGGTATATTAAGTGTTTAAGTATAATATATATGTGTGAAATAACGTAATACGTGAATTACGATATATATATACACACACACCAAATATGTCCATACTTATGCATGTATATTACGAAGCGCAACTCGTAGATATATACTATGAATAAGTAGACATAATAAAGAGTCACCAACAAAATCAAGAAAATATTAATATGTATATGAATATACATACATACATACATACATATATATATACATATATATATATACATACATATATATATATACATACATACATATATATACATACATACATATATATACATACATACATATATATATATATATATATATATATAGGGAGGAGTTCATGCGAGAACCACCCTTATTGCGAGAACCGCGAGAACCAATGTGAACACAACCTAAAATAGCTAAAAAAACCTAAAAAAACCTAACCCCCACCCCCCCCCCCCCCCCAAAACCTAAACCCCCCTCCCCCACCGCCCAAAAACCTAATCCCCCCCCCCCCCCAAGCTAAAATGCTAAAAACTAAACCCCCAAAAAACCTAAAAAAATCTAAAAAAAATCTAAATTTTTTATGCTCAAATCGCTACTTTTAGTGGCCAAATTTTTTTTTTTTATTTTTGGCTTCAAAAAGTAGCGATTTTTATATAAAAAATATTAAAAAAAAATTTGTGTGATTTTTAGCTATTTTTAGGCATTTTTGGTTGTGTTCACATTGGTTCTCGCAGTTCTCGCAATAAGAGGTGGTTCTCGCATGATCTTCTCCCTATATATATATATATATATATATATATATATATGCCAACATAATTAAAAACAAAGACTTTTCGTAAAAACCTCAAAGATATGTGAAAATGTTAAGTATTTGAGAAGCTTGATTGTTTGTAGAACAATTAGTTATTAAATTATTCCTATCTAAATTAGGATATGTAGATTTGATCTGAGGGATTGCGATATTAAAAACGCACCCAAATATGAGTGTCACAGAAACCCCTCTTTTTACTGTTTTATATATTGTTTTGGGGGAAGAACTCACCTTTAAAAAGGGTAATTAAATGTTTTAGTGTGAAACATGCTTTTGAATAAATGTGTTTTAGTGAGTATCACTAAGTGCCACTTTTACTGTTTTACATAATGTTTTTGGGGAAAAACATGTGGTTATAAAAGAAAAGTATATGTTTTTGTGTAATACTTTTGAATTATAAAATGTGTTTTCATGGAAAATACGATTTATCGGATTATGATTGTAACATTCCCAAAGTTTTTATAAAATTTAAAATAAAGTATATAAAAACTTATGTTATTAAACAGATAGATCATGGGTAAATTGACCGATAGAAATATGATGTATTTTGGCAAACGTAGGAACCGTTTAATAATTATAATAATAAAAATACGTTATAATTAACCTTACTCCGTTTTTAATGAAACTTAGGCCAAAATGTAGATAAAAATATTCTCGTTCTAAAGGTATATTCATCATTTTATAAAACGTCATATTCTAGAAGTTATAAGCGCCAAATGAGTGAAGCAGTTAAATTTAATTATAATATATATAATAATAAATAATAACAAAATTTCTGACTTTCAATTTGGAATTCAATAAGTACGTACATACGTATGAAACATTGAATTTGTGAAATTAGTGCAAGTAAACGTGAGCTACAAGATTTGCAAATTTAGTATAAATAGAGCTACCATTCAATCTTTCAATTTGTTTGGCTTCTGCCATCTTCTCACCCTCTCGTCCTTGTCTACTCTGTATACTTCTATTTTCTTTACTAATTCACTTTAAAACCTACAATGCCCTGCCCCGTTTTAAGTATTTTAACCCTTGATCACTGAGTCGATACCCTGTCCGATTGATTTAGGACCCACCAACGCATGTCAAGGCTCTGCCCGACTAAGTACATTGGGGTTCTGTCTCGTGACATATTGATAAAGTTGATTGGGTTACTATACTTAACGCAAGTACATTATATATTTTATTAAATAGTTCATGAGTTATACCCAAAATATAAAAACTCTCCTAAAATCCTTACAAACACCCCTATACGTCTTAAAATACACTCCGTATACGAAAAACGACCCCGAAATACCTTTATTTCATTAAAAATCAAATAAAACAAGAAATGGGAGGCTCTCACGGGGCGCGACTCCCTTAAGGTAAGCCGTCACGGGCCGTGACCCAGTACCACTAGGCGGCACCCCAGCCCGCCACGTGGCATAACACTCGGCAACGCTACACTTATGACTCACCAACCCTATAACCAACCCTACATCGCTCACGGGCCGCAAAGGCTACTCGTGTATCTCTCGCGGGGCGCAAGAACTTCTTGGATCAGCTATAAAAGGAACAGAATGCAGCCATTTCAATCGTTCAACTTTCTTTATTTCCTCTCAACTTCTAATAGGCTAAAACTATAGCCAAACACCCCCTAATAAGCGAAGCTCTGTCTCGATGTAAGTATCATAACCCCCGGTTACGTATTAGATACACTGCCCGATTGATCAAGTGCTCCGTAACACCTGTCGAGGCTCTGCCCGACGTAGTCGTTGGAGTTTCTGTCTCGGGGAGGGTATAACTAATGTAAATTGGGTCATTATACTAACGCATGTGCATTGTTTAATTAATAGATTATAACCAGGAAATCACAAAGGGAAATACCTAAAGTAGCAATGTGAGTAATCCTCATTTTTGCAAACAGTTTTTACAAAACCTCAAATGTTTTACATTATATTAAACAGTGATTGAGTATTTGTGTTCTACAATTATCGTCGGTATGTTGGGGTTTTGTATACAAAATTTGTTACTACATTGGGAGTAGTAGCATGACCACAAGTCGGGTTGACAGTACCATGGGTGGTAATTAAAGTAGAAAAATAAACAAATGTAATTGCGAGATCGCCCTCAATACTGTAAACTGATAAAAACATGTCTTTATTAAATTGGGATTCACTCACCAGTATTTCCCATTGACAAAATGTTTTTAAACACGTTTCAGGTAACAAAATATGAAAGCCAATTAGGAGCCAGCTGGAGAGCATCGAAGGCTTAGAAAAGTAGCTATAAAAGTTACCTAAATTAAAAAGGAGACTTTGTTTTCAATAATTGGGGTTTATCCCTATAAATTGTATTGTAAATAAAACATGAGTTTTATCCCATTTGTTTATTATAAAAATATGGTGTTTTAAACTCTGATAAGTGTTTCCTAACTATGGTCCTGATGAAAATTTCCGCTGCCAAATTGATAAACACCGATACCATCTGACTGGTTCGCGGCTCCCGCTCCCAGGATGGGGTCGGGGGTTGTGACAGAAGCTGGTATCTGAGCCACTGGTTTAAGCCATTTAGCTGTTCTTTTAATACCTAAAACTTAAACATTATGTTAGAAAATTAATTTAATAAATTATGTGTTATTCTGTGTAGATAAATCTTAATATTCATATTATGATTTTTATGTTTTGAGTTCACAGTATGAGTGATCAATATGATTAAATATACCCATAGGCTACCTAGGCAGATATATTATATTTCTAGTAAAATATAGCACATGCGTTATATTTTAAACTAGGCAGACACTTCTCTGTTTAGAATTACACTTTATGGTCTATATTATATTAACGTAAGGTTATATATTATAAAACATAGCTCTATATTCATTCTATAGATTACATAGGGTTACATTTAATATTTTATTATACTATAAATATACCATCTCTCAGTCAAGGAATATAAAATGTAAAAATATTTTTTAGTAATATAAAAAAATATTGTGAACATATAAAAGATTACAGAATACTTTAAAATTTTAAAAGTATTTATAAACTCTAAAACATTACTTTACTATATTCCATAGTAAACTATAAAAAGTGGTCACAGTAGTTACTGAATAGGTTCAATAATTATATTAAAGACCATATTGGAGTTATACCTTATATCTAAAACGTGCCCCCAGTAGCTCATGTTAAGGAAATTGTCTATATTATCATGTGTCAATAGACTTGTTTTAAATATTCATTATCTAATTTCCTTAACGTAGTAATTATAATAACTTCCAAGAAAATATAAGAATTCCCCTGATATAAATATTATTGAACTATAACTACGTTATGTATAATACGCACATAAAAAAAGAGAGAATTGTACCTGGTGACTTAAAGTGTCATCAATATTAAGGTATAATTGTAAAACTCACTTTTATTTTAAAGATTATGCTTTATGTATCCATAATCATTTTTGTTTTAGTTTAAGAACTAATAAAATATAATAAGTTACACACTCTCAAGAAAGTTTCTTTTATATATTTTGAATTTCGTTAGATTTTTTTATCACTTTTGTTTTAAATCAAATGATTTTAAAATTCAAATAATATTAATAATTATTAGTTACATCGTTAGTTTTATTTTATTTATATCAAGTTCCTCTTCAAGAAAGATATAGATATATTTACTATTATTTTTGAAGGTAAGTAGTTTTCATTATTTTAAAATTTTAGCACATAATTCTTTATTCATTTCAGTTAAACACCATACTAGTATATCATATATACAACGGTTAAACCATAGCTATGCACGGAGGTGACGTATAAAGTTTTTTTTTGTCCTAAACGGATCCCCTTTCCTATGTTTTTACTTTTTACCTTATGTACCCGTCCCCGTCTTCTAAATTAGTAATATCACATCTCTATATTAGTATATTAAATTATCTTGTATAGGATACGTTAAGTATACAGGGTGTATGTTTAGCCTCACAATTTTTTAATGAATATTCTGAAACTAGAATAACATAAACTTGCACTATGGTGGCATAAAAATTGATTTTTTGAACACAGTAATTGTATCGTACTATCATTGGATTAACATACATGTAGAAAAATATATAAATTTTAGAAAATGGAAATTTGGTGGTTGTCGTGAGTCACGTGGATTAACATGAATGGAAAAGGTAGCATCTTTTGAATGTTGTAAATGGAATATTAACTTTATTTTTAGTATAAAGCTGCCTTCTATTTTATTTAAAATATATACACATTTAAATAATCTTTATATAATTTATATGTTTATACGTGTATATAATGTAAACGAAAATTTATTTTACATAAGATACATGTAAAATTTTATACATTTAAAACTATAACATAATTCAAAGAAAGTGTATGTTCAAAAGTTTTTTTATAATCATATATATAAATATAATCATGTTTTATTTTCTATCGTTTAGATTATTATATTTAATAAAAATAATAATTTTTATTGTATTATAAAAAAAAAGAGAAAAGACGGGTCTGATGGGTTGTACAATCGTCTGATGATTTGTATAATCGGTATATATATAAAAGAGATTAGATAATTTTTTTTTAATAAAGATATTACAAAATGAAAATATCTTTTCTTACCTAACTTAAATCAATAATTTAATATTTTATTATTTTTCTTTTCTACCTGGCACGTTAAATTTTCCTAAACGTTCTAGTTATTGTTGCATTTCCAAGCTAGAATTAAAATGAATGCCCCACATATAAATAATAAACTCAAATGTGTATTTAATACATTTGTCCTTTATATAGCTTTCTTTAAAAAGCAAATTATAAATTTTATATTATAATATTTAAACAAATTATTATTATTATTATTATTATTATTATTATTTATATACATATTCTAATACGTGTATACTACTCAATTACCTAATATATTTAGAATCAATTTTAGAAACACCAAACTTTGTATTACCTAATACTTCTTTGAATAAATAATATAATATACAATAAATTAAGAGTTAAGTTTTAATATTTTAAAACCAATATGGTTCAACCCACTAGTTAAAAATGAAATTGTTCCCATAAATCCAGAAAGTTTATATTTTGATTAATTTCTTTAAACTTTTATTTATCCATCATTTAATTCCAAAATATTATATTCAATAAATTTAACAAAAGTTTATTTCAATATATTACTTTTATAAAAGGGTAAATAAAGGTAGGGAAATAAGCTTCATAATTGGTACCATCGGATATATATATATAATTTAAAGATATTACAAAATAATTTAGTATTATATATATATATATATATATATATATATATATATATATATATTACATAAGTTTAAATATTAAACTAGAGATTTGAAAATTTTGTTTTGTTTCTAAATAATAAATATTTACATGTATATACATAATATAATCTCTTGATGGTATACACAATATAATAATCAAATATCTTTTGAAGATAAACATAAGAGAAAATAGTACTGGTGATTCTTATAAAAACATGAAGTCATATAAAAATAAATCATGAAACGTGTTATGTTTAAAAAAAAAACTATCTGTCTCAATAAAATATTCATTGCAACGGAATCTAAGATTATATAAGCATGAATAGAGTTAGTTGTAAGCATACTCATCACATCGAACCTAGCCATAGTGTCAATAGAGACAATGATATTTTTGTCAAAACTCAATTTTCCAAACAAAAGAAAGTTACAACCATAATAATACCTATGCTTAAACGAAAAGAGTTAGGATTTTGATATTTACTGGTAACACCCAGAATAATATTTAGACTTGAACCTAAGGAAAATGCCTTAGTATAAGCTTCAAGATAAGCTAATGACTTGCATAGATAAAATGTGATGCCTGTTGGTATGCCGTGAGGATAATGACTAGAACAGTGCCAGTATGATAAATAAGCAATAACACTTGGCCACTGTTATTTCTTGTTTATTAGTACTACTCGGTTCTAGAATGTGATCAATCATGAAAATACTGATTTCCTTGTTTCTTGATATAAGCTATAATGAATGATGCACTTTTAAAATCATGATTTGAGAGAAATTCCATTTAAGGGAAATACAATGATAATTACCTCTCCGGCAAGACTGGGTATGGTGTAGTAAACTCTCCAGCTTGTCCGGGTAAGACGGGGGTACCTCTTCGGCGAGACCGGATAAGATGGGGTATATGTTATGTTAATGGAATTCCCTAAATAGTACCATGACCTGATGTCTGACCTATTTTTGGAAATATGAATCCGTTAAATACATTGACCGTATGAATGATGTGTATATTACTGTCACACCCCAACCAATGGCGGAAACATTGGGGTGCGGCACTAAGCGTTCAGATTGCTCATGAGATTCCATAACGCTAATAGTTTTGATATAGATTAAATAAGTTTCATGCAAATTTTGTCTAAAACATCAACTCAAGACTGAGTATCAAATACAATCACAAAACATTGTTTCAAGTTTGATAGATTAAACTAGGAGAGTTTCTAAGCATCAATCCTAGCTTGTTTCACTTGTTTCCATAGCATCCTATCATCCTGCAACATGTATTAAAATAAAGTCAGTACAAAATGTACAGGCGAGTATACAAGTTTGAGTATATAGCATAATAGATTTAAAAGACTCATATCCACAATGTAAATGATAAAATAGTTTCAGCCATGCTAGTGTTCGCAGTCCAAGTGATAGCCCAAGTGTCCCGATGCTTTGGTGTTTTCCCAAGACTCAAGGAAAACTAGAATCCTCCTAACAATACCCCCAAGAATAACGGGGAGGTGCATCTTCTTATAGCGCTACTATTGTTAAGGCAGAACTACACATTCTGGATTAAACGTTCACATAGTATAAAGAATCAAGAATCACAAGTATCACATTCACATACGATACAGTTTAGATTCAAAAGTATCAAGTTTCATAGAATACACGTTGCATCCCGAAAGTTTAAAACGAAAAGGGATCGAGTATACTCACAGCGATTGCTTAACAGTTTAACTGTTATTGGATCAAAGGGAGCTCTTTTGGTTTAGCCTGATTAGATTACAATAGATAAGTGTCGGACAGAATAACGAGATTACGCAAAGTGTCGGATCAGTCATTGGATCGGATGGCCGTTTGATCGGACGGCAGTCAGATCGGATTGCCATTCGATTGAGATGACTTATGTGAGTGGGGACGGATCGCCATCCGATCGGATGGCCATCCGTACGGATGGTCATCCGTACGGATGGCCATTCGATCGAATGGTCATTCGATCCAGAGACTAGTTTCCAAAAATTAACCAAGTGTTCAAACCTGGTCACTTCGATTGGATGGTCATCCGATCGGATGGCCGTTCGATCGAAGGACCCTTCGTTGTGCAAGTTTCAAGATTCCAAGTTTCTGATTCAAAAATATTCTAAGTGTTGAAAGGTTATAAGGCACATGTCACTTCGATCGGATGGCAGTTCGATCGGACGACAGTCCGATCGGATTGCCATTCGACGGTCATGACTTTGTTCCCTTTTTGCAACCTTGTAAAGTTTCTAAGTCTCAAGTTTAACGGTGACGACACGGTATGTGTTGAGACAATGGTAAACACATCAGTGTTCAGCCAGTCTGATCGGATGGGAATCACCCCGTCTGATCAGGCGTCCGTTCCTGATGGTGCCTATGTCAGAATCCGTACTTCGGTCATCTTCTCCAGCGACCATCCATTTCCAAGCCGACTCCAGACTAATCATCAAGCCTACAGTCCGTTCGGGTCCGGATTCCCCCGTTCCAAGTAAAAGTTTAAGAAACGGTCAAGAAAAACATAAGTTTTAGCCAAAAAGTTTAGATCTAGCAAAGTTTTGGTGAAATAATACATGAGATTCCTTAGATTTGAGCTAGATCTTGACTAGAATGACATCACACAACAGTTTGTACAAACCGCCATGATGACGTTACCCTCAAGAGCTCAAATCTCAGAGATTTCATGGTGAAAAGTGTGATTTCAAATGAGAATCACGTAGAGGATAGCGTATAGATCAAGGATGTACAAGAATCTAGTGTAAAGCGTACCGATATCGCCGAGAAATGGAAGAAAAGTGGGAGTGCGTGCGTCTTGGTCGAAGGAGGCTGTCACATCAGTGAGAATGATGTGACAGGCCTATTTATAGTGTCAGAGAGGAAGGTTAAGGCGGTGTGGCACGGATCGGATGCCACTTTGATCGGACGGCCCTTCGATCGGATGGTCATCCGATCGGATTGCTATTCGGTCAATCCCATCCTTTCCGTGTTCCCGTCTCTAATTTTTTTTGTGAGTTAGATTAAGTGTTGGGTTGCGTATTATTGGGTAATAGTATCACATAACTAGATTATATCATTTAACACAAAAGTTTCCAAGTTTCATAGTTTCCGCCAGTGACAAGTCTCTAGTCTCTCGTTCAACCAAGTCTCAAGTTTCACGAGTCTCAAGAGTCAAGCACCAAAGTTTCAAGAGTCAAGAATCTAGCTTCCAAGTATCAAGTATCAAGAATCAAGCCTCAAGAATCAAGTTTCAAGAATCCTAGTCTCATAGCAATTTAAGAATCAAGTGTCTAGAGTTAAGTATCAAGTCTCATAGGATTAAGTATCAAGAATCAAGATTCAAGTATCAAGAATCTAGCTAAGTATCAAGAATCATAGCATAAAGATTCAAAGTATCAAAAGTGTCAAGAATCACATAGTTTAGGGACTAAAATTCACAATAGCTAAAAGTTCAGGGACGCAGGCGTTATAGTCTCCCCTCCTTTAGGAGATTTCGTCCCCGAAATCTAGGAAGAAGACTGCTCGAAGAGCTGCGGATACTTGGTCTTCATCTCACTTTTAAGTTCCCAAGTGAATTTGGCATCGCGCTTTCCTTCCCATCGAACCTTGACTATAGGAATTTTGCTGTGCCTTAGTCGCTTGACACCTTGATCCATGATTTCGACCGGTTTCTCCACAAAGTGTACAACTTCATTTATTTGCAAGTCTTCAAGGGGAACCTGCAGTTCCTCGTCGGCTAGGCATTTACGTAGGTTAGATACGTGGAACACTGGATGCACATTGTTTAGTTCTTGTGGCAGGTCGAGTCTGTACGCCACCTTGCCAATCCTTTCGAGTATCACGAAAGGACCCACATAGCGAGGAACGAGCTTTCCCTTCTTACCAAAACGAACTACTCCCTTCCAGGGAGATACCTTGAGCAGAACTCGATCACCAACATCAAATTCCAGAGGCTTGCGCCTTTTATCAGCATAGCTCTTTTGTCTGCTTCTAGCCTTGATCAAGTTATCACGGATCTGAAGAATCTTATCCGTTGTCTCTTGAATGATTTCAGGGCCAGTAAATTGCTTGTCACCAACCTCATGCCAACTGAGAGGAGATCGGAACTTGCGACCATAGAAAGCTTCGAAAGGAGCCATCTGAATACTGGAATGATAGCTGTTGTTGTACGAGAACTCAATCAATGGTAAATGTACATCCCAGTTACCACCAAAGTCGATGACCCAAGAACGGAGCATATCCTCTAGGGTTTGAATAGTGCATTCGGTCTGTCCATCCGTTTGAGGATGAAAGGCCGCGCTAAGATTCAAATGAGAAGCCTTAGCGGATTGAAAGGTTTGCCAAAGACACGAGGTAAAATGACCATCACGGTCAGAGATTATGTCAAGAGGTATGCCATGACGGCATATAATCTCATCGGTATAGATTCGAGCAAGTTTCTCCACTTTATAATCTTCACGAATAGGAAGAAAGTGAGCGGATTTGGTCAAATGATCAACGATCATCTAGATACTATCGTGACCAGTTGGTGTACGGGGTAGTTTAGTAATAAAGTCCATAGCGATGCTATCCCATTTCCAAACCGGGATTTCGGGTTGTTCTAAGAGTCCAGAAGGACGCTAATGTTCGGCCTTTACCTTCGTGCAAGTAAGGCATTTCGAGACGTAAGCAACAATGTCCTTCTTCATACCAGGCCACCAATAAGTCATACGCAAATCATGGTACATCTTATCAGCGCCTGGATGAATAGAGTAACGGGATTTGTGGGCCTCATTCATAATGAGCTCATGTAGATTATCGCGATCCGGTACCCAGATGCGATTGAGATAATATTGAAGTCCAACAGACTTAGTTTCGAGTTGATCCACAGTAGCACCACGTATTTCAATGAATAGACTACCTTCATTAGCTGAAGAATACTGTAGGATCGAGTTGTGACCCAAACGAGTCGTTCAGAAGAGCTCTAGTTTGTTTCAGAGGCGGAAACTAAGAAACAGACGTAGAAAACAGCTTGTTTCACTATTAATTGTCTTGTTTATTGATAATAACAGCTTTACAGATCAAATGACGCGTCGGCAGCAGTTCGGTACCGGAATCAAGAACATTACAAATGATTTCGCTTGGGTGAGTATATATACTGATTCCGCTTAAAGATGGCAATTGTCAGTTCAAGCGAAATCACTCATGTTGATTTCGCTTGAAAATGACACATGTCAATTTCAAGCGGAATTAAGTCATTCAAGCGGAATTAGATCAATCACACACTAAAACCTCCTATTTTCTCGAACAACGCACCCTGATCTAACAATTCTAATACTAGACTCGATACAAGACGAAGTCGACAGACGTATGCACCAACAGGCTCCCCCTCTGATGTTGACAAGTCTTAAGTGTCAAGTCTTCAACGTCTTCAGTCTTTGGGCTTTCAGAATCTCTATCTGGTTCTTTGCTCACTCCAATTTCTTCTTTCTATCTTCAGGATCTGATTCTGGCTCTTGCATCCACAGATTCTTCTCTCCCTCGGATGTTAATCTACTAGCAGACTCCCCCTTGAATTGTGCTGGGATCATAGTCTGGCTTTCACAGGTTCTAGAATCGCATCCTGGCTCACATTCCTTCTAAGGATCAGGATCGATTCCTGACTCTCCTGCAAGATCTCTACCCAAAACATAAGTTTCATAAAAGATAAGATATAACAAATCTAGAAACCTTGCTAACCACTTGAAGATACAAAACAAATCACACCATTCTCAAGTATCATACAAAATGATTTAATCATGATAATCTCTGATGAACCACCTGCATAAATATCATTTTTCAGCACCACACACACTCCCAAACCTGTTCGTCATGTTCAGCACTTGGAATTTTGAAAATCAGCTTTTCAACATCAATTGTCTAAAATCTTTTTGAGTTGAGTAAACTGCCATTTTGGTCCCTGTGGTTTGGCCAGTTTTGCCACTTTAGTCCAAATCTCAAACTTATTACATCCAGGGCCCTGTGGTTTGCATTTTGTTGCCATTTTAGTCCAAAACTCAAATTTGACCAGATTTCCCACTTTTGACCCCCTGTTTTGTCCTTATCCTCAGGGGTATTTTGGGTATTTTGTAATATTATATCTCAAATTTAATAAATATAATGCATTATCATCATCTTCAACATATCATCTACATCTTCAACATATCTTCATCTACAGACATCTCTCTCTCTCTCTCCACTGTTCTCTCTTCATCACCATCATCAGTCTACTCCATCTTCATCACCATCATCTCATCTTCATCATCAACATCACCGTCCCCGCCATCTTCATCACCATCATCATCACCATCATCTCACCACCGTCGCCGCCAACACCACCGTCGCCTCCATCTTCATCACCATCATCTCATCTTCACACCATGGCAGTTTCATATCTGAATCGAAATCAGGGGTTTGAGCTTTGAGTTTCAGATCTGAATCAAAAGAGGAGAGAGAGAAGAGAGAGAGTCAGTTAGGGTTTTGAGCTTTGAGTTTCAGATCTGAATCGAAATCGGTATTTTGTTTCAGTTTTTTGAGAGAGAGGCAGTTTGATCGAAAGAGGAGAGAGAGAAGAGAGAGAGGCAGTTTGTTTCAGTTTGATTGAAATCGAAATCGGTATTCTGATGTTGTTTGATTGTTTGGGTTTGATTGAAATCGAAATCGGTATTTTGTTTCATTTTGTTTCAGATCTGAATCGAAATCGGTATTTTGTTTCAGTTTTTTGAGAGAGAGGCAGTTTGATCGAAAGAGGAGAGAGAGAAGAGAGAGAGGCAGTTTGTTTCAGTTTGATTGAAATCAAAATCGGTATTCTGATGTTGTTTGATTGTTTGGGTTTGATTGAAATCGAAATCGGTATTTTGTTTCATTTTGTTTCAGATCTGAATCGAAATCGAAATATTTCACCATGAGGCTGTGATGATTTTTATGCTTGTTCACCATGAGGCTGTGATGATTTTTATGTAATCCGAGCTTGGCGTGGCAGAATCGGAGGAGGGCAAGTGCGCTTGCAACCTCTGTTTGCAGCCATGGCGGTTTTACAGATCTGAGCCTCGTTTTTTCTTGAAGATGTTCTTGATTTTCTGGGTTTTGATGATGAACTTTGAAGATGTTCTTGATTTTCTGGGTTTTGTTGTTGTTGAAGAAGATGTTCTTGATTTTCTGGGTTTTGTTGTAGTTGTTGTTGAATTGCTTTAAATAAAACATAAATGACCAAAATACCCCTGCACTAAAGGACAAAATAGGCAGCTCTCAACAGTCAAAAAGGGGATTTTTTGGATTTTGGACTAAAATGGCAACAAAATGCAAACCACAGGGCCCTGGATGTAATAAGTTTGAGATTTGGACTAAAGTGGCAAAACTGGCCAAACCACAGGGACCAAAATGGCAGTTTACTCTTTTGAGTTTTTAAAAAAAATTTATGCTAAAACACACCGAAAATCTTTTTGGATTTTTGAAATAAAATGAAATGCAGTAAAGAAATATTTACATACAATATTTTTGTGAGTTTGCGTAAGAGGATCATATCAGTTTATGAAACAAATCACCAACACCATTAAGCTTTAAACATTTTAAGTTCTAAACGATTCACTTAGATTGTCAGTATACTGATCCACTTAAATTTTCACACAAAGTTCAACTGTTTCGAGATACGAGATTAAAGTTTTAAGCACTTAAATTCAATCGCGTGTCCCATCTCAGAATATACTCCCGTATCCAGATCCCAATATTCAGTCTTACAGGTGAGTATACCTAGATGATATTTGTAAGGGGTTAAATTGAGAAACCGTGAGAGCTCAGGTCAGAACTTCCGTTCAGCAAAGAGATAACGGCTCGACTTTTGGTGGGTCCCCTTTAGAGGATCTTTTTTACAACAGCAATGATTATCAATTTTATTGTTTCATCATTTTTGCTAAGGGCGGCGCTATATTTCAAGCAAGCAGTAAAGTATTCTCCGGGGACTAGGCCACTGCTTCCGCATTATCAGAAGTCCCGGGATAATACCCCAGATATCACTAAGCATAAAGACCTAGTATCTCAGAAAGAGGGGTCCTTGAAACAAGATTTTGGGGTTACCCATATATCCGAGAGATGTTACCCACGATATAAGCAAGTTTGAATTTAGGTTTATATCTCGTCACAATCTACTAAATGTGCAAAAACCTACTGGCACATCATCAGTGAGACCGTTTATCACATTTGACTTTCCATTTCTTTAGCATGCCATGATAGTCCACTGATGTACTATCATTTCCTCTTTTTGACAACAAAACTCATTTTGAATTTTATCATGTTTTTGACTTTTTCAAATTCTCTAATGTTTTTGGATTTTCTGAAAATTTTTACTCCCCCTAAAATGCAAACACATTTTAGGAAATTTGAAAACAAACTATACAAGCAAAGTGACAACTGATATCAAATCACTTCAATTCGCCATCCACTTGGCATAAACAATCAAAACTCCCCCTTTCAACAAACTATTTTCCCATTGATTTCAAAACACTTAAGTTTGTTTTAATCAAATGGTTTTTCCGGAAAATAAGTTTCGTTGATTTTATCACTTGTAAGTTAGGGGTTCATCACAGTGTTTCTCAATCATTTGTAGGAAAAACAAGTACAATTTAATGTCCTTGATTTACCACTTGTAAGTGAAATCCTTCTTCAACCACTTGTAGATTCACTTATCAACCAAAACCACTTTGTAAATCAAAATATATCAATATAAAGATATCACCTGTAGATTTACCAACCAAACAATTCAAGAATGATGCCGATTCCTGCTCCACTCTTACCAACCTAGGAGCTCGGGCAAGTCAGGAATTTATGGTGAAAATGCTGTCATCCAAGCCTGACCAGCCTTAGGTGATTTTGGTACACATCTATCCCACCAACATTTTGATTTATAAAATTCTTTTGCATTTTTAACCTTCCCATCAACCATCTTCCCGAAAATATGTTTAACTTTGCCATTAAACGCCTTTTCAGCATCAAATTCTTTGTTACCAGCAAAGAATTGACCTGAAATCTCAAATCTACCTTTTGATTTCAATTTTCCTTTGACAATTTGGGAAAATTTTCATCGTTCACCTCTGGAACGAAATTCTCATTCTTTTTCTCAACAAATGACTCCTCTGATTTTATGGAATTAGATTCATTGTCAGAACTTTTCTCAGATTTTACAACCCATTTTTGTTTATTTAAATCAACTTTTCTTTTGTAAAATATTTTTGAAGTTTCACCACTTTCCACAGTCGATTTATCAACACATTTCCGACTCTTTTCAGAATTAGAAGACACTCCCTGTTTTGAATAAGTGAACTCTTGGCAGTTCCAAGCAATGTGTCCAGCTTTTTGACACTTAAAGCAGGTTCTTCTATCAACTCTTGGAGCAAACTTCTTCACATTTCTCTTTACTTCAGCAAGAAACTCTTGATTTGAGTGTTTCCAAAATGGTTTCTTCTGCTCATCTTCAGCACTTCCTCCTGCAACAAATGTTGTTTTTGGTTTATAATTTTTTCATTTTTATAATTTTCTGAAGAACTAAAACCAAGACCTTTCTTTTTGAAATTACTGTTATGGTTTGGTTTCTTTTGAAAACCATAACCAGAATCGTAACCCATTTTCTTGTTCAATCTCTATTGAACTCTTGAAGTGTACTTTTTAGGTTTTTCAGCAAGATTTAAATCTTTTATTTCAGAAATATTAATTTCTGTTAATTTGAAAACCTGTTTGATCATTTCAGTTTTGACACTTCTTATTGGAAATTCCTCATCAGAATATAATTTGTCTGAATCATTCAAAGTATAAGCCACTTTGATTGGTCCATCATTCAAATTAGATTTTGATAACAAGAATTCTTTATTGTAAACCCTTTTAACCGGTGAACTCGGACTCTTTTCTGACGAACTCAAACTTTCAGACTTAGACTCCGGTTTTGACTCTTCATCCATATCCAACACCTGATCGACCATTTTCTTTAATAACTCAGACTCATGATCAGTGTCAGATGCTGTGAATGTGACATCAATATTGTCTGGTAATTCATCAATGATTTCAGACTTTAACTTGATGTTGACTGCCTTTTTTAGACGCTCCTCGTTAGGATTCCTGGGAGAATAACTTTCATGGATCGGGGGCGGACATCTGTTATACTTGACACTTTGTTTCTTACCAGTATCAGTATCTTCAGTCTTTTCCTTCTTGAATGCCTCAAGACCTGCAACAGTAGGATAAACACGATCAATCAAATAATCACAAGTAGTGTAACTCAACAGTAATTGTTTAATCCTTTCACTCTCAATCTTTTCAAATTCCAACTCCTGTTTCAGCTTAGCACAGTCTTTGATATACTCATTGATGACGCTCTGCTTTGTCATTAATGTTACGCTCATTTTTGTCATTGCATTTTCAATTTCTGAATTCGTCTTTTTCAGACTATCAACTGTTTTGTTCAGCACATCATACGACTCCTTCACATACTTCACATCAGATAGTAAATCTTCTTTAATCTTCTCCAAATCAGCAATCTTCTTATCTTTATCCTCACAAACTTAGCAAGATTCTAAACACTTCAAACATGGTTTTTCAACTTCAACGATTTTTCTAACTAATTTTTCAACCTCGACAATCTTTTCAACTTCAACGAGTTTCTCAACTTCAACAATTTTTTCTATTTCGACAATTTTCTATACTTCAACAAGTTTCTCGACTTCAACTATTTTTTCGACTTCAACTATTTTCTCCACCACTTTCTCCATTTCAACAATTTTTTCTACTACTTTCTCAGTCACTGGTTCAACACTTTCTTCTCCAGCTTCTGTCTTTGCTTTTTCATCAGCTAGCATTCTTGCTTCTTCCAACTCTCTCCTCAATCTGGCAATCTTCTTCTGGTTCAGCATCTCCATTTTATCTGCAAAAAAAAAATTAAACCTGTCAGAATCTAATCCTTTTCTAGCTTTATTAAGATGTTCTTCTTCATCATCGGTATCAACATCACTTCCAAGATCTGGAAAAATCGAAATTCTTTTCTGACTAGCCTCATCTTCATCCAGAATTCTAGCAACAAAACATGAACCTTGTGGAATATATTTATCCCAGTTAAAACCCTCTGTAACTAGACCTGAACCTTGTGGAATGTAGTTATCCCAGCTAAAACCCTCTGCAACAAACTCATCATCTTGATCAATGATACCAAAATAAGCTTTCTTATTTGCTTCTTCGATCATTTTACCATGAGCAGTTTTTTGATCCTTTTGTTGAGGTTGTTGATCAATCTGATGAAAAATTGATTTCTGATAATAATTGTTCTTTTCTTGATTTTCGGTTGCTTCATTGTTTTTGCATTCTCTCTTAAAATGTCCCTTTCCTTTACACCGGAAACATGTAACTTTTGATTTATCAAATCCCAATGGAGAAGTAGCCATTCCTCGAAACTCATCTCTACCAGTAATTTGTTGAAACTTTTCTGCTCTCCTACAAGCACTGGCCAAACACCACTTCACATCCATCAACTCAAGTTCCTCTGCATCAATTTGGTCATAATCTTCTTTTGTAAGCATCAGATTTCCAATCTTGCCAGCAATCAAACTTTCATAAGATTCCAACATAGCAACGAGTGATGCCATGTGTTGCTTGGCTATTTCTGGAGACAAATTTTGACCATTTTGAATGTTCAAAGTTACATTGCACTGCAGATTTGTTGAGTTATGTTGTTGAGGACTTGATGTTTTAAAGTTTGGATCAAAGCTTGAATATGAAGATGAAGATCTACCACTCTGTGTCACATTACTACCCTTTGTTCCAGATGAACTGTCAGCACTAAAACCAGTTTGGATCTTTGGACTAGGGCTGGGGTTAGCCTCAAACTTGTTCCCTCTGTAATACAAACTGACATCTTGTTGAGCATTTGGATTCATCATGATAGCAGTTTTCTGAATATCCAATTCCTGCTCTTCAATCTTCTAAATAAATTGTGCCAAATTCATACTCTCAGACTTCCTCATGTGTTTCACAATCATCAAATAAGTTCCCCACTTATGCTGTGGTAGTGCTTCAGCTAGTTTATCGACCCACTCATCATCATCTTTCTCAATGTCCAATCTTTTCATTTCCAATACCAGATGACAATATCTATCAATGGTCTGCTTTGTAGTTTCATGATCAAAAGCTGAAAACATATCAAACGATTTCTTCAATAACGCCTTTTTGTTTTTGATCATATCTGCGCTTCCTTTGAATTTCTAAATCAATGCTTCCCAAATTGATCTAGCTGTATTATTATGTTGGAGCAAAACAAATACATCTTCTTTAATCACTTGTTGAAGAATACTTATCATCATTTTCTCACTTGTAAATTTCAATTTTTCACTCTCTGAATAATCAACAATAGCTTTCTCAATCCCACGTTCATTCTTAGGTTTCTCATAATCTTTTAGCAATGAACACCATGCATCAAATTTATAAGCTTGCACCCAGTTCTTGAATCGATTTTTCCATCCTTGAAAATCTTCAATGTACATGAGCTTTGGCGGTTTCTGATAAGTTCCTGTCTCATTCTCATTGTACACAGTTTCAGCAGCAGTAACTGGACCAACGGGTGTCGCGAATGCATTGTAAAATTCTTCAGCCATGTTTCGGCAAAATTTTTACAAAAATCAAATTTCAAACGGAATACTGATCCAAGCGAAATTACTCCTCAAACTGAATCTCTGTTCAAGCGGAATAACTGTTGAAGCGAAATCACACCTTCACACGAGATAACTTTGAAGCGGAAAAACACCTTGAAGCGAAAACACACTCTCAAGCGGAATCACACCTTGAAGCGAAATATGGTGACTTTTCAAGTGAAATATCAAACTCAAGCGGAATAAGGTGCTAATCTCAAGTGGAAACACAAATTCAAGCGGAATAACGATTTTAAGCGGAATCAACCTACTAATCTCGCTTGAAATGATGTTGACGTCATCTATTGCGATCTGCTTTCAAACGGAATTAAGTGTTTTACTAGTTTTAAGCCGTATTAGAGTCCAATTCTTTCAAGGATTAGTTAAAACACTATTTTGCTTATTATATGAGAAATTCAGACCATTTTGACCGTGAAAACTAGTTCAATTTCAAAAAGAAGGTGTAGAAGTCAGAAAATAAGACTGTTTTGGCAAGAACTCTTCTTCCTGAGCTCTGATACCACTTGTAGGATCGAGTTGTGACCCAAACGAGTCGTTCAGAAGAGCTCTAGTCTGTTTCAGAGGCGGAAACTAAGAAACAGACGTAGAAAACAGCTTGTTTCACTATTAATTGTCTTGTTTATTGATAATAACAGCTTTACAGATCAAATGACGCGTCGGCAGCAGTTCGGTACCGGAATCAAGAACATTACAAATGATTTCGCTTGGGTGAGTATATATAGGCAACTGATTCCGCTTGAAGATGGCAATTGTCAGTTCAAGCGAAATCACTCATGTTGATTTCGTTTGAAAATGACACATGTCAATTTCAAGCGGAATTTAGTCATTCAAGCAGAATTAGATCAATTACACACTAAAACCTCCTATTTTCTCGAATAACGCACCCTGATCTAACAATTCTAATACTAGACTCGATACAAGACGAAGTCGACAGACGTATGCACCAACAAATACTGAGCTTCATGAATACACACATGGAGATCACTAGAGATACGAATAGCATTAACATGAGTTTTACGACTAAGAGCGTCGGCCACTACATTCGCCTTGCCAGGATGATAGCGAATTTCGCAGTCGTAGTCGTTAAGAAATTCCACCCAACATCTCTGTCGCATGTTCTGTTCCTTTTTGTCAAAGATGTGTTGAAGGCTCTTGTGGTCAGTGAAATCCACACACTTAGTACCATACAGGTAGTGTCACCAGATCTTTAACGCAAACACAACTACACCAAGCTCCAGATCGTGAGTAGTATAGTTTTTCTCATGTACCTTTAGTTGACATGAGGCATAAGCAATAACCTTGTCCCGCTGCATGAGCACACAACCCAAACCACGATTCGAGGCATCATAATATACTACGAAATCGTCATTCCCATCGGGGAGAGTGAGAACAGGAGCGTTACACAAAAGGGTCTTAAGAGTCTGAAAAGATTCCTCTTGCTCGGGACCCCAAGCAAAAGGTTTCTCTTTTTGAGTCAACGAAGTGAGAGGAACGTCGATCTTAGAAAAGTCCGAGATGAATCGACGGTAATAACCCGCCAATCCTAGAAAGGGACGAATCTCAGATGCGGATTTAGGCGTACTCCAATTCTTCACAGCTTCGATTTTAGAAGGGTCAACATGAATATCTTGCTTACTAACAACATGACCAAGAAATTGCACTTCTTCAATCCAAAATTCACACTTAGAGAATTTAGCATACAAACGTTCACCACGTAGGAGTTCAAGCATCAAGCGTAAATGACGAGCATGATCAGCTTTAGATTTCGAGTAAATGAGAATATCATCAATAAAGACTATCACAAAATGATCAAGATAAGGTTTACAAACACGGTTCATAAGATCCATGAACACAGCGGGTGCGTTGTTCAACCCAAAAGGTCAGTAGATGTGTCAGTAGGTTTTTATACATTTAGTATATTGTGAGATATAAACCTAAATTTTTATACATAAGAAATTTTAGAAAATACAAAAACATTAGAAAATTTGAAAAAGCAAAAAACATGATAAAATGAAAAATGAGTTTTTGTTGCATAAAAGAGGAAATGATAGTACATCAGTGGACTATCACAACACGCTACAGAAATGGAAAGTTAAAATTGTGATAAACAATTCACTTAGATTGTCAGTATACTGGTCCTCTTAAATTTTCACACAAAGTTCAATAGTTTCGAGATACGATATTAATGTTTTAAGCACTTAAACTTATTCGCGTGTCCCACTACTTGAATATACTCCCGTATCCAGATCCCAATATTCAGTCTTACAGGTGAGTATACCACAGATGATATCTGTAAAGGGGTTAAATTGCGAGGGCCGTGAGAGCTCAGGTCGATACTTCCGTATACGCAGAGAAATGACGACTTCGACTTTTGGTGTGTCCCCTTTAGAGGATCTTTTCTTCAACAGCAATGACTATCAATTTTATTGTTTCATCAATTTGCTGAGGGCGACGCTATGTTTCAAGCAAGCGAAAAGTATTCTCCAGGGACTAGGCCATTGCTTCCGCAAAATCAGAAGTCCCGGGATAATACCCCAGATATCACTGAGCATAAAGACCTAGTATCTCAGAAAGAGGGACCTTTCAAACAAGATTTCGGGGGTTACCCATATATCCAAGAAATGTTCCCCACAAGATAAGCAAGTTTGAATTTAGGTTTATATCTCGTCACAATCTACTAAATGTATAAAAACCTACTGACACATCCGCAGTGAGATTGTTTATCACAATTTTAACTTTCCATTTCTTTAGCGTGTTGTGATAGTCCACTGATGTACTATCATTTCCTCTTTTATGCAACAAAAACTCATTTTTCATTTTATCATGTTTTTGGCTTTTTCAAATTTTCTAATGTTTTTGTATTTTCTGAAATTTCTTACTCCCCCTAAAATGCAAACACATTTTAGGAAATTTGAAAATAAACTGTACAAACAAACTGACAACTGATATCGAATTACTTCAATTTGCCATCCACTTGTCATAAACAATCAGAACTCCCCCTTACAACAAACTATTTTCCCATTGATTTCAAAACACTTAAGTTTGTTTTAATCAAATGGTTTTTCCGGAAAATAAGTTTTGTTGATTGATTTTACTATTTGTAGGTTAGGGGTTTGATTCATCACATTGTTTCATAACCACTTGTAGGAAATTAGATACAACTTAATGTCCCTGATTTACCACTTGTAAGATCAAATATCAAACATTTTCAACCAAACATCATCTGTTGGTTGAATTCTCAAAGTGCCGATTCCTACTCCACACTTACCAACCTGGGAGTTCCGGCAATTCCTGCATTATGACTTGTCAAAATTTTTCATTATAAAATTCATTCACATAAACAATTATCAAGAAGAATGCCGATTCCTGATCCACAATTACAAACTTGGGATCTCCGGCAAGTCAAGTTTTTACTGTTTGAAAAATATATCCACCCAAGCCTGACCTTTCTTGGGTGTAACAACCTCTTCTTCATCTTTACTTTCAACAGACTTGTGAACATTCATTTTGGAAGCATAGAATTCTTTAACTTCTTTGGCCTTACCATCGACCATTTTTCCAAAAATGTGTTTCACATTTCTGTTGAAAGTCTTATCAACATCAAATTTCTTCTTGTTGGAATAAAATTGATTTGAAATTTCAACATTTCCAACTTTCTTCTTAAAATTTTCAGCCCGCAAAAGGTGGAAAATTCACATCATCCATATCCGGGACTGATTTCTCAACCTTTTCTTTAACAACTTTTGGCTCCTCTGATTTTGTTGAATCAGATTCATCACCAGAACTATTCCCTGAACCTTTAACCACCCATTTCTGATTTTTCAGATTTTCTTTTCTTTTTACCACATTCTTTGAACATTCACCAATCTCAAAGGCTGAATTTTCAAAGCCTGTAAATTTTCTGGTTGTAAGTTCAGTTTTCTCAACAACTTTTTCTTTCATTTTACCAGAGACTTCCTGTTTTGGTTTGAATGTTTTCGGACAATTTCTAGCAATATGACCAGCAGTTTTGCACTGAAAACAGGTTCTCGTCTCTGTGGTCTTCTGAGCAATACTTTTCTTCACTTCTTCTTGCTTTTTGGCAAGGAATTCTTTGTTTGTCTACTTTCTGAACGCTTGCTCTTTCTCATCTTCTAAAGATTTTCCTGAAACAAACACAGTTTTTGGTTTATAAACTTTTTCATTTTTATGATTTTTCGGTTGATTAAATCCAAGACCTTTCTTTTTGACATTACTATTATGGTTTGGTTTCTTTTGAAAACTATAACCATAATTGTAACCCATTTTCTTGTTAATTCTCTGTTTATCTCTTGAAGTGTATTGTTTAGGTTTTCCAGAAAGACTTAAATCTTTTATTTCAGAAATATTAATTTCTGTAATTTTGAAAACGTTTTTAATCATTTCAATTCTAACACTTCTTATTGGAAAAATCTCATCAGAATATAATTTGTCAGAATCTTTCAAAGTATATGCTACTTTGACCGGTTCGTCATTCAAATTAGATTTTGATAGCAAAAATTCCTAATCATAAACCCATTTGTCCTTTTTGATTGTTGACTTTGACGTATCAGACCCAGACTTTAACTTGGATTTGGACTCCGGTTTTGACTCCTCTATGTCATCTTTGTCTAACACCTGATCGACCACACTTTTTATCAGCTTGGACTCATGATCAGTATCGGACAATGTGAATGTGATATCAATATTTTCTGGTAAGTTATCTGACGACACAGACTCCCACTGTAAGTTAGTTGCCTTTTTGATACTTTCGAAATTTGGATTTCGAGACAAATATCCATTTTCGACCGGGGGCGGACATCTATTGTAGACCACACTTGATTTCTTACCAGAAATTTCTACTTCATCCTCTTCTTTTGTCTCGGAATTGTTTTCTTCCGAAGTCTTCTCTTCTTCAAATGTCTTCATTCTTTCAACAATCGGATAAATCCTGTCAACAACAAAAGTAGAACATGAGTAACTTTTCAATAAATTGTTAACTCTTTCTGTTTCTATTCTTTGTGTTGCCAACTTCCATTCCAGCTCAACACACTTCTCTGTGTAGTAGTTGACATCATCAAGCTGTCTCATGTAAGCTCCTTTGAGTGTATTCAATGCAACAACTTGTTCACTGTTTGAATCAGTGTACTTGTTAATCTCTCTATTCAAAGTATCATAAGATTCTTTCAATCTTTTTATGTTGTGTAGCAGCTCGTTGTTTTGCATGATCAAAGAATCACAATTCAAACACTTTTCAGGAACTTTGACTGCTTCAGTATCAACTTTGATTTCAAATTCTGGAACATCTTTGACTGTTCTTCTCGTTTGGAAAAACTCAGCTCTTTTCTTTTTCTCGGCTTCAGCTTCAGCTTTTAACCTTTCTTCTTCTTCTTCCTCTTCTTCAATTTTTCTCCATTTTTCTTCTTCAGCTTCCCTGACTTTTCTGTATTTTGCAGCCCAATACTCATCATAAGCATTAGCAATAAAAGCTTTAACATTTGAAATCTCTTTGGACATCTCTTTGGCCATGAATTCTTGGTCTGGGCAAAAATTGTCCCAACTGAAACCTTCAGGCAATCTTTCATCATCTTGATCTGCCAAACACACTTTGCTGTCTGTTGGAATGTATTTATCCCAACTGAATCCACCATCCTTGCCCTGATTAACCAGACATGCTCTCTTTGAATCTTCAATTTCTTTTCTACCATGTGCAGTTTGAGCCTGATGTGGTGCCTGTTGTTGTTGATATGGCTGTTGTGTGACTTGATGATAAATCGCTTCTCGATTTGTGCACTCTCTCTTGAAATGCCCCTTTTCCCTGCAACGAAAACAAGTAACTTTAGACTTATCAAAACCTAAAGTTGAAATATGTGCCTCGCGAAAATCATCTCTGCCTGTGATTTGTTTAAACTTTTCAGCCCGTCTCAACACACTAGCCATGCACCATTTAATATCCATCAATTCCATTTCCTCGGCATCAATTTGATCGTAATCCTCTTTCGTGAGCATTGGATTTCCGATCCTCCCTGCAACTAAACCTCCATAGGATTCAAGCATGGTCACCAACAAAGACATGTGACTTTTTGCAACCTCCTCAGTATAATTCTGATCATTCTCAAGCTTTAAAGCAATGTTGCATTGAAGAATTTTGCCACTCTTTGTCGTAGAAAACTGTGGATCATAGGTCGGAAATGAAGAGAATCCTGTTGTGTTGCTTGATCCCTGAGATGCATTTTCAGAAGAACCTTTTGCGTTATAAGCAGTTTCAACCTTTGGAGAAAAATTTGTCTTTTCGCTAACACCACTCTTGAAATACAAGCCGATGTCTTGTTCTCCATCGTAGTTCTTCATCTTGGTGATCTTCCTCTGCTCCATCTCTTGAGCTTCCAGATGTTTGATGAACTCACCCAATGTTAACTTTTTATATTATTTCCGATTGTTTCTCAACATCATCAGGAATGTTCCCCAAGTATCATGTGGTAACGCATCAGCAAGTTTCTCAATCAACTCATCAGTATCCTTTTTGATCCCTAATTTCGTCATATTTCTCACCAAGTTACAATATCTCTCAATAATTTGTTTGGTATTTTCAGATTTCAACCCACGAAATAGATCAAATTCTTTCTTCATGAGAGGCATCTTGTTTTTAAGCATATCATCACTTCCTATAGACTTTGCTTCTAATTCAGTCCAGATTGAATATGCACTTCCATCATGTTGAAGCAAAATCAAAATGTCCTCTTTAATTGCTTGCTGAAGCAGACTCACCATCAATTTCTCATCTATATACTTCTTTTTCTCATCAGCACTCATTTCTATGATTGTTAACTGAATACCATTCCTTGTGGGCCTTTCATATGGGACTTCAGTGTGTTCCCAAGCATCCAAGTGATAAGCTTCAACCCAATTTCCAAAGCGTTCGGACCAACCATTGTAATCATCAATATCCAAGAGCTTAGGTGGTTTCTGTGATGTCCCGGTTTCATTTTCAAGCAAGGCATTCTGAGTAATTGTGATAGGACTAGCAAATGCATTATAAAACTCTTTCTCCATGTTTTGTTTACACAAATTCACAAACTGTCAAATTCAAGCGAACTCACAAACTTCAAACTGAATCCCAATTCAAGCGAGATCACAGTTCAAGCGAACTACGAATCAAATTCAAGCGAACTTACAAACTTTCTCAAGCGAAACCCTTTTCAAGCGAACACTCCAGTATTTCAAGCGAACTAAACTTTAAATTTCAAGCTAATATATATTTCAAGCGAACTAAACTCCAAAGTGTACTTTTTAAGCGAACTAAACCAGAACTATTCAAGCGAACTCAGCACTAAGTGTACACTCAAGCGAAACCAACCAGAATCATTCAAGCGAACTAAGCATGATGTCAACTTTCGGTTTGATTTTTGTCCAATTAATCAAGCAAATGTTCGAATTTTGTTCTGAAACTTTCTAGGGTTTGTTAAAACAGTATTACGCACAAGATGTGTGAAAATCAGATGTTTTTAACCGTGGAAACTTGTTAGATTTTGAAAGAAGGTGTAGAAAAACAGAATTCGCGGCTGAAATGGTATGAACTCTTCCTCCTGAGCTCTGATAGCACTTGTAGGATCGTTTTCAGACCCGAATGAGTCAATCAGAAGAGTTTATCTTAATACGAGTGGCGGAAACACAAGTATCAAGTTCAATTCAGCAAGATTCACCCTTTAAACTGGTCGTATATTGATTTAAGATTGATTACAAATCTGAGAACACTTCGGCAGAGCTTCGCTACCGGAAACAAGACCCTTACAAATGAATTCGCTTGAGTGGTATTTATTGTCAGTTGAGTTCGCTTGAAGGAGACAAGAAGTCAGTTCAAGCGAAACAGCTAACGTTGAGTTCACTTGAAACTGCACAATGTCCTTTCAAGCAAACTAGCCATCTTCAAGCGAAAATACATCTTTCAAATCCTAACATCTCATACTTTCTAGTACATTGCACTCTGATCTATCATTCTATATACAAGACTCGATACAAGACGAAGTCGACAGACGTATGCACCAACAATCCATGAACACAGCGGGTGCGTTGGTTAACCCAAAAGGCATGACCACGAACTCGTAGTGTCCATAACGAGTACGAAAGGCGGTTTTGGGTACATCATCTTCGAGAACATGGAGCTGATGATACCTAGAACGAAGGTCGATCTTCGAGAAACAGGACACGCCTTGTAGTTGGTCAAACATATCGTCAATACGAGGAAGAGAGTAACGATTCTTAACGGTCAGTTTAAGAAGTTCACGGTAGTGGATACACATACGAAACGAACCATCTTTCTTCTTGACGAATAGCACAGGAGCACCCCACGGGGAGGTACTTGGACGAATGAATCCCTTGTCGAGCAGTTCTTGTAGTTGACTAGATAGTTCTTGCATCTCAGAAGGTGCAAGTCGATAAGGAGCCTTGGCGACAGGAGTCGCACCAGGTATGAGATCAATACGAAAATCGATAGATCTAGGAGGAGGAAGACTAGGAAGATCTTTAGGAAAGACATCAGGGAAGTCACACGCTACTGGGACATTGCTTATGTTCTTCCCTTTGCCCTTTTGTTCCACCACGTGGGCCAAGAAGGCAAAGTTCTGTTTGCGTAAGCATCTGTTCTCTTGGGTGCATGACATCAACTTCAGTCCTCTAGAAGGTCGGTCTCCATAGACGTGCAAGATATCACCGGACGGAAGAGGTAGTCGAACAAACTTCTCGTGACAAGCGATCTCGGCATGATTCTTACGTAACCAATCTATGCCGATAATGACATCAAAAATACCCAATTGCATGGGTATTAGGTCAATAGTAAACATGTGGTCATTAAGAATCAAGGAACAACCACTAAGAATAGAATCAACTAGAATCGACTTCCTATCGGCAATCACCACCGAAAATGACTTGGGTAACTTAGAGCGTGCACAGTTTAACAAAGATTCGAATTCTATGGACACAAAACTTCTATCTGCACCAGTATCAAATAGTATCGAAGCGTAAAGATTATTGACGAGAAACGTACCATTAACGACGTCATTATCATTACGAGCCTGATTAGCATTAAGATTGAACGCTCGTCCAAGAGCGGCTGGCTGTTGATCCTGGTTCAACTGAGGACACTGGTTACGGAGGTGAGTAGTATCTCCACACTTGTAGCATGCACGAACAACGTTGACTGGCCTCGGATTCTGCTGAGGAGCTGGAAGAGCTGGTAATGCTGCCTGAGCTGGGGCTTGCTGAGCTGGTTATGCAGGGTTAGCTTGACGACAATAAGGAGTCGTGTGACCATAGCGATTGCAGTTAGTGCACAAATGACATGCAGAATTAGCAGGATGATGAAAGTTACAAGTTGTACACTTGGGGTGAGGCCCAGTGTACTGTCTCTTGACTTCAGGAGCAACAGGGTTCTGAACAGCAGCAGCAGCAGGTTTAGCAGCAGGGTTTACAGCAGGAACAATAGCATTGCATCCTGAACCCTGTGACTTTCTCCTCTTGTTCTTGCTGCCACTTGGCTGTTAGGTAACTTGATGTGCAGACTTAGAAGGAGCAGGTTCGCAAACTGCTTATCACGAACGCGGTTGTTGTTGAGACTAGCTGCAAGGCGGTAGACTTCCTCAATAGTTTCGAGCTGGGCTGCTTCAATAGAATCACGCATAGCAGGAGGTAGACCATTGATGTACTTGGTTATCATGCGCTTCAGAGTAGAAACCAAGTGAGGAACGATCAAGCTGAGCTGCTTGAAACGGGTAGTATAAGCCAGATTATCATCCCCAATCTGCTTCAAGTGCAAGAACTCTTCTTCGAGTTTCAATTGTTCATGGGGAGGGCAGAACTCAAGCATCATTAGTTCACGCACCTCGGCCCATGGAAGAGCATAGGCTTCTTCATTCGAACGGATGTTTCTCTCATTTGACCACCACTCCAACGCTCTGTCTTGAAACATTCTCGTTGCACTCCTAGTCCTTAAATGATCCGGGCACTCACTGTTAATGAAGGTAACCTCAATGCTGTCAAACCACTCGAGCATAGCAGTCACCCCATCACTGCCCATGAAAGGATTAGGGTTGCAAGAGATGAAATGTTTGTAGCTGAACTTTGTAGGCTTTAGTTTCTTGGCTTTCGAGTCCATAGAGGATGGAGGAGTGTTTGATCCTTGGATCTCAGAGACGATCTTTGGCACAACTCGAGCGATCTGGTCGGCCATGAAGGACATCATCTTTTTCTGAGACTTTTCCCTGGATCTCTTGAAAGTGTCGGATAGCTTTCGAGAAAACATCCTAAAGATCCAACAAGAGGATCGTATAAGTCTAGATTCACCAAATCTCATAGTATAAATTCACACACGATAGATTAAAGACTCAAGATTCAACAAGTTTCACGTAGATTCCAATAGACTCAACACTGCAAACCCACGACCTTCGCATGGCACATTGTATGAAGTTTGGCAACATTTCAGAACTCTTCTTCGAGTTTCAATTGTTCATGGGGAGGGCAGAACTCAAGCATCATTAGTTCACGCACCTCGGCCCATGGAAGAGCATAGGCTTCTTCATTCGAACGGATGTTTCTCTCATTTGACCACCACTCCAACGCTCTGTCTTGAAACATTCCCGTTGCACTCCTAGTCCTTAAATGATCCGGGCACTCACTGTTAATGAAGGTAACCTCAATGCTGTCAAACCACTCGAGCATAGCAGTCACCCCATCACTGCCCATGAAAGGATTAGGGTTGCAAGAGATGAAATGTTTGTAGCTGAACTTTGTAGGCTTTAGTTTCTTGGCTTTCGAGTCCACAGAGGATGGAGGAGTGTTTGATCCTTGGATCTCAGAGACGATCTTTGGCACGACTCGAGCGATCTGGTCGGCCATGAAGGACATCATCTTTTTCTGAGACTTTTCCCTGGATCTCTTGAAAGTGTCGGATAGCTTTCGAGAAAACATCCTAAAGATCCAACAAGAGGATCGTATAAGTCTAGATTCACCAAATCTCATAGTATAAATTCACACATGATAGATTAAAGACTCAAGATTCAACAAGTTTCACGTAGATTCCAATAGACTCAACACTGCAAACCCACGACCTTCTCATGGCACATTGTATGAAGTTTGGCAACATTTCAGAAACGATTATATATAGGAAGTACCAGTGTCGTATCCACCACGCTTCGGGCACATCACTTCCACCTCATACTCGGTGTCATGTTACGTGTCGCAATTGCCAAACATAACATCACACTCATCATCCTCATCATACACACGTAGATTTACCAGGTAGATTCACATATATTAACCCAATAGATTCACATAGATTCTCATAGATTCCAATAGATTACTCAATTGATTCACATAGATTAGAGTTAACAACCTCATCACCTTCCGCAAACAACGAAATCCTGCATGGCACGTGTTGCGAAAGTTTGGCAACATGATGGAATCACTTATATATAGGAAGTACCAGCGACGTATCCACCATGCTTCAATCATGCCACGTCCGTCTCATCATCGGTGTCATGCTTCGTTAACCACCGTATTATATTTCATCACCAAACTTCCACATAGATTAACCAAATAGACTTCAACAACCTCAACCCGACTCTACAAAACTACGAACTTCACTTAGCACGTGGTACGACGGTTCGGTAACATGCCAGAAACACTTATATATAGGAAGTACCAGCGGCGTATTCACCATGTTTCGGACATGCCACGTTCGCCTCGTCTTTGGCGCTAGGCTACGTTTCGTATTTTGTTACTAAAAACATCACATACATAGATTACACATAGATTACGCTAGAGTACACATAGATTACACGTAGATTTCACATAGATTCCACATAGATTGCACAAGTAGTTTCCCATGGTTTTAGAGTTCAACAATCTCATCGCCGGTCTGCAAAACACTAAGTCTCGCATGGCACGTCGTATGAAAGTTGGTAACATGTGGGAAACACTTATATATAGGAAGTACCAGCGGCGTATCCACCATGCTTCGGACACGTCACTTCTGTCTCGTATTTCTATGCCATGTTACGTTTAGTGTTACACAACCACCATGTCACATAGATTCATCAGATAGCTTCACGTAGTATCATAGTCGATCAAGATTCCCACATACGAATATTTTAAGCTTCGTAAATTTAGTTTGATCCTAAGATTAGAATTAATGTTTTAGATTGGGGACATACGTGCGAGTTGTGTAAAAAGCCTCGAAAGAAACGAAGAATCAAGTTTAAAACCACACATGAAATCAAGGTAACATAAAAGATAGGCTCATAAAACATAGATTGTTCCGGGTAGAGGAACGGTGACTAACCAAAGTGATTCGAACCTGTTTCGAATTGAGGCAACATGTCTTGACTTACTTAGACAAATACGTCATCGATGTTAGGCCTATGATATTCGTCCTTTTGGTCATCTCAATCACCTAATTGATTGGAAATTCCGAGACTTTGGCGAGACATAAAAATCAAGGAGTGGGACTAGCTATCAAGGTCTGAGTTTCACCTCTAACTTGACAACATCGTACCCTAATAGCGTCGGTACTTATCAACAGATAAGGCCTACTAGAATACAATAAGGAAATTTCCCATCAAGGTTCGAATATCACTCCTGACTTGAGGACAAATTTCGTGCAAAAATACAAACACTGATTTGCAGTGTTTTCAAAGGATCAAGTGTATATTGTGTCCGCCTTAGGAAAGGCATGTAAGTTTAACAGGAAAATGTGCTGCTAGGAAACAGATGCGGTAGAATGCATAAGTCTTAAACAACAGATAAGAATCAAGATTCCTAGAACTATAGACTAGGGCAAGTATTCCTACTCATCCTAATTCCCTAAAGTTATGGCTCTTATACCAATCTGTCACACCCCAACCGATGGTGGAAACATCGAGGTGCGACACTAAGCGTTCAGATTGCTCATGAGATTCCATAACACTAATAGTTTTGATATAAATTAAATAAGTTTCATGCAAAATTTGTCTAAAACATCAACTCAAGACTTAGTATCAAATACAATCACAAAACATTGTTTCAAGTTTGATAGATTAAACTAGGCGAGTTTCTAAGCATCAATCCTAGCTTGTTTCACTTGTTTCCATAGCATCCTATCATCCTGCAACATGTATTAAAATAAAATCAGTACAAAATGTACCGGCGAGTATACAAGTTTGAGTATATAGCATAATAGATTTAAAAGACTCATATCCACAATGTAAATGATAAAATAGTTTCAGCCATGCTAGTGTTCGCAGTCCAAGTGATAGCCCAAGTGTCCCGATGCTTTGGTGTTTTCCCAAGACTCAAGGAAAACTAGAATCCTCCTAACAATACCCCCAAGAATAACAGGGAGGTGCAACTTCCTATAGCGCTACTATTGTTAAGGCAGAACTACAAACTTGGATTAAATGTTCACATAGCATAAAGAATCAAGAATCAAGAATCACAAGTATCACATTCACATAGGATAGAGTTTAGATTCAAAAGTATCAAGTTTCAAGTTTCATAGAATACACGTTGCATCCCAAAAGTTTAAAACGAAAAGGGATCGAGTATACTCAAAGTGATTGCTTAACAGTTTAACTGTTATTGGATCAAAGGGAGATCTTTTGGTTTAGCCTGATTAGATTACAATAGATAAGTGTCGGACAGAATAACGAGATTGCGCAAAGTGTCGGATCAGTGATTGGATCAGATGGTCGTTCGATTGAGATGACTTATGTGAGTGGGGACGGATCGCCATCTGATCGGATGGTTATCCATACGGATGGCCATTTGATCGAATGGTCATTCGATCCAGACACTAGTTTCCAAAAATTAACCAAGTGTTCAAACCTGGTCACTTCGATCGGATGGTCATCCGATCGGATGGTCGTTCGATCAAAGGACCCTTCGTTGTGCAAGTTTCAAGATTCCAAGTTTCCGATTCAAAAATATTCTAAGTGTTGAAAGGTTATAAGGCACATGTCACTTTGATCGGATGGAAGTTCGATCGGATGGCACTTCGATCGGACAGCCCTCCGATCGGATTGCCATTCGGTCAATCCCATCCTTTTCGCGTTCCTGTCTTTGATTCATTTTGTGAGTTAGATTAAGCGTTGCGTTGCGTATTATTGGGTAATAGTATCACATAACTAGATTATATCATTTAACACAAAAGTTTCCAAGTTTCATAGTTTCCGCCAGTGACAAGTCTCCAGTCTCTCGTTCAACCAAGTCTCAAGTTTCACGAGTCTCAAGAATCAAGCACTAAAGTATCAAGAGTCAAGAATCTAGCTTCCAAATATCAAGTATCAAGAATCAAGCCTCAAGAATCAAGTTTCAAGAATCATAGTCTCATAGCAATTTAAGAATCAAGTGTCTAGAGTTAAGTATCAAGTCTCATAGTATTAAGTATCAAGAATCAAGATCCAAGTATCAAGAATCTAGCTTAAGTATCAAGAATCATAGCATAAAGATTCAAAGTATCAAAAGTATCAAGAATCACAAAGTTTAGGGACTAAAATTAACAATAGCTAAAAGTTCGCGGACGCAGGCATTACAATTACTGTATGTGAAATATATATATAGATATGTATATCTATAAGGAAATCCAAAGACCATAATGATTGACCATTAGGGATAAATCATGATCAGGTGTGTCAATGATAATTTTAGATTTGTTTATCAGGAATCTCTCGTATACGTCTATAATTGCGATATCAAACACTATTTCGTTTGATCATCCGTATCGTAACTCGTGTGACAAGATCAACGACAGGAACCCTATAAGTCAGGACGCCATCAAAAGTATAAGAATTCCACTTGCGATTATTAATGCATTAGGAAACCTGTAACTAAAAATTGTACGAAGACACAAAAACATCTAAAAATTACACTAATAGTAATTTTACTTTCACATTTTAGTGACAAACTAAAGTGGAATTCAAAGCAAGGACCAGAATATACTTAGGAACTATGATCAGTGACAAACTAAAGGAATTCTTCCACATTTCAGTAAATCTCGAGGACGAGATTTAAAACAAGGTGGGGAGGATGTAACATTCCCAAAGTTTTTATAAAATTTAAAATAAAGTATATAAAAACTTATGTTATTAAACGGATAGATCATGGGTAAATTGACCGATAGAAATATGAGGTATTTTGGCAAACGTAGGAACCGTTTAATAATTATAATAATAAAAATACATTATAATTAACCTTACTCCGTTTTTAATGAAACTTAGGCCAAAATGTAGATAAAAATATTCTCGTTCTAAAGGCATGTTCATCATTTTATAAAATGTCATATTCTAGAAGTTATAAGCGCCAAATGAGTGAGCAGTTAAAATTAATTATAATATATATAATAATAAAATAATAACAAAATTTCTAACTTTCAATTTGGAATTCAATATGTCTGTACATACGTGTCAAACATTGAATTTGTGAAATTAGTGCAAGTAAACGTGCGCTACAAGATTTGCAAATTTAGTATAAATAGAGCTACCATTCGGTAAGGACCTGCACGAAAATGTCCCAAAACACTCCGTAAGTGGAAACCCGGACCCCTGAAACCCTAATCCTTATGAAAAACCAAGAAAATCAATTTTTATTAGTCTGTCGCGGGCCGCGTAAGACTAAAGGGAAGTCTACGTGGGGCGTGACAGCTTGAGGTTCTCCGGATAACGATCAGGGCCACGTGTCAGACACGTGGCAAACCTACACCGTGACACGGCAGCCCTAGCCATAGCTAGGGTGGCCCTCGCGGGTCGCGTAGGATTTCCTTCATGTTTACGTGTGCCGCGAGAGACTCAAATTTTAGCTATAAATAGTACGTTGCATGGCCTTTCGTCTGTGCTCACAAAACAACCTCCTTTCTGTTTGAATTTTCACTTAAAGTGTCAACGCCGCTACGATAATAGGGTAATAACTCGATCACTGCTACGATACAATGTCTGATCGATTGAAACCGATCCGATGGATGTTTAAGTGATGCCCGAACTCAGGCTATACTTTGTCATTCGTCGTGAGGGTTTTGATTTCGTGAGCTTATCGTAAAAGTTGTATTAAGTTACTAACCGAGTTTCGTTTGCATTATTTAACTAGGTTACCAAGCTTAATCAGTAGGCTAAACTCTGTCCAACTAAACTTGCAATGTGAGTCATTCTCTTTTTATTAAAAGTGCTTTACAATACCTAAATGTTTTCCAGTTATATGTTACAGGGATTAAGTCTTTGTTATCTTAAATTACTGGCAGTAAGTGGGGTATTGTGCACAATTACTACAGTTTTACCACATTTAGGTGAAAGGACCTAATAGTGGTATGACCACAATCATAGATCCGGTCGAGTGACAAATGAACTAGCTAATTATAAGATAGGGGCAATTGTAATCTCTCTTAATACTGTAATCTATAACAATGTGTCATTTTATGTAAATTGAATGACCGCTAGTATTTCCCCGCTGATAAATTTTTTTTTTTAAAACATGTTTCAGGTGATTTACTGTGAACAAAGGAAAAGTGCCGCGTAGCACTCCAGATTGAATAAAGTGGCTTAGTAAATAAATAAACATGTTTTGTAACCAAAGGGTTTCCTAGTGAAATTCTTTTATTGTAAATTACGGGGTTTGTCCCGAAATTTGGAATAAAATAAATGGGTGTTTTCAGTTAAACGATCCTGTTGAAATTTTCGCTGCCTAAATAAACACCAATACCATGGGTTTTCTGTCCCGCAACTTCTGAACCGGGTAAAACCGGGTCGGGGGCCGTGACAGAAAAAAGTGGTATCAGAGCCACTGATTTAAGCTAATTAAGTATTTAGAAATACTTAATTTTTCAGATTTCTATTTCGTGATTCCGTGAAAATTTTTATTCACAATAGATAAACTTTTAATTTAAATTTTCGTGTGTTTCTTCATGTGTGCTAACAACATGAATGAACTATCGGAGGCACTCCGAAACTTTACAATCCATACGACTGATATGGATATAGCCGGAACCCAGACCGGTTATCCAGCGGATACTGAGGAGCCACTAGTATTCCAGGCCCAGCCTCAGGAGAAACCCAAGCCTAAAAAGAGGAGGAGAATCCTGGACTGGAAACGCGGACGAAGGAAGAAGCCAGCTGCCCAGAAGGTGAAAAAGACAGAGGATCCAAAAGACAAGGGAAAAGGAAAGAAAGTAGGGGAAAGTTTCGGTCAAGCCCAGGAGATGCCACCTTGGGAAGAACTTGACAGGAAACTGGCGAATTGTGACCTCATCGGACCTGCTGACGAAAACCATTTCAATTTCCCTGCCCGATCCCAACTTCTAATTAATTTGGAACCTGCTATTCCAGACCCTATTGTCAACCCTCAACCTTTCACAGGGCAATTGGAAGAATGGTGGACGAGTAACCCCAATGTTTATTTTCCCCAGTTTGACCCTGAACCTGCACCATTCCCACCTATGAGCTCAGAAAACGTTGCCGAATTACGACGCTACGGCAAGGAACTGGTGGATGTAGGAAACTGTATTCGGGAAGTGGGGGAAAACATCACATGGAAGTACGACGAGAGGGAGCGTCGTTTCTGAAGGGCCAATTAACCAAGATGCATGTTTTGTAATAGTAATATGTGAAAAAAATATATATAATAATATATATTATTAATAATAATAATAAAATATGTATAATAATAATAATAATAATAATATAATAATTAAAATAAAACTTTTGTAAAATAGACGGTTTGTAATGATGCATAATATATATAAAAATATGAATGTCGCAAAGTCGACGATTTTGGCTATATGTGTGTTAACTTAATTATGTTGTGATTGCCTTGTTATGTTTGGTTGCTATCCATTTTGTGACAATAATATATATATATATATATATATATATATATATATATATATATATATATATATATATATATATATATATATTTATTAATGATTCAGATGGAAAACGCGGAAAACCAACCGACAAACAACGTTAATCAATCTGAACAAAATAATGAAGACCATTTTCTTAATAGGCAAGATATAGAAAATATTGTTGCTTAGGAAATAGCCAACGCTATCCCTGCAATCGTCGCTGCTGTTAAGAATCAATCTGAGCAAGCGCACCCGCGACGATATTTCAGTAACAGTATAAACGATGGCGGCAATAATAATAATAATGTGGTTCAAGCCCCATTTCTTAAGAAAATGAAAGTTGCAACACTTGGTTGCACTTACAAAGAATTCCTTGCATGTAAGCCAGTCGAATTTGCAGGCAATGAAGGGGCGAGTGCCGCACTGCGTTGGTTAGAAAAGACCAAAGCAGTAATTAAAATCAGTAAATGTGCAGAAGAAGACAAGGTTATGTATGCATCCCACCTTTTCAAGGAAGAGGCGTTAGAATGGTGGAACACGGTGCTACAAGCTAAAGGAAGTGACGTGGCTTATGCCATGAGCTGGGAGGAATTTAAGGAATTGGTGGAAAGAAAGTTTTATCCCTCCTATGAAAAGGAACAAATGACGAATAAGTTCCTAAATCACCGGATGGTGGACGTGGATTGTCGGGGGTATACTTTGAAAATTTTCTAGTATGCTAGAATTGTACCAGCTCTGGCCTCGCCAGAACCGGTGCTTATTTCTCGCTTTATCTGGGGACTAATTAGTGAGATTCACGACATAGTCAAAGCTGCTAGACCCAGCACGATTAACGATGCGGTTGAATTGGCCAACACCTTAACTGATGGGCTGGTACGCACTAGAGAAGAAAACACGAAAAAGGAATTGGCCCAAAAGATTACTCAAGGTTTTCGTGGGGTAGTAATGCTAGTAACTTCAAGAGAAAGGGAACCGGGCAATCCTCCACTGCTCCATTTTGCAGTACCTGTACAAGAAAACATTTTGGAAAATGTAAGGGGTACTGTAATTTCTGCAAAATCCTGGGGCACCAAGAGGAGAATTGCAGGAAGAAATCCATGATCTGCTACAATTGCGGAGAAACATGGCACTTCAAACCAAAATGCCCAAAATTGGTCAAGACAGCTGATAACAAGACCAAACCTGCTGAAGGAACTAATAAGAAGAATGCAAGAGCCTTCCAGCTGACTACCCAGGAAGCGGATCTGATTCTAGATGTGATAGCTGGTACTTGTGCATGATGTTTACGCAAAAGTATTATTTGACTCTGGTGCAAACGAAAGTTTTATAAATACTTCATTCTGCCAAGCTCTTAAGCAACCTTTAACCAAACTTAGGCAGATCTATACGGTAGAAACAGCAGATGGTAACTCTGTTAAAATAGATAAGGTTTTGCAAGAAGGAAAGATAGAACTCTCTAGATATAAATTTTCTGCAAACCTGCTGCCTATGAATTTAGTTGGATTCGATGTTGTGTTAGGAATAGATTGGTTAGTAGCTAACCATGCTCGAATCCTCTGTGATAAGAATTCCATAGAAATTCATATGCCAACAGGAGAAGTAATTTTGGTGACAGGAGATAAGCCACGTAAACCAATGAAGTTCATTTCGGTAATGAAAGTTGCCAGTTATGAACGAAAATAAGGAATAGTGTATATGATTTCGGTAATCATTAACACTAAAGGTAAGGAACTTAAGGAAATCCCAGTAGTGTCCGAATACCCGGGTGTATTCCCAGAAGAGTTATCAGGATTACCGCCCAATAGAGAAGTATAGTTTAGAATTCATCTGATTCCTGGAACTACACCAATAGCTAAGGCACCTTATCGATTAGCACCCACAGAAATGTTAGAACTGAAAAAGCAGTTAGATGAATTACTAGGCAAAGGATTCATACAACCTAGTTCATCCCCATGGGGAGCACGGGTATTGTTTGTGAAAAAGAAGGACGGGTCGATGCGAATGTGTATCGATTATAGGGAATTGAACAAGGTTACAATTAAGAATCGATACCCATTACCTAGGATTGATGATCTTTTTGATCAACTTCAGGGAGCTAGATATTTCCCTAAGATAGACTTGCGCTCTGGCTATCATCAGCTAAAGGTACAGGAAGAAGACATACCTAAAACTGCTTTCAGGACTAGGTATGGTCACTATGAGTTTACAGTCATGCCATTTCGATTAACGAATGCTCATGCAGCATTTATGGACATGATGAATAGGATCTGTAAACCATATTTGGATCAATTTGTAATTGTCTTCATCGACGATATACTTATTTACTCCAAGAGCCAAGATGAGCATTGTGAACACCTGCATGCACTCTTAACTTTGTTAAGAAAAGAAAAGCTTTACGCCAAATTTTTCGAAGTGTGAATTTTGGCTACAAGAGGTGCAATTTTTAGGACACATGGTGAATCACGAAGGTATTCATGTAGATCCCTCCAAGATAGAAGCAATCATGAATTGAAAGGTCCCACAATCAGCTACCAAAGTTAGAAGTTTTCTAGGATTAGCTGGATATTATAGGCATTTTATTAAAGACTTTTCTAAGATACCTGTTCCACTAACTAAGCTAACCTGTAAAACGGTTAAGTTTGAATGGGGACCTAAGCAAGAGGAAGCCTTTAAAATCTTGAAACAAAGGTTAACAAATGCCCCAATTCTGGCCTTACCCGATGGAACCGAAGATTTTAAAGTTTACTGCGATGCTTCTAAGCTAGGATTAGGATGTGTGCTAATGCAACGTAAAAACGTAATTGCGTATGCATCTAGGCAATTGAAGAAGCACGAGGAAAATTATACGACTCATGATTTAGAATTAGGAGCAATAATTTTTGCCCTTAAGATTTGGAGAAATTATCTGTATGGAAGTAAGTTTACTGTCTACACAGATCATAAAAGTTTAAGATACATATTTGGGCAAAAAGAATTAAACATGAGGCAAAGAAGATGGATGGAAATTCTAAGTGACTACAACTGTGATATTCAATATTACGAAGGAAAGGCGAATGTAGTAGCAGATGCCTTGAGTTGTAAGTATCATGAAAAACAAAGGCGAGTTCATGCCCTTAGATTAAATCTACAATTAGATTTATTGGAACAACTGAAGAACATTCAAGAAGCGGCAATCAAGGATGATGCTGAAGGAATGAAAGGACGGATAAAGGAATTAAAGCAAGGGACTGATGGAATTTGGAGATTCCATAAGAAAAGGATTTGGGTACCTAGGCAAGGAGATTTCTGAAATAAGATTCTAGAAGAAGCCCATAAATCTAGGTATACGATGCATCCTGGTAATAACAAGATGTATCAAGGTCTAAGGAACAATTTCTGGTGGATAGGAATGAAGAAGGACATAGCTAGATATGTTTCTAAGTGTCTAACTTGTTCGCAAATTAAGGCAGAACACCAGAAACCTTCAGGTTTACTTCAACAATTAGAAATACCTGTATAGAAATGGGAACTAATAACAATGGACTTTGTTACTAAGTTACCCAAAACCAGGAAAGGTAACGATGCAATCTGGGTGATTGTAGATCGATTAACCAAATCAGCTCATTTCCTGCCAATGAAGGAAACCTTTACCATGGAAAGATTAGCAAAGTTGTACGTAGATGAGGTAGTATCCTTACATGGAGTCCCACTCTCCATTGTGTCAGATAGGGATAGTCATTTCACTTCGCATTTTTGGACAAGTTTCCAAGGAGCAATGGGGACCCGACTAAATTTAAGTACTGCATACCATCCCCAAACAGATGGAGAAAGCAAAAGGATGATCAAAACCCTTGAAGACATGCTCAGGGCATGTGTAATTAATTTCGGTGGAAATTGGGATGACCACTTATCATTAATAGAATTCTCCTATAACAATAGTTACCATACGAGTATCAACGCTGCCCCGTTCGAAGTACTGTATGGACGAAAGTGCCGAACTCCAGTATGCTGGGCAGAAATAGGAGAAAGTCAATTATCAGGTCCCGAGATTCTGCAGGAAACCACCGAGAAGATCACTCAAATCAAGGAAAGACTGAAAACGGCTCGAGATCGTCAAAAGAGTTATGCAGACAATCGACGTAAGCCGCTAGAATTCCAAGTTGGAGACAAGGTACTATTAAAAGTTTCTCCTTGGAAAGGAGTAGTTCGGTTCGGTAAGAAAGGAAAGTTAAGTCCAAGGTACATAGGACCATTCACAGTTACCCAACAAATTGGACCAGTTGCTTATAAACTACAACTACCAGAAGAATTAGCCGGGGTACATGATGTGTTTCATGTATCTAATCTCAAGAAGTGTTTATCTGATGAATCAATGGTAGTACCTCTTCAAGACATAGAGGTAAATGAAAAATTGAAATTCATTGAGAAGCCTCTCCAAATCGAAGACAGAAAGGTCAAGTTCCTCAAACATAAGAGATTGGTACTAGTCAAAGTCAAGTGGGATTCAAAAAGAGGACCTGAGTACACATGGGAACTGGAATCAGAAACGTAACGGAAATACCCTTACCTGTTTTAGTAAATCTCGAGGACGAGATTTTAAATAAGGTGGGGAGGATGTAAGGACCTGCACGAAAATGTCCCAAAACACTCCGTAAGTGGAAACCCGGACCCCTGAAACCCTAATCCTTATGAAAAAACAAGAAAATCAATTTTTATTAGTCTGTCGCAGGCCGCGTAAGACTAAAGGGAAGTCTACGCAGGGCGCAACAGCCTTGAAGTTCTCCGGATAACGGTCAGGGCCACGTGTCAGACACGTGGCAGACCTACACTGTGACACGGCACTCGCGGGCCGCGTAGGATTTCCTTCATGTTTACACGGGCCGCGAGAGACTCAAATTTCAGCTATAAATAGCACGTTGCATGGCCTTTCCTCTGTGCTCGAAAACTTTCACAAAAACAACCTCCTTTCTGTTCGAATTTTCACTTAAAGTGTCGAAACGCCACTACCATAACAGGGTAATAACTCGATCACTGCTACGATACAATGTCCGATCGATTGAAACTGATCCGATGGATGTTTAAGTGTTGCCCGAACTCAGGATATACTTTGTCATTCTTCATGAGGGTTTTGATTTCGTGAGCTTATCTTAAAAGTTGTATTAAGTTACTAACCTAGTTTCGTTTGCATTATTTAACTAGGTTACCAATCTTAATCAGTAGGCTAAACTCTGTCCAACTAAACTTGCAATTTGAGTCATTCTCTTTTTATTAAAAGTGCTTTACAATACCTAAATGTTTTCCAGTTATATGTTACAGGGACTAAGTCTTTGTTATCTTAAATTACTGGTAGTAAGTGGGGTATTGTGCACAATTACTACAGTTTTACCACATTTAGGTGAAAGGACCTAAATAGTGATACTCGTCACTATTGGGTGAACGGACCCAATAGTGGTATGACCACAGTCATAGATCTGGTCGAGGTGACAACTGAACCAGCTAATTATAAGATAGGGGCAATTGTAATCGCTCTTACTACTGTAATCTATAACAATGTGTCATTTTATGTAAATTGAATGACTCGCCAGTATTTCCCCACTGATAAAATCTTTTTTTAACATGTTTCTGGTGATTTACTTTGAACAAAGGAAAAGTTCCGCGTAGCACTCCAGCTTGAATAAAGTGGCTTAGTAAATAAATAAACATGTTTTGTAACCAAAGGGTTTCCTAGTGAAATTCCTTTATTGTAAATTACGGGGTTTGTCCCGAAATTTGGAATAAAATAAATGGGTGTTTTCAGTTAAACGATCCTGTTGAAATTTCCGCTGCCTAAATAAACACCAATACCACGGTTTTCTGTCCCGCGACTTCTAAACCGGGTAAAACCGGGTCGGTGGCCGTGACACATTCAATCTTTCAATTTGCTTGGCTTCCGCCATCTTCTCACCCTCTCGTCCTTGTCTACTCTGTATACTTCTATTTTCTTTACTAATTCAACTTAAAACCTACAAAGCCCTGCCCTGTTTTAAGTATTTTAACCCCTGATCACTGAGTCGATACCCTGTCCGATTGATTTAGGACCCACCAACGCATGTCAAGGCTCTGCCCGACTAAGTACGTTGGGGTTCTGTCTCGTGACATATTGATAAAGTTGATTGGGTTACTATACTAAACGCAAGTACATTATATATTTTATTAAATAGTTCAGGAGTTATACCCAAAAATATAACAACTCTCCTAAAATCCTTACAAACACCCCTATACGTCTTAAAATACACCCCGTATACGAAAAACGGCCCCGGAATACCTTTATTTCATTAAAAATCAAATAAAACAAGAAATGGGAGGCTCTCGCGGGGCACGACTCCCTTAAGGTAAGCCGTCGCGGGCCGCGACCCAGTACCACTAGGCGGCACCCCAGACCGCCACGTGGCATAACATTCAGCAACCCCACACTTATGACTCGCCAACCCTATAACCTACCTACATCGCTCGCGGGCCGCGAAGGCCACTCGTGTATCTCTTACGGGGCGCGAGAACTTCCTGGATCAGCTATAAAAGGAACAGAAAGCAGCCATTTCAATCATTCAACTTTCTTTATTTCCTCTTAACTTCTAATAGGCTAAAACTATAGCCAAACACCCCCTAATAAGCGAAGCTCTGCCTCGATGTAAGTATCATAACCCCCGGTTAAGTATTAGATACGCTGTCCGATTAATCTAATGCTCCGTAACGCCTGTCGAGGCTCTGCCCAACGTAGTCGTTGGAGTTTCTGTCTCGGGGAGGGTATAACTAATGTAAATTGGGTTATTATACTAACACGTGTGCATTGTTTAATTAATAGATTATAACCAGGAAATCACAAAGGAAATACCTAAAGTAGCAATGTGAGTAATCCTTCTTTTTGCAAACTATTTTTACAAAACCTCAAATCTTTAACATTATTTTAAATAGTGATTGAGTATTTGTGTTCTACAATTATCGTCGGTATGTTGGGGATTTGTATACAAAATTTGTTACTACACTGGGAGTAGTAACATGACCACAAGTCGGGTTGACAGTACCGTGGGTGGTAATTAAAGTAGAAAAATAAACAAATGTAATTGTGAGATTGCCCTTAATACTGTAAACTGATAAAAACCTGTCTTGATTAAATTGGGATTCACTCACCAGTATTTCCCACTGACAAAATGTTTTTAAACGCGTTTCAGGTAACAAAATGTGAAAGCCAATTAGAAGCCAGCTGGAGAGCACCGAAGCCTTAGCAAAGTGGCTATAAAAGTTACCTAAATTAAAAAGGAGACTTTGTTTTCAAAAATTGGGGTTTATCCCTATAAATTGTATTGTAAATAAAACATGGGTTTTATCCCATTTGTTTATTATAAAAATATGGTGTTTTAAACTCTGATAAATATTTCCTAACTACGGTCCTGATGAAAATTTCCGCTGCCAAACTGATAAACACCGATACCATCTGACTGGTGGCTCCGCTCCCAGGATGGGGTCGGAGGTTGTGACAATTATAATGTGTTTTAAGGAAAAACATGGATTTAGAAAGGTGTATTGTTGGGATTGAACCATATCAGAGGAACAGATAATTAAAGCCAAAACTGGATCAGAGCAGTAGATCCAGAATAAGCAAACGATTACAGTTAGTTCATGTAAATCTCTCCCCTTGAAAGTGGTTTTGTATCTACTGACCTCCTATCTGCTGATCTTACTAAGTGCTGACCTACAACTGCTGCTTTGCATCTACTGACCAATGTCAAAGACTGGTGGAAGACCAAAGCTCTGCTGACTCAATCTACTGCCTTGAGTCAAGTACTGTTGATCCGGACAGACACTGCTGGGTTCACAGCAGTGGAAGGTTACAGCAGTTGTTTAAGTGTCTTTTATGTAAAGAAATGTAATAGCAGTAGTTAGTACATCAGCGTTTGTATAGATAAGTGGTTAGAGTTTGTTAGGAGGTTAGATGTCACTTTCATGGTGATGTCAGCTAAGATGCTCAGTGGTTTGCAAGTGCCTATAAATAGTTCAGTACTTTGTACTGTTCTATTAGCTCTTTCACCACATCGTCTTCTTTGTACGAACAAACTACTGAGCTCTGGCTGAGGGGGAGTTTGCATTCATTCATCAATCATTGTAATCGGTGTTGAAACAAATTCAATCTTTCGATTCATTGTGTAAAGATGTTTGATAAAAGTATTACTCTCGTTTGATTGTATGCAAAGTTTGTTTTCATTATAATTCTGCTGCACAACTCTTTCATTTCCATCTTAATTTCAAACGAAAATACAATAAAAAAGAAACTCAGATCCAACAATTGGTATCAGAGCTTGGACAGTCAAATTTGATTTAACAATCATTTTGACGTAAATAGTTCAGCTCATAACAGTTGATACTGATCGTTTGTTCGTCCGTTGAAAAATAGAGCAAGGATTAATCACCATTAAAGTTGATTTCTCAGTGTCTGTAAAACAACAAGAATGACGTCACAATCTCAGGATGATAAAAACAACATCGGCTCACTTTTTAAACCACCTATGCTAAAAAGAAATGAGTACAACATCTGGCAGAGGAGGATGGGTCACATCCTCGCTCAACAAAGCACAGGTTGTTGGAAATCTGTCATTTATGGTCCCCATGTTCCTTCAGTGCCAAGTGCTGAAGATGCTAAAAAGTTCGTTCCAAAACCAGTTGAAAATTATACCGAAACCGACTTTCAAAAGATCGAACTAGATGCTAAAGCGTTTAGCATCATAGCATCAGCGCTGCCCAATGAAATATATGCTGGACTGTTACATTGTAACAGTGCCAAAGAGTTATGGGACGCACTTAAGGAACAGTTTGGGGGAACTGAGGAAGTCATTGAAAACAATAGGGAAATCCTGAACCAACAATATGAAACATTTTGCTACGTTAAAGGTGAATCACTAACGCAACAATTTGAGCGTTTCAGTTGTCTCATCAGTGAACTGAGGCTTGTTAACACCACTTTTACAAACTCAACTCAAAATAGCAGGTTCCTCAGGTCACTGCCAGAAAAATGGGACACCATAGCTTTTGTCACCCGAAACTCACCTGAATTCAAGGATCTGACCTTGACCCAACTCCATGGTCGACTCCTGACCTACGAAAGGGAGTTGAACCAGAAAAGGAGGTTACAAGAGTCAGGAAAAGTTGCCGATGATTACACTTTCGGTAATACTGCTCTTCTGGGTCAAGAAGAATCTGGGAGCAGTGGTAAGGATCAGGGTTTTGATCACTTCATTGACATAACTAGAGGTGCAAATTTTAACAACCCTGATCCTCACTCTGCTAGTTATGCATTCACTGCAAACGAAAACCAGATGTCAGACAATTTAAGTTTTGAACTAAATGATTTACAACATTTTGATCCCACTGATTTAGAGGAAATGGACATCCTGCACCAACTGGCTTTGCTAAGTGTTAGAACTAGCAAGTTCTACAAAAGAACAGGGCGAAAATTCCCTGGTTTGCATGGGAATCTAAGGGCTGGGTTGGATAAATCGAAAATCAAGTGCTACAAGTGTAATAGGTTGGGACATTTTGCTAGGGAATGTAGGAGTCAAACTACTGGTCCCATAATTACTCATCCTAGCTCAAATCCTAGACCTCAAAACCAAAACACTGTGCACTATGCCCAATATGCCCCAGCAGCTCAAGTGAACACTGCTCACTATGCTGCTGCCCCTGTGCCAGTACATTATGTCCAAACTACTGTTCCCCAAATCCAATATGTTCAAACCCCTGCTCCACAGGTACAAGTGCAACCTGTTGCACCTCAAACCACTGCTCCAGCAGCAGCACAACCAGATCAACAAAGTTTTTTCACTCAAGGGTTTGTTGACTGGAGCAGTATGCCTGAAGACCTTAATGTTGAAAATTTTGCACTCTGTGCTTCTAATGATTCTTCTCATGATGAGTTTTGTTTGATGGCATTAGAGTCAATACAGGAGGGGGTTGAAACTGAGGAGGAACAGCAGTGCTTTGAAACAGTGGAAGAGGTGACTGAAGCAGTGGTTACTGCTGTGGCTGGTAAAATACTGTTGGGAGAAAGTTCAGGTACCCTGATTGAACCAATGACAGATCCATGGTCCATATAGGACAAAGAAGAAGAGAAAGAAGAAAAGGCTGGTGAAAAGAAGGTAAAAGTTGATGCTGATGAAGATCATCAATGTGATTGTGCAATGATGGCAGCTGCCAAGGTATCTCCTCAAGTTCTTGAAAAACTGTATTCTGACAATTGCATAATTGCTTTTGCAAACATTAAAGAGGTGAATGAAAACCTTCGGGATAAAATCTTGTCTGATGAGGTCAAATTTGAAAGCTCTTTAAAAGAACTTAAAAACAAATTGACTGAAAAAGAAAAAGAAATCAGCTGTCTAAAAGAAGAGCAAAGCATCACCAAAACCCAACTTCAAACTATGGTAAAAAAATACCAAAGTTGCAAAAAGGAGTTGGAATCCACCCAGATTACTTGTGAAAGATGGGTGGAATCCTGCAGAGGATATGAGGTGATGCTTGCTAAACAGATTGAAAGTAATGTGAAATTTGGGGTTGGGTATAGAAAATATGATGATGAACACATTGCTTGTGAAAAATCTGGTCAAAACACTGATGTAACCACCGAGTTCATCCCCACAAACAAGAATGGCCAAGAAGTGAAAATCACTGACAAACTTGGTAACAAAATCACACTTGGCAGAACAAGGAGTTCCTCAACTTTTGAAGAACTTGAAAAATATCAGTTTAAACCTACCTGGTCTGCCGAGTGTGATATTCTTAAAAATTTCAAGCCAATGGACTTTACATCAACTGATGGTGTTAAAGCTCCAAAAGCTAAAGTCATACCTCTCAAGGACATCCCAGCAGTGGTTAAAACCTCTGCTGCAAAGGAGTCTGAAAAGAGAAAGAAGAAAGAAAAAATTGATAACTTGTTTTGTGAATTCTGTGAAAAAAAGGAATCATCTAACAAAAGATTGTTTCCACTTGAAAGCTTATGATTTAAACAAAACAAGTGTCATTGTTTCAGCAGAAAGCTGCATTGTTTGTGGTAAGACAAACCACAAAACTCAAGCATGTGTGTACCTCAAAAACTTTGATGTGAAAAAGAATGAGTACATGGCTAAAACATCCTTGAGTCCACCATCATCATCAACATCTGTCAAATTCACCAAGAAACAACCACTGTTTGTGCCAGTTCAAACAGCTGTTACAAAACAGCTGAACCAAACATCTGTCAAAAGAGATGTTCAGGTTACTGATGCACCCCCTGCCAATCAGTTCAGAAAAGGCAGAGAAAAACAGTCTTACCAAAGGATTCCTCACGTTTATGAGGCCTATAAAAGGCCCTCTAAACCCAAAGTGAACAAGCATCCTTTTGGTTACCAGCAGATGATTGGTCAGGACCCACAACAGTGGTTAGAGAAACACTGTCCTAAAACAGTTCAAACTCCTGACCTAACCACTGTCCATCATTCTGCATCCATCCCAGACACTGTTGAGACCCCATCCAAAGCCTTGTTGGCTTTGGAGACCTTAATGAACTAATCCTTTTACTTCATGTGCAGGGATCTTCTGCATACTTTGATAGTCTTTGGTATGTAGATAGTGGAGGCTCCAGGCACATGACAGGATGTAAAGCCCTCCTCAAAGACTTTAAAATCCATGGAGGGGGTGATATATCCTTTGGGAATAATAGTAAAGGAAAAGTTATGGGGTCGGGTACAGTGGAGTCTGGAAAAGTAAAATTTGAAAATGTCAATCTAATAGACAATCTAAAATTCAACCTTCTGAGTGTGTCCCAAATGAGTGACAAGGGTTTTGGGTCATTCTTCACAAAAGATTGTTGTAGGATTGTTGGACCAGAAATGGTCAAAAAGATTGAAGCAATAATCAAAACTGGTCAAACTAAACTTGTTGCTCAAAGAAGTGGCAATGTTTATGTTGTTGACATGTCAAAAGAGTGTCCCAGAGCTGATGCCTGTCTGTTCTCAGCTGCCTCTAACAAAGAGACAAAACTTTGGCACAAAAGGCTGGGGCACACAAATCTTAAGACAATCACAGAAATTTCAAAAAATGGTTTGGTGAGAGGCCTACCACAAAAATTGTTTTCATGTCCTGAACATTGCATTTCCTGTTTAAAAGGAAAACAGCATAAAAGTTCTTACAAGTCCATTGAAGAGTCCAAAACAACCCAGTGTTTGCAAATGCTACACATGGATTTGTTTGGCCCAGTTCAAGTCATGAGCCTCAAAAAGAAAAAAAATATTGTTTGGTTATTGTTGATGACTTTTCTAGGTTCACATGGACTTTCTTTTTGCACTCAAAAGATGAAACTGCAGGCATTTTGCAAGACTTTGTAATACAGGTTGAAAAGCAATTTGACCTTCCAGTGAAAAGCTTCAGGAGTGACAATGGCACAGAATTCAAAAATAGGGAGTTGGATGCCTTCTGTGTGAAGAAAGGGATTGTAAGGCAGTACAGCATCACAAGAACACCAGAGCAGAATGGGGTAGTGGAAAGGAAGAACAGAACTCTGATTGAGGCTGCCAGAACCATGCTTGCAGATTCAGTTTTGCCATTAACTTTCTGGGCAGAGGCAGTAAACACTGCTTGCTATGTTCAGAACAGAGTTTTAATAAACCCAAGGCACAAAAAGACTGCCTATGAAATTCTGTATAAAATTAAACCATTGATCTCATATTTCAAAGTGTTTGGCTGCCCATGCTTTATTTTGAACTTAAAAGATTCCATTTCAAAATTTGCAGCCAAAATTGATTGTGGTTATCATCTGGGATACTCATCCACTGCCAAGGCCTACAAAGTGTTCAATACACGGACCAAGGTAGTGGAGGAGACTTTGAATGTTAAGTTCAATGAACTTTCATCAATGAAAATTCCAGCAAACCCTGCAGATCTGTTTGATCTTGAAAAATTCACTTTTGAAAATACTGCTGTCAAGACTAACAGTGCAGGTCCATCAGAGGATACAACACCAGACTATGGGTATGAAATCATCATCCCTCAAAGGTCTGCCACAAAGGGAAAAGCACCAGCTGTTCAAAACAGTTGTCAAAGCTCAACCACTGCTACCTCAACAGTTGTTGACCAAAGTAGCCCATAAACCACTGTTTCCACATCCTCAAACACTGCTGACAAAAGTCCTCAAACAGTGGATAAAAGTCAGCAGTTGTCCACTTCATTACCTCCTATACCACCACCTTTTGAAGCCACTGCTGGATCATCAAAGTCCTCAGCAGTGGTTAGCTCAGATGATACACATTTGCAGCCTTCACCAACCAATGCCATCATACCATACCAAGGAGATTTAATCTTCTTGAGATCTCATCCACCTGATCAAATCATTGGCAACATCAATGAAGGGGTGCTCACAAGAAGCCAAACCCAAAACATTTGTCTTTTTGCTGGTTTTCTATCATTCCATCAGCCAGTCAAGTACCAAGAGGCACTGAAAGACAACAGCTGGGTAGAAGCCATGCAAGAGGAGCTCCAACAGTTTAAAAGACAACAAGTATGGGAGCTTGTACCACTGCCAAAAGAGGTTAGTCCCATTGGCACAAAGTGGGTCTTTAAGAACAAAACTGATGAAAGGGGTATTGTTGTCAAGAATAATGCAAGGCTTGTGGTTCAAGGTTACAGACATGAAGAGGGGATTGATTATGATGAAACATTTTCCCCTGTTGCAAGATTGGAAGCCATTAGACTGTTCCTGGCCTTTGTTGTCAACCACAATATGAAGGTGTTTCAAATGGATATCAAAAGTGCTTTCCTCTATGGTACAATCCAAGAAGAGGTGTATGTTTGTCAACCTCCAGGTTTTGAGGATCCATTTTATCCAGATCATGTCTACAGGCTAAACAAAGCCTTGTATGGCTTGAAACAAGCACCAAGGGCCTGGTATGAAACTCTTACCAACTTCCTACTCTCAAATGGTTTCAAAAGAGGTACCATTGATAAAACACTGTTTTTAAAATGGAGAGGGAAGGATTTAATGATTGTCCAGATTTATGTGGATGACATTATTTTTGGAAGCACATGTAATTCAATGTGTGAAGAGTTTAGAGAACTCATGACAGCTGAGTTTGAAATGAGTGCTATGGGTGAGCTGCAATGCTTTCTTGGTCTCCAAGTACAGCAATTGCAAAATGGAACTTTCATTCATCAAAGCAAATATGCTAAAGAACTTTTAACCAAATTTGATATGAATGATTGTAAACCATGCAGCACACCCATGGCAACAAATAAGCTGGTCATGTCTGATGAAAAGGATGAGCTGATTGACCAAACACTTTATAGAAGCATGATAGGGTCTTTATTGTACCTAACTGCATCTAGACCAGACATCATGTTTGCAACATGTGTCTGTGCAAGAAGTCAATCAGCTCCCAGAAAATCAAATCTCATTGCTGTAAAAAGGATATTCAGATATATAAAAGGTGCTCCCACACTTGGTATCTGGTATCCAGCTAATGGGAACATCAAGCTTTCAGGTTTCTCAGACAGTGACTTTGCTGGATGTCACACCACAAGGAAGTCCACATCAGGAGGGTGCCAGTTTCTAGGTGATTGCTTAGTCTCATGGCAAAGCAAAAAGCAAGCAGCTGTTTCAACATCCACTGCTGAAGCTGAATATATTGCTGCTGCAAGCTGTACAACCCAACTCCTGTGGCTTCAAAATCAGTTGCTGGATTTTGGTATCACTGCCTTAAAGACACCACTCATGTTGGACAGTCAGGTAGCAGAAAATATTATCAAAAATCCAGTTTCCCATTCAACCACCAAACACATCGACATCAGACATCACTTTGTGAGGGATTGCTATGAAAAAGGTTTGATTTCTCTGCATCATGTCCCAACTAAAGACCAGCTGGCAGATGTGCTCACAAAAGCACTTGATACAGCCACTTTTGAAAGCTTGGTCTCTAGAATTGGGATGCTGAACATGGAATAACAAGCAACATCTTGTTTTTCTATGAATAAAAGCAACAAAATGTTTTCAGAAAATCAAAACTCCATCCTTAAAAATAACTAAAAATGAAATTTTTCATTAAATCCTTAAAAGTCTGCCATTAACCACTGATTGTTCAAAAGTCTGCTCTAATTGAAAAGTCTGTCCACTGCTGAAGGTCAACCCTTGCTCTCTCATTCCTTTGATAAACTCTGTTGTTCAAAAGCAGTGTCTTATCCACTGAGATGCTATCCACTGATAGTGAAAATCATCCACTGCTTTCATACCACTGCCTTCATTTGTCCCTATCACACAAGTACTGTCCTTCACTTTCAACAGGGGTTGTCACATGGGCAGTACATATTGGTCAGACCTTTTGTAACGGCTGCCACCTCAGCATTCACTTTCTTCCCTATAAAATCCCCCACTCACCACCAAAACAGGGTTTTACTGTCGAATTGAATTCTTAAAAATTCTCTTCTCAAAGCAGTTTTTCATCTCATTTCTTCACAAATTTCTTCGATCAATCATCTTCAAAATGACAAAATCAAAGAAATCTTCAAAACCCTCATCCAAATCATCATCGAAAACAGCCTCTCAAAAGGCAATCTCCACTGAAATTCCACATAAACCATCTCACAATCTCCTGGGTCTTCTCACAAAACCAGGAACCACCAAAGTTTTCGATTCCATCATTGATCTCATGGCAAAATCAAAGTACAAAACTTTGTTCACTGCCGATGCACCAATCTATTTGACGACCCAAAGGGAGTTCTGGAAAAATGCAACCCTTGAAAAACAAGGCGACACTGCAACCACCATAAACTCTTCGATAAAGGGTAAAGTTGTCCAAATCACGCCACAATCCATTTCAGAGGTCTTTCAACTCGGTGATCAGGAAGGTAAAATTTCTTTCACTAAAAACGAGTTACAAACTGACTTCATTGAAAGAGGGTATGAAGCCACAATGATGAAGAAAATTACCTTAGAAAAAGGTTATTTTCCGTCTGCAACCAGATTTTTATTTCATACCCTCCTACTATGTGTTTCAAACAAAACCACTTCTTTTAATGAAATCCCTTTAAAGATTCAAAATCTGGGATACGCAATTCTTCAAGGAGAAAATTTTAACTATTCTCGGGAAATTTTTAAAGATTTGGTTAATAATGTTGAAACAAAATCATTCTTACTGTTTCCAAGGTTTTTAAGTTACTATTTTGCAAAGAAATTCAGTAAGGATGATTTAGCTACAATAAACCAAGGTGATCCTACTCAAATAAATAGTTTAACTACTGAAACTTTTTCAAGGATGTTAGCACCTTGCAAAACACAAGCAGAGGTGCCTGAGCAGATTTTAGCGGTTACAACTGCTCCTCAGGTATTTGCTGCTGAGCCCACTGCTCAAGGTGATCAAAGCAGCAGCACAACTGCTTTGAAACCCACACCTACTATCTCCAAAAAGCCAAAAAGAAAAACTCAAAAACCCACAAAACCCATAAAAAAGGCAACTCTGGAGGATGAGATACCAGAGCTCCTGCCAGTGACAACACAAAAGTCACAAGAAACCACTGCTGCTACTTCCTCACAGCAGTTGGTACAAATATCTCAACCCATACCTGAAACTCTTCCTGCTTCTTCACAAAAAGAACAGGTTGTACAAATAGGGCCTCCACATCATGATGCTCTGGAAACACTCGTTTCTATCATCCACAGTCCAATGCCCGGGACACATCCTATTTCTACACCAACCATCACATCCACAATTCCCTCACCAATAAAACCACTGTTGGATGCAATTGATTTGAACCAGGCATTATCCAGTCCTTCTCAATCACCTACTAATGAGAATATACCTCAACAACTGACTGGGTCTGCTGTATCAATCTTTGCTAACCCACCAACACAACCTGAGGAGGTTAGACCCCTTGAGTTACAAGTAACTCTTGGTGGTAATCCAAGTGAAGCAGCCACTACACTTGTTACACCCACTGGGTTACATTTGGACAGTGGTTACATTAATAAGACTTCCTTGGAGGCAATTCCTTTGATAGCACCTCTGTCAACCACCAGTGGATTTATTTATCCTACTGGCAACATCAAAAGGTTGTCAAGTGTTGAAGGAAGAAGACCCCAGTACCAAGACAAAGGGGCATCAGTGGTTAATGTTTGGAGTATACTCCCTACATCTACCACTGATAAAACCACTGCTAGTGGGAAATCAGATGATCCCATTAAATTGGGTGATGATTTAAAGTACCAGAAATTGACGGATCGCATTGGAAAACTTGATAACTCTGTTGCAGAACTCAAAGATATGCTACAACAGGTGTTACAAGTACAAAAGGTACAATCAACTGCTATTCCACCTCAAGCACCTGCTCCACAAAGAGCACCTGCTACAAATGAGCTCTGGGATTTATTTCAACCTTTTCTCCATCAACAAGCAAAACTAGCAGATCAGCAACATGAAAAACATGTTCAACAGCTGAGAAATGCAATGGAGTCAAGGTTCATGAACACTCAGGCTGATTTAAAGGCTCTCAAAACTCAGATCTTGCACACCACTGGCACTGCTCCTCCAAAAGTCCGCTACATTTATCAACTCCCAGAAGATAATGCCAAAAAGGGGGAGAAAATTAAGGAGTGGAAAAGGAAGGGTATAGAGGATGGTCTCTATCTTGAACCAGAAAATTCAAACATGACCAAAAAGATCCCTTTGCCAGATGGCAGCAAGAAAATTGATGTGACAACAAATGCACTAGCAGAAGCAGTTGCAAGTGTAAAAAGGGATAGAGAGGCCAAAAAGAAAGCCAGGGTGGACAGAATGGATCATCCAGATCAGGGTACTTCTGGGTCAAAGGATCATGAAAATCCTGTTGAGGAAAAGAAGAAGCCTACTAGAAAAGTGAGGCAACCCAAATCCATTTCAACCAGACGTTCAAAGTCTGCTCAAAAACCACCATACAAAACAGCTGATGCAACAGGAGTTACAAAAACTACTGCTTGCCAAACAGCTGTTCCATCAACACACACCACTTCAACACACACAACATCCACTGCTTTACCATCATCACCACCAAAAACAACACCTGCTGACATACAGCAGAAGACAGCAGATGTTATAACATCTGTTGTAATGACAACAGTGGTTGAAACACCAGTTGTTTCAAACAGCTGTTAGTCAATCACAATCCACTGCCACTACATCTACCACCACTGTTCCATCCAAAACATCATCAGTCCCTCCTACAAAAAGGAGAAGACTAATTCTCAAAGATGATGACAATTCACCACCACAAACATCTTCAAAATCTTTAGCACTTGTCACAATTCCAAAACCTGTTCCTCTCTCTTCAGTCAAAATGTACAAGCCTTTACCTCCTGCAGGTGTTCAATTTCCTCTTGAATTAGCAGCTGTTAGAGAAGAAATAAAATCCTTTTACCTTGAGGATGACCCTGCCAAAAGGAGTTTGCCATCAATAAAAGGATATCCCTGGCCTAAAAATGTTGATGAATATTTGGAAATCAAGGCCAAGCAAGCAGAGGATATCTCAAAGAAAAACACACAAGGGAAATCTGATAAAGAAATTGCACAGAGAAGTCAATATTTGCTCACACAAGTCAGATCCCTAGAGCAATTTGCAAAAAATGTTAGTCAACAAATTTCTGAAAGAGCTGCTGAAACTCTGAAGAAAGACTACATTGAAAGCATTATGGCTCACAAGAAGTACAAAGTAGAGAGATACATGTACAAAGAGTGGACTATTCCTGAACTTGAAAATGAAGCAGCAAGAATTCAAGACATGATAAACAGGAAAGTCACTCACACTCCTCCTAACTGGGCAAAGTTCAGAAAGAATGTACCTGACAAACAGGAAGAGCTGAGGAGAATGAAAGAGGAACTGGTAGCAGTTGACTATGGAAATAAAAGACAAGTTGCTAGATGGAAAGAATATGTGGTCAGGGCTACTTACAAAAAGTTGGAACAATTAAGAAAGAAAGATCCAAGAGTTCCACAAAAGCCTGACTATTCCAAAGCAGAGGTCTCAAAAAGACCACCAAAGCTGCAAGTCAAAAGAACCACTGCTCCAGCTGGTGCTGCCATCTACAAAAGAAGGAGCAAAAACCAGTTTAGCATGGAAACTATTCAAGATCTATTAGCTGGAGATGCCATTGTAAAGGCAGGCACGAAAGTAATGATAAAAGAAGATCTTGAATTGGAACAATCTGCAAGTACTGCTCAGCCAGTCATGAATAGGCCAGCCTCTCCAAATACTTCTGCAAATAAACATCTCCCAAGAAACCCACCAGGCTCAAAAATACAAAAGTGGGAAACTGACAAACAGACCTGCGTATTGACTTTGCTCAGGTCTGGTGGAGTAGTGGAGAAAATATCAAGGGAACAAGCTCTTGGCCTGAGTCTTGAAGATTTGCAGGATCTCCTTGATCTTCCACTTAGCAGGGATGATGAAGATACAGATGCCCTAGACTTTGAATTACAATTCAAAGGTCAGATAAGGGAGCTGTTGATGAGGCAATAAAGAAATTCCACAAATAATGAAGAGTTTTGGCATTATCTGTTCCAGGGGGAGATTGTTGGGATTGAACCCTATCAGAGGAACAGATAATTAAAGCCAAAACTGGATCAGAGCAGTGGATCCAGAATAAGCAGACGATTACAATTAGTTCATGCAAATCTCTCCCCTTGAAAGTGGTTTTGTATCTACTGACCTCCTATCTGCTGATCTTACTAAGTGCTGACCTACAACTGCTGCTTTGCATCTACTGACCAATGTCAAAGACTGGTGGAAGACCAAAGCTCTGCTGACTCAATCTACTGCCTTGAGTCAAGTACTGCTGATCCGGACAGACACTGCTGGGTTCACAGCAGTGGAAGGTTACAGCAATTGTTTAAGTGTCTTTTATGTAAAGAAATGTAATAGCAGTAGTTAGTACATCAGCGTTTGTATAGATCAGTGGTTAGAGTTTGTTAGGAGGTTAGATGTCACTTTCATGGTGACGTCAGCTAAGATGCTCAGTGGTTTGCAAGTGCCTATAAATAGTTCAGTACTTTGTACTGTTCTATTAGCTCTTTCACCACATCGTCTTCTTTGTACGAACAAACTACTGAGCTCTGGCTGAGGGGGAGTTTGCATTCATTCATCAATCATTGTAATCGGTGTTGAAACAAATTCAATCTTTCGATTCATTGTGTAAAGATGTTTGATAAAAGTATTACTCTCGTTTGATTGTATGCAAAGTTTGTTTTCATTATAATTCCGCAGCACAACTCTTTCATTTCCATCTTAATTTCAAACGAAAATACAATCAAAAAGAAACTCAGATCCAACATGTATAACTTAAACTATTTTCGAGAAAAACAAGTTTTATTGATATAAATATGTTTCGGGGAGAAACGGGGTTTTGATAGGAATAAATATGTTTCAGGGAGAAACGGGGAAAGGATTAAGGTGTTTTTAAGTAAAACAATCGTAAAATAAATTAAAGTTGGTTAGTACGAGTTCAACTCAACTTCCAGGAGGCGGTCGTAACTTGTACAACCACCAATGTTAAATTGTTATTTAGTAGGTTATATGTATTAGTGAATTGAGGAAAGGGCAAAGATGCATCATAGCTGTTTTTAATCGCTTAAGTACGGGAACGCGTGGGATTGTTGATAGATCTATTGGGTTTACTACCCCGTCATGACCGGTCGCTCTGGTCTACATAGCGGCGAATAATTTCTTTAATTGTCTAGCATGGATTAAAACCTCAATCTTGATATATAGCTCGTAACGTCTTGCAAACTTATGAAACCGAAGTTATAACAGGAATATAATATCAAAATAAAATCATGGATAATAGTTTTCATATGGAATACGATGGCAATGTCTATTCTAATGACTTCTACCATGACATTTTACAAGGGAAATAAAATGGTCTTTCTTAAACATATGTGAATGTTTTTAAATCATTAAAGGGTTGTATTAAGAAAGTTTTTCCTTAAACAAAATTGTTACGAAAATTATATGTGACCTCACCCTCCTTTGTGTTAACACTTGATTTTTACGTGTTTTTCAGGTACATGAGTTCGGCTTCGGAGAATTTTGGCTTGCGTTGTCATGTGGTTGTGTGATGCTTATGTATTAAAATAATGTTTGGACACTTTTAAACTTTTGGGACCGTGTGTAGTAAGACCCCTAAGGGTCAAACAACTATGAATTATTCGTGATGAATGTGGTAACTTAAAAACTATGTTTTTAAAATAAACAAAATGTCTAAAATAACTATAGCATCGACCACAAAGACTTTTATGGGTACCAACCTCTGTCACCGCCACGTTTGTATTTCCGTTGTGACATTTTTGGGGTGTGACATAAGTCGGTATCAGAGCCAATGGTTGTTAGTGAACTAGGTGTTTTCTTAGAAAACCCTAGACTTCAACCAAAGAGTTTTGAGAATAAAAAATCCCAAAATTCGTGAAGCCAAAGATTCAAAATGAGAATGAATCTTAACCATGTAAAAGAGTTATTAAGGACTTATGTATATACGTGTTAACTTGTTTATCTATGCCTTATGTGATAATACATACATATATACATATATATATATATATATATTCATCCTAAACACACACTTACTTAGTACATTTACATTGTGTCACAGATGTCGCACGTGCACGAGACTATCGAGATTCACGACTCAGAGAGTGAGCCGAAATTCGAGACCTCTCCATTGCCAGAGCCACACACAGTTACTCAGCCTGCTGATATGACCAGTCTTACTTCATCATATTACACCGATTCCACATCCTTTGCTAGTCAAATAGAGACACGTTACGCTCACACTAGTAACGTGTGGATTGACGACGATGATTCCATTGTTCCTTCCTCGGTCTTTGTGTTGGGACAATCATCTAGCACGACACCGGTAGTCGATGAGTTAGGCATGGGTACATCGATGATTGGAGGATTATACAGAGTAGCACTAGTAGTGGATGCCACTGTTATTACGACTCGACCTCTAGAGCCGCTAGCAGCTCCACACACTGATACTGTTGAGCATACGACTGAGATTCCCCTACCACTCATACCAGAGCCAGTTATACCTTAGTCTGGATCGTTAGCTTCCATCGTACCTTTGCCAGTTCTCGCACACCATGGGAAGAGACTTCGTATTTCAGAGGACATAGCATCTACCTCTAGGATTGTTACAGAGACTGCATCGAAGAAGTTAAAGGAAGTATGGGTAGACCTATACTCTCACTGCGATTGTCAGATTGCAACTCTACGAGGGGATTTAGAGACGATGGGGGGAAAGATGCAGGATCTTAGGGTCAGATGGATGCATATGAGGACATCTGGGAGTTGCATGAGATTGTGAGAGACCAGATGAGTCAGAGGATAGCAGAGTTGGAGCAGATTGTTGGGTTGTTGTTGGAGTATTTAGGATTTAAGTGATTGCGTTGTTGTTTTGAAAAATTTTGAATTCTTTTGGTGATCCTTTGTTAAGTATGTTTGCTACGTAGGTATTTTAGGAGGAAATTCGGGTGAACTTGTTTATGGTGTCGATTTCATTCCCACCAAATTTTGTTAGTTCCTAAAACTATAAACAAGTAATGTAATTTCCACCGTGAAATATCAACAATGGATTTTTGGATTAAATTCTTCAATTGATTGTGTGATCGTGATTACATGTGCATTGTTAAATCCATTCACATTTGATGATTGAATTATTTAAATATTGACTTACGTTGTTATTATTGCTTCAATAATAACTGCAATATGCCACCAAAAGCGAGACAGAGTCCCTCTATCGACAGCATAGGATTTCCTATCACACCCGAGGAGTTAGCACTATTGGTTGCTCAGTATGTTATCGCTACCTTGGAACAACGTGAAGTTAATCGAGTTGCAGACCATGGACAGGGTTGCAAAGGGAAGGCGTTTGATCAGGGAGAAGTGCCATTTGAAAACATACCAGGTAGAATAATGATTGGAAAATCATACATCGATGGAATCTTCAAGACTGCAACCATCAAGTTTGTTTATGGTGTATGGTATGATTAGAAAATCATACATCGACAGAATCTTCAAGACTGCAACCACCCCACCAGCCCCATACATCAACGACCAAAACCTTTCATTAGTCACCCTACATCAACGATCGTAACTCTTTGCCCCCAACCAAACACATCAATCTGAAACAACATCACCCCATTTTCCGTCATCTACAATCTACTAAAATGAGGTATCCAAACAAACCTTCATCATCATCATTATTATCTTCTTCAATTAAACATTTAAAACCCCAATAATTCAAATCTGAACGATTTTCTTGATTAACGATATTTGTGACGTGTGTGGTGACCGGGGTGACTAAAGATGAGGAACGAGAGATGGGTTACATTGGTTGATTTTCTGGCCGGATTGGTCTTGCCGGATTTAGTGATGATGGCCGCGAGGGGCTATATTGCAGGTGCTGATGAAAGTGGTGTTGTGGTGGTTTGGGGGTGTTTGATGGTGGAGGTAGTGTGGTTGGGTGTTGTGGTAGTGGTGGTGGTAAGCTATTTTTAGAGATAGGGGGTGGTGGTGGTAGGGGTAGGTAGGGGTGTGCAAAGTCGGTTAACCGCCAGTTCGGTTTATTGCTGATTCGTTAATCTAAAAGTGTTAACCGTAACCATAATCGATAGGCGGTTAACCATGGTTCGGTTAATCGGCGGTAATGGTTCGGTTATTAAACGACTTTTTTTGTGTTTTTAGATAAAAGTATGGTTGTATTCTTGTATATAGTTTATTGATGTTTCAATAAATAAAACCTGATTATGTTCTTATATGAGCTATTTTAGCTTATAGAGCATATGCCGTATACTGAAAAATGAATTACTTAGTTCATAAGTAATTAATATAACCATATTTTTTATATATATCTAGTTTGCTAAGGCAATAAATAAATAAAAGGACACAAATAAATAGAGACAAGAAACTAAGAGAAAGATGATAAAAATAACTCTAATGCTTACTAAACATTTAACTTCAACCGTAAATATAAAAAAGAATCACAAAGAAATATAAAAAAAACAAGGTTTGATTCAGTTAATGAAGATACCTTAACCATAACCGTAACCAAAAGGTCAGTTTGGGGCAGTTTGACAACTTCTGAATGATTAAGTGCTGAACCAGTAAGAGGTCTGAACCATTAATAGTCAGTATGATGCTTAACTGTTCATACGCAAATGTCTGACCAATTCAGATTAGAGGTCTTAATCATTCAAACTCAAGTATAATGCGTAACCATTCAGAGGCAAATGTTTGAACCATTCGGTTCAGACATTTGCTCGCGAAACAAACAGTCTGAACTATTAAGTGCTGAACCAGTAAGAGGTCTGAACCATTAAGAGACTCATTAAGATGTGAACAAACAACCCCTTAATTATATTCAGCTAACCATAATCGTTCGGTTGACGGTTTCGGTTAAATTCTGGTTAACTTTTTCGGTCAACGGTTTGGTTTTTGGTCGTGGTTCGGTCTTTGCTCACCCCTAATGGTAGGTTTTTTTTAGAGAAAGAAAGAGATACAGAAAGGAGGAAGAAGATGAGGGAGACCATCTCTTTTATTATTATTTTTTTTAAATTGTTCAGGGGTAAAATAGACATTATACATATACTTAACAAATACATCTAACATAGGTAAGTGATAAGGATCACCCAAGTTAAAAAATTGCAGCCATTAGGATCACCTATGTGATTATTGATGTATCGGGATCAACTCTGCAAAAATTACAAACCACAGAGACCAACCAGACATTTAACTCTTAAATTTACTCTTATTAAGTTACTATTTTACCCTTATTGAACTTATTGTCTTTTATGAACATACAAACAAACATACAACCGAAGCAAAACTTCTTGAACACTGTTTGTAGGTTATCAAACTTGTCTACATGATTACCCGTAAATGTATTAATAATGTATGTTATAGACCCAACCAATTGTATAGACAAACTACCCTCATATTTCATTAAATACAATACTCTTTTGACCAAATACTGTTAGAAAATAAAGTATATTTGGAAAATATTGGGATCAGTCAAACATCATCTCCCATTTTACAGCTCACAATTACAGCTCACGATACGGATGTCCAGCCTTTGATTATTCTTGTATCCAAATTTAATTTGTATCTTGGCCTATAAGATGAAGAGGCAGATGAGTATTGTAGGCATTCAGAAATAAAAAAACAATCAATTTCCTTCTTTTCAATTCACACAAAACCACATGGTATCAGAGCAGGTTCTCTGGTTCTAGGAACAATGGTCACAAGAAATGATTCAAGAACACCGGACAGGAGAAAGGATGAGCCGTCGTCGCCATGGGCAGCAAGAAAGAAGCTACCGGCATGACGGATGACACCGAAGGAGGTTTTGCAGGTATGTTGGCGGCTGGATGGGGTGAAAAAGAAGAAGAAGAAGCTGTTATGACAGGCACACGGTTTGAGGATTTCTCCTCAAACCCTTCCAGACTTATCCCCTCATTTTTTTCACCTCTGGCCCCTGTGAAAATAGAAAAGAACCACACAAACCCTAAAAGGGATGGAATTACTAATATGGCCCTTAACAACCATGAAAAACAAGTTAAGCATTGGATCTTCGATTGTGGTGCAACTGATACAATGACGTATGAGTTATCTGATTTTATCTCTTCGACTAAAACTGAAAAGTCATACATTCAAACAGCGAACGGGGAAAAGATGGACGTAAAGACAGGGGGAACCATTGAAATTTCACCAACGTTAAAACTTTCAAATTGTCTTTATGTTTCAGCTTTATCACATAAGCTTCTCTCAATAAGCCATGTGACGAGACTTAACTGTACTGTTCTAATGCACCCAACCTTTTGTATCTTACAGGATATCAGGACGGGAGTGATCATTGGGCATGGCACTGAGCGACAAGGATTATACTATGTGGATGAGGTGACACAATCGGGTACTGTGATGCTTGCCCACGGATCTTCAGACCGCGAAGCCTGGTTATGGCACCGAAGGTTAGGACACCCATCCATATGATATTTTCACATTTTATTTCCTAAATTGCCTCTTCCCAATAATGTTTCAAACTGTGAGACTTGTAAGTTTGCTAAGAGTCATAGAAAAACGTACAAACCAACCAACACAAGGGTGGATGTACCTTTTTCGTTGATTCACTCCGATGTTTGGGGACCTGCCCCAGTTATTGGTGGACAAAATTACTGTTTTTTTCTTCTCTTTGTGGATGATTGCACTCGAATAACTTGGGTCTATCTTTTAAAACACAAATATGAAGTTATTGACAAGTTTACCATTTTTTATAACATGATTGAAACCCAATTCCAAAAGAAAATCCAACCCTTCGATCAGACAATGGTGGTGAATTTGTCAATGCTCGTATGAAACAGTTCCTTGAAACTAAAGGAATAATCCACCAAACCTCGTGTGCACACACTCCAGAACAAAATGGAGTCGTAGAACGGAAAAATAGAATCATTCTAGAAATTACTCGGGCACTCCTAATTGAATCACAAGTTCCGAAGAGTTTCTGGCCCGAAGCCGTTGCCACCGCGACCTACCTAATCAACCACCTTCCAACCAAAATCCTTAAACTAAAAACACCATTAGAGACCCTATCCAAGCTCACAAAAGTCCCTCCAGCCCTCACTCTTCCACCACGATTTTTTGGCTGCTCTACCTTTGTTCACATACCAAAAACTGACAGGACCAAAATTGACCCATGCGCCGAGAAATGTGTGTTCGTTGGTTACGGGATAAATAAAAAAGGATACAGGTGTTATAATCCTAAAACAAAGCATATGCACGCAACTATGGATTGTGATTTCCTCGAAACACAGTATTACTATTCACCACAACACAGTGGTCAGGGGAAAAGGCATATTCAGACACACTGAGTTGGTTGCAACCTGTTCCTTTTCAAGAAAAAGAAATCACTCACAGTACCCTAGATGAGTCATTCTCATCTCCTAGTGCACCCGAAGACCCAGTCACCAGTGCCCCTGTCTTCATGAACAATCCTCCCAACCTGATATCAGAGGTAAGTAACTCTACTAATACTTCTAATGAAACTATTAATGTTTCTAATGCTTCTGATGCTGTTGATAAGCCTGTATTGTATAGCAATGAAACTATTAATGTTTCTAATGCTTCTGATGCTGTTGATGAGCCTGTACTGCCTAGCAATGAGGTAACCAAAGATGGTCAGACAGAAGCTCCTGAGATATACGAAGAAGCCACAGAAGAATGCACGGAAAGGTATGTATTACCTCCCAGGACAAACAGAGGGGTTCCTCCAAAAAGATACACTCCCGAGAAAGAAGCTCGGAGTTCAAGATATCCTATGGCGAATATTGCCAAAGGAAATCTATCACAAGAAGCCAAAGCATTCATTACCTCCCTATATTCTGAAGAAGTTCCAACCACTGTTGAGCAAGCACTCAAATCAAAGAACTGGAAAGAAGCCATGAAAATGGAAATGGATGCCCTCATGAAAAATTCCACATGGGAAAAATGTATCATTTCAAAAGGCAAGAAACCCGTTGGATGTCGGTGGGTGTTCAATATAAAATACAACCCAGATGGAACCATTGAAAGGTATAAAGCCCGGTTGGTAGCCAAAGGGTATACACAGACATACGGAATTGATTATTCTGAAACCTTCTCCCCAGTTGCCAAAATCAACACAATCAGGGTACTCTTCTCTATAGCCGCGAACAAACAATGGCCACTCCACCAGTTTGCCGTTAAAAACGCCTTCCTACATGGAGATCTTGAAGAGGAAGTATATATGGAAGCACCACCTGGATTCACCGAAGGCTTTAAACCGGGAGAATTTTGTCATCAGAAGAAATCCCTGTATGGTTTAAAACAATCCCCTAGAGCTTGGTTTGGGAGATTCACCATAGCTATGAAGAAATATGGATACAAACAGAGAAATTAAGATCATACTTTGTTCCTTAAACAAAGAGGCAAACTTATTACCTGCCTAATTATCTATGTTGATGATATGATTGTGACAGGGAATGATGAGGAAGAGATAAAAAGATTGAAGGTGAATTTGTTTTCAGAATTCGAAATGAAGGATTTGGGAAGACTCAAATACTTTCTTGGGATTGAAGTGCTAAGATCGAATCAAGGGATCTTCATTTGCCAGAAAAAATATGTTCTGGACATGTTAGCAGAGACAGGGATGATTGACTGCAAACCTTCAGACACCCCTATGATCATGAATCAGAAACTCTTTATGGAGGAAGGAGCACAGTTAACTGACAAAGGTAGATACCAACGGATCGTAGGGAAATTGATATATTTGTCACACACTCGGCCAGACATAGCCTATGCAGTGGGAATTGTAAGTCAATTCATGCATCAACCCCAAGAACCTCATATGGAAGCAGTAATGAGAATCATTAGGTATCTTAAGGGAACAACGAGCCACGGTGTTTTATTCAAACCAAATGGTCATTTAGACACTCAAGTCTATACCGATGCAGATTGGGCGGGAGATAAAAGCGACCGAAGGTCAACCTCAGGATACTTTACCCTAGTTGGGGGAAACCTTGTCACCTGGAGAAGCAAGAAACAGAAGGTGGTGGCTCTTTCTAGTGCAGAGGCAGAATTCAGAGGAATAGCACGAGGCTTAACTGAAATTTTGTGGGTTAAAAAGCTTCTTACTGAAATCGGTTTCCCTCCAAGTAAACCTAACCAAATTCTACGTGACAACAAAGCTGCCATTCAAATCTCGGAGAATCCGGCACAACACGACCGAACAAAACACATAGAGGTGGATCGGAATTTCATTAAAGAAAAAATAGAAACAGGGGTCATTGAATTGCCATTCGTTCGATCTGAAGATCAACTAGCTGATATCTTAACAAAAGCCGTAAATGGAAGAATTTTTGCAAAATGTTTGGGCAAGTTAAACGTTGGAGATTCCACCGTTCAACTTGAGGTGGAATGTTAGAAAATAAAGTATATTTGGAAAATATTTGGATCAGTCAAACATCATCTCCCATTTTACAGCTCATAATTACAGCTCACGATCTGGATGTCCAACCTTTGATTATTCTTGTATCGAAATTTAATTTGTATCTTGGCCAATAAGATGAAGAGGCAAATGAGTATTGTAGGCATTCAGAAATAAAAAACAATCAATTTCCTTCTTTTCAATTCACACAAAACCACAAATATAACACTCACATTTACATGGCATCCGGCCAAATGGAAACAGCAGCTCAAACAAGATGAAAGTCATCCAAAATTTATACAAGTGCATAAGCCTTTTTTTAGAAAAGCAACACCAGCGCATGGTTGGAAAGTACAGAAGCCCAAAAAAGGGTGAAATATGTACATATGGGTAGAAATACAGATTGAAAAATGGGACTTTTAGGAATATGGGTAATTTGGTAATTTAATATGAAAATGGGATATATGTAATTGAATTTAGAGGATGGGTAAACATGTAACAAAGCCTCCTAATAAGGAAAAATACATAAAAATCCCTTATTTTTGAGTAAACTGCCAAAATGGTCCTTAAGGTTTGGTCACTTTTGCCATTTTCGTCCAAAATTCAAACCTTTTGAATCTAGGTCTCTGTGGTTTCAATTTTGTTGTCATTTTCATCCAAAATCAAAATTTGGTCAGATTTTTCAGTTAACATCCGGTTTTATTGTCTTTTTCCTTCCTTATAATGAAGGGCAAAATGATATTTTAACGTTTTATTATAACAAATTAAAAAAATCTGACCATTTTATCCTTCATTAAAATGGATGAAAAGGACAAAAAAGTTGTATGTAACTGAAAAATCTGGCCAGATTTTGATTTTGGATGTAAATGGCAACAAAATTGAAAACACAGAGACCTAGATTTAAAAGGTTTGAGTTTTGGACTAAAGTGGTAAAACTGATCAAACCTCAGAGACCATGTTGGCAGTTTACCCCTTATTATTTAATACCTAGACATATATTTATATTTATAAATTCAAATATGCTATTGATCAGTGCATTTTAGATACACTTTATTTGGTATTAATCATAACAAAAATGCGTCAATACGAGTATTAAAGATATTTGTTTGAGTGGTTTTGTAAATTTTGGGAAAAATCATTTTAAATGAGTAATTAATATGATATAACAAATATATTTTTTTTGAATAGCAAACGGAACATTTCATTGATTAAAAATTGAAACAAAAATGAAAAGCTCCCAGCCAGGAGCTGGATAGCCATCGTACAGAAACAGAAAAGGTAAAAAAACACAAACCACTTTACAAGATTACATTGAAGTCCCACCACTCCTGTCTAGTTATCGAACTTTATTTTGATCTCAACTTCACACCTTGAAAAGAGGCTTCCTTTATGTCTTCTATAGCCGTCTGTACCACACCTTGTTTCCCTGTGAATACCCGCTCATTTCTGATTTTCCAAAGGATCCATATCGATTGGATTGCAATTGCGTGTAACGCTTTTCTCATGTTTCGGCTTCTCTGAATATCGTTCAACTCCCGCAACAGATCCTTTAGGCTCCCTTCTGTATTTACCATCGGAATTTTTGTCCAGTTTGTAACCAGATCCCAAATTCTTTTTGCAAAATTACATTGTAGTAGTATATGAACTGAAGATTCATTTGCATCCCCACATGTTTTACAAATTACATCAGGTAGGTTCATACCCCTGCTTCTTAGTGCCACTGCTATAGGAACTTTCTCATCTATAGCCCGCCATACAAACACTGCACTCTTGCCAGTTAACCAGCTATTCCAACTGAATGTGACCGCTGGAGAGTTTAAGTCTAGCTGTTGACATAGAGAGTGCTTAACATTTTTTACACTGAAATCTTGATGTTCATAATTCCTCCAATACCATACATCGCAGTTTTGTGATGTTGTCTGCAGTTGCAAACATTCATTTAGGTTATCCATTTCTTGTTTTTCTATCTCACTAGTTGGTGCCCTTATCCATGCCCAATCCCAAATTTTCCCCCCGTTAATTACTCGATAGCTCTCCTTTACCGTTGTTTTTTTCTTTGTAGATAATTGATATAGGTTCGGAAATTGCACCTTCAACGGGTCGTTTCCTATCCAAGTATCAACCCAGAACAACATTTTATCTCTCGTTCCTACTTTGCTTCTCAAGCTTCTGGTGATGTCGACGTTACTCTTCATAAAATCTTTTGCAATCTCACCGATATTTTTCCATACACCCATCAAAGATTTTTTAAACAGGATTGATTCCACTTTTCTTTGGCTAGCATGAATCGATTTAATTACCTTTACCCATAAGCTATTCGGCTCCATTTTCATCCTCCACCACCACTTCACCAGGAGAGCCAAGTTCATATCTCTAATGTTCCCAATACCAAGGCCACCGAAATCTTTTGAAGCTACCACTTTTTCCACTTTACCCATCTTATTATATTATTAACATTGCATCCGCCCCATAAGAACTTTCTATGAATCCCTTCCAATACCTTTAGTACACCGATCTGACACTTATAAAGGGAGAGATAGTAGTTCGGTAAACTACCGAAAACTGATTTTACGAGAATAACCCTTCTTGCAAAAGATAATGTTTTCTCCTTCCAATTAGTGAGTCTTTTATTGAACATGTCGATAACCTCTTTCAAGTTCGCTATTCTATTCATATTTGCACCGACCTTCAACCCGAGGTATATAAAGGGAAATTTTCCCGCCTTACATTTGAATATAGACGCCATGTTTTTCACTTCATCCTCAGTCATGCCCACACCGAATAACTGACTTTTACGTGGATTCACTTTTAACCCTGATACTAGATGGAAAATACGGAGAATTCTTTTGAGGTTCCTCACATTATTTTCCTCCCATTCACCCATAAAGATTGAGTCATCCACATACAACATATGGGTTAAGTATGGGCCGTCCCCCGGTAGTTTTACTCCAGAGAAAATATTATTCAGTTTTGCCCTTTCCATCATAATGTGCAATGCTTCCATTGCCGCAATGAAAGAAAGGGTGATAGAGGATCACCTTTCCTTAAACCTCTTTTATATTGAAATTCTCCCGTTGGTGAGCCGTTTACCAGAATAGAACCTCTTCCTGCGAATTATATTCCCATTACCCAGTTTCTCCACCTCGATGGGAACCCCATATGTGCTAATATGAAATTAAAAATTTCCAATTGAGCGTATCGTAAGCTTTCTCTATGTCAGCCTTGAAAACGAACATACTCCTCCCGGTTTTCTTTGCCCAGCCTACCACTTTATTTACTACCAAAGGCCCATCGACAATGTTCCTTTCCGACATGAAAGCCGACTGAACATTCGACACAACACTCTTAATAACCCCTTTTATTCTATTAGCTAGGACTTTAGATATTATTTTGTTCACCACTCCTACTAATGATATTGGTCTGAAATCAGAAAGAGTTATAGGATCTACTACCTTCGGAATAAGAGCGATGAATGGGGCACTGCATGTATGATGAATCGAACCATGTGTAAAAAACTGGTTCATTACCTCCATTAGTAACCCCTTCAGCTCTTCCCAATATGATTTGATTAACTTAAAAGTGATCCGGTTCGGGCCCGGGGACTTGTTTATGCCGCAATCCCATACCGCGTTTCGTCCTTCCTCAACTGAAAATGGTATAATCAAACCTTCAGCTTGTACCGTACTCAACTTTTTAAACTCTCCTGATCCAATTCTTGGTCTAGAGTCCACCGGCTCCTTAAATTTTGTTTGAAAAGCCAACAGGAATTGGGCTTTAATATCGCTCGGATCCGACACCCAAACCCCGTCTATCCATAGACCACTTATTTTGTTCCTGACAATGTGATTATTCACAATTGTGTGAAAGTAACTTGTATTTTCATCACCCAGCCCAGCCCAACCCATCGCATTCTCGCTTTCTGTTGCAGGTCCGCAACCACTTTGTCATGCCATTCTTTTATCTTATTTTTGCCTCCGTGCCAAATAACAATTTCCTCTTCCGTTAATTGTCTAATTTCCACCTTATCATCCGGTTGCTTCAATTTATTCTGTGCTTCTACCAAGTCTCTCTCCTCTTCTTCTTTTCTATTCTTTCGCCATATCTTTAATTCGTCTTTAACTGCCTTAAGCTTTACTGAAAGAACTAAATGAGGTGTCATAGGTTCATAATTAGAAAAACCATGGATGCAAGACAATTTACGTGAGGAACTGTGAAGGCATGGATCATGAAGGAATTTAGAGACTTAATGGGGCATCTGACGTCACTAACTTTAAAGGGAAGCTCATGGATTTCAAGAAAGCCAAATTTAAGAGCAATATTTGATGGCATGTTCGAGATATGGGCCCACAAGGAAATTTGGAGGCAAGAGCTGGACTTCAATAAAGAATGTGCCGCTAAATTGGTTGTCCATAAAATACAAAGGATTTTTGGGCTAGTGTTGGGCCTATTGAAACACAATGTTGAGGTCGGCGGATGAGATTAGGAAATTATAAAAAAGGGTTTTAAGGCATATCGCAGAGGGGAATTTTTTTTAGACGGCAGCTTGGGATGCCACTTTTTTCTTGAGGTTCGTAATTTTTGGGGATTTTTGACACTCACGGGACGTAAGGCTAGGCTCTCTGCGGCTTCCTCCAGGTGGACAGTTCGTTTAGATTTTTACTTTTCTCAGTTTATACTCTTGTTAACCTTCTGGGGTAGCCCAGTTGGCCAGCCTCACCCAGGCCTCTACTTGAGGTCACCGGTTCGATTCCCGGCAATGCCTTTATGGGGTGTTGGGGCTCTTCACCGTGGGTAATCACCGCCAGGCAGCTATGGGGCTAAGCTAGCTTGCGGAGTTGCAATACTCCGGCGGATGGGAGGTCCGTGCAACTACCCCCCCCCCCCCCCCCGCGTTTATACTCTTGTTTTGGTGTGTTTTTGACCTTGACAAAGTTGTTTGAATACATTGATGTTTTGGTTTCTTTGAACTATTTGCATGTGTTGAGTTCTTGCTTTACAACTTGTTCGGTTGATGACAAAAACTAGTAGCTTGTTGGGTGACATAGAGTAGGTTGACTCACACTAGTAAATATAGTTAATCGAACTATAAAAGATCTGATGACAAGGGCCTATTTTTTATTACCATCTTAAGTTTACAAACGTTCCAGCATCATGTCTATATGGTGGCCAATTAACTGAGTAAACTGAGTTTTGTGAAATCTAGAACTTGAAGTTTGGAGGAGGCTACATTTTATAAATCTGATATCTTTTCTCTTAATTAGTTTAAAGTTTTTCTTCAAATCTATCAAAACCCCCCAAATTAAGATTAGTGGTTAATTAATCAGATAATATAGTTAAACACTAACCACATATTTACCGTATCTAACCTACTTACGGTATCTAATTAGTTTAATTAGCTTTTTTGCATGACCCTTATGACAGTCATCAGCTATATTATTTTTTTTAATAACAATTCCTAAGTTCTTTTAGAATAAATACATCACAACCTAAACACTTCATGATTTGAAGTCACAACCTTATATTATAGTTTTTATTAATCAAAATTATTGACATAATAATTAATAATTATATAATGTTATCACATTTTCTGGCAGTCATCCTCTTGTTTATTATTAATAACTAGTATTTAGGATTCACACTTTGCGGCGAGACTGTTAAACCGAACAAAAAGTAAACATAACAACGTTGAACCACGCACACGCATTGCAAAGTGTTAACTCACAAAAATAGACGAAAATGTTAAACACATAAAAGAATAACTAAGTTGACTTAAGACCCACACATTGTGACGGAATCGTTGAAGCGCAAAAATTAGACATAAAAACAGTGAACCACACACACGCGTAGGATGCAAAATTTTGACCGAAATATAAAAGTTATCGTTAAAAGGAAGAACTAAATTGAAACGATAAAAAACCAACATAAAAAACAAACTAAAAAAGGTAAAAATAAAGATAATAAGCTTAATGAAAAAAAGAAACTAAAAAAGGTAAAAATAAAGATAAATAGGTTAGAACCCCGTGTATAACACGGGTTGAATAAATATAATTTTATATAGCAAATAATAATTTTTTTTAAATCTCGTTTATTACACGGGTTGAATAAATGCAATTTTATATACCAAATAATAAAACAATATATATTTAAAAATCTCGTTTATTACATTTGTTGAATAAATGTAATTTTATATATTGAATAATAAAAAAAGTTATATCTTTAAGAACCCCGTGTATTGTACGGGTTGAGTAAATTTAATTTTATATATTAAATAATGAAAAAAGTTACATTTTTAAGAACCTCATATGTTATACGGGTTGAGCACATGTAATTTTATATACCAAACAATAAAAAACTATATCTTTATAAACCTTATGTATTATATGGATTGAATAAATCTAATTTTATATACTACACAATAAAAAAAATTATATTTTTAAAATCCCGTGTATTACAAGCATAAATGTAATTTTCTGTAGTAAAAAATAAAAATGTTATATCTTTAAAAAACCTCGGTTATTACACGGGTTGAATGAATCTAATAAAAATTTATATCTTTAAAAAAAACTAACGGATATACTCGATATACGATGGATGGGGTGATTGCGGTGATGCTTCTTATAAATGTCATGTAAACATAGTTATTACCGTATTTGAGTTGAGAATTGAACACGAAAATAAAAGTATAGAACCAATAAGCATTGATAAATATTTTTGTTTACCTCTTTTAAACATTTTTGAAATAAGTTCTACCCTTAACTACTTTAGTTTAATAAAATAAATAAATCATTTACAATAATTTCAGGATAAATAATTTTGAAATCTGATAAATATTTTAAAATATTGTATTATCTCCAATATGAATTGTTTAAATTTATATAAAATTTAATTGTATAATTATCTTTTAATTGATATTAATTATCTATAAAAATAGACGGCTTCAATGAATGACATGTGTCCTTCCATTGGTTTCTTTTATTATATAGTACTAGCGGTAAGACCTGTGTGCAAACACGGGTCGTTTCTTAGAAAACCATGCATAACACATATTGACAGAGAGTAAAAAAATAATTAGTGCAGACTTACAAAATTGACATAAACTAATGATCAATAGGTTTATTCAACAGCAATTCCATTATGTTGATAGCAATCCACTGTTATCTATTAACTGTTAAAAACCTCTGTTGCTTTCCAATAGACTTTACTAAACACTGTTATCCATTATCTCCAACAGAGCTTGCCAGATGGATAGATAGTAAGTATCAGATGTTAATCAACCCATGTTAAAAAGGTCAGTCAACAGAAATTACAAAGGTTAGTAAACAGATGTTAAGAGAATAATGTTATTAACAAAGAATTTAGTACTCTCATTAAAAATGAGAGCTGCAAACACGGGTCGTTTCTTAGGCAACTATGCATAACACATTTTAATAAAACATATAGATTCGTGTATAGATATTGTACCAAAACATGCTATCTATTATAGCTAAAAGACAACTATAAACATAGATTATCGGTTAATATATCAGTTACATACAATTTAATTGTTTACCCAAAAAGACAATATAAACTGTTTATAGACATAGGTACTTAATAGAATTTGAATACAACTTAAAGTTCAACAAACGTTAACTACAAACACACAATCACCTGCCTCAACAACTTTCAGCAAAACTAAATCAAGGAATCAACAGACTTTAGAAATCAGCAGATCTTTATTCTCTCATCAACATTTCCCGGATTTGCCCTTTGAATTGGAGCTCAAAATCCAAGGAATCAGTATCATCTTCATCCCTATCAAGCTGAAGGTTAAAAAGATCTTGGAGGTCAACTGGATTCAGACCAAGTGCATTCTCCCTTGATATCTTTTCAACACTACCATCAGACTTGATCAAAGTCAATTCATGGGTCTTTTTGTCAGACTTTCACTTTACTATTTTTGGATCTGATGGGTTTCTTGGGATAATTTTTATTTAAGAGGAGTTTGGCGATTGAGGCCTGCTTGCCAACTTCTGAAGTGCTTGAGCAACTTGTGCTTGTAATTGCAACAAAGCATCATCCAATCCATATCGTAACTGATTTCTGATAGACTCTTTTATGTACTCAGCATACCTATTTTCATCTTCCTCATCCATTAGTTGTTGTCTTTTTCTTTGGTTCAAAGCAGCGATGGATACATCTGCTGATGGGAACAGCTTTTTAGATGTAATGGTCTGCCGACATCTAACAGTGGTTTCATCTTTGTATACTGGCTTTTTAGGAAGGGATGGATATGTCTTTCTTCGCTCTTCTAACTTATTGTAAGCTCGATCAATATACTGCCTAGACCATTTTCCAATTTGTCTAGCAGTCCCAACCTTAGCTGCTACAAGTACTGCCTTCATTCTCTTGTACTTCAACAGTTCATCCACTTCAACCTTTTTGTATTGTTTCCAGTTGGGAGCATATTTTTGCATTTAAGGATCTTTATTCATCTTTTCAATTCTATTAACTTTCTCATTAAGAGCTTCAAGGGGCCAATATTTGAAATCAGACCGGTAGGCTTCGTAGGGCTTGGTATCCATGATAGTGGTCAAGAAATCATTCCTTAATGTCTTTTGTATCTCAGCATTTGGTGACAGATTTGACATATTCTTACTCAGGTCTCTAGCAAAATCTTCCAACTTCTTGACTTCACCAAGCCAATGTTGCGTGCGAGCTGATAAGTTAATGTCTCCTAGCCCTTTACACTCTTCTTTTGCCTTATCTTTTGCTTGTTTGCCCTTTAGCTTCAGATATTCATAAATATTCTTTGGAGTTTCGAATCCATGAAGAGATGGGAAGGTTCTTTTGGATGGATCATCCTCTGTGTAAAATTGGGTCATTTCATCTTGAACTGCAAGTAGTTCCAGAGGGAAAGTTACTGCCAATGGGTTGATCTTTGTTGATGGAGGTGGGACGAATGGTTTGGGTGAAGTTTGAATGAATGGAGTAGCTGATAAGGGAATTGGTGCGGGTATATCTTTTTCTTCCTTCTCTTCTTCATGCACCATGAATTTTCTCTTTCTTGTGTAAACGGATTTTGGAGAAGGAGGAGTTAGGGAAGAAAAAGGTGCTATGATTGTAAGGGTTGATTGTGATGGGAATTGAAATGGGGTAGAATCAGTGGATTGACTAACAACTGGTGTCTCAACCGCTGTTGTCTTAACATGTGTTGAAACATTTGTTGCATCAACAATTGTTTCAGTGGAGGTTGGCAGTGGTGATGAGGATTTTGTATTCTGCTTTTTGACAGGTGGTTTTTCTGGTGAGAGTTTTGTTTTAGGTGTATCAGAATCTGGCTTCTTAGGTTCAGCAGTGCTTTTAAGTTTCGCAGCAGTGGTTGGTTTTTCTGGTGGTGATATTGGTTTCGGAAGCATGACAATAGGAGATTAGTTGTGTTTGTATGATTTTCTTCTATTTGACGTTCCAATGTTGAGCACTTCATCTTCCTCTTATGCTTCCTCTTCTGCTTTCGTTCAATCTCCTTATCTGTCTGTTTGTTGACGGTATCATCAATTCCATTTTTCTTACCAGTATCAGATTTTCTAGGAGATTTTGCAGAAGTTTACTTGGCAGGCCTTGGATTTTGTTTTGGCTGATTTCTTGGTGTTAGTTTGCCAAAGTTTTTCATGGAATCCTTTTCCCTCTTTTCAGCATCATCTTCATCATCTTTTTCAAACACAGGTGCAGGGGTAGTACCAGTTAACTTTGCAATGCATTCTTTTATGCCCTTGATGTCAGCCTGTGTGTCTTTGTATCTTGCTTCAACCATAACTCTAATTAGCTTCATGTGGGAATTAAGTTGAATCTCAGCTAGTTCCCTTTGAGCTGCAAGATTGGGTTGTACAGAATTCCAAAGCTCTTGGCATAACTGCTGATGAGAAGGTCGACTTTTGAAAGCATCCACCAACTGCTTCAATTGATCTTTCATATCAGCAACAGTTGTTTCCAAGTTAGATATCCTGTCCGTCAAATCCTGGTATTTTAATCCATCACCTAACTTAATAGGATAATCTGAAATCCCACCAGAGGTGGTTGTATCTGCTTTTGAAAGAGGATGTATCTCCAAATTTTCATTAGCAGATGCCCCTTGTTCTTGGTTCTAGGGACTTCCCTCTGCATCAGTGGTTACCTTAGTGATCTCAACCTTGGTTAACTTGAACTAACCAGTGGATACCTTGATAGACACAGCAGTGGTTGCCTTCAAGGGAGTCTGACTGATGAAACTACTGTCCAAATGTAAATCAGTGGATTTGACATTTGTAGTAGCTGCTCCACTTGAAATACCATCAAGAATTTGCTGAAATTCAAGAGGTGTAGCCTCCTCAACTATTTTTGGGTTAGGTAATTGAAAAGGTTCAGACATAGCTATTGTTGAAGTTAAACTCTCAGTAAAGTGTTCGTGGGAGAGATTGCTATCAGTCTGAATGTCAATCGCTTGAAGCAGTGTTATAAACTTTGGTGGAATAGAAGGTGAATGGATTGCTGTCGAAAGAGACATTGCCCCGGGAGAAGGGCTTTTAAGCATACTCTCATATGAGGGTATGACATCATATTGTGGTGTCCCTGTGAATACAACATGTTCCTTTTGTGAGGAATCATGAGGAGTTTGGTTTATGGGTTGAGATCTTTCCACATGTTGTGAGGAAGTAGCAACAGTGGTTTGTAGTGACATCTGTGTTGTCACAGGGTTAACCTCTGGGATCACATCTTCCAGAGGACCCGTTTTGCTGGTTTCGGTGGGCTTTTTGGATTTTGTTTTGGTCTTTTTGAGTTTTGTTGGTAGGGGTTTCACAGTAGTGGTTGTAGTGCTATGATCACCAAGAGCAGTGGGCTCAGCAACAGAGGTTTGAGTAGCAGTTGTGGACTCATCTAAAATTTCCTCATTCCCCTCTGCTTCAGTTTTGGAAACACCTGACTCTTTAGCCATAAGGCGAGTAAAAGTTTCAGATGTTAGACTATTCATTTTAATAGCTTTACCCTTTTCAAAAGCTTTTTGAGAAACATGTTTTTGCAGATAGTAGCTTAATAGTCTAGGAAACATAAGAAAACCAGCAGTATTCCCCTTTTTAATAGCAGCGGTTTTCCCCTTTTTAATAGTAGCAGTTTTCCCCTTTTTAATGTTTTCTAAATTTGCAACCAAATCAACAAACAATGCATGGGAGTAGTTAAAATCAGTATTTGTCAAAACTGCATACCCCAATGATTGAATTTTCAAAGGTATTTCATTAAAAGAAGTAGTTTTATTTGAGAGACAGATTAAGAGAGTATGGAACAGGAATTTCATTTATGTTGGAAAATTACGTTTAAACATAGTTGCCTGATTCAACTGTCCATCATATCCCCTCCCAATCAAGTATGTTTGAATCTCATTTTTCGGAAAAGATGTCTTACCTGCCAAGTCGTTTACCTCAAATGTTGTTGATATGGTACTGGGGGTAATAGCAACCGATTCACCTCCGACTTTTGAAGTTATACTTACGGCCACATTGTTTTGTTCTTCAATATTCGCATTTGCCCAAAAATCGTGGAGAGTCTCTTGGTAAATGGGTGCGTCGGCGGTAAGAATGACCTTATATTTGAATGATGTAAGAACATCAATCATTGAATGATAGAGAGTATTGTTCTCGGTTTTCTAAAAAATAGCCAGATAGTTATACGAATTTTTCATCATCAAAGCCATGATCAGAATTGAAAGTTGCGAGAGGTTGACGAAGAAGTGTTGAAGAAGAAGGTGGAAACCGCTCTGATGAATTTTAAACTCCAGACGAAAGTAAAACCTCTGTTTAGGGATGAAACATGGGTTTATAAAGTGAAAAAGTGAATGCTGACGTGTTAGAAGTTACAAAGATCTGATGGCTAACATCTATCCACATCAGAACCTCTGCTCTGATAATGGATGACAGTTGTTTGAAAACCACTGTTGGCCAACAACAGATGTTAGGCAACATTAGTAACCCAGCGGTCCTTAGATTAAACAGAAACTATGAGAACAGACAATACCCTTCAGCGGTGTTTGGAAACTACTGTTGGGCAACAACAGATATTATGCAACAACAGTTGTTTTCAACAGACTATTAATATAAACAAATAAATTGATATTAAATATCAGCAGCCATTTAATGCAAAACATTTAAAAAATAAATTTTCATGGGAAAAATATAAAATTAAATATCAAGAAACAGAAAGGACACATTTTAAACCTCTTCCATAAAAATTAAAAAAAAAACCTCTTCATTTAAACACCAACAATAATCTACATGACAAACAAAGGCTACTACCACTTCATCGGACACAAATGTTTTAAACAGTGGTAAATCAACAGTCGCTAGGATAAACAGCACTTATTAAAACATACAATACCTTTCAGCAGTGAATGAATTATTATCCAAACAGAAGTTGATTCAAAACATTAACAAATACTATGAAAACACTGATAATCAGTTTTGATTTTATATATTAAGACTTATGATTATAATGCAATAATAACCTAAAAAAACCATTGTTGATGGAGTTTTCCAATATTTAAACAAATAGCTATTTTTGAGAGTTTTTTCCAATATTAAAAAAATAGCTATTTTTTAGGAATGGAGTTTTCATGTTCTGAAGACATTTTACAAAGATCTGTTGAGTAATAACAGATGTTCAGAACTTCTATTATGTTAATCGTTGATAATTCTTTGGAAACTGCTGTTGGGAATAACAGATGTTGGCAACAGTAGCAACTCAACAGTCGTCATAAAAAACAGAAATTATGAGAACATACAATACCTTTAAACAGTCGATAAATCTTTTGCCAAACAGATGTTTTAAAAACAGCTGTTTCCAATAGACTTTTAAAGTTTTTTGCCAAATTTTTTAAAAATACATATTTTTTAAGAATGTTCAGAACTTCTATTGTGTTAATCGTTGATAATTCTTTGGAAACTGCTGTTGGGAATAACAGATGTTGGCAACAGTAGCAACTCAACAGTCGTTACAATAAACAGAAATTATGAGAACAGACAATACCTTTAAACAGTCGATGAATCTTTTGCCAAACAGATGTTTTAAAAACAGCTGTTTCCAACAAACTTTTAAAGTTTTTTGTCAAATTTTTTAAAAATACCTATTTTTAAGAATGTTCAGAACTTATATTGTGTTAATGGTTGACAATTCTTTGGAAACTGCTGTTGGGAATAACAGATGTTGGCAACAGTAGCAACTCAAAATTTACAATAGCAGGTATCAACTCTAACAACTGTTGATGCTCAAATTAGTAAAAATAAAATGCTCTACAAAGATTAATAGAACTAAAATTTACATATCACATATGACGATAGATCAACAATTACATTGAGAACTGAACAACGAAATTTAATAATCTTCAGCTGTTGAACAGTAGCCTATCCTCATATACTTGATCCTCAACTTGATTGATAAAGCGATACTTTAAATCATAAGAACCTACAGAAGGGTATGATGACATTTTTAACTTGTATATTTCTTCAAGTCTGATGTAAAAGAAGGATATAATGGTAGTAAAACGTGATGAAAAACTTTTGTACTGTTTTTGAAGTCTGAAGTGCAGAAAGACATCACCATCAGGTTTCCGGACACTTGGTCTCTCGTAAACAGACCAAGATGCAGTCCATGAAAACACCTTTTCAGCTGTTGAACAATAGCTCTATCCTCATATACTTGATCTTCAACTTGCTTGATAAAACGATACTTTAAATCATAAGAACCTACAGAAGGGTATAATGACATTTTTAACTTGTATATTTCTTCAAGTCTGATGTAAAAGAAGGATATAATGGTAGTAAAACGTGATGAAAAGCTTCTGAACTGACAATCATACTATATAGTGAAATAGCTAACATGCTGATGATTAGACTGATTGAAGAACTAATATATAAAATGGACATCATCAGTGATAATAAATACAAGAAAACCTGGAACAGCATCGGCGCTTCATGAAGTACTCCGCTTTCTTCACTTCAGACTTAAAATACAGTGCAGAAGAACTCCCCACTGCTCGCTCGGAAAAAACAAAGCTGAAATATATCAACACCTTAAAATAAATATTATCAACATATATCATCAGTTTAAAAGAATCCACAAACCTAAAATAACCCGCAACTGATTGTCTGAATCTTAAACAACTCTGATTAGGCTAAAAGATAAAGCAAGAATTAGAATAGATCAGTTCAAAATTTAAGATTCAAATTACAGAAAAAACATACTCTTAACGATGTTGCAACAATGATGTTGAAAAAATTATGTGAAGCACAAAAATCTGCAATCGGAGAGTATGGAAATTCTGCATTGTGCAACAATCTATCTATACTTTCTATAAAAAAAGAAAACCAAGTGACATAAGAAAAGCTGAGGTGAAACGTTGATGTGTTTCAACAGAGCTTCAATGAAACAATGATGTTAGAACAATGATATTGGAAATTAACCGGCTCAATCATGAGAGCTATACATTTAAGTGAGAGAGATATAATCGCAAATACGCGTGAGAGAGATAAATTGAAATTTGAATGTGGAGCCAAATTCATATATGTTATTTATAGGGAGTCAGATTCATCTGTAGTTTGAATTTTGAATTTGGAGCCAAGATTTTAAATTTTGAATATGGGCAGAGGTTTGAAGCGTTTCTGTTGAACAGCAGACCTTTTGTATGTGGGCAGATGTTTAAAGTGATTTTGTATGTGTGGGCCAGACCTTTAAAAATTAAAGTGATTTTATATATTAAGGATTATGATGCGATAATGACATAAGAAAAACCTTGTTGGACAGGCTCTATGGCTGTCACCTCAGCTTTTCTTATGTCACTTGGTTTTCTCCTTTTATAGAAAGTATAGATAGATAAGCTTAATGAAAGTGAATGAATCATTTTGTAATTTTTAAGGGGTATGATGTGTAAAATATAAAACTTTAGAGGTCAAGATTAAAAAAAATTGAATAACAAAAAGTCCTCACAAAGTTTTTTTTACAATAGGAAATTAGTGTCGTTAATTTGATTTGACAAAATACTATGAATATAAAATACATGTTTACAGAATTAAGTTTCGAAAGTGGGGTTTGAACTCACAAAAACAGCTTCAAGTCAGGCTCGAGTTCTGCTTGAACTTCTTTATTACTAACTTGATTTGAGTTTTTAATGAGTCAAGCTTGAAGCTTGAGTAACTCACACCCACATCAATAGCTGAAAACAACTTTTAATAATGTTTAATGCCTAGTAACGTATAAATGTACTATGAGTTTATATATTTTGCTTACTATTTCTAAAAAAGTGGAGGCCACGAATATTATGTAAATGGTAACCAGGGGCGGCTCTTATGGTGTGCGGGGAGGACTTCCGCACAAGGCCCACAATTTCGAGGGGCATAGGATTTTTAAAAAAATTCGATATATATATGTTATTTAAAAAAAAAATTGTAAATACATATCAAATCCAATATAGAGGCCCATTATCAAATACCTTTTTATGTTTTATAATTTAGCCCAAATACATTAGGTTTATTGGGCCCATCCCAATACTAATAAGATTTTAAAACATAAAAAATAAAAAAAAAACACATAAACTGAAACGACAATTGGATTTGGAAACACCGAACGACAGAAGGAATTGCAGCGGTAATTGTTTCACTGTTTGAATGTTTGATTTCATATGTTCGTAATTGTTTCAGTGTTTGATTTGCTGGTTATTTTCATCATGAAGTTAAAAGGTCAGATTCTGATACTTGATGATATTGTTTGATTTGTTGTTATTGTTATTTGTCATCAGATTCTGATACTTGATGATATTGTTGTGATTGTTAATTGTTTGTTAACATCAGATTCTGATTGTTGATTGTTGTTAGTCGGTTAATTGTTGTTAATTTTTGTGATTGTTAATTGTTGATTGAACCTGTATCTTGTTAAGTGAAAATCGATTATTATTTTTAGACGTTAATGACTTCTAAACAAGCATCCGGATGGCAAAAACGTCAAAAAGGAAACGAGCGGAAGAATTGGTGAAGTCTCAAGTATATAGACACATTTTTCGAGCTCGAATAGGGTATGTGAATTCTTAGAGACGCCACTGATGGTAACGACTTTTAGAGGACTATTTTGCTTACTATTTCTACAAAAGTGGAGGCTACGAATTTTTTGTTAACTAGTAATAAGGCCTGCGCGTGTTGCGGCGCAGACACATCACAGACATCGAATGAATTAGTCCAAGCGTTATGTAATGTGTCAACCATATGAAAACGCGTGTTTTCATATGGTTTGAGCAAAAAGTAAAGTAAATCGAATGTATACTGTATAAAAGAAACGAAATCAAAATCGAGTTTTCATTTAGTGGTTCCATCTAACCACAACACCACCCTTATATTTGCATTAAGACTTAGCGGCATCAAAACGCACAGTAACTCATACGTCAAAACATAGACAACTAAAAACGTACATAAAAATAAGCGTGAAAACGGATTATACATGACCCGACTTGTTTACGGAAAAAAATTTATCTCGAAACGTGAATTTATACCGTTTACGTTGAAACGTAAATTTACACCAACACATACATATAAAAATGAGCATGTGAGAAAATAACGTTTTTTTACGTTAATAAGTAAACCAGCTGAAACGATACATGAAAATAAGCGTAAAAACATATTATAAATTAGTAAACGTAAACGTGTAAACTTGATATACATTAAAAAAACCAAATGAAAAAAAGAAAAGAAAAATAGAAAAACCTAGAGGGTAAAATTAAAAAAAGTTAGAAACTTAAAGAGGATTTTTCATTGCATAACAAAAGAGATGAGGCCATAATGAAAATGGCATCGACTTAACATTTTAAGTTATATAGGAATGGTAAGCAATGTTTTAAAAATCGGTTTAAACCGACCGGTTGAACTGGTTAAACCGGATGCCGGATGCTTGACCAGGACGAATGATACCGGTAAACTAAGGAAACAACAAAGAAGTTGTACCGTCGGTAAATTGGGTTATATCGGTTTAAACCGGTATACCGGTACCGATTCATACCGGGCCAAAGGTCAAAATTTTGAACTTTTAATTTTTAGGTGCCTAAAAAGGGTGACTATTTACCTTCTTAGTTAAAGTGTAAAACTTAGCACCCACAATTGACTATCCACATCGATCAAACTTCCTCCTCACTCAAAGATAGAAAATATTGGGTTTTTGAAATTAGAGTAAATTACAAGTTTTGTCCTTTATGTTTACATCAAATTGCAGGCGGTGTCCTTTGCCTTTAAAATTGACGGGTTTTGTACTTAATGTTTCAAAATCTTGCACGCTATGTCCTTTGAGCCTAACCCAGTTTATTTTTTTGGTTAAATAGGATCATGTGTATGTCACATGAGGGTAAATCTGTCTTTTTCACTACCATCTCCAATTTTTCCCCAAAATAAAGAACCCAAACCCTAAATTATTTCCCCGTCTCTATACCAGTTGTCACCACCTACCATCACCAACCTATGTCATCATCTAAGTCAGTTCATAACAAAACAACAACCTAATAACATAACAGCAACCAAATTAGGGCACACACATTCAAAACATACACAATAATATTGTTTTATCTATCAATTGCATATAATACACAACGAATTGAGCATAGAAACTGTGATCTGGAAGTGACATTGAGTGGATTTGTGATGAATTGGAGAATAATGTGAGGAAATTGACCTCGAGAGGCCATCTGAACAATGTAACTGAATCCGCCATCTGAATCCGATGCCGCCACCCACCTCGTGAATTAAGGATGATTTCCATTAATGGAGGTGTTACAAGCATCTAAAAGTTAATGACGGGATGAAATTGAACAGGAACAAAATAGAGGATGAGATCTTATCGGTTGATTGTCCATTAAGGTGGTTACACGTCCCCCTGTTGATCAATGTGGTTATGCACTGGGTGGTGACAACTGGTACAGTACAGAGGGGAAAAGATTTAGGGTTTGGGTTGTTTATTTTGGGAAAAAAATTGGAGAGGGTAGTGGAAAAGACAAATTTACCCTCATGTGACATGCACATGATCCTATTTAACCAAAAAAATAAACTAGGTTAGGCTCAAAGGACATAGCGTGCAAGATTTTAAAACATTAAGTACAAAACTCTTCAATTTTAAAGGCAAAGGACACCGCCTGCAATTTGGTGTAAACATAAAGGATAAAACTTGTAATTTACTCTTGAAATTAAGTTCTTCAACCGATCATTTAGGTTTACCTTCTTTTGACTTTTGTTCAGTCATTCATGTTTTTGTTTGTTATAGTGTTTGCTAATTGCTATATAATAGGTATTTAATCAAGAACTTTTGGATAATCTTTTGGTTATAGATTAACTTTTAGAATATTTTTTTTATTACGGAATGATGTAGTTTTGAATTATTTTTTGAGTTGAGATTATCTTTTATGGATTTATAGAGTTAATTAGTTTACACAGTTGAACCGTGTTAGTGCAATATGTCTGTAGCTTCCGTCTGTATCGAGTCTGTATTTTGTCCTATATGTGTCGTTGAACAGTTTTGTATGTTTGTATTATTGTAACTAGACGAAATGGGAGCGGAACGTGAATTGTTGAAGTGATCCGGTCGGATGACATGGGTCATCCGGACGGATGGCCATCCGATCGGATGACCCTCCGATCGGATGGCACCGCCTCTCCCAGACCGCCTATAAATAGAGATGTAGGGGTCATTGTTTAGAACCTTTTGGCAGTCTGTGTAGCGAAGCTCTGTTCAATTTTCATCAGGAACCTTGTACTTCCAGATCATTAAATGAGAATGAACAAGTTAATCGTTGATATCGTTGTCGATAACTCTTTGACGATTCCGAGGGATTCTACACCTCTGTATTGATCGGTTCTACCACGTTCTTCATCTAGAGAGAACCGACTCCTAGCGCACTCACAAGTGGTATCAGAGCATCATGAGGTCAAATCGGAGATAACTACAGCGATTTCACGAGGATTTCAGCCGTTTTCAGTCAAATCTCACCGGATATTTAGACCGATTCATCATCTTCTTCTACATTTCTATCTGTTTTCTATACTTTCACACCTAAAACTGAGAAAAACTCAAAATTGACACACTATTTACGGATAAAATGGACTAAAATTGATATCAATCTGTTCGCAATCAGTTATAGCATAATCCTACAAAGTTGCAATTCTAAATTCGAGCTAAAACACGTTTAAATTGATCAGAATCATGAACTATGTATCGAACATGCTGACGTCACTCATCAGATTGGATTGCCATCCGATCGGATTGCACTAGTTGTTGTTCTATCCTACTTGCTGACGTCATTCTCATCTGATCGGATTGCCATCCGACCAGATAAGTATTGTTGTGTTTGAAAAGTTCAAGTCCATCAACGAACGACCATCCGATCGGATTGCCATTCGTCACTTGGCCATTCGTTACTTGACATTGTTGTTACCAAGTTTCACTTGAGTCATTCGTCCGAACGACCATTCGTACGAACGACCATTCGATCCAGTGTTTGAGTTTGTGTTTTTGAAATTTGACTAAGTTATTGATTTTTCAGGAACATAAAAGATGGGAGACGAATTCATGAATACTTTCAGTGATATTTTTTGTAACACCTCGAAAATTCGTGTTCAATAAAATAACGACACGTGTCATGTAAAACAAAAAGCGTTGTAAACCCGGATTTAATAAAGATGTTTAGGCAGGATTTAAAAGTGTCGTCATGTTAATTTTCACCTCTGAACGACCTCATTTATAAATCCCAAGACCCAAGTATATATATCACACATCTAACATATCTTAAATCCAGGAATTTGTTGACAATAATTGAATTCGAAGTGCATGATAGGTTCCTATGGAAATTTCTACGGTAAACCTTCTTGTTCGGCACTTCTGAAAAGGATCCAAGCAAACATAACATAATGGTAGGGTATGTAACTGTTCAAGGCTCATTTTAGAGGCCCCAAACTGGTAATTGAAGTCCCAAATTCGGAAAAGATGGTTGCCCTTTCGAAATACTGAAAGATCAAAACTTTTTGTTTCTGCCCGAGGCTTGCGCACCGCAAGCATGCACCCTTACGGTGCGCAAGCAGTGCCCAGCGACAGGAAATGCTTCTGTTTGCTGTTTAAACGCTTGGAACTGATTTTAAACGATTTTCCACATATTTCTTGGCCCCTAAACAACCCCTAAACATCTAGGACACCTGTGGGAATGTTATGGTCAGTGCTAGACTTAGATGTCAACACTTTGTGGTGCCTTGATCACTATATAAAGCTCTAATGTGCAAACACTTTGATCATTCCTTCCTCAAACACCTTCTGATCAATTGTGGAGCACAAGAGCACCTTCCAGGCCTTCCTCATCAATCATTAGACACTTGTAAGTTTGCTTAACCTTCTTAAATAGAGTTTAGCTTAGTTATTTAGCTAAAAGTCAAACCGTCTTAATTACGGTTTGACTTCGAGATTAATTAATAATGGCTCGGTCAAATCTCGAATTAAAAGTACCTTTAAGTAGGTAATTATGTGGGTAATAAACCCTTAAAAGGGTTCCCCCTGATTCCCACTCTAACTAGTTCAAATGACGGGTCAAACTTACTAATAAAAAGTCAACATAATGTTTAAATTACAATTTATGCATGATTAGCAATGTAGAACACATACTGTTTGATCATTAATATAACTTGGTAATGAATGTAGAAACATGTCTAAACATGTTCAATCCGACAATTTCCTGTTTAGACCCGGTTCGGAACCGAAAGTCGCATAGTTTGACTTATACTTTGACTTTCAGTTCTGACCCGTTATGATATGTTTTAGAAATGCCTTAGAGCTTTATTTGGACCAGGTTACATGCTAGTATAACCCTCTGTGATTATACACCTCGGATCATTAGTTATCCAATTAATACGCATGAATCCGTTAATTGCTCATATGTTGACCATTATGCCTTATTACCTTAAAACGTGATTTTTGGAAATGTAAAAGAGTAGAAACTTTAATTACTGATATATAAACTTGTATGCAAAGTTTGACATCAGTTTGAGGTGTAGATTAAGAGTTATGCTCGTTAGCATAAAATGAAAGCCTTATGTTAATTAAACGGCGTAATTAGCGTATAGCCTAGTTAAGCCTACTTTTTTGATATCAAACTTATTACCCACTGATGTAATATATTATTTTGGGATTTTTGAAGATTTTTAATTAATTTTAGGCTGAGCATAACTAATAGTCGTAGGCTTAATCCGGTAATCGTCGGTTTTGCCCTTACGGGCCATAAAATGAGTTTTACATATCTAATCAACTCCAAACCTTTTGCTACTGATCAAATATGATAAATAAATTATTTTTAGCCTTCTGGAATAATAAAAATATAAGCCTTATGTATCGAACCCGGAAATGGCTTTAATTGCCTTTTTAAGCGTTTTAACGCATAGTATGTGCTATAACTATATTAAACATACAAGGGTTGATACCTACTGATATTTGAGGCAAATTATAATATTTTAACAGTAAGCAAATGTTGTTAAACTCAGACTTCAGTTTTGAGCTTTTCGGCTTATGTGAAATTACCAAAATACCCCTACGGGGCATAGTTTGGTTAAAATTGATAAATTTCACATATATACTTTACCCTACTGTTATAACTTAGTAAAATGAGTATTGTGGCTGATTATATCAGACCTGTAACTCAGAATACTACTTAAACTCTTTTATCACCTTATAAATGACCAAATTACCCCTACGGGGCATAGTTTGTGTTTAAATTCATTTCGGGCATGACTTAAGCGCGGGGTGTAGGCGTACACCCGTCAGTGCACAAAAGAATAACGTGGTGTGTCTATTGATCTTTAACCCGGACTCGATCCGGGCTACTGAACGCACAAGGAACATGTAATTCATTCACAAGATTATATATTTAAATAATTCTCCCAAGTTAAATAAAATGTTTATGCCACGTGCATCCAAATCAATTTTCAATCATTTTCTAAAATGAGTCAGTTGATTGTATTTACCAGTGTAAACTGACGTATTTTCCCAAAAAGATTAAATGCAGGTACTAAGCGTAATTGGCTGGGATTTCTCCTTAGCATCAATAGAAGTCTCGCAAGCTTAAGATGCCTAAAGTCTGTTGAACTATTATTTCTATTTTATTTTCGATCCTTCTGTGGATAAACAATCGACAGTTGTGATATTTAATATTACAATATTATATTCGGTTGAATTACATCTTACAATTTGCTTCCGCTGTGCATATTTATATATTGTGTTGTTTGACTATTATGTTGCCAACCACGTCACGATACTCCCCACCGGGCCCACCGGTGACACGTGGAAATCGGGGGGTGACAGGTTGGTATCAGAGCCAACACTGAGTGAATTAAACACTAGCCTTTTGTGTTTAATCTCAGTTACACAATTGCACAATTCTAAACTTTCGAGTCTAGACAAATAACTTAGGACAAATTCTACCTTGTTTGGTTTTTGTTTTGTCCTTTATTTTTATATATATTGTTGTTGTTATCTCATGCTATATTGACAGGATTAATAAAATGCCGCCAAGATTCTTTAGAAGAAGAGGACGAGGAAAGGGCCCAGTCACCGCCCCCAATGATAATGAAGCTGGACCTTCGAATGTGCGAGCTCCTTCGACCACAGAGAGTGACGATCCCCGGCAGAACCGGAGGAACCTCTTCGAGCCGGCTAGACGGTCGGTTTCACACAGCTCAACACCTCCTGTTCATAACCCTTATGGGCCACAGCCGGAGTACGAGCCCAACAACCCTCAACCCTCCTACATACCGTTACAGCGATCTTTATCGCATAATTCTTTTGGTGACCGTACACCAATTTTTAGTGGCCGGTTTAACCCGGCAAATTTTATACAAGAACCAGTGGGTTTTAACCCATTGGGGCTAGAGGATCATTTCTCTGGCGATCACGCGGACGATATGGACGAGGATACGGACCCCGTCGAACCTGCCAGTGGTACACCAAACCATCCGATAGAGATCTCTGACGGATCTTCTTTCCACGGATCACCCTATGTTGGTCCAGATAGCTTTCAAGCTATGTTTACCAGGCACGAATGGTACTATACACCTCCTCGCCATTCACCGCCTCAGCAGCAGCAACAACAGCAACAGGATCCCTATGTGGATTCACGGTTTGTGGCAGTTACGCCACCGCCGCCAGTTCAGCCGGCACCTCCGCAACCACCGAGGCGTAGGAGATCTGGACCGCGTATGTCTACACGTGGAGGAGATTTCCATTTCAGCTCTCCTCGGCAATCAAGTGGCAGCCATTACCCGCCACATCAAGAAGATCCACAAATGGGTGGACCTTCACACCCAGTTGCACCGCAACCACCGCCGATGGGTTTTGATAACCCAATTCCGGCATACACGGGTTCCATGGCGTATAACCCGTTTGAACAGCCAGTGCACACCAACTACAACTACGCCGAAGCCGACCCATACATGGTAGCGGCTAACTACAACACCCAAGGACCCTATGGAGACCCATGGGGAGTAGGGTACCCAACACATGGGTACCAAATACCTCTAAGACTTATTATCAGGCAACAATCGCAACCACCAAGATTTCCCCACCAGAGCGTGAAGAAATTCTGCAAAGGTTGGACCATGTAGAGCGAGAGTTTCACAGGGAACGGAGGGAGCGACAAACTTTCTTCCAAGGGTTAACGAGCCTAATTAAAGGGAAGAGCAAGAAGGACCACTGAATCCTTCCAATTGTTGTTGAGCCCCTGCGTGGGCCAGTCTTGCTGTATAAACTATAAACCCCTGCGTGGGTATGCTTGTTTGTTTTGACCCCTGCGTGGGTCTATCTTTCTGTTAACCCTTACGAGGGTATGTTATTGTTTAAGTCCCTGCGTGGACTATTATGTTATTTGTGTAAGTCCCTGCGTGGACTATTTTGATGTTTGTTGTTAAGCCCCTGCGTGGGTAAATCCTTGTTCAAACCCCTGCGTGGGTAAGTTGTTTAATTGAAAAGACCCGTTTAGGGCGACGTGTAACCTTTAATAAATTAATAGAATGTTATGTTTATAAATTTCATTTTTGCTATTATCTACATAAATATATTAAATGAAATAAATAAATCAAAATCATTCTTTTTTTAATAATAATCTGCCTAAGTAAATTTTAAATAAGAATCTTAAAGGGTGAAACCTAGCCTGAGTGTCATTTATGAAGACCTGGCCATGATGGTAAGACCTGTTTAAAAGATTCGTATCCCTGTTAACATCTGAAAATATGTTAACACTCCTGCCAGACGTGATTCATTAAAATCACACACGTCATTCTTATTATCGGATTCTTCAAAAGATTCCTAACCCAATATTATGATCTCTGAATCATTGGTTTAGGTCATCAATTAAGATGATCATATTTTGACCATACGTGGTAATATCGCGCCTACGGGCCCTGCTCATTTCCATATGAGCCAAAAGACAGTGGTAGCGATGACTCCCTATCAGATAAAGGTAATGAACTAGGTTCAAACCTTCAAACTTTGATTCTCTGAAATCATAGCTTATAATTTATAAGCGTCCTTGTGACTAGGCCTATTGTGCCAATATACCTTCATGTTTTGATTATCTGAAATCATAGCTTAAATTAAAAATGTCCTTGTGACTAGGCCTTTTGTGCAACAAATAAAACTGTTGTTGTTTTATAATTAGGATAAAATTTTGATTAAAATCCTAATTAAATACGATTAATAAATTAACCAAATATGGTCTCTGTTACCATGGTTGATGAATTACCCTAAGGGGCAATTCCATAATAAACTCCCAAATAAACTATTGTCCTTGTTTTCTGTAACAGTTCAATTAAAATGGCTAACTCAGACGAGATAAATAGTCATCCAGTGGAGAACATTGATAACGCCCGGATTAATTTAACGGGTGCTGAATTGAAAGCGTTGGTAGACGACGCAGTTACAAAGGCATTGGAACGGCAGTACGAAGAGTATAGTGGGACTCGTAGTAGGACCCTATCACCACAGCCTTCAAAGCCACCGTCCAAGAAGGACGAACCGAAGAAAGATGATGATCGACACTCCTCGAACCACCACAGTGCTCCATCTCAGCAGGTTGTACTAAACCAAGGACCCCGTGACAAGGGTTGCTCTTATAAATATTTTGTTTCCTGCAAACCCTGGGATTTCACTGGGGAGAAAGGTGCCATTGACTGTATGACGTGGCTGGATGAGATGGATACGGTTGTGGATATCAGCGGATGCGCTGAGAGGGATGTATTCAAGTTTGTGTCGCAATCTTTTAAGGGCGAAGCTTTAGCCTGGTGGAGATCTCTGATTCAAGCCACCGGGAAAATCCCATTGTACAACATGTCTTGGGATCAATTTGTTGCCCTTATCAGGGAAAATTACTGCCCTCAGCATGAGGTGGAGAAGATAGAGTCTGATTTTCTATCATTGGTGATGACAAACCTTGACTGTCAAGCTTACCTAACGAGCTTCAACACAATGTCCCGGTTGGTTCCTTATCTTGTGACCCCGGAACCAAAAAGAATAGCTCGTTTTATCGGTGGTTTAGCCCCGAAAATCAAGGCAAGCGTGAAGGCTTCCCGGCCAGCTACTTTTAGATCTGTAGCTGACATATCCTTGTCCCTCACTTTGGATGCGGTCAGACAGAGATCGCTGAGGAATAAGGAGGCTGAGAAGAGAAAACGTGAAGATGATAGTTCACGGAGGTCGAATAAGAAGCACCGTGGGAACGGTGACAACAAGAAAGGATCTGAGTCAAGGAAAGAAGGGCATCATTCTGGTGAGAAGCCCAAGTGCAAAGTTTGCAAGAAACAACACTTTGGAAAGTGCAGACTTGAGTCGAACTCATAGACTCAGTCAAAAACCTATGCATGTGGTATATGCAAGTCCACGGATCACAAAACCTTGGATTGCAAGAAGATGAAAGACGCAACGTGCTACCGTTGCAATGAAAAGGGGGACATTAAAACCAACTGCCCTAAATACACCAAGAAGCCTGAAGAGGCCAAGAAGACTAATGCTAGGGTCTTCAGAATGGACGCAAAGGAAGCGGTTCTAGACGACAACGTTATTACAGGTACTTTCCTTGTAAATGATGTCTATGCAAGAGTACTATTTGATTCAGGCGCTGATAAGTTGTTTGTAGATCATAAATTTTGCAAATTGCTGAATTTACCTATCAAAACCTTGAGTATAAATTATGAGGTAGAGTTAGCAGATGGCACCCTAGAAACCATCTCTATCGTGTTAGATGGGTGTGTTATATCCATTAAGAACCACTCTTTTCCTCTATCTCTACTTCCATTTAAGTTGGCCGGTTTTGACATAGTCTTGGGTATGGACTGGTTATCTCATAACCAGGCCCAAATCGTCTGCAACAGAAAGCAAGTGGTGATTAAGACTTCGTCTGGTGAATCACTTACCATTCGGGGAGATACCCAGTATGGGCTACCTGAGCAAGTGACTATGCTCAAGGCTTCAAAATGTTTAAAGAAGGGTTGTGTCATCTACATGGCACAAGTGATTATTGATGAGCCTAAACCGAAGATGGAAGACATCCCCGTCATTTCTGAATTCCCTGAAGTTTTTCCGGAAGAACTACCTGGTTTGCCACCAGATAGGCAAGTGGAATTCAGGATTGATATCATCCCTGGAGCAGCACCTGTTGCTAGAGCACCTTACAGGTTAGCACCAACGGAAATGAAGTAATTAAGAACACAACTGGATGAATTGCTAGCTAAAGGTTTCATTAAACCTAGTTCGTATCCTTGGGGAGCGCCAGTCCTGTCTGTCAAGAAGAAGGACGGATCGATGCGTCTGTGCATCGATTACCGTGAACTTAACAAGGTCACAATAAAAAATAGATATCCTTTGCCCAGGATCGACGATTTGTTCGATCAATTACAAGGGGCAAGTTATTTCTCGAAGATTGACTTGAGGTCAGGCTACCACCAACTGAAGGTTAGAGATGAAGAAGTACACAAAACTGCATTTAGGACTCGTTATGGCCATTACGAGTTCCTAGTGATGCCTTTTGGGCTCACTAATGCACCTGCCGCGTTCATGGATCTCATGAATCGCGTTTGCAAGCCATACTTAGATAAATCCATCATCGTTTTCATGACGACATTCTTATCTATTCGAAGAACCAAGCTGACCATGAGAAACACCTTCGCTGTATTCTTAAACTTCTACATCAGGAGAAGCTCTATGCCTAATTCTCTAAATGTGAATTCTGGCTTCATGAAGTCCAATTTCTTGGACATGTGGTTAGCGAGCGTGGTATCCAAGTGGATCCCGATAAGGTGGAAGCAGTTTTGAACTGGCAAGAGCCAAAGACGCCTACAGAGATTCGTAGCTTCCTGGGATTGGCAGGATATTACCGGCGTTTCATTGAAAAATTTTCAAGGATTGTTGCACCCCTAACCTCCTAAACTAAGAAGAAAGTTAAGTTTGTTTGGGGCCCCAAGAAACAAGAATCCTTTGATATCCTTAAACAAAAGCTGAGCAACGCCCCAGTACTGACATTGCCAGATGGAATAGAAATTTTGTGGTTTACTACGATGCATCGCACACTGGCATGGGGTGTGTACTTATGCAAAAAGGCAAGGTTATTGCCTATGCATCACGTCAATTGAAAGTGCATGAAATGAATTACACCACCCACGACTTGGAGTTGGGTGCCGTTGTATTCGCACTAAAACTGTGGAGGCATTATTTATATGGTATTAAGTGTGTGATCTATTCTGATCACAAGAGCCTCCAGCATCTGTTCAATCAGAAAGATTTAAACATGAGGCAACGCCGTTGGATGGAGACTTTGAATGATTATGATTGTGAAATCAGATACCATCCCGGCAAGGCGAATGTAGTTGCCGATTCCTTGAGTCGAAAGGAAAGGGTGAAACCCATCCGAATCAATGCCAAGCGCATGGAGATAAAGAACAGTTTGACTGAAAGGTTGTTAGCTGCACAGAAGGAAGCTGTGTTGGAAGCTAACTATCCTAACGAAAAGCTAGGGGTAGCTGAGGAGCAGTTAACTCTTAGCAAGGACGGAATTCTAAGATTAAATGGACGAATATGGGTTCCAATTTATGGAGGACTTCGAGATGTCATCCTCCAGGAAGCCCATAGTTGCAAATACTCCGTTCACCCGGGAGCTGATAAGATGTACCAGGATCTAAGGGCAAATTATTGGTGGATAGGCTTGAAAAAGTCTGTAGCTGCCTATGTAGCTAAGTGCTTGACTTGTGCGCAAGTCAAAGCAGAACATCAAAAGCCGTCAGGCCTACTACAACAGCCTGAACTTCCTACGTGGAAGTGGGAAATGGTAACTATGGATTTTATTACCAAGTTACCTAAGACAAGGAAAGGAAATGATACAATATGGGTTATAGTTGATAGACTGACTAAGTCAGCACATTTCTTACCCATCAAGGAGACTTATAGCAACGACATGTTAGCCCAGTTATACGTTGATAAGATTGTAGCCTTACATGGCATACCTGTGTCTATTATCTCTGACAGAGATACTAGATACACGTCACATTTTTGGAAAAGCTTCCAACAATCTTTGGGCACGCGTTTGAATTTTAGTACGGCTTACCATCCTCAGACAGACGGTCAGAGTGAGCGTACTATTCAAACTTTGGAAGACATGCTACGTGCATGTGTGATCGATTTGGGTGGTAGTTGGGATAACCACCTACCACTAATTGAGTTCTCCTACAACAATAGCTACCACACCAGCATAAAGGCTGCGCCTTTTGAGGCCTTATATGGTAGAAAGTGTATAACGCCCGTTTGTTGGGCGGAAGTTGGAGATGTCCAATTATCAGGACCAGAGATAGTCTTTGAAACAACGGACAAGATTGTCCAGATTCATGACCGTCTCAAAGCTGCCCGAGATAGGCAAAAGAGTTACGCAGATCCAAAGCGTAAAGCTTTTCACTTCGAAGTAGGTGACAAAGTATTACTAAAAGTATCACCCTGGAAGGGAGTGATGCGATTTGGTAAGAAAGGCAAGCTAAGCCCGAGATACATAGGACCTTTCGAGGTTATCGAACGTGTCGGGTCAGTTGCCTATAAGTTAAACTTACCAGAAGATCTCAGTGGAATTCACAATGTGTTCCACATCTGCAATCTGAAGAAGTGCTTCGCTGATGAATCACTGGTTATACCACATACAGATGTGCATATAGATGAGAGCTTGAAATTTGTGGAAAAACCTTTGTCGATTGAAGATCGCCAGGTAAAGAAGCTTCGAAGGAAGCATGTACCTATTGTAAAGGTCAAATGGGATGCCCGTAGAGGTCCCGAATATACGGGGGAGGTTGAATCCACGATGAAAGAAAAGTACCCTTATTTATTTCAGTAAATCTCGGGTCGAGATTTATTTTAAGGGGGTGAGGATGTAACACCTCGAAAATTCGTGTTCAATAAAATAACGACACGTGTCATGTGAAACAAAAAGCGTTGTAAACCCGGATTTAATAAAGATGTTTTGGCATGATTTAAAAGTGTCGTCATGTTAATTTTCACCTCTGAACGACCTCATTTATAAATCCCAAGACCCAAGTATATATATATCACACATCTAACATATCTTAAATCCAGGAATTTGTTGACAATAATTGAATTCGAAGTGCATGTAGGTTCCTATGGAAATTTCTACGGCAAACCTTCTTGTTTGGCACTTTTGAAAACGATCCAAGCAAACATAACATAATGGTAGGGTATGTAACTGTTCAAGGCTCATTTTAGAGGCCCCAAACTGATAATTGAAGTCCCAAATTCAGAAAAGATGGTTGCCCTTTCGAAATACTGAAAGATCAAAACTTTTTGTTTCTGCCCGAGGCTTGCACACCGCAAGCATGCACCCTTACGGTGCGCAAGCAGTGCCCAGCGACATGAAATGCTTCTGTTTGCTGTTTTAACGCTTGGAACTGAATTTAAACGATTTTCCACATATTTCTTGGCCCCTAAACAACCCCTAAACATCTAGGACACCTGTGGGAATGTTATGGTCAGTGCTAGACTTAGATGTCAACACTTTGTGGTGCCTTGATCACTATATAAAGCTCCAATGTGCAAACACTTTGATCATTCCTTCCTCAAACACCTTCTGATCAATTGTGGAGCACAAGAGCACCTTCCAGGCCTTCCTCATCAATCATTAGACACTTGTAAGTTTGCTTAACCTTCTTAAATAAAGTTTAGCTTAGTTATTTAGCTAAAAGTCAAACCGTCGTAATTACGGTTTGACTTCGAGATTAATTAATAATGGCTCAGTCAAATCTCGAATTAAAAGTACCTTTAAGTAGGTAATTATGTGGGTAATAAACCCTTAAAAGGGTTCCCCCTGATTCCCACTCTAACTAGGTCAAACGACGGGTCAAACTTACTAATAAAAAGTCAACAGAATGTTTAAATTACAATTTATGCATGATTAGCAATGTAGAACACATACTGTTTGATCATTAATATAACTTGGTAATGAATGTAGAAACATGTCTAAACATGTTCAATCCGACAATTTCCTGTTTAGACCCGGTTCGGAACCGAAAGTCGCATAGTTTGACTTATACTTTGACTTTCAGTTCTGACCCGTTATGGTATGTTTTAGAAATGCCTTAGAGCTTTATTTGGACCAGGTTACATGCTAGTATTACCCTCTGTGATTATACACCTCGGATCATTAGTTATCCAATTAATACGCATGAATCCGTTAATTGCTCATATGTTGACCATTATGCCCTTATTACCTTAAAACGTGATTTTTGGAAATGTAAAAGAGTAGAAACTTTAATTACTGATATATAAACTTGTATGCAAAGTTTGACATCAGTTTGAGGTGTAGATTAAGAGTTATGCTCGTTAGCATAAAATGAAAGCCTTATGTTAATTAAACGGCGTAATTAGCGTATAGCCTAGTTAAGCCTACTTTTTTGATATCAAACTTATTACCCACTGATGTAATATATTATTTTGGGATTTTTAATTAATTTTAGGCTGAGCATAACTAATAGTCGTAGGCTTAATCCGGTAATCGTCGGGTTTGCCCTTACGAGCCATAAAATGAATTTTACATATCTAATCAACTCCAAACCTTTTGCTACTGATTACATATGATAAATAAATTATTTTTAGCCTTCTGGAATAATAAAAATATCAGCCTTATGTATCGAACCCGGAAATGGCTTTAATTGCCTTTTTAAGCGTTTTAACTCATAGTATGTGCTATAACTATATTAAACATACAAGGGTTGATACCTACTGATATTTGAGGCAAATTATAATATTTTAATAGTAAGAAAATGTTGTTAAACTCAGAGTTCAGTTTTGAGCTTTTCGGCTTATGTGAAATTAACAAAATTCCCCTACGGGGCATAGTTTGGTTAAAATTGATAAATTTCACATATATACTTTACCCTACTGTTATAACTTAGTAAAATGAGTATTGTGGCTGATTATATCAGACCTGTAATTCAGAAGACTACTTAAACTCTTTTATCACCTTATAAATGACCAAACTACCCCTACGGGGCATAGTTTGTGTTTAAATTCATTTCGGGCATAATAAATGATATCTTACAGAGGTTACAACATATTTGGGGCATATTAACTTAGGAAACCTGTAAATGGCTCTCATTACTACCCGTTACGCTTATTACGCGTACGGTTCGGTTTATGTAACTAGTTTACATATATTAGCCGAAACGGGTCAAACCTTTTCGGTTTTATCTCAAAATCCAGAATGTGTAGGAAATACCCATATTAAACAAGTCTCTGAACTTGTCAGGTCTAAATCACATTCTATCCGGTCTTCGCTTAATCGTGCGTACAAACCGTGTCTTTGAAACTAACCGGTCTAAGCTTAAGCTTAACTAAAGACCCGTTAGGATTCTAATAGGTTATTATAAACCTTCGTTCCAGATTAGGAGTACCAGTAAAAGCTACGTGCGTTTGCTTATTGTGATTTATACATTGCTCAGGTAAATACTTTTAACTTATTTTCCCTATACGGGCTTGGGTTACGGTATATAGAATACCGCTTGATCGGGCATCAAATCTTCCATCGTTGGGTGGTTAATTGAATAATTTGATCGGCTCGTTTAAACAATCTTGTTTACTTAAAGCCTTTGGGGGGGGGGGGTTAATGACCATGTCCTGGATATCCTTGGCATCATTTTACGAAATGGCCACGACTTAAGCGCGGGGTGTAGGCGTACACCCGTCAGTGCACAAAAGAATAACGTGGTGTGTCTATTGATCTTTAACCCGGACTCGATCCGGGCTACTGAACGCACAAGGAACATGTAATTCATTCACAAGATTATATATTTAAATAATTCTCCTAAGTTAAATAAAATGTTTATGCCACGTGCATCCAAATCAATTTTCAATCATTTTCTAAAATGAGTCAGTTGATTGTATTTACCAGTGTAAACTGAAGTATTTTCCCAAAAAGATTAAATGCAGGTACTAAGCGTAATTGGCTGGGATTTCTCCTTAGCATCAATAGAAGTCTCGCAAGCTTAAGATGCCTAAAGTCTGTTGAACTATTATTTCTATTTTATTTTCGATCCGTCTGTGGATAAACAATCGACAGTTGTGATATTTAATATTACAATATTATATTCGGTTGAATTACATCTTACAATTTGCTTCCGCTGTGCATATTTATATATTGTGTTGTTTGACTATTATGTTGCCAACCACGTCACGATACTCCCCACCGGGCCCACCGGTGACACGTGGAAATCGGGGTGTGACAGGTTGGTATCAGAGCCAACACTGAGTGAATTAAACACTAGCCTTGTGTGTTTAATCTCAGTTACACAATTGCATAATTCTAAACTTTCGAGTCTAGACAAATAACTTAGGATAAATTCTACCTTGTTTGGTTTTTGTTTTGTCCTTTATTTTTATATATATTGTTGTTGTTATCTCATGCTATATTGATAGAATTAATAAAATGCCGCCAAGATTCTTTAGAAGAAGAAGACGAGGAAAGGGGCCAGTTACTGCCCCCAATGATAATGAAGCTGGACCTTCTAATGTGCGAGCTCCTTCGACCACAGAGAGTGACGATCCCCGGCAGAACCGGAGGAACCTCTTCGAGCCGGCTAGACGGTCGGTTTCACACAGCTCAACACCTCCTGTTCATAACCCTTATGGGCCACAGCCGGAGTACGAGCCCAACAACCCTCAACCCTCCTACATACCGTTACAGCGATCTTTATCGCATAATTCTTTTGGTGACCATACACCAGTTTTTAGTGGCCGGTTTAACCCGACAAATTTTATACAAGAACCAGTGGGTTTTAACCCATTGGGGCCAGAGGATCATTTCTCTGGCGATCACGCGGACGATATGGACGAGGATACGGACCCCGTCGAACCTGCCAGTGGTACACCAAACCATCCGATAGAGATCTCTGATGGATCTTCTTTCCACGGATCACCCTATGTTGGTCTAGATAGCTTTCAAGCTATGTTTACCAGGCACGAATGGTACTATACACCTCCTCGCCATTCACCGCCTCAGCAGCAGCAACAACAACAACAGGATCCCTCTGTGGATTCACGGTTTGTGGCAGTTACGCCACCACCGCCAGTTCAGCCGGCACCTCCGCAACCACCGAGGCGTAGGAGATCTGGACCGCGTATGTCTACACGGGGAGGAGATTTCCATTTCAGCTCTCCTCGGCAATCAAGTGGCAGCCATTACCCACCACATCAAGAAGATCCACAAATGGGTGGACCTTCACACCCAGTTGCACCGCAACCACCGCCGATGGGTTTTGATAACCCAATTCCGGCATACACGGGTTCCATGGCGTATAACCCGTTTTGAACAGCCAGTGCACACCAACTACAACTACGCCGAAGCCGACCCATACATGGTAGCGGCTAACTACAACACCCAAGGACCCTATGGAGACCCATGGGGAGTAGGGTACCCAACACATGGGTACCAAATACCTCTAAGACTTATTATCAGGCAACAATCGCAACCACCAAGATTTCCCCACCAGAGCGTGAAGAAATTCTGCAAAGGTTGGACCATGTAGAGCGAGAGTTTCACAGGGAACGAAGGGAGCGACAAACTTTCTTCCAAGGGTTAACGAGCCTAATTAAAGGGAAGAGCAAGAAGGACCACTGAATCCTTCCAATTTTTGTTGAGCCCCTGCGTGGGCCAGTCTTGCTGTATAAACTATAAACCCCTGCGTGGGTATGCTTGTTTGTTTTGACCCCTGCGTGGGTCTATCTTTCTGTTAACCCCTACGAGGGTATGTTATTGTTTAAGTCCCTGCGTGGACTATTATGTTATTTGTGTAAGTCCCTGCGTGGACTATTTTGATGTTTGTTGTTAAGCCCCTGCGTGGGTAAATCCTTGTTCAAACCCCTGCGCGGGTAAGTTGTTTAATTGAAAAGACCCATTTAGGGCGACGTGTAACCTTTAATAAATTAATGGAATGTTATGTTTAAAAATTTTTATTTTTGCTATTATCTACATAAATATATTACATGAAATAAATAAATCAAAATCATTCTTTTTTTAATAATAATCTGCCTAAGTAAATTTTAAATAAGAATCTTTAAGGGTGAAACCTAGCCTGAGTGTCATTTATGAAGACCTGGCCATGATGGTAAGACCTGTTTAAAAGATTCGTATCCCTGTTAACATCTGAAAATATATTAACACTCCTGGCAGACGTGATTCATTAAAATCACACACGTCATTCTTATTATTGGATTCTTCAAAAGATTCCTAACCCAATATTATGATCTCTGAATCATGGGTTTAGGTCATCAATTAAGATGATCATATTTTGACCATACGTGGTAATATCGCGCCTACGGGCCCTGCTCATTTCCATATGAGCCAAAAGACAGTGGTAGCGATGACTCCCTGTCAGATAAAGGTAATGAACTAGGTTCAAACCTTCATACTTTGATTCTCCGAAATCATAGCTGATAATTTATAAGCGTCCTTGTGACTAGGCCTATTGTGCCAATATACCTTCATGTTTTGATTATCTGAAATCATAGCTTAAATTAAAAATGTCCTTGTGACTAGGCCTTTTGTGCCACAAATAAAACTGTTATTGTTTTATAATTAGGATAAAATTTTGATTAAAATCCTAATTAAATACGATTAATAAATTAACCAAATATGGTCTCTGTTACCATGGTTGATGAATTACCCTAAGGGGCAATTCCATAATAAACTCCCAAATAAACTATTGTCCTTGTTTTCTGTAACAGTTCAATTAAAATGGCTAACTCAGACTAGATAAATAGTCATCCAGTGGAGAACATTGATAACGCCCGGATTAATTTAACGGGTGCTGAATTGAAAGCGTTGGTAGACGACACAGTTACAAAGGCATTGGAATGGCAGTACGAAGAGTATAGTGGGACTCGTAGTAGGACCCTATCTACACAGCCTTCAGCGCCACCGTCCAAGAAGGACGAACCAAAGAAAGATGATGATCGACACTCCTCGAACCACCACAGTGCTCCATCTCAGCAGGTTGTACTAAACCAAGGACCCCGTGACAAGGGTTGCTCTTATAAATATTTTGTTTCCTCCAAACCCCGGGATTTCACTGGGGAGAAAGGAGCCATTGACTGTATGACGTGGCTGGATGAGATGGATACGGTTGTGGATATCAGCGGATGCGCTGAGAGGGATGTAGTCAAGTTTGTGTCGCAATATTTTAAGGGCGAAGCTTTAGCCTGGTGGAGATCTCTGATTCAAGCCACCGGGAAAATCCCATTGTACAACATGTCTTGGGATCAATTTGTTGCCCTTATCAGGGAAAATTACTGCCCTCAGCATGAGGTGGAGAAGATAGAGTCTGATTTTCTATCATTGGTGATGACAAACCTTGACTGTCAAGCTTACCTAACGAGCTTCAACACAATGTCCCGGTTGGTTCCTTATCTTGTGACCCCGGAACCAAAAAGTATAGCTCGTTTTATCGGTGGTTTAGCCCCGAAAATCAAGGCAAGCGTGAAGGCTTCCCGGCCAGCTACTTTTAGATCTATAGCTGACATATCCTTGTCCCTCACTTTGGATGCGGTCAGACAGAGATCACTGAGGAATAAGGAGGCTGAGAAGAGAAAACGTGAAGATGATAGTTCACGGAGGTCGAATAAGAAGCACCGTGGGAACGGTGACAACAAGAAAGGATCTGAGTCAAGGAAAGAAGGGCATCATTCTGGTGAGAAGCCCAAGTGCAAAGTTTGCAAGAAACAACACTTTGGAAAGTGCAGACTTGAGTCGAACTCATAGACTCAGTCAAAAACCTATGCATGTGGTATATGCAAGTCCACGGATCACAAAACCTTGGATTGCAAGAAGATGAAAGACGCAACGTGCTACCGTTGCAATGAAAAGGGGGACATTAAAACCAACTGCCCTAAATACACCAAGAAGCCTGAAGAGGCCAAGAAGACTAATGCTAGGGTCTTCAGAATGGACGCAAAGGAAGCGGTTCTAGACGACAACGTTATTACAGGTACGTTCCTTGTAAATGATGTCTATGCAAGAGTACTACTTGATTCAGGCGCTGATAAGTCGTTTGTAGATCATAAATTTTGCAAATTGCTGAATTTACCTGTCAAAACCTTGAGCATAAATTATGAGGTAGAGTTAGCAGATGGCACCCTAGAAACCGTCTCGACCGTGTTAGATGGGTGTGTTATATCCATTAAGAACCACTCTTTTCCTCTATCTCTACTTCCATTTAAGTTGGCCGGTTTTGACATAGTCTTGGGTATGGACTGGTTATCTCATAACCAGGCCCAAATCGTCTGCAACAGAAAGCAAGTGGTGATTAAGACTCCGTCTGGTGAATCACTTACCATTCGGGGAGATACCCAGTATGGGCTACCTGAGCAAGTGACTATGCTCAAGGCTTCAAAATGTTTAAAGAAGGGTTGTGTCATCTACATGGCACAAGTGATTATTGATGAGCCTAAACCGAAGATGGAAGACATCCCCGTCATTTCTGAATTCCCTGAAGTTTTTCCGGAAGAACTACCTGGTTTGCCACCAGATAGGCAAGTGGAATTCAGGATTGATATCATCCCTGGAGCAGCACCTGTTGCTAGAGCACCTTACAGGTTAGCACCAACGGAAATGAAGGAATTAAGAACACATCTGGATGAATTGCTAGCTAAAGGTTTCATTAAACCTAGTTCGTCTCCTTGGGGAGCGCCAGTCCTGTTTGTCAAGAAGAAGGACGGATCGCTGCGTCTGTGCATCGATTACCGTGAACTTAACAAGGTCACAATAAAAAATAGATATCCTTTGCCCAGGATCGACGATTTGTTCGATCAATTACAAGGGGCAAGTTATTTCTCAAAGATTGACTTGAGGTCAGGCTACCACCAACTGAAGGTTAGAGATGAAGACGTACACAAAACTGCATTTAGGACTCGTTATGGCCATTACGAGTTCCTAGTGATGCCTTTTGGGCTCACTAATGAACCTGCCGCGTTCATGGATCTCATGAATCGCGTTTGCAAGCCATACTTAGATAAATCCGTCATCGTTTTCATCGACGACATTCTTATCTATTCGAAGAACCAAGCTGACCATGAGAAACACCTTCGCTGTATTCTTAAACTTCTACATCAGGAGAAGCTCTATGCCAAATTCTCTAAATGTGAATTCTGGCTTCGTGAAGTCCAATTTCTTGGACATGTGGTTAGCGAGCGTGGTATCCAAGTGGATCCCGCTAAGGTGGAAGCAGTTATGAACTGGCAAGAGCCAAAGACGCCTACAGAGATTCGTAGCTTCCTGGGATTGGCAGGATATTACCGGCGTTTCATTGAAAATTTTTCAAGGATTGCTGCACCCCTAACCTCCTTAACTAAGAAGAAAGTTAAGTTTGTTTGGGGCCCCAAGCAGCAAGAATCCTTTGATATCCTTAAACAAAAGCTGAGCAACGCCCCAGTACTGACATTGCCAGATGGAATAGAAGATTTTGTGGTTTACTACGATGCATCGCACACTGGCATGGGGTGTGTACTTATGCAAAAAGGCAAGGTTATTGCCTATGCATCACGTCAATTGAAAGTGCATGAAAAGAATTACACCACCCACGACTTGGAGTTGGGTGCCGTTGTATTCGCACTAAAACTGTGGAGGCATTATTTATATGGTATTAAGTGTGTGATCTATTTTGATCACAAGAGCCTCCAGCATCTGTTCAATCAGAAAGTTTTAAACATGAGGCAACGCCGTTGGATGGAGACTTTGAATGATTATGATTGTGAAATCAGATATCATCCCGGCAAGGCGAATGTAGTTGCCGATGCCTTGAGTCGAAAGGAAAGGGTGAAACCCATCCGAATCAATGCCAAGCGCATGGAGATAAAGAACAGTTTGACTGAAAGGTTGTTAGCTGCACAGAAGGAAGCTGTGTTGGAAGCTAACTATCCTAACGAAAAGCTAGGGGTAGCTGAGGAGCAGTTAACTCTTAGCAAGGACGGAATTCTAAGATTAAATGGACGAATATGGGTTCCAATTTATGGAGGACTTCGAGATGTCATCCTCCAGGAAGCCCATAGTTGCAAATATTCCGTTCACCCGGGAGCTGATAAGATGTACCAGGATCTAAGGGCAAATTATTGGTGGATAGGCTTGAAAAAGTCTGTAGCTGCCTATGTAGCTAAGTGCTTGACTTGTGCGCAAGTCAAAGCAGAACATCAAAAGCCGTCAGGCTTGCTACAACAGCCTGAACTTCCTACGTGGAAGTGGGAAATGGTAACTATGGATTTTATTACCAAGTTACCTAAGACAAGGAAAGGAAATGATACAATATGGGTTATAGTTGATAGACTGACTAAGTCAGCACATTTCTTACCCATCAAGGAGACTTATAGCAACGACATGTTAGCCCAGTTATACGTTGATAAGATTGTAGCCTTACATGGCATACCTGTGTCTATTATCTCTGACAGAGATACTAGATACACGTCACATTTTTGGAAAAGCTTCCAACAATCTTTGGGCACGCGTTTGAATTTTAGTACGGCTTACCATCCTCAGACAGACGGTCAGAGTGAGCGTACTATTCAAACTTTGGAAGACATGCTACGTGCATGTGTGATCGATTTGGGTGGTAGTTGGGATAACCACCTACCACTAATTGAGTTCTCCTACAACAATAGCTACCACACCAGCATAAAGGCTGCGCCTTTTGAGGCCTTATATGGTAGAAAGTGTAGAACGCCCGTTTGTTGGGCGGAAGTTGGAGATGTCCAATTATCAGGACCAGAGATAGTCTTTGAAACAACGGACAAGATTGTCCAGATTCGTGACCGTCTCAAAGCTGCCCGAGATAGGCAAAAGAGTTACGCAGATCCAAAGCGTAAAGCTTTTCACTTCGAAGTAGGTGACAAAGTATTACTAAAAGTATCACCCTGGAAGGGAGTGATGCGATTTGGTAAGAAAGGCAAGCTAAGCCCGAGATACATAGGACCTTTCGAGGTTATCGAACGTGTCGGGTCAGTTGCCTATAAGTTAAACTTACCAGAAGAGCTCAGTGGAATTCACAATGTGTTCCACATCTGCAATCTGAAGAAGTGCTTCGCTGATGAATCACTGGTTATACCACATACAGATGTGCATATAGATGAGAGCTTGAAATTTGTGGAAAAACCTTTGTTGATTGAAGATCGCCAGGTAAAGAAGCTTCGAAGGAAGCATGTACCTATTGTAAAGGTCAAATGGGATGCCCGTAGAGGTCCCGAATATACGGGGGACGTTGAATCCACGATGAAAGAAAAGTACTCTTATTTATTTCAGTAAATCTTGGGTCGAGATTTATTTTAAGGGGGTGAGGATGTAACACCTCGAAAATTCGTGTTCAATAAAATAACGACACGTGTCATGTAAAACAAAAAGCGTTGTAAACCCGGATTTAATAAAGATGTTTTGGCAGGATTTAAAAGTGTCGTCATGTTAATTTTCACCTCTGAACGACCTCATTTATAAATCCCAAGACCCAAGTATATATATATCACACATCTAACATATCTTAAATCCATGAATTTGTTGACAATAATTGAATTCGAAGTGCATGATAGGTTCCTATGGAAATATCTACGGTAAACCTTCTTGTTCGGCACTTTTGAAAAGGATCAAAGCAAACATAACATAATGGTAGGGTATGTAACTGTTCAAGGCTCATTTTAGAGGCCCCAAACTGATAATTGAAGTCCCAAATTCAGAAAAGATGGTTGCCCTTTCGAAATACTGAAAGATCAAAACTTTTTGTTTCTGCCCGAGGCTTGCACACCGCAAGCATGCACCCTTACGGTGCGCAAGCAGTGCCCAGCGACATGAAATGCTTCTGTTTGCTGTTTTAACGCTTGGAACTGAATTTAAACGATTTTCCACATATTTCTTGGCCCCTAAACAACCCCTAAACATCTAGGACACCTGTGGGAATGTTATGGTCAGTGCTAGACTTAGATGTCAACACTTTGTGGTGCCTTGATCACTATATAAAGCTCCAATGTGCAAACACTTTGATCATTCCTTCCTCAAACACCTTCTGATCAATTGTGGAGCACAAGAGCACCTTCCAGGCCTTCCTCATCAATCATTAGACACTTGTAAGTTTGCTTAACCTTCTTAAATAAAGTTTAGCTTAGTTATTTAGCTAAAAGTCAAACCGTCGTAATTACGGTTTGACTTCGAGATTAATTAATAATGGCTCAGTCAAATCTCGAATTAAAAGTACCTTTAAGTAGGTAATTATGTGGGTAATAAACCCTTAAAAGGGTTCCCCCTGATTCCCACTCTAACTAGGTCAAACGACGGGTCAAACTTACTAATAAAAAGTCAACAGAATGTTTAAATTACAATTTATGCATGATTAGCAATGTAGAACACATACTGTTTGATCATTAATATAACTTGGTAATGAATGTAGAAACATGTCTAAACATGTTCAATCCGACAATTTCCTGTTTAGACCCGGTTCGGAACCGAAAGTCGCATAGTTTGACTTATACTTTGACTTTCAGTTCTGACCCGTTATGGTATGTTTTAGAAATGCCTTAGAGCTTTATTTGGACCAGGTTACATGCTAGTATAACCCTCTGTGATTATACACCTCGGATCATTAGTTATCCAATTAATACGCATGAATCCGTTAATTGCTCATATGTTGACCATTATGCCCTTATTACCTTAAAACGTGATTTTTGGAAATGTAAAAGAGTAGAAACTTTAATTACTGATATATAAACTTGTATGCAAAGTTTGACATCACTTTGAGGTGTAGATTAAGAGTTATGCTCGTTAGCATAAAATGAAAGCCTTATGTTAATTAAACGGCGTAATTAGCGTATAGCCTAGTTAAGCCTACTTTTTTGATATCAAACTTATTACCCACTGATGTAATATATTATTTTGGGATTTTTAATTAATTTTAGGCTGAGCATAACTAATAGTCGTAGGCTTAATCCGGTAATCGTCGGTTTTGCCCTTACGGGCCATAAAATGAGTTTTACATATCTAATCAACTCCAAACCTTTTGCTACTGATCACATATGATAAATAAATTATTTTTAGCCTTCTGGAATAATAAAAATATCAGCCTTATGTATCGAACCCGGAAATGGCTTTAATTGCCTTTTTAAGCGTTTTAACGCATAGTATGTGCTATAACTATTTTAAACATACAAGGGTTGATACCTACTGATATTTGAGGCAAATTATAATATTTTAACAGTAAGCAAATGTTGTTAAACTCAGACTTCAGTTTTGAGCTTTTCGGCTTATGTGAAATTACCAAAATACCCCTACGGGGCATAGTTTGGTTAAAATTGATAAATTTCACATATATACTTTACCCTACTGTTATAACTTAGTAAAATGAGTATTATGGCTGATTATATCATACCTGTAACTCAGAATACTACTTAAACTCTTTTATCACCTTATAAATGACCAAACAACCCCTACGGGGCATAGTTTGTGTTTAAATTCATTTCGGGCATAATAAATGATATCTTACTGAGGTCACAACATATTTGGGGCATATTAACTTAGGAAACCTGTAAATGGCTCTCATTACTACCCGTTACGCTTATTACGTGTACGGTTCGGTTTATGTAACTAGTTTACATAAATTAGCCGAAACGGGTCAAACCTTATCGGTTTTATCTCAAAATCCAGAATGTGTAGGAAATACCCATATTAAACAAGTCTCTGAACTTGTCGGGTCTAAATCACATTCTATCCGGTCTTCGCTTAATCGTGCGTACAAACCGTGTCTTTGAAACTAACCGGTCTATGCTTAAGCTTAACTAAAGACCCGTTAGGATTCTAATAGGTTATTATAAACCTTCGTTCCAGATTAGGAGTACCAGTAAAAGCTACGTGCGTTTGCTTATTGTGATTTATACATTGCTCAGGTAAATACTTTTAACTTATTTTCCCTATACGGGCTTGGGTTACGGTATATAGAATACCACTTGATCGGGCATCAAATCTTCCATCATTGGGTGGTTAATTGAATAATTTGACCAGCTCGTTTAAACAGTCTTGTTTACTTAAAGCCTTTGGGGGGTTAATGACCATGTCCCGGATATCCTTGGCATCATTTTACGAAATGGCCACGACTTAAGCGCGGGGTGTAGGCGTACACCCGTCAGTGCACAAAAGAATAACGTGGTGTGTCTATTGATCTTTAACCCGGACTCGATCCGGGCTACTGAACGCACAAGGAACATGTAATTCGTTCACAATATTATATATTTAAATAATTCTCCCAAGTTAAATAAAATGTTTATGCCACGTGCATCCAAGTCAATTTTCAATCATTTTCTAAAATGAGTCAGTTGATTGTATTTACCAGTGTAAACTGACGTATTTTCCCAAAAAGATTAAATACAGGTACTAAGCGTAATTGGCTGGGATTTCTCCTTAGCATCAATAGAAGTCTCGCAAGCTTAAGATGCCTAAAGTCTGTTGAACTATTATTTCTATTTTATTTTCGATCCGTCTGTGGATAAACAATCGACAGTTTTGATATTTAATATTACAATATTATATTCGATTGAATTACATCTTACAATTTGCTTCCGCTGTGCATATTTATATATTGTGTTGTTTGACTATTATGTTGCCAACCACGTCACGATACTCCCCACCGGGCCCACCGGTGACACGTGGAAATCGGGGTGTGACATTTTTGCTTACAACACAGGAGATACATCTTCCAACACAAATACCAACACGAACCCAAAGACTGCTACCAAGGCGATCTCTAACTCTTTGAGTGTCGACAATGCATACGACACATACAACAAACCTCCAAAGCTAATGGCAATCGAGGATTATAATAGATGGGCGAAGAGGTTCGATGGGTGGTTAAAGGCATTTGCATACGATAGCTGGAAATGCATGAAAAATGGTTACAAGGCTTCAAGGGCAGATTATGAGAACTTGGATGAAACTGAACATGAAGAGTTCGTAGCTGAACAGAAATGCATTGCTCTATTACATCAGTCGGTTCGAGATAATATCATATCATAATTGATTACAACGACTCGAAAGACTTATGGGGAAAACTTGAAAAGAAATGTACAGGGGTGAGGAAATAATAAAAAATAAGAAATCTCTATTGAAAAAGGAATTTGATTTGTTTACATGTATGAAAAACGAGAGCGTACGTCAAATTATTGAGAGATTCTGTCATCTGATGGCAGAATTAGTCAGATATGGAATCAAGAAAGACGAAGATGAGATGGTTGATAAAATGTTCGAGGCTTTGCCAAATGAGCAAGACTGGCAATATTTCGGTCTCGTGCTAAAAAACACCAAGCCAATGGCAGAGATGACGGTAGACTGGTTGATTGAGCGACTTGAAGGTCACGAGCTGGAGATAAAGAAGATGAACACGGTGAGCAGCACGCCGTATCAACAAAACGTTGATCTATACTATCGAGGCAGTATGATTCCCAAAGTTACTTCACCAAAAACTGCCTTTAGTGCTGAAAGTTCAAATGCTGTGTCACAAGAGAAGCCCAGCAGTGGTTCTTCATCAAGCAGCGGTTACCATGGAACTGGTTCTAATACATCGTCTTCATCTGCATCGAACAATCAGCAGTCACAAAGTGCTTCAAAGAATGTATTCCAGTGCAACACTGCTATTAATTTGAACAACGCACATAATTTCAACGAAGAAACAACAATGCAGCAGATGGTATTCCTAGCAACAATTCTGGAGTCGTACGAAAGCTTAGTTGCTGGAAAGATTGGAAACACCAATCTCACCAAAGAGGATTACGATCAAATAGATCCAGAGGAGATGGAGCTGATTGATATACGCTGGTGCATGGCGCGTGTGATTCGCAGAGCTCAAAGGTTTATGGAAATTACTGGGAGAAATTATATTGGAGGTCCTTCGACGAAGCTCGGCTTCAACAAATCGAAAGTAACTTGCTTTAAATTCAAGCAGAAGGGACACTTCAAACGAGAATGTCGAAACTCTGCAGCCGATGAGACAGCAAATCCTTTTCACGATGATTATTATAGGAAAGCGGTTTATCATTGAAACCGTGAGGAGCCACCAAAGATGAAACAGCTTGAGGAAACCCCAAAAGAAAAATCAAGAGCTTTGGCGGTTATCAAGGATGATGAGGGACTTGATTGGAGCGAATTTTTTCCTGAAGAGGACGCGGTTGGTCATGCATTTATGGCAACTACTGAACCAGCAGCACCAGATTCAACATACAACCATGAAAGGGCTTTGGCACAAAGACAAAAGAAAAAGATCTACGACGCCTACAAAGAAGCCAAAAAGGCAAAAAGGTGGGATCCGGATTGTGAATGTTATTTTGATCCAAAGGGCAACATTTGCATTGATCCATCAACCATTGATCTCGAAACTCTCATGAAAGCAATTCCACCAGTTGAGGAACAGATCAAGATAGACGCAACAAAGATAGCCGAGAAAGAAAGACTCAAACTGGAGAGTCATGAAAGATGGTTGAAGTCCCAAGAGCCACAGAAAGTTGACGAAGGGATCATTGACACTGAAAAGGAGATGACAGCCGAGAATCTGAAAAAGATGGCAAACCAAGTTCTAATGGCGAAAGCACTTGAGGTAGATTCGAAGTCTGCTTCTAGTTCTGAGTCATCAGGAAAGGTCAGTAGTAGTGGTTCGTAAAACGAATCTGGTATGGCTGATTGTGCTCAAACATAAAGTGTTTGCAGAGGTTGCACGAAAGAGTGCAAAGTCTGCAACACACATACATGTCTCTCAAACAAAAGAATCCAGGAGCTGGTTGAAAAAATCGGTATAATCGATAAAGAAGTTCTAAGTCAAGATAAACTGGTTAAAGCTTCAAGTGAAAGAATCAAAGAATTAAGTGAAAAGATTGAAAAAGATAAAAGTGATGTTGAACGTTTTCAGAAAGAAAATGAAAAATTAATTCTAGAAAACAGAAAAATTTCTGAAAATTTTGATAAGCTCAAAAGATCGGTAAAAGATTCATATGAACGCAACGGTAAAACTCAAAAAGAAAATACTCATTTATCAGGAGTTCTTCAAGCAAAAGAAAAACTGATAAATCAGCAACTGGATGAGATCGCGAATCTCAAGCTTCAATACCAAGAAGCTAAAATCGAAAACGAGAGAATAAATCTGAAGCTAACCAGCTATAACTCCGCTAGCTTTGTTCTTCAGCACATAGTTCCCAAACCAATCAGGAAGAACAAAGCTGGTGAGGATGTCTACTCAGACGGAACAGGGGTGGGTTATCATAATGTTCCACCACCCATGTGCAACAATTTCACAAAGAAAAAAATCTGGGTTGGCTAACGAATCTGAATCAAATGAGAAAACCGATGTTAAAAACTTGCCAGAAAACATTGATGTCACATTCACTTCACAATCTGATGAGGACAGTATTCAATCTGAAGTTGTGAAAAATGTTGTTGAAAATGTGTTAAAATCAGACAACGATTCCATAGAAGAGGATGACTGTTTTCTAAATAATTACATTCCAAAACTTAAGTCCCAGGACAACTTAAGTGACGAATCGACTCTTGTCATGTACGAGATGGACGGATCAGATAAGTTGTACTCGGATACTGAGTTTCCGATCAAGAATGTGAATATGGATAAACTGAAGAAGGTTTTCAAACTTGTTAAGATCGATGTTTCTGAGGTTAAGGGGTTAACAAGTTCTAAGAGGTTATTGAACTTTGAACGTGATAAATCTTACTACAAAAAACCATTTGTGCCACCACGTTTTAACAAAAAACAATTAAAACAGATGGTCAGGTGGATATCAGGATGGTAAGAATTACCCAAGAAAGAATTTTCAGAAACAGAAGTTTGTTGAAAAGAAAGTGTTTGTAAGAGCTCAAGCTCAATTTCCGAACACGAATCGGAAATCTTTTCAAAAACGAATGAAGAATTTTTTTTGCTAAAAAGACCTCACAGCCGCAGACTGAAGGTAAAAGTCGGGATGTTGACACACGTATTTGCTTCAAATGCAACCAAGTTGGTCACATTGCAAGAAAGTATACCAATTTGAAACCTAAGTATGTGGTTGTTGAGAATTCAAAAAAGAAAAATGATGTCAAAGGCAAAGCGCCTATGTTTGTTGAGAAGAAGATTTTGAAATCTGAAAACGATAAAATCAAATATGAACCCGTTAAACAACCTGTAAAGAAGAGTGATCATTTTTATAAACGGGTTGCTTCTCCACAACAAACATGAAAGCCAAAATCTCAAGCAAAGACATCAAATGATCCAAAACCAAAGGTTTCTGACACTGCTGCAAAACAATCATCTTCAACCAAACCGGTTAAGATGAATGTACCTTTGGATTTTTACCAAAAGCTTGAGAAACAAACTTCTTCGACCCCACCGGGCAAGAAGTATGTTCCAAAGAAGGTTCAACCATCTGATCAACCTCAAAAAGACGAATTCTTTCTATACAAAGAGGTTGAGTTTGGAACCGATGATAGTTTGAAAATGAACGACCCCCACCACTATATACAACGAAAACTCACATGAACGTCAAGCTACACGAGTCAAAGGAGGCTTGGGTTGCTTCAACTTCTAACTAATTGTTTGTGAAATGTGCAGGAGCTCCCAAGATCTATCTCGAAGTGGATTATGGATAGTGGAGCGTCCCGGCACATGACAGGGAGAAAGACCCTGTTATACGACATTAGAGGTTTCAACGGTGGTTATGTTGGTTTCGCGGGAAACCAAGGAGGACGTATTATCGAGGAAGGCACGTTATCTAATGGTGTCGTTACATTTGAAAGAGTCAACTACATACCAGAGCTGGATAACAATTTGCTCAGCATTTCTCAGATTTGTGACAGGATGTACACAACTCACTTTACTGACAAGGAATGTCTGATTCTGAAGCCGAGATTTGTTATTCCTGGGGAGTGGATCATAATGTGAGCACCAAGGGTAAACGATCTGTACGTGTTGGACATGAGCGTTGCTACGACTACCACGGGTCACCCTCAGTGTTTCGTATCGAAAGCTACCGAGAAGGAGTCAGTGCTATGGCATCGAAAAATGGGCCACATTCACCTACGTAAGATGAACTATCTGGTGCATAATGATCTTGTTAATGGTGCTCATCTGAAGAGTTTTCACCCGGAGGGAGAATTTATTAGCTGTTTGAAAGGAAAGCAACACAAGAAATCCCATCCCAGAAAAACGGTGAACTCAGTCTCAAAACCACTTGAAAGACTTCGCATGGATCTCTTCGGTCCCGTGAATGTCAAAAGGATTACTGGAGATCTTTACTGCCTAGTGGTTACTGATGATTATTCGAGATTTTCGTGGGTGATGTTCCTGAAGTCGAAAGATGAAACATTTGAGAGTTTGCTGAAGTTGTTCAGAAAGATAGAAAATCTGTACCAGACCCGCATATGCAGATTAAGAAGTAATAATGGTACGGAATTCAAAAACAACAAAATGGAAGAATTCTGTAACAGAAGAGGTATATTGCAAGAATTCAGCGCGCCATACACTCCACAGCAGAATGGAGTTGCAGAAAGAAAGAATCGGACGCTGATCGATACGGCACTGACGATGTTAGCTGATTCAAAGCTCCCTATCAACTTTTGGGGAGAAGCTGTATCTGCTGCTTGCTATACTCTCAACCGGGTACTCACTGTGAAGAAGCATAATAAAACGTGTTTCGAGCTCCTCAACAAACGCAAGCCTAATTTGGAATATCTAGAGCCGTTCGGGTCTCCCTGCACAGTTCTAGATCCCGATGGAAAGTTTGGGTCAAAGAGTTTGGACGGTATCTTTGTGGGCTATTCCAGTTCACTCAGAAGAGTTTTATTCCAAGTCTCGGGAGGATAATCGAAGCTCAGCACGTGGAATGTCAAGGTTACACATTGCCTCCACAGAAGCCCGCAAACTCATGGCGATTCAATTATGATGCCTTATGGGATTCATTCGAGTTAGAAGAAGAGCCAGCGTACTTTAATGATTTAGACATATTTCGGGATTATGAAGAATCCCAGGATAGATTGCCAGCAAAGTCTTCTAAACGTCAACATACTTCCAATGATCATGAAGCTGGTCCAAGTCAAATTGGTGAAGGTGATGATATACAGGAATCTCACACTTCGGAACAAGAGCCTGCTCCAGAAAATCAGACGATAGTTAATGATGAGGATTCAGAGTCTGATTCGGTTAGCCCGACCTTTGATCGCGGTGATTCAGAATCCGAGGGGGAGCAGATCCAATCTTCAGACCAGACAGTTCATGTTGATGAACAAGTTGCAGACCAGAATGTCACAAATTTGGAAGGCGAGGTGAACGTTCCCCGTAAAGTTATGCCGAGGACTCTATCTTATCACCTCGAGGAGTTGATTATAGGAGAACTGCAATCAGGAGTTTGAACAAGAAGCCATATTGACCATGCCCTTACATGTTTTTATACTAAAATTGCTCCATTACAAACTGAATTCTCACTCAGTTGCTTTATTTCGCAGATTGAACCTCAAACATATAATGTCACACCCCAACCGATGGCGGAAACATCGGGGCATGGCACTGAGCGAAACAGATTGTCCAGAAGTTTCCATAACAATTATCATTACCAATCAATTTAAAATAACATGTCCCATACCATGTCTCAAAAGGCAAACAAATTATTACAGATAAATCTAGGCAAATTGTTCTGTTTTGACAACTCAGGTTTCATTAGTACAGACAACTATTTGTTGGTTACTAAGACTATTTCCTAGCCTTGATTTCCAAGAAAATAGACACCTTAAGCACCTGTCACATACGTTAAAATAAAGTCAATGCACAAAGTGTAAAGGCGAGTATACAAGTTTAATAATAGCATATAGAGTTCGAAATAGTTTACGCATAACCAGCACGTACACTGAGTAAAACGAAGCATGTTAGTTATCGACATGAACCTATCGATACCAATGACTGCGGGTTGACTGCCCAAGGCAGTTCGTAATACATGATCACCACTGCAATCCATGCAAATAATTGTCCTTAACAACCCCCGCATGAGCGGGTGCTGAGTCCAAACTATAGTACTATTGTTGCTAAGGCAGGTAGACAGCATTCCATGTGTAAACATAACAAACAAGCATTCATTAAGTCACGTATAACATGCGGTAACGGTTAGCGTTTAAAGTATTGCGTAGTGTGTTCGATTGTGATGTTGTATAAGTAACGTATGTAACACCCAAAAGTGCGTAAAGCAAAAAGGGATCGAGTATACTCACAGCGATTGATGGATTGAAGGGAGTGCTAGAGAGCAGGGTTAGCCTGATCAGAACGATAGCATAACGATAAGTGACGCGTAAAACGGTGCAAGGTGTAAGTGGCTCGGACAACAGTTTGATCGGATGGTAACCCGGTCGGAAGGCTAGTCGTACGGATGACAATCCGCTCGGATGGTTATCCGGTATGACGGTAGTCCGGTCGGATGACTATTCGAGAGGATTGTTTCTCCCTTTGAGAAGGATGTGTTTGTGTATGATGGCTTGACTTTTGAAGTTTTTGTTGTAGCATTTTGAAAACATCGAAGTATCTCTATCTTTCAGGTCGGTCGACTTCGAGCTTTCATCAAGTTGTCTCGAATTTTGAGAAGGATGTGTTTGTGTATGATGGCTTGCGTCGTCTATCGGCATAACTTTTCTGTCGACTTCGAGCTTTCATCAAGTTGTCTCGAATTTGGAGGACTTTGTCGGTCGTTTCTTGCAATAGCTCAGGACCGGTTAATTGCGAGAGACCGATCTCGTGCCACACAATAGGCGATCGAGATTTTCTTCCGTATAAAGCCTCGAATGGTGCCATTTGAATGTTGGAATGATAAATGTTGTTATACGAGAATTCGACTAACAGCAGGTATGTATCCCAATTACCACCGAAGTCTATGACACACGAACGGAGCATGTCTTCAAGAGTACGAATCGTTCTTTCAGTCTGACCGTCAGTTTGGGGGTGGAATGCGGTACTTAGATTAAGCGATGTACCGAGAGCCGTTTGAAACGTTTCCCACAGTCGCGAGGTAAACCGAGCATCACGGTCAGAGATGATGTCACGAGGAGTCCCATGATTACAAATGATCTCGTTGGTGTAGATTCGAGCTAATCGTTCTACCTTGTAGTCTTCCCGTATTGGCAAAAAGTGAGCTGCTTTGGTCAACCGGTCAACAACAACCCAGATGCTGTCGTGACCTGATGACGTGTGCGGAAGCTTTGTTACGAAGTCCATAGCTATACTCTCCCACTTCCACATAGGGATTGGCGGTTGTTCGAGTAAGCCAGAGGGTCTTTGGTGTTCAGCCTTGACTCTTGCACAAGTCAGGCATTTTCCAACGTAGAGGGCAATATCCCTTTTCATGCTGGGCCACCAGTACTTGTAGCGAAGATCCTGGTACATTTTGTCGGCACCGGGATGAATAGAATACCGGGATTTGTAGGCTTCGTCCATCAAAATCTGTCGCAAATCGGTCCGTTTAGGGATCCAAATTCGGTCCAGAAAGTGGAATATCCCATTCGACTTATTCACAAGCTGGGCTCCATCGTGGTAGATTCTTTCCTTCTTCAGAGTGCGTTAATTAAAACATGCATGCTGAACTTCGCGGATGAGAGTTTCGAGATCATATTGGGCTTGGACGTTACGAGTGCTAAGCAGATAGCTCCGTCTGCTGAGTGCGTCGGCAACAACATTTGCTTTGCCTGGGTGATACGAATCTCACAGTCGTAATCGTTAAGAAGTTCTACCCATCGGCGTTGACGCATATTAAGTTCCTTCTGATTAAAGATATGTTGTAGGCTCCTATGATCGGTGAAGATCGTACACTTGGTACCATACAGGTAGTGTCGCCAAATCTTTAACGCAAAAACAACTGTGCCTAGCTCGAGGTCATGGGTTGTATAGTTCTTCTCATGGATTTTGAGCTGACGAGATGCGTAAGCTATAACCTTGTCCTTCTGCATAAGAACACAACCAAGACCAAGGTTGGAAGCATCACAATAGACAATGAAATCGTCGTTTCCGTCGGGCAATGTGAGAACAAGAGCATTTCAAAGCATGTGCTTGAGGGTTTGAAAGGCAAACTCTTGTTCAGTTCCCCAAACAAAAGGCTTGTCTTTATGCGTGAGAGCAGTAAGCGGCACAGCGATCTTTGAGAATCCCTCGATAAATCGTTGATAATAGCCCGCTAGTCCGAGAAAAGAACGAACTTCAGACGGGTTCTTAGGTGTAATCCAACTCTTAACTGCTTCAATCTTCGCGGGATCGATGTGAATACCCTGACTATTGACAATGTGACGCAGAAACTAAACCTCCTCTAGCCAGAATTCGCACTTGGAGAATTTGGCAAAGAGTTGATTCCCCTGGAGTAGCTTGAGAACCAAATGTAGATGTTGCGTGTGTTCGGCTTTCGATTTGGAATAGATCAAGACATCGTCGATGAACACGATGACGAAATGGTCGAGATATGGTTTACACACGCGATTCATCAGATCCATGAAAACCGCGGGTGCGTTGGTTAAACCAAAAGGCATAACAACGAATTCATAATCGCCATAACGAGTGCGAAACGCAGTTTTGGGTATATCCTCTTCTTGAATGCGTAGTTGGTGATATCCTGAGCGTAGATTGATCTTCGAGAAACACGTAGCACCTTGTAGCTGATCAAACAAATCGTCAATGCGAGGCAGGGGATAACGGTTCTTGATAGTTAACTTATTCAGTTCCCGATATTCGATGCACTTCCTGAACGACCCATCCTTCTTTTTGACGAAAAGGACTGGCGTGCCCAAAGGAGAGGTGCTCGGGCGAATGAAGCCTTTCTCAAGTAATTCCTGGAGTTGGTTCAAGAGTTCACGCATTTCAGACGGTGCGAGTCGGTAAGGAGCTTTGGCAATAGGGTTGACTCCAGGAATGAGGTCGATACGAAAATCGATATCACGACTTGGCGGTAGACCGGGAAGATCGTCAGGGAACACATTAGGAAATTCACGAACCACAGGAACGTCTTTCACTTCTGTCTTTCCTTTCTTTTCCTTCTCCGCTACTACAATGTTAGCCAAGAAAGCGCTGTATTCCTTGCGGAGATACTTGCTAGCTTGGACACACGACATGAGTTTGAGACCCTTCGAAGCAGTTTCGCCATAAACACATAATAAATCACCATTCGCGAGCGAGAATCGAATCATCTTATCGAAACACACAACTTCAGCATGGTTTTCGCGAAGAAAGTCCATGCCTACTATGACGTCAAAACTTTCGAGTTGCATCGGAATGAGGTCGATCGGGAAGATGTGATTGTTGAGCTCAAGAGTACAATCACGAAGAACATAATTAACGGCGACAGTTCTTCCAGTGGCGACTTCAACATCGAACGTCGAGGGGAGATGGGAGCATTTACGACTAAGGAGCTTCTCGAATTCGAACGACACAAAGCAATTATTGGCTCCAATATCAAACAAACATGAAGCATAAATACCATTCACAAGGAACGTACCATTGACCACGTTGTTGTTAGCCTGGGCTTGGCGTACATTGATGTTGAAAGTTCTGGTGCGTACGGCTTGTTGCTGTTACTGAGGTTGCTACTGCTGGTGTTGCTGCTGCTGCTGGGGCTCCTGCTTCATGACCCTGTTCGGGCACATGTTCGCAAAGTGGTTTGGATCACCACATGCGAAGCAAATTCGGGCGTTGACCGCGGGTGCCTGAGCTGCTTGTTGGCCTTGCGGGGCTGGTAGCAGAGCTTGATGAGCGGTGGCTTGAGCTGGGGCTTGACGTGGACCAGTACAACAATTAGCGGTGAAGTGGTCGTACATGTTGCAGTGAGCGCAGAAACGACAGGCGAGACCCACCGGGTGATGATAAGAGCATGTCGGGCAAGCCGCGTGGGGGCCTGTGTATGCACGCTTTACTGGTGGTGCATAAGGAACTGGTGCTGGACGGTGATGATGCTGCTGCTGGGCCGGTACGGCCTGGAGAGGAGCAGCAGTGGTAGTGACAGCATAGTTCTTGTTTCTGGAGCTGCTGTTGTTGTTCTTCTTCTTGCGATGTGAGGACTTGGACGATTGAGCGGTGGCGGTTTCAGCAGTTGGTGCGGCGGTGACTTGGTGCAGACTCTTTGAAGCTTTATCCCAAAAACCAGCTTTTACCCGCTTGTCGTTGATTTCAGCGGCAAGCAAGTATGTTTCTTCGATCGTCGCAGTCTTTGCGGCATGCACAAAATCCGCAACACAGTCGAGTAAAGCTCGAATGTACTGCTTGATTGCCATGTCAGACGTCTTCACTTGATCGGGGCAGATGATGCTGAGCTGCTTAAAGCGAGCAGTCAGGGCAGCATTGTTACCTTCCTTCTGCTTAATATTCCAGAACTCGTCCTCCAGCTTTTGGCGTTCATGGGGAGGACAGAACTCATCCATCATGATGGCCTTCAACTCTTCCCAGGTCAGCTCATAAGCTGCATCATTTCCGCGTTTGGTTCTCTCGGCCGTCCACCAGTCTAATGCGCGGGACTGGAAGATGCCGGTAGCGTTGAGAGTGCGGAGATTTTCCGGACATCCACTCTGGCGCAGAGTGACTTCGATGGAATCGAACCATTGAAATATAGCCGTCGGGCCATCTTCTCCAGTGAATTCCTTCGGACCGCATGCCTTGAACTGCTTGAAGCTGAAAGCAGTCTTGGTAGCAACTTTAGGAGCTTCGGTTCTCGACTCCTCAGACGATTTGCTGGCGTTCTCGTAAATCTCACTCATGATCTGAGGCACAACCTTGGCCACTTGTTTTGCGAGGATGGCAGCAAGGCGTTTGTCCCTCTGTTATTGACGAGAGAGTCGTGGGTGACGGTGTCCAGATGATGGTCCAGCTGACATTATCTGCAACAGACATCGTCATAGGTCTCAGACACGTCATAATCGAATCTCACCTCACACGTCTAATACTTACTAAAGCCTAGGAACACGCATAATCATGTAAACACATAGGCACAAAATCACAGATTCACATAAACACAGAAGCAAATAAGTACGTAGGGCACAGAATCACAGAAACACATAAATCATAGAGTCACAGACGCATTTAAGCACAAGAGGTAGTCAGAATACAGAAACCTATCATTCACAGTTCGCGAGTGTTCGAATATAGCGATCGCGAATAGCATGGCGAGTAGTATAGTATAAGCGTATATCATAGCATAAGGTCATCCATAGCGATTTATCAGCGTTTTGAGATAGAAATGCAGTGCGAGTCGTGCGTGTCGATCGATGTGAAAGCAAAAATCAAATAAATCTCCAAAATTTAAACACATAAACAGGTAAACACACATATAAGCACATAAAATCGATGAATCATCAGAGTCAGCAGTTGCGGGCTCAGAATCGAAACACATAAAATCGAGAAATAGATCGTCTGCGGCTATTAGACGTTGACTATCCAAAGTGATTTAACTATTCACAAGGACTTGTTGTACACATCTGACCTCCAGGACTGTGCTTTTGCCTCGATTCTTGGGCGTTTGGCACGCATCCCGTTAGTCATATTGTGACTTCAGGTAGTTGGAGTCCGTCGAGACTTTGGTGAGAGTTTTGTAAAACCAAAATGAGTCAGAACAACTATCAAGGTTCGGGTTCACTCCTGACTTAACAACTTTTGCTCCTGAGCTTTTAATATAATAGAGACAAAAATCGGCGCTAAAGTATGGATTTCACTCCTGGTTCAACGCGAATTCTCGCGTTTTGTAGATGAATACAAATCAAATAGGCAATTTAATCGAGAGTTTGCGGTTTTCACACCTAATCTCGACTTAATCGCTTATTCACAATTGAAAATTCGAGTGCAGTGATAGTGTAGCATAGGCGAGAATAGCGAGAAATGGCGGAAAGCTTATACATAGTCCCTAACGGATATGCACAGGTCGGTCTGTTGGTTCCTAACTATAGACTAGGTCTCTAAGACTTCGACCCAGACTAGGCCGAGTCTTGCCTAATTCCCTATAGTTATGGCTCTGATACCAACCTGTCACACCCCAACCGATGGCGGAAACATCGGGGCATGGCACTGAGCGAAACAGATTGTCCAGAAGTTTCCATAACAATTATCATTACCAATCAATTTAAAATAACATGTCCCATACTGTTGGTGCAGTTGTCTGTCGACTTCATCTTTGTTCGAGTCTTGTATTAGAAGAGAAGTTTTGGAAGCCCAGAGATTGATAAAGACTGAAGATGCGAAGACTCGATACTTCAGACTCGTCAACATCCGAGGGGGAGTCTGTTAGTGCATCCGTCTGTCGACTTCGTCTTGTATCGAGCCTTATACTAGAATTGTTAGATCAGGACGCGTTGTACGAGGAAAATAGGAGGTTTTGGATGTGTTTATGCTAATTTCGCTTGAAAGTGTCATGTGACATTTCAAACGAAATTAACATAGTTAATTTAGTTTGAAGAGGTACATGACACCTTCAAACGAAATTACCCTCCCTATATATACCTCCTCATACGAAATCATTTGTAACCTTCTTGATTCCGACGCCGAAGTGCTGTCGAAGTGTCTACGTGCTGTAAATTGCTTCAAGATCAATAAACGAGACAGTTAATAGTGAATACAAGCTAAACAAAGACAGAATCAATGAATTCTGCCTCTGATTCTGTCTGAGACCTATTCTGATCGACTCGTTAAGTCGTTTCACGATCCTACATGTGGTATCAGAGCTCAGGAGGAAGAGTTCTTACCGTTTAACTCGTTTTCGCTGGAAAATTCTGATTTCTACCCCTTCTTTTCAAAATTAATCAAGTTTTCACGGTTAAAATCGGCTAAATTTCTCACAGTGTGTGCGTAATTGTGTTTTAACAAATCCTTGAGAGTTTCAGACCTTAAATCGGACAAAAACTTGATAAATTGGACAAAATTTGGACCGAATTGGTGACATCATGCTGATTTCGTTTGAAATGGCTTGATAATTTCGTTTGAGAGTGCACCTTTTGACTGATTTCGTTTGAAAATACATGGTAATTTCGTTTGAATTGGGTATCTAGCTTGAACAACTTGGCTGATTTCGTTTGAGATTACTTACTGATTTCGTTTGAGATTACCTGCTGATTTCGTTTGAAATTATCTTGTAATTCCGCTTGAAGGTTGTGATCTAGTTTGAAAGGGATTTCGCTTGAAGGGTATTCCGTTTGTATTTGGTATTTTGTTTGAAAAGTATCAGATCGTGTGAACAGTTTGACTAAACCACGTGAATTCATCAGAGTTTTATCAGCCAAATCGAATTGAAGATATAATAAAGGTTGTCGGCCATTATAGAAATTGATTATCCAGTTTACATGTGATATATCGCTCCAATTAGCATTCAAAGGTCAATTAGTTGTCGGCTCATGACTGCAGTTTGCTATTGAATATCACCAACCCACATGACTTGGTATCAATGAATATTGAATTCAATTCAGACGCATTAATTGTTGTCGGCCATTTATAATTGAAGAAGAAAAATTGCAGAGTGATTAAGTGGGCTTGGATCAAAACTTTTGGGCTGAAAATTTTAGAGATTGAGCTGGTGTTTCATTTGAATTGAGATTTTGAGATTGTGCTGCAATTGATTCAATATAATCATTTGGGCTGATTTTTAAACTTTGGATCGTGGGCCGACACAATTTGAAGTTTAAGTTTTAAACCGTGTTTAATTTGTGGGCCGCTGCTTGTGGATTAAAATTGGGATACAAACGTTTAGTGTGTCTCGTGAAAAATTGAATTTTGTGGACTTTGAACATATCTCCAGGTTGTACGAGGTGCGTCAGATTGTTTGCATCCGGTCGTGTGGTTTGACCAATTCGTTTGAAAAGTCTATTTTGTGAACATTTAACCGAAACATGGATTCTGAAGAAGAGATAGCGTATTATTATTATGAATCTCAGCAGTATATTCCAATAAAGCAAGAAGAAAGAATAGTCTCAGCAAAAGAAGTTTCGGAAAAAGTTCCGGTTTTTGATCACTCGTCTGATGAAGAGAGTGACAATTATGAAGAGGAAATCCGGGAACTTGAATATCTTAAACAACAACTTTCACCTATAAATCATAATGGAAGGTCCTTTTATGCAGGTAAAATTGAAAAGATTAAAGAAAACCAAGCTGCAAAAAGGAAGAATCAAAAGGCAGTAACTGTTAAAGAAGAGATCAAAGCTGAGAAAGAGAAAAAAACAGCAACAACTGAAGAACAAATTCCAGCTGTCGAGATTCAGAAAGAAGAATATGAAAAGCCTGTATCTGTGAATCCTGAACCAGTGTTAAAGATAGAAGTTGCAGAAATTGCACCTATCTTTGATCATTTATCAGAAAAAGAGAGTAAGGATGAAAGTGTTCATGAGGAGAAAAAACAGGTTGAAAACATGTCAGCTATGAAGGTTGAGACAAAAGCTGATGATAAACAGATTCTTGAGATGTGCTTAACTTGTGAAAAATTGACATCTGAAAATGCCAAACTCTTGAAGAATGTTGAGAGTTTGACATTAGATAATAAAAATTTTAAAAAATCAGAAAATGTTTTGAAAAATCAAATAAAGATTTTAGAAGATGAAAAATCTGTTTTTCGCAAAAATAATATTGAAAAACAAATTGCAATAAACTCTCATCTTCAGAAAATTATTCAGCTCGAAAATGAAGCTGAAATTGCTCGAAATAAAATTGATGAGTTAGAAAATAAATTGAAAGGTTTTGCGAATACTTCATCGATTCCCTGTCCAAAACCGATCAATTCTGTTCCAATAAGTGGCAATGTCACAAATTTTGACAAAGTCAAAATTGAAGATTGTGATGAGAAAACTGATGATGAAGTTGAGAAAAGAAAAATATTTTTGAAATTAAATGAAATATTTCAAGAAACTGTTTTACATTCTATTGAGAAAGGTGAATGTTCAACGTAAAAACCTGTAAAGAAGAATGTGGAACAAAAACAAAAAGATAAAAAGCCGAAAAATCTTCAAAAAGAAAATAAAAGCTCATCAGTTCAATCATCCAATCGTGATAAAAAACCACAAAAATTGGAAAATCAAAACTCAAAAATTGTTGGTAATAAGTGGTGCAGGTTTGACCACAGTGCTTCAAAACCAAATCCAGCTTTCAAGAGGAGTGATGATTACCACAAAGCCAGACAATGCTATGATCTGAATGTTTGGTATGAAAGTGGTGAATGGTACGATAACAGAATGTGCTATAACTGCGGTTTTAGAGGACACATTGCTGTTAACTGCCAAAGACGGTGTTTTGAGACAAGAAGATGCTATAACTGCAAAATCAAAGGACACATTGCCAGAGACTGCCCAATGAGATCAAAGGGAAGATCGAGGGCTGAATCTCAGAAAATGGCAAAGAAACCAGTCAATGTCAAAGCAAAGCCCAAAGAAAAAAAAGTTCAAGAACATAAAGTTCAAGAACAAAAAGTTCAAGAAAAGAAAGTTAAGCATTCACAAGGGCAAAAAGACAGACTGAGGAAGAAGAGAAAGAAAGCACGAGAGTATCTTGAAAGGATTTTGTCATCGGATTCAGCCGTCAAAGCAAATAACAGTTCTGATAAATCGTCTTGCTCTCCAAAGAATGAAAAATCTAGCAAAACGGATTCATCAGATACAAATCTGAGGACGAAAGGGAAATCAAAGAAGGTGGAGAATTCACTTCCTGGTGATGAATTTGTTTCTCCGGAAACAAAGGAGCCAGTTGTTGGCAATGAATCTGACTCATCAAAGTCAGACAAGCCACGTCCAGGCGAGGAATCTGGTGTGGTAAAGCCAGAGGAGCCATGTAGTGGTGATTCCGGTTTGACAATGAATGATGAAAATTTTCCATCATTGTCATACGGAATTTCAAAAACACCCAAGGACCGTCAGGCTTGGGTGAAACTCTTTAAATAGAAAAACCTGACTTGCCGGAGCTCCCAGGTTGGTAAAAGTGGAGCAGGAATCGGCATATTTCTTGAGAAATTCACTTTGGTGATATTTCGACTTACGAGTGGTAAATCAGGGACATTAATTTGTACTTGATTTTCTACTAGTGATTGTGTTGAAAAATCGGGAAATGTTTAATTTTACAAATGGTTAAAGAGAACAAGGTGATGAATGATCCCCCAGTTTGAGAAATGACTCACAAAACTAATTTTCCGGAAAAACCATTTTGATTAAAATAAATTTAAGTGTTTTGAGATCACTATGGGAAAATGTTTTGTTGTCAGGGGGAGTTCTGATTGTTTAATCCAAGTGAATGGAGAATTGAAGTAATTCTCATCATGTTGTCACTTTACTTTGTACAGTTTGTTTTCAAATTTTCCCAGAAAATCAAAATTGAGACATATTTTGATTTTAGGGGGAGTAAAAATTAAAAAAAAAAATTAGAAAATTTGAAAATGCCAAAAACATTGAAAAATGCAAAAATGAGTTTTGTTGTGAAAAAGAGGAAATGATAGTAGATCAGTTGGACTGTCACAGCATGCTAAAGAAAAGGATAGTTAAAATGTGATAAACGGTCTCACTAATGATGTGACGATAGACTCAGCTAGACTAGTAGATTTGCAATAACGATACAAACCTAAATGAAAAAGCCTAGTTATAGTGGGAAACATGATTGAAAGCATAGTACTTAGTTTTGTCCTTCTTGATTGTGTGCCTACTCAGTAATCGCTGATTGTCGAAAGACATAAAACTGGTTAAGTTTGTGAACTTTCACAACTTTGCTGAAAAGTCGCTGTGATTGTGCATTTCATTTTGCAAAGATTTAAACTTGTTTTATTTCTTTATTTTGTTTAAGCATTGGACATCCTCTGCGTATACGTGAGTATCGGCCTGGATGTTATTGCCTAAACGTTCTGCTTTATTTTCTTTGGTGTTTCGTTTAAGCTTTGGATCACCTCTGCGTATACGGAAGTATCGACCTGGTGGTTAAAGCCTAAACAACTTCAACTTATTTTTATTTTTCTTATTTTGTTTAAACATTGGACTTTCTCTGCGTATACGGAAGTATCGACCTGATTGTTAATGTTTAAACATTCTGCTTTGTTTTCGCACAAATCACAGTTGATAAAAGTTTAAAGGCATTACTTGAGATAGTGTATTGCATGATGAAGGGATATGCTGAGATCGTGGGGTCCATAAGATTTAGTGCAAATTAATATACCTTAACGTATCGGTAAGCATTTCGAAAGTTTTTAGATTGAGTTTAAGTGGACAACAATATCGTCAATCTATGTGAATTGTTTAGAACTCAAAATGTTTAAAGCTTAACGGTGCTAGTGATTGGTCACATAAACTGATATGATCCTCTTACACAAACTCACAAAAATAGTGTTTGTATATATTTTATTTATGCATTTAAATTTCTTTTTAGTTTACATGTTTTTAAAAAGACAAAAAGATTTTCGACAACTGATGTTGAAGAGCTGATTTTCAAAATTACAAGTGCTAAACAAGATGAACTGGTTTGGGAGTGTGTGTGGTAAATTGAAAAATTTTGAGTTAAGAAAAAAGTTGAGATTAGTTAATCAGGGTCATTAATTTGAACTTGATGGAACTATTTCTAGTAAGTTTTTCTTATTGATTTAAGTAAAAACTTATGTTTTGGTTGAGAATTGTGTAGGTGAGAGATTAATTAGAGAAAAAGCCAGGATTTGATTTCAAAGGCGATTACTAATTCCAAACTGAAAATCCCAGCTTGATGAAAGGGGGAGTCTGATGAGGTTAGAGCTAGAGAAAAGATCCGGGTACATGATTCCAGGAGAATATTCCTGAAGAAGACCGATCAAGATTGAAGAGTCGTCATGTTGAAGGCTCTCACTGAAGATTCCATCAACATTCAATGGGGAGTCTGTTGGTGCAGTTGTCTGTCGACTTCATCTTTGTTCGAGTCTTGTATTAGAAGAGAAGTTTTGGAAGCCTAGAGATTGATAAAGACTAAAGGTGCGAAGACTCGATACTTCAGACTCGTAAACATCCGAGGGGGAGTCTGTTAGTGCATCCGTCTGTCGACTTCGTCTTGTATCGAGCCTTATACTAGAATTGTTAGATCAGGGCGCGTTGTATGAGGAAAATAGGAGGTTCTGGATGTGTTTATGCTAATTTCGCTTGAAAGTGTCATGTGACATTTCAAACGAAATTAACATAGTTAATTTCGTTTGAAGAGGTACATGACACCTTCAAACGAAATTACCCTCCCTATATATACCTCCTCATACGAAATCATTTGTAACCTTCTTGATTCCGACGCCGAAGTGCTGTCGAAGTGTACACGTGCTGTAAATTGCTTCAAGATCAATAAACAAGACAGTTAATAGTGAATACAAGCTAAAAAAAGACAAAATCAATGAATTCCGCCTCTGATTCTGTCTGAGACCTCTTCTGATTAACTCATTAGGTCGTTTCACGATCCTACACATACCATGTCTCAAAAGGCAAACAAATTACTACAGATAAATCCAGGCGAATTGTTCTGTTTCGACAACTCAGGTTTCATTAGTACAGACAACTATTTGTTGGTTACTAAGACTCTTTCCTAGCCTTGATTTCCAAGCAAATAGACACCTTAAGAACCTGTCACATACGTTAAAATAAAGTCAATACACAAAGTGTAAAGGCGAGTATACAAGTTTAATAATAGCATATAGAGTTCGAAATAGTTTACGCATAACCAGCACGTACACTGAGTAAAACGAAGCATGTTAGTTATCGACATGAACCTATCGATACCAATGACTGCGGGTTGACTGCCCAAGGCAGTTCGTAATACATGATCACCACTGTATTCCATGCAAATAATTGTCCTTAACAACCCCCGCATGAGCGGGTGCTGAGTCCAAACTATAGTACTATCATTGCTAAGGCAGGTAGACAACATTCCATGTGTAAACATAACAAACAAGCATTCATTAAGTCACGTATAACATGCGGTAACGGTTAGCATTTAAAGTATTGCGTAGTGTGTTCGATTGTGATTTTGTATAAGTAACGTATGTAACACCCAAAAGTGCGTAAAGCAAAAAGGGATCGAGTATACTCACAGCGATTGATGGATTGAAGGGAGCGCTAGAGAGCAGGGTTAGCCTGATCAGAACGATAGCATAACGATAAGTGATGCGTAAAACGGTGCAAGGTGTAAGTGGCTCGGACAACAGTTCGATCGGATGGTAACCCGGTCGGACGGCTAGTCGTGCGGATGACAATCCGCTCGGATGGTTATCCGGTCGGACGGGAGTCCGGTCGGATGACTATTCGAGTGGATTGTTTCTCCCTTTGAGAAGGATATGTTTGTGTATGATGGCTTGACTTTTGAAGTTTTCGTTGTAGCATTTTGAAAATAGCGAAGTATCTCTATCTTTCAGGTCGGTCCAGATAGGTTGCCGTCTGGTCGGATAGGTTGACACTTCAGTGAGAACAAATTTATAGCTGGGTGTCACTCACTCGGACGGTTGTTCGATCGAGTGGCATCCTTTGTGCATTGAACATGTTGAAAACCGTTTAAGTGTTAAAGTCCAAGTATCTCATGATCCGAATGGTAATTCGGTCGGATGGTAGTTCGATCGGACATCAATTCGTTCAACACTCAGACTCCAAATCTTGGTAAAATTGGTTAAGTGTGGGACCCAAGGTGGAAGTCATTCGGACGGTCGGTCGCTCGGATGGCTGTCCCTTCGGATAGTAGTCCGGTCGGAAAGCACTCCGTCCTGGTCGTTCCGTTCATCTTTCACTTGGCCGTTTTGATTGTTTGTAGTTTTATCGAGACGTTTTGACAACGTGTTAATCATCAGAACCCCATCTTGACCCAAGTGATCCGGTCAGACAGGAATCACCCTAGTTCGACCAGTTAACCGATTCAAGACGGTTGTTCTTGGTTAACCCGAAATTGGTGGTCCCGTGAGTAGAATCCAGATCTTGAGCTAGCACAACACTACAAATGAGTAGAAGACTGGAACAAGGTCTGATTCTATCGGTTTTGAGTGCATTGAGTGTAAAAGAGTTGAAAGAAAGTTAGAAATCATCTTTCAATCCTTTTTCACCATGAATGTGTTTAGATCTATGCAAGATCTTTGTTTATTTGTGTGGAAATCGATTAGATCTAAGTTGTTCTTGGTGGGTTGAGGCCAAAACATGGAGTTCTTCTAGAACACATGATGACGTCATCCTAGAACACCTTGAATCTTGATGATTTCACGGTTAAAAGTTAAGATTCGAAAGATAGAAAGGTGTAGGAGTGCGTGTAGATTAAGGAAGTACAAGATTTAGGACGAGAACTTACCGGAATTGAGAGAAATCGAAGAAAAGGTGAGGAGCACGAGTTGGTCGGACGTCAGTTGCCCAAAGTGGTAACTTTGAGAGTGACAAGGGGTATTTATAGGATTCCCAAAATGGAATGGGGCGGTCGGTCGGCTGGCATCTCACCCGGATGGCACCTGGTCCGAGTGCTTGGCGCGACGATTTTTGCTGTTTCGATTTTGATTGCGTGCGTTGCGATGCGATTGGGTTTCCTAGTCAAATTACTTTTAATCCCAACTACTCATATCTCGCACTGTCTTTTCTCCACCAATTATCATACCATTTCGATTGCGATTGAGTTCGATTGCGTTTGAGTTTCGATTGCGATTCGATTGATTCCCCACATTTAACATAAATAAACATGCATAAGTAACTGTAGGTCCCTCTCGAGGATGAGATAAAACCTTATCCTTGTTATATCAAACACACTAGCGAGTGCGGAATCCAAGCTAGCATGCAACCGAGACTTTATACGAGAATAAGCACAAACACAACACACAACATTCAACGATTAACACCACTTGTATTAATGCGTATGAAAGGTTCGGTTACAAGTCCAATGTTCACAGATGTATTCTGCAAACTCTCAAAGTTCTCTCGTGTGTGTGCTCTCAACAGAATGCTCTCTCTCGTCTAATCTAACGAACTGAACACAACACATGGGTATATATACCCGACACAGCAGGTCTGGTCGAAGGATCAGACAGATTGATCGACAAATCATCTGTCGACCAGAAAGCCCATCGAAAGATCACATTCACCACGAAGGATGATATCCTTCGAGGTCTATCCTTCGTGGTCTATCTTTCGAGCTCATCATCGAAGGATATAAAACAATCCTTCGATGACACATCCTTCGACACAGCCAGCTTACAACATTTCTCTAACTGTTTGGTCAAGTCAAACCAGGAGGATGGTTGACTTGGTCAAACTTACATCAACCTTACATTAAAGACATCGTTTTGTATCATGACGAAATACAGACAAAGTACAGACACAAGTGCACCAACAAACTCCCCCTTGGCTGTAGCTTTGTCTCGATCTTCGTGTCTTCAAGTCTTCAAGGCCGAGTCGAACCGAGCCGAGTCGCGTCCACACAAAGTGCATCAACAAACTCCCCCTTGGACGCTACTCGTGATGGTTCGTCTTCTGTCACATTCATGTCGGAGGATCTTCAAAGTCTTCATGCGTCATAAGTAGAAAGTGTATCAACAAACTCCCCATTTAACTTAGGTAGTGTGTCAGTAAACTCCCCCTAAAATTGAACTCTCCATTGAGTCATGCTCGTGAACCTTTTGACTTGTCAATTCTTCAGATCCTTGTGGTGTTGATGAAGGGACAGCGGCAACTCGATCATTTTATCCTTTGAGTGCCTCCACTTCGTGTCTTCATTCCAAAGATTTTCATCGAACATGTTCTCCTCGCCTTTAGCATCTGCACATGCAAGAAAGCTAAACGCATAATGAGAACAACCGCTTGGAATATAGTTAACATTTAAACTAACGACACATATGAGATCAAATCTCAATCAAACACCAACCGACAGCAGTTTGAAAGTTTAGAAAAACATTCATTTTAATCCTTTAACTTTCAAAACTCGTTAACTTCGACTGTTTATGAAGATGCAATTGTTTTCCAGCTTACGATCAGGATTTTGGGAAGGATAGACTCGAGTTCCAACATCAGTCAATCAAAAATAAACTAGAAGCAAAATCTTTTTGGATTTTATAAGGTTTAAATTAAAACACACCTAAAATCTTTGTGAAATTTTCATTTTTCAAATGTAAAGACGGAAAGCAATAATAAAAAAAATATATACAAAGATGCATAAACAGGAAACATTAAATAAATAAATATTTACAGACATTCTTTTTGCGAGTTTCGAGGGTAAGAGAATCATATCAGTGTACGGTCATGCCAAAACGCTCTTGTTTTTCAATTAGTTAACATTAAGATAAGCATCCTATAACAATTATCGGTATTGTTGTCCACATAAGCTCAACTTATCATTTGTAATCATGGCGAGGGGATACGTTAAGGTATAATTTATACTTACTGACCGGTGTTCATCCACATCACGACACATTCCCGTATCAAGGTATGCACGAGGGTTCATCTTACCGGTGAGTATACCGATTATCATCTGTTTGACCGTATATGATGTGAGATTCTCACTTATTTTGATTGAAAACAAGCCCTATGTGATAGAATCACTTATTTATGAGGAACTTGATTTTCATATGCATGAGGGCACAGGAGCAAGTCCGTGAACAGGTCAGTACTTTCGTACAGCAGAGAGACGAACTTGACTCCCGGAAAGAATTTGTGATATTTTATCACTTATTTTGAGGGGACATGTGATTGTTGATCACTTATTGAGGTCGTATGCAGTATGTACACGTATGTATAGTATCATGGAAGATCTAGACTTGCGTCCCCGTTATTTTTCGGTAAAAGATACAACCATGATACCCAGATGATAAGCAGCATAAAGACCGAATATCTCAGAACCTCGGCAATCTCTCAAACGAAATTTCGGTACTAAGACCATATGCCAATGAATGGTTCCCACCCAGTCCTCAGTCGATTTAAGATTTATATCACCCTGCACACTTTAAAATGATTATGAGCCTACCGATACATCTTATATAAAGCTGCTTATCGTTTTTCATTTAAGGTTTAAAGAGGTTTAGACAGACCACTGATGTACTATCATATTCTCTTTTGCTCGCCAGGAAACTCATTTTTGCTTTTCTATTGTTTTTGTGTTTTTGAAATTTTTCGATGTTTTTGGATTTTCAAATTTTGGATTTACTCCCCCTAAAATCAACAAATTAAGATAAATTTAAAAGACACAAGGATATTTACAAAAATGATTTTCCGATGTTGATTAACTCATGTTTTACCTCAATGCCGTTTACCAAAATTAAGTTATAATCAGAAATGATTTAGCGAATTTTGGAAAAATCAGTTGGCATGTCGGTAAGCGGTGCGGACCATGACAACATTGTCTGGCCAAAGAGTGCTGAACGAGATAATAATTCACAAAGCAGCTTAAATATCGACAAGTATAGGAGAGATTAGAAATTTAAAACCGTATCCTGCAACTGCTTCGTGCATTGCAAGGAATCTGAGTGCTCTCCCAAACTGGATATCCACCCGGTGTGGATTTCAAAGTCGATTCTGTAGCTACTTAGAAATCTCTTCACAGCAACAAGATCAGAAACCTTTGGGTCCGGCTGGTCTTCCACATTGCACCAGCGAAGGTTTTTGTCTTTCTCTTGTGAAGTAGTGTGCGGTTGTTCAACCCATGCCAAGGCATCCGCACACCCGGTTGGTTTGTTCAACAAACACATTTTCTTCAATCACACCACGAAGAAATGTACACTGCACGTTCATCTTGTAGATTGTTGAACTTCAGACGTGCTGCAGGTGCGTACATTTTGATTTGAATCTATCCCGGGAACCCGATCAAAGCCTTGAACATTCACATTTTGCAATGATTTTCATTTTGTCGAAGCTTTTCAATCTCTTTCAACAGACATTTCTGTTTCCCTTTACTATTTCTCTCCATCAAAGGCAGCAATTTCGTCTGTTGCCTATTTTGTGCAAGGATGCTCCACTATCAACAATCTTACGACTATCGAAAGTTCCTCCTGGAATATCCTACACACTCACTCAAAAATTAGTTGGAGAGAGGGACCCAAGCCTTTGTGGACTTGGGTCGTCCTTGATCATCAAGAAAAGTGATCTCAATCACTTGATGATTAGGAAAAAGAACCTGTGGTGCTCCCCCTGACTGAATTACCTGTTTTTGTTTCCAAGCTGTTTGTCCTTTACCAGTACTTGTATTAATTGTTTTAGCATTTACTGGTTTTGCAGTTTTAGGTTTTGCTTGAACAGGTTTTTCTTCTTTGACCTCTGATTTTAAGGCCTTTTCAATTACCTTTTGATTCTTTTGTTTTAACTTCTTTTCCCTTTCTTTCAAGACACGTGGGTCTTGTTTCGGGGAAAATAATCGTTTTTGGCAATTGGTTTCTTGGGGAGCACTTGTTTTTGCCTTCAACTTTTGCAGGTATGGGCAGTATCTTACAATATGCCCAATTGTGCCACACTCAAAACACATTCTCCGCTCTACAAACCTCGGAGAAACATGTTGATGATCAGACGGAGAACCAGACAATGAACTTTGTGATCTAGACGTGCTTGGACCTAAATCACCTCCGTTGGTGTGTTGGGTGTAGTTATTCTGATCATTTCGTTTTAAAATTCTAACTTGTTTTACAAAATCAATGTTAGATTTATCCTGAAATGTTTCAAGTTTATCTGAACCCGCGGATCCAACAAAGTTCACTTTCGGTTCTCTTTTCTTAACAGGAGCTCTTTTGTTTTGCACCCATTGTTGTTGAACCTTAGGTGCTTGAAAATTCTTGTTCTGAGACTTCTTTCCCTGTACCTTACCTTTTCCGGAATTGACTTGTTGTTTTCGCTCAACTTGTAGTTTTAGGTTTCCGTACTGTTTTCTAATTTGTTCACACGGAATTGGATCACATTGAGTGACAGTAACTTTGCCACTTTTGTTCCCCAAAAACTTATCAGTGCATCCTTCAAAAATTTGCTCAATTAAATCTTGATTTACATTTTTAATTGGAAAATCTTTGTTAGAGTAGATTTTGCTATCTCCTTTGAGCGTGTACAACAAGTTACTCCCTTCAAAACTTGATACAATCGACTCCATTTCTTTTGACATTTCAGTCTTACTCGGTTTCACTGGTGGATCACACAGGATGTGATTCTCGATTGGAATATCTGTTGTAACCGAGTTAGACTGTTGGTTCACAATTACATCAGATTCATCATCCGAAGAATCAGTATCCTCAACAACGGGAGGACTCTGTTCCTTAACACACGATGAATCTGTCACACTTTTCTCAGATTCTGATTGACCCGAGGATGATGTACCAGTTGTGAACCCGAGGCCTGCTGCAAAGTCATCTAGACCGAGTGGCACAGTAGGTTCAAAACGGGGCATATCCTCGTCATCAGGCAATTTGGAGTAATTGTGATTCATTGGGGGAGGACATGATTTGAATCCCATACATTTCTTATCCCCCTTTTTCTTTTGAACATCAATAATGTGATCCAATACATAGCGGGAATTGGAATAACTTTCCAATTTCTGCTTGATTGTTTCACATTCACATCGAGCGGTTGCCAATTCTACCATCTGCTTTTCAATTGTGTCTATAAGATCATTGTTAGCATGTTGTTTTCGCAAAACGGCTTTTTGTAATTCTGAAACATCATGTCTTAATGACGCAATTGTTGTTTTAAATTCCTTTTCATTTCTGGTTAAAAACACGTTAGCTTCAGCTGCTTTAGAAAGATCTACAATCAATTCTTGATTGTGTTTGGATAGGATTTCAAACTGACTTTCCTGTTCAGCATATTTAACATTTAAACTATCACAATTTTCACAGCTAACTACAGTGGGTTCATCGACACATACCTGACCTGATGAACTGTCGACATTAGCCATAAAGGCTGAATGGAGAGAAGACGAAGAGTAAGCATCTTGAACCATCAAATTAGATCTTCTTTCAGTTCCTGCTGCAGCTTCTTCCAACAGCTCATCAATATCTGCATCGACTGACGCACTTGATGTCTCATCCACATGATCATTTCCTGAAGTGGAGGATTCTTCATCTGAGCTTCCACTATAACCAGAACTGTCTTCATCTCCAGAAGATGCAACACCATTGGTGGAAGATTCTCCACCACTGGCGTGCTTTAAATCCTTTACGACTTCAGCAAAACATGCTGTTCCACCATTTCCTCCTTCTCCAAGCTGAAGCGACCAATCACAACCCTCATCTATTTGAACCACCAGCCCCCGGTTGGCATTTGATGACCCTGCTTGGCCTTGGTTGTTGACAGGTATCAACGTACGAACATTGTTCCCGTTCTGGTTCTTCTGGTTGCCTTGATTTCTGAACGGATTTTGATTTCCATGCTGAGCTGGTCTTGTGCATTCCCTTTTGAAATGACCCCGTTCGCCACAGTTAAAGCACTTGACAGCTTTCTTGTCGAACCCATACTTGGTGTCTTTCTTGTTTTCCAAGTTGGTTCTTCCCGTCCTTTCCATAAACTCCTTTGCTCTTCGAATTGCACTAGCAAGAGCCCATTTGATATCCATCATTTCAAACTCTTCTTTATCCACTTGCTGATAATCTTCATTGGTTAGATTGATATTCCCAATCTGACCTGCGATCAATCCACTATAAGCACTAACCAAGGTATTCAACATCTCCATATGCTCCTTGGCTACTTCGACACTGACTTTGGAAAAGTTGGAAGTGTCTAATCTGACTGTGTTAGGATTGGAAGTGGATTGAAAGTTTGAAGAGTTTCCATAAAACCCTTGCTGTTGTGGTTGTTGCTGCTGAGCTGTCGGTTGCACATTCGGTCCTGAATACATCATCGTGTATGCTGAAGGATCAAACTGATCTGTTGTCGAAGGTCCGGTGCTTGAGATGAAAGCTGTTTGAAGCTTCGCGTGTTGAGAAGCTGGTTTTTCTCCACTGATACCTCCTGCAATCCCAAAGTACATTTCTGGATTTTGAGGAGTTTGTGTTCTTTTTGCCTTCAGCTTTTCTTCTACATCCTTATTCTCCAATCTTTGAATTAATTCATAAACGGTGATTGTTTCTAAAACACCATTTTCTTTGAGAATTTCAAGATAACTGCTCCACTTTGCTGGTAAGCTATCAGCGAATCTCTTCACCAATTCTTGTGGAGTGGCAGTGACTTTAAAAGCAAACATCTCGCTCAACAAGTGATGGAACCTTGTAGATAAGTCTGCCAAAGTCTCATTCTCCAAACACGTGAATCCTTCAAACTCTTTCTTCAGTAATTCTTGCTTGATCTTTCTAGATTGAGCATTTCCTTCACACCGTAACGTGAGCATATCCCACAAGCTTTTAGTAGTCGTGCAGTAAACAAACTGGTGGTAAATGTCTTTATGGAGAGCTTGTGTGAGAATCATGAATGCCTTCTTTTCTAACTCAAACTTCTTTTTATCTTCTTCAGACAAAGTGCTGTAAGTTTGTGGATTAGATCCTGCAACTTCCAACTCATTTTCAAAAGCTGTGAAGAAGCACATCCATAGATCTTGACCTTGTCCCTGAACATAAGTTCTCAGCCTTTCTTTCCACCATCCCCAATCATTGATGTGATTTAACTTTGGCGGTTTTGTGCTTGTACCAGTTTCACTGTCATTCTGCATCATAGATTGAATGCTGTTGCTTTGATTTGTGACCAAAGCCCATTGATTTGCAGTTATCATTGCTGCTTGAGGTGGGGCAATAGCTCGCATCCATGCATTTTTGTCGAAATCTGACGTAGATTGCGTAGATTGCATAGCTGATGATTGTGGAGTCGAAGTTATTTGAGTCCATGCGGTTGGATCCCACTGACCGTTTGTTCCCATTTTATGAAAATTAATATATTAAGTGAAAATTGATTTAAAAATGAAAACAAGTTTTCTATTTAAAAATTTAATTTTCACAAACTATGTTAATTTCAAATGATAACAACCAGCCGAAAGATCCTTGATCGAAAGACCTGAAGAACACAAACTGTTAGACTTAAACAAACAAGGATCGAAAGATCAACACCTGTTCGAAGGATCAACAGTGTTCGAAAGATCACTGTTGAGTTTCGAACAATGTTTTCGAAAGATTCTCCAATCGAAGGATCCTTATCTTTCGAAAATGAACTGTAGACCGAAAGATATATGTTTCGAAAATATTCCTTGGACCGAAAGATAAGTCTCACACTTCGAAGGATGCTCGAAGGATGACTATCTGTCGAACCTCCTTTGGTCGAAAGATGATCTTTCGACTTCGAAGGATATCTTTCGAACAGCTCTGACACGGTTGAGAAATGTGACAGGTTGGTGAAAAGTTGACGGGTTGGTGAGCACTTTCGGCAGAAAGTATGTTCAGACCATATCTTTCAGGCCTGAATATGCAGACTTTCACCAACCAGGTAAGGATCCCAATATTTTAATCAGAAAACAACTTCCAACACAAACAAACACTTTGTAATTTAAAATTTTTAAGATCAAAAGTGTAAAATATCAAGAACCAACTCGAACAAAGGATGAACCAAATGAAGAATAGCCCAGAAATATATGAATATTCTGATGAACCGAAGGTTTTCTGAAACCCGATTTCAGCCGAAACTTCACTAAAAACCAATGTTTAACATGTGACAATGAGAGATAACAAGGTTTTATGACAAACACAAGGCAAAATAACAAGATTTTCCAGAAAAATATAAACTTTAAAAATCCGAAACACACCCGAAAACACTCGGTTTTAACAAGGAGAAGAGCCAAGGCTCTGATACCACTTGTAGGTCCCTCTCGAGGATGAGATAAAACCTTATCCTTGTTATATCAAACACACTAGCGAGTGCGGAATCCAAGCTAGCATGCAATCGAGACTTTATACGAGAATAAGCACAAACACAACACACAACATTCAACGATTAACACCACTTGTATTAATGCGTATGAAAGGTTCGGTTACAAGTCCAATGTTCACAGATGTATTCTGCAAACTCTCAAAGTTCTCTCGTGTGTGTGCTCTCAACAGAATGCTCTCTCTCGTCTAATCTATCGAACTGAACACAACACATGGGTATATATACCCGACACAGCAGGTCTGGTCGAAGGATCAGACAGATTGATCGACAGATCATCTGTCGACCAGAAAGCCCATCGAAAGATCACATTCACCACGAAGGATGATATCCTTCGAGGTCTATCCTTCGTGGTCTATCTTTCGAGCTCATCATCGAAGGATATAAAACAATCCTTCGATGACACATCCTTCGACACAGCCAGCTTACAACATTTCTCTAACTGTTTGGTCAAGTCAAACCAGGAGGATGGTTGACTTGGTCAAACTTACATCAACCTTACATTAAAGACATCGTTTTGTATCATGACGAAATACAGACAAAGTACAGACACAAGTGCACCAACAGTAACACATAAGGCACACACACACGTATACAATAACCAAAATGCGTATTTCGAGTTGCGAGTGCGATTGGGATAGCAATAAAGCGATTAAACATGCGATAAATAGCGATTACTATGTGATTATTAATAGATACTCCACATAATACAACTAAACGAAAATAAAATAGACTAATTACAAGTCAAAGAAGTCAAAACAGGAATTGAGCAAGGAGAGACATATCGCAATTAGCAATCTTTTCTTCCTTTGACTTCAATCTTGACTTTGACTTTGACTTTCGAAACACAGGGTGTTACATATAAAGAAGCACTGACGGAAGAATCGTGGGTGACTGCGATGCAAGAGGAGCTGGGTTAATTTGAGAAGCTAGGAGTTTGGAAACTTGTCGATCTTCCTGACGGGCACAGAAAGATAAACACCAAGTGGGTGTTCAAATGTAAGAGAGACGATCGCGGAGTTAGAGTCAGAAACAAAGCTCAACTCGTTGTTCAGGGTTTTAGTTAGCAAGAAGGGATAGACTTCACCGAAGTTTATGCTCCGGTTGCTCGACTTGAAGCCATCAGAATATTTCTTGCTTTTGCTTCATGGAAAGGTTTTAAAGTTTACCAGTTAGATGTCAAGTCGGTGTTCCTTTACGGAAGGGTGAAAGAGCTGGTCTACGTCGGTCAGCCACCGGGCTTTACCGACCCAATACATAAAGACAAGGTCTACCTTCAGGACAAAGCGTTGTATGGTTTGCATCAGGCCCCAAGAGCCTGGTACGAGACACTCTCTCAACACTTGCTTGCCAACGGGTTTATCCGAGGAAAGGTGGATGCTACACTCTTCACTAAGGAAGTCGCTGGTCATCTGCTGATCGTTCAGGTATATGTTGGTGACATTATATTTGGGTCAACAAACGACGAACTCTGCAAGGAATTCGAACATGATGAAGCAGAAGTTCGAGATGTCGTCAATGGGTGAGACGAAGTTCTTCCTAGGGCTCCAAGTTGATCAGATTCCAGACTTTCATACATCAAACGAAGTACGTTTACGACGTTCTGGAGAAATCTAGGATGTCCAAAACAGCGTCGATGTCCACCCCATTAGCAACTAATCACGATATTAACCCTGATCTCACCGGAGAAAAGGTGGACGAGACGCTATACCGCTCGATGATTGGTTCGCTGATGTATCTGACAGCATCCAAACCTGATATAATGTACCCAACATGCCTCGCGGCCCGATATCAGTCAAGTCCTAGAGCCTCGCACATGTCTATTGTCAAAAGGATCCTACTCTACCTGAAAGGAACTCCAAGCTTGGGGTTGTGGTATCCCAAAGATGGTGACTTCAAGCTCGAAGGATATTCAGACTCAGATTTCGGTTGCTGCAAAATCTATTCAAAATCAACAACTGCATGATGCCAATTCTTCGGACCTCGCTTGGTCACTTGGCAGTGTAAGAAACAAACCTCTGTTGCTCTTTCGACTTGTGAAGCAGAGTACGTGTCAGCCAGCAGCCGCTGCTCGCAGATTCTATGGATCCAGCAATAGATGCGCGATTACGGTTTGCAATTTCTTACCTCTCCTATATTTGTTGATAATGAGGCTGCAATCAATATAACGAAAAATCCGGTACATCACGCTAAAACTAAACACATAGAAATTCGACATCACTTCATCCGAGATTGTTTCGAGAAGAAGGTGATTTGAATAGATAAACTCCACACTGATGAACAAAAAGCAGACTTACATACCAAAGCTTTTGATAAATCACGTTTTCAGTATCTATTGAATGGTATGAAGCTTTTGCCGTTAGGGGAAGAAATACTTGGCGTTGATGAGAAAACCACAGCATAGGATGTTGAAAAGTAGACTACTTTGGTTTGTCGACTTTTTAGTTGTTTTCGTATTTAGGGGGAGATAGGTGTATTTCATAAAATACAAAAACAAGAAAAATGCAAAAATACAAAAATATTAGAAAATTTTCAAAATCCAAAAAAAAAAAACATTTAGAAAACCCAAAAAGAGTTTTGTGTAAAAAGGGGAAATGATAGTACATCAGCTAGACAGTTACGGTATGCTAAAGAAATGTAAAGTTTTAAAGCATTAATCGGTCTCACTGATGATATGCTGATAGATTTATACACACTTAGTAGACTTTTTCGGGATATAAACATAAAAATCACATCTTGCTTTTTTCGTGGGGAACATCTCTCGGATATATAGATAACCCCTGAAATCTTGTTTGAAAGATTTTCTATTTCTGACATGCTAGGTCTATGTACTTGATGATATCTGGGGTATTATACCTGGACTTCTGATTTTGCGGAAGCAATAGCCTAGTCCTCGTATAATACTCTGCACAGCTTTAATTCTTAAAGCCTCCCCTCAGCATAAAAAAATGATAAACATTTCAAAATGCGAATCATGTGTTGTTGAAGAAAAGATCCCCAAGAGGGACACACCTTAAAGACAAGCCATCATCTCTTTGTCTAAACAGAAGTTCTAACCTGAGCTCTCATGGCCTCGTACTACCCTTATACAGATATCATTTGAGTATGTTCACCTGTAAGACTGAATATAGAAATCTAGATACGAGAGTATATTCTGAGGTGGGACACTCGAATAAGTTAAGTTCTTAAAACACTTAAATCATATCATGAATAAGTTGAAGTCTGTGTAAGAATTTAAAAGGACCAGTATATCGACAATCTATTTAAAACTTAGTGTGAAATTAAGCTCAACGGTACCTGTGACTAGTCGGCAACTGATATGATCCTCTAACACGACTCACAAAAATATGTTTGTAAATAGTTTACTGTTTACTTTTCAGCATTTCAATTTCAGTTTAGCTTAAAAACCCAAAAATATTTTAGTGTGTTTTAGCATAAACTTTTATAAAATCCCAAAAAGATTTTATCTTCTGCTTTAGTTTTTCGACAAACCAAGGTGGAAAGCTGATCTTCAGAATCTCAGAAGTGAAGCAAAGTAGGAAGTTTCTGGGCTGAACAACTGGGTTGGGAGCTAGTCTTGAATGTTTGTGAATTTCAACGTATAAACAAGTTCATTAACTTGATACTTGTACATTCTCTCAGAAAAAGTGTTGAAAAAAGTTTGAGAAAAATGTCAGTTAGTTCGTTTCGGGCCAACCAAGGTCATTAACTTGGACATGGTAGGCAAATTGAGTAACCAGGGTCATTAATTTGGACCTAGGTTCTTGAGTGGATATCTAAAAAACTGACCAAATCAGATAAAATTTGAGAAAATTTGAAAAAGTTAAAAATTTGAAATTGTTGGTTGGAACGAATGGCAATCCGATCGGAGGACCCTCCGATCGGATGACCATCTGGGTGGTGGTCAACCCTATATAAGGGGTCAACAGTTCAGTCAAACACATTCGATCGAACTGCCTTTCGTCACTATCACATTTCTCTCTCAAACTGACTTTGATCTTTGCACTCATTCCTGCTTTTCCAAGTTCATATGATTGTTGGTGTGCACATCACTCACTATGGGAAAGGTAAGTTTCCTAATTTTCACCGTGAAAAAAGTGTGTGTTTGATGTTTAAAGGTGCCGGCGGTGTCTGTGATAGAAAAACCTTAGATCTAGGCTTGTTTAGGCTTTGTATGTTCAAATTGATGTTAGATTTAGGTAAATCGGCCTTAGTTTGATAGATTTAATAAGCCAATTTGTTCAAAAACACTTTAGATTTGATTATAGGATGATTGAGGGTGTTCGGCAGCCGAGGGACAAAAAGCCAAATTAAACCCAATCTAGGATGTTTTGGAGAAAATTGAACATAGGGTTTTGTTAATCGGCCATTTCTTTAAGAGAATCCGTGATCAATTTTGAAAAATGTTGATAAAATTTTTGATCTTCATGTTGCATTCAAACTATTCTTGATGATTGATCGAAGGGCAATCCGATCGGATGACTATCCGATCGGAGGTCCATCCGATCCATGACACATTATTATTTGAATATATTTCTAAGTGTTTGCTTGTGTATGTGTTATAAATTGTTCAAACTGATATTCATCACACATGCATAAATGTTCATGCTCATCTGTTACTGATGATGATGTTTTCAATCGAATGACAATCCAATCGAATGACCATCCGATCGGAGGGCCATTGTAACAACCCTCAGTAAAACCAACACTCTCAGTATATTTCCGACACCCTATTATATGTTAAAATATCTTAACATGTCTTTAATTACAACCCGTATGTGAAAACCGAACCCGAAATGCGTTATAGTTTATAAAATAAATTAAAAACTATAAATATTGAGTTGAGGCGGGCCACGTAGGACCTCACCTCAAGCTCACGCGGGAGGTATCAAGGTTGAAACTTGATTCCGGTGAAATTATAAGTTAAGGCGGGCCGCGTAAGCTTACCCTCACTCTTACGCGGGCCGCTAGAGATCATCAAACGCGGAGACACCCTGAGACGACACGTGTCGACATCGTGGCGGGTCTACAAGCTGACCCAGCTAAGCTACATGTTGACCGGGTGTTGACGCGGGCCGCGTAAGGCTTCGCCTTACCTTACGCGGGCCGCGTAAGGCTTCGCCTTACCTTACGCGGGCCGCCTGAAAGTCGAATTCAGCAAGTATAAATAGATGGCATCGGATCTCATTTCAGTTCGCTCACAATTTCATTCTCAATCTCACTTTCTGAATTAGAGGCATTATAGACGGGTATTATGCCCCTAATTAGCAAGGTTCTGCTCCGTTGTAAGTATTATAACCCCACTTTTGTAATAGTTACGCTGCCCGATTGATTTAGGGTTCCGTAACTACTGTCGTGGTTCTGCCCGACGTAGTTGTTGGAATGCCGTCTCGGGGAGGGTATCATTAATATTTTCAAAGGGTTATGATACTAACCAATGTACATTTGTATAAATTATAGATTATATCCAGGAAACCCTTACGCGAAGTCTAAGATAGCAATGTGAGTTTATCCTCTTTTTGTTAATCTTTTTGGATTGTTTTACAAAACCTTAATTGTTTTACAATGCGATTAAGCGGTGATTGAGTCTTTGTAGTTCTTCAATTACTGCCGATATGTTGGGGTTTTGTATACAAAATTTACTACCTTGTGAGTAGTAAGTCGGGGATGACAGGACGTTACCATTGGACAAAGAGTTAGCCAATGAGTAATATGACCCACAAGTCAGGATTGACAGTACGGAATGAGTAATTGTGTAGAAATAAACAATGTGATCGCTCTCAATACTGTTTTTGTTGGTGCACTACATCTGTCGACTTCGTCTTGTATCGAGTCATAGTTTTAGATTGTTAGATCAGGGCACGTTTTACGAGAAAATAGGATAGCATATAGGTCTAAACTGACAGGTCCGCTTATATGGACATAGGAGGTCCGCTTATTTGTCAGGTTAGCTTATTTGTCAGGTTCGCTTATGTGTCACTAGGAGGCCCGCTTATGTGTCAGGTCCGCTTATATGGACATAGGAGGTGTGTACATGTCCATATGTGGGGACCTACCAACACTATAAATACCACATAAGCGAACTCATTTATAACTTTGTCAAATTCCATACCGAGGTGCTGCCGGTGTGAAGATCGAGCTGTAAACATTGTCAAATCAATAAAATCAGTAGATTAAGTGAATTGCAAGCTGTCTCTACCTTCATTTCTTGTTATTCCGCACCTGAAACATAGTTGAACGCCTCTGAACGACTCATTCGGGTCAAATCACGATCCTACAATTGGTATCAGAGCTTCAGGAGGAGGTGTTCTGCAGAGAATAGCTGGAATTCATCATCATTTCTTACTTCTACACCTTCTATTTTCAGTTCAGAAAGTTGTACCGGTCAGAATTGGGTCAAAATTGCACCGATTGCGTGTTATTGGACATTGATAAACCCTTGAAAATTTTAGACTGAAATACAGACTAAAAATGGGTGAAATCATCTTCGGACTTAGATCCGCTTATTCGGACATTTGAGTAGATCCGCTTATTTGACAGGTTCAAGTCCGCTTATTCAGACATTTTTTGATCAGGTCCACTCCAAATTTCATCAGGTCCGCTCCAAATTGCATAAAGGTCCGCTTATAAGACCTTTCAAGTTCGCTCCAGTGTCACTTAATCAGTTAGGTCCGCTTCAAAGACAATCAAGTCCGCTCCAAAGATTAAGATTAAGTCCGCTCAAAGTGTTCTTCATAGATCCGCTTTTAGTGACAATATCAATAGATTCGCTTATTTGGTCATCATTAGGTCCGCTTTTCTGATCAATCAAGTCCGCTCCAAATTGCATGAAAGGTCCGCTCCAAAGACACTTTATCAGTAGTTCCGCTCATCTGGTCAACCTGGTCCTCTTTTAGTGACAAAGTTCAGTAGATCCACTTATTTGGTCATCAGTAGATCCGCATTAATTGTGAAATCTGACTTTGCATGTGAATTGTCGGTTACTAAAAGCATTCAAGGGTATGTGTTGATTGTGTTGTTTGAGATATTCAAGGTCCAATAAAATCAAGTTTGTACTAAAAGTTGTCGGCAGTTTGTTGTCTAAGTGGATGTGTGTCAGTTGGTCATGTGAGTAATTTGGTCAAGGTTTAAATGTGATAAATATTTTACATCAGTCCACTACATACATTTCAAGGTCCAATCAGATTAAAAAAAGAGTTTGCGGTCCAATCAGCAATTTGTGTGAATATATGTTGTTTTCGGCCCAAGTCATAGTGTCAGCTCATGTTATATCATCTTGTTTGTGGCCCAAAGGGTTGACGGGATATTGAAGTTTGAGACCCATTCATTCAGCGATTTCACTTCTACAACTTTAAAACAAATCCGCAAGTTTTCGACACGAGTCTTAGATTGATTTCATTCAGTTCATTTAAACTGATCGTTTGCTTGTTTTAAGTCAGGTGATTCGAGGTGATTTGTGTACCAGCTCGTTTAAAGAACAGTTTGTGATTTCTTGAAAAGAAACATGGATACCGAGTTCTACAATGCATTTGCAACACCGTCTGGTCCAAGTACCATTGCTCAGAACATGAATTTGGAAAACGAAACGGGAACCACCCAAAAGCCCCCGAAACTGATGAGTATTGAAGAGTATTACGGGTGGAAAGACAGATTCGAGAACTGGGTTCAGGCTAACTATCTGAGATCATGGGAGTGTATTTTGAAGAAATATGTTTTGCCACAGACTGATTTGAAAGTTGATAAAAAAATACATGAATTTAGTAATGAAGAACGTGATATGTATAGAGCTGAAAAGATGATGATTAGTCTGCTTCAGCAAGCTATCAAGGAAGACATTTTCATTTTGCTACAGCATGACAAAACTGCGAAGTCAATCTGGGATGCACTTAAAGTCAAATTTGAGGGTAGCGAAAAAATGATTAAAAGCAAGAAGGCACTGTTAAAGAAAGAGTTTGATCTGTTCAGCAGTCTACCGGGTGAAGACACAAAGAAGCTGATTGAAAGATACTGTCACCTTGTGCGATCTATGTCAATGCTTAGTGTACAAAAGGAGTCTGAAGAGTGGGTAGACAAATTAGCTGATGCGTTACCGCAAAAAGAGTGGGGAACTTATTTGATGATCCTGAAAAACACAGGGGTTTATGACGGGTTATCAATCGGTGAGTTTATCGAAAAGATTGAGGGTCAAGATTTGGAACAGCAGAAGATCGCGAGGATGAACAGTCCAAGTGGTCAACAGGATGTGAAGATGTACTACAAAGGTAGCATTCCGGTTCCAGAAGCTGAGAGAAGTCCGAAAATTCAGACTGCGTTTAGTGCTGGGGATTCTACAGAAAAGATTGATCAAAATTCAAACAAAAGCAGTAGTGGTTTCTCATTATATCCGAGTGTCAATCCAAAGAGTTCATCAGAAAGCTTTCAGTCTCAAAACACAAAGACAGGAAATGGTTGTGTAATTCAGTGTAACATCGCTCTAAATCTTCCAGAAGGTCAAAGTTTTTCGGAAGACACTGCTAAAGACCACATGGCTCTACTTGGTTCTGTGTTGTTATCTTATGAGGGTCTAGTGGCTGGTTGAATCGGAAATCCTATGCTCACAAAGGAGGATTACGATCAAATAGACGCCGAAGAGATGGAACTGATGGATATCAAATGGTGTCTAGCGAGTGTTCTTAGACGTGCTGAAAAGTTCAAAACGATTACCGGAAGAAATGACTTTCTTGATGCTCATGTATCTACTTTAGGTTTTGATAAATCTAAAGTTACTTGTTTTCGGTGCAGGGAGAAAGGCCATTTCAAATGGGAGTGCAAGAACAGGGAAGCTAGTGGCGCTCAGAATCCGTTTGGAAAAGACGACTACTACCGGAAAGCCATTTATCAGCAAGTTGGTCAATCACAAGACTCACAGACGGCTCATGGTAGAAAGATTGAGGATTCCAGGAGAGGATGTTTGGTAGATTTCAACTGGAACAACTACATATCTCCTGATAGCAAAGCATGTTTAGTTGATCAAGATGATGAACAACTACCTGAAGGTTTCAGTTGGAATATGTTTGCAGATGAGAATGGAAATTTTAAAGCTTTCATTGCTAAGATTGTCAGAGAACCAGACATGTTTGCTACGTGGATGAAGTCTATTGGTGAAACAGTGAAAAGCATGGATGAAAAGTCTGATGTTTCTGATGAAAGTTCAGAAAGTGCTTATGAAAGTTCACAGAGTTCAGATGAAAGTGTACAAAATGTTGTTACTTCAGAAAAGGAAGTTGTATTTGATCAAACACCATCTGATTCTGGATTATCTGATACTAGTTCTGAAAAGTCTGCACAGTTTGATCAGTCACCAGTTGATAGTAGCAGTGATGATGAGGAAGAGAAACATATTAATGTTGCTAAATCTCATCTTTCTCCTGAAAGTTTTCATTTCTATTTTGCAGATCGCATGGAGAAACTGAAGGAGAATCGAGCTGCAAAAGAGCAAAAGGATAAGAAGACTGAAAGTGATGCTAAAAAGGATGAAATTGTTCAAACTAAAGAAGTTAAAGTTGCTGCTGAAAAGACTGAGCAAGTGAATGAAGACAAAAAGGTGATTGAAGAAGAAAAGGTGATTGAAGTGGTGAAAACAATTGAAGTTGAAAAGATTGTTGAAGTTGTAAAGCCTTGCGAGAAGTGTTTGGAAGCATGCAAGGATTGTGCAGCAAAAGACGAGATAATTGCTGAGTATGAAAAGAAGAAAGAGCAGTTACTGTTCAACCTCAACTATGTGAAAGAATCTTATGATGTCTTGAACAAAACAGTAACTGGTCTCCAAAAGACAAATTCAGAAAGAGAACAAGCACTTACGATGATGAATGCTGTGATGATGACAAAGCAGAAAGCCATCTACTTTTACATCGAAGAAAGTGCTAAATGGAAGCAAGAGTTGGAGACAGAAAAGATCGAGAATGAGAGAATTAGACGTTTATTGCAAAGTTATTCTAGTTCTGATTATCTCATTGATCGTATTTACCCAACTGTTGCAGGTATGGAAGTTTTTCAAGACGAGAAGCCAACAAAGAAGAAAGATAGTGAATTTGTGTCAGGTGGGAGTGCAGAAGAGGAACAGAAGAAACCATTCTGGAGACAGTCAAATCAAGAATTTCTTGCTGAAAAGAAAAAGAATGGAACTAAAGTGTTTTATCAAAGAGAGACTCGTATCTGTTACAAATGCAATGAAGCTGGTCATATTGCATGGAAGTGCCAGAAAAATGTCAAGTCAAAACAGGGAGTTTCTAACAAGTTGAAAGGAAAAGTTGTTGATAGTGAACCACCAACTGAAAAATTTAAAATTTTTGAAAACTCAACTTATGAGGTTGGTGGGTGTTTTAAAAAGAATTTTTATAAAAAGAAAGAGAATGACAACCAAGTGTGGGTTGTTAAGAAAGTTGATGTGAATGTCGGCGATGAATCTGGTTCCACAAAGCCAGAAGAGCCACAGGTCGAGATGAAAATTTCAGTAAATGATGATGAGTTTCCATCACTGAAATTTGAAGAAGTTAAACAGAAAGTTGGTAAGGTTGATATCTCGAATCAGTTTTACAACGAGAATACTAAGTTTGATGTCGAGAAAACATTCAATGGAATTGTTAAGAAATTTTTTGGAAAAATGTTGAATGGGAAAGCTAAGGGGGTTAAAGATTTTTATGCAACTAAAAAGGCAACCTACAACCCCACTGCGCAAGAATTGAAAGCCATCAAGTCTAAGAAGACTCGGATGGAAGTCTGTTTCCCTTAAAGTTTTAGGACTTTGCCGGAGATCCCAAGTTTGTAATCGTGGATCAGGAATCGGCATCATTCTTGTTATGTTAGATTTTGTGAAAGATTTTTAAATGTGTTTAGTTTTTACAGGTTAAGTGTGACTTGCCGGAGCTTCCAGGTTGGTAAGTGAGAAGCAGGAATCGGCATCCTGATTGGTAAAATGGTTTGTGTAGATGGTTTATTCCTACATGTGTTTTAAATGTTGGATATTCTTACAAGTGGTAAGAAGATTGATTCTGACAAAGTGATTACTCAAGGTCATTAGTTTGAACTTGATGTAATCCTGATACGTATATGTGAAGGACAATATGATGAACCAAACCCCTAACTTTACAAGTGGTAAAACCAACAAAACTTATTTTCCGGAAAAATCATTTTGATTAAAACAAACTTAAGTGTTTTGAAATCATAATGAGAAAATAGTTTTGTGAAAGGGGGAGTTCTGATTGTTTTATGCCAAGTGGATGGCGATTTGAAGCGATTCGATATCGGTTGTCAAGTTTATTGTATAGTTTGTTTTCAAATTTCCTTTAATATGTTTGCATTTTAGGGGGAGTAGAAATTTTTCAGAAAATCCAAAAACATTAGAAAATTTGAAAAAGGCAAAAACATGATAAAATCAAAAATGAGTTTTTGTGTCAAAGAAGAGGAAATGATAGTACATCAGTAGACGGTCACAGTATGCTAAAGAAATGTATTGTTTAAATAGCGTTAAACGGTCTCACTGATGATATGCCGATAGGTTTTTACACATTTAGTAAGCTTTTTCGGGATATAAACTTAAATTCAAACTTGCTTATTTCGTGGGGAACACTACTTGGATATATAGGTAACCCCTGAAATCTCGTTTGAAAGGTCCATCTTTCTGAGATACTAGGTCTTTATGCTCAGTGATATCTGGGGTATTATCCCGGGACTTCTGATTTTGCGGAAGCAATGGCCTAGTCCCCGGAGAATACTTTCCGCATGCTTGAAATATAGCGCAGCCCTCAGCAAATTGATGAAACAATAAAATTGATAGTCATTGCTGTTGTAATGCAAAAGATCCTCTAAAGGGGACCCACCTAAAGTCGAAGCCGTCATCATCTGCGTATCGAAACATCGACCTGAGCTCTCACGGCCCTCGCACTATAATTTATTCCCCTGACAGATATCATATGTGGTATACTCACCTGTAAGACTGAATATTGGGATCTGGATACGGGAGTATATTCAAGAGGTGGGACACATGAATGAGTTTAAGTTTTTAAAACACCTAACTCATATCCTGAATCAGTTGAAATTTGTGTGAAAATTTAAGTGGATCAGTATATTGGCAATCTAAGTGAATTGTTTAATTCTTAATGTGTAACTAAGCACAACGGTACTCGTGACTTGTTTTAAAACTGATATGATCCTCTTACACAAAACTCACAAAAAATATTGTCTGTAAATATTTCTTTACTGCATTACATTTTATTACATTCGAAAATACAAAAAGATTTTCGGTGTATTTTAGCATAAACTTTTGAAAAAATCAAAAAGATTTTCGACAACTGATGTTGGAAAGCTGATTTTCAAAGTTCCGAGTGCTAAACATGATGACATTGTTGTGAGGGGGAGTGTGTTTTAAAATGTCAAAATGTATTTTCTAAATCAACAAGTGGTTCATCATGAGTTTGTGATCTGAGGGAGAGTGATTGTTGATGTTTATGTTTATGAGAGGGAGTCATCTGATTATATCAGAATGTTGGTGCATTTAAATTGTTAAATTTAGAAATTCATTTCTGGGTTAAGAATGTGCAGGTCTAGCCAAGTTTCGATTCTGGAAATTGAAAATTCTATAGAGTGCCAGGTTTAAGATTCTGAAGACAAAGAAAGCCAGATAAAGATCCTGAAGTAGATGTTGCTGAAGAACAAAGAAATGCCAGCAAATCGTTAGGGGGAGTCTGAAGATTTTTAAGTTAAAGAGAGTCTGTTGAAGAAGACAGAGAGAGAAAAGCCCAGAGACTGATCAAGATTGAAGAAGTGAAGACACGGCATTGTTGTGACTCGATAGTCGACTCGTCAACATCTGAGGGGGAGTCTGTTGGTGCACTACATCTGTCGACTTCGTCTTGTATCGAGTCTTTGTTTTAGATTGTTAGATCAGGGCACGTTTTATGAGAAAATAGGATAGCATATAGGTCTAAACTGACATGTCCGCTTATATGGACATAGGAGGTCCGCTTATTTGTCAGGTTCGCTTATGTGTCACTAGGAGGTCCGCTTATGTGTCAGGTCCGCTTATATGGACATAGGAGGTGTGTACATGTCCATATGTGGGGACCTACCAACACTATAAATACCACATACGAGAACTCATTTGTAACTTTGTCAAATTCCATACCGAGGTGCTGCCGGTGTGAAGATCGAGCTGTAAACATTGTCAAATCAACAAAATCAGTAGATTAAGTGAATTGCAAGCTGTCTCTACCTTCGTTTCTTGTTATTCCGCACCTGAAACATAGTTGAACGCCTCTGAACAACTCATTCGGGTCAAATCACGATCCTACAGTTTTAATTGATAAAATGTTTGTTGATTAAACTGGGATTCACTCACCAGTATTTCCCGCTGACAAATGTTTTTAAAACATGTTTCAGGTAACAAAATGTGACAGCCAATTAGTAAAAAGCCAGCTGGAGAGCACTGAAGGCTTGGAAAAAATGTGGCTATAAAAGTTACCTAAAAGATGATGTTTTAAATTCAATAAAATAGGGTTTATCCCTATGAATGTATTGTAATAAGAAACTTGGGTTTTACCCATGTGATTATTAATATCAAATATGGTGGTTTTACTCTGATAAACATTTCCTAACTACGGTCCTGATGAAAATTTCCGCTGCCAAATTAAAACAACCTGATACCACTGTCACTGAGCTCGTGTACGCCCGTTCCCGGGAATCAGGGATCGGGGGTTGCGACAGGAGGTGGTATCAGAGGCTAGCCACTGGTCTGAGCCAAATAAGTGTTCTGCTGACACTTAAGTTTTAAAATTTTGTGTTAGGAAATTTTGGAAATATGTGCATAACTGTATTTATTTGTTATGTGTTATTTGGCTATTTGTTAGTTTACAGTATGAGTGATCAAGGACCCCTAGACATGAGTCGTCAGTTGTCTGAATCACCTAGGAGTGAAGGTACTTCATCACAGCCTGCCCTTTCTGGGTATTCTGCTGATCAGGAAGAAGGAATATTTGCCTTTAGAGCTCAGTCGGAGGAGCCATTTCCTAATAAAAAGAGAGGATGGTTCAGTAAGGAAGCCTTTGCTCGTAGGAAAAGAATGCGAAAGTTGCAACAACAAAGAGTTTTAGCGGCTGCTAAGCGAAAGACAGATGCCCATACACAGGATATGCTTAATAGAAGCCTAGCTAATTTCCATATCCTAGCTACAACTGCTGCTGACCCGCGTTTGGAACAACTAGTAGCCCCACAACCCCAAATCCCAGAACAACCAATGGAGATAGAAAACCTTGAAAACCAAGTGGAGATGCATGACTTTAACCCAGAAGAAATTCCTAGGGTACCTGCACCAAACCCACTAGATCCAAATTACGACCCCTGGTGGGACGATAATAGGGACTTTGTTGAACGTTACCCGATACAGAAAGACACACCTATACAGAACATAGAAGCCTACCCAGGTATGGACCCATTAGATCCCTATTACCAAGATGATTATATTAGGGAGATCTTAGAAGATCCTTACCGATGTCAGGCACTTTCACCCCCATATCAAGAACCAGCACCCCAGATTCCAAACCCAGTCCTAGAACCTACACCCCCAATGAGTGCAGAAAACGTCCAAGAACTTAGGACTTTCGGGGAGGAAATTTTAGAAAGCAGTGAGAGAATGCGTCAGGTGGGAGAGCGTCTCGTATGGAAATACGATGAACGCAATATGGATTTTTAGATAAATCCATATCCGTGAATGTGAGAATGGAGGAAATGGTAGTAATAATAATAATAATATAATAATAAAATAAAATATGTGTGTACGGATGCATATTACTATTAGTGTTATTCTGTTTCTGTTGGTATTGTAATTTTATTTCAGTACTAGTGTGTAATAGACACATAGTATATGGAAATAGAGTACAAGTCGCAATGATTGACATTTTTGGTTAGATTGTGTGTCATGTGATTAACTATATTATTTATTATCTTGTGATATTAATACGGGGTAAATGTTTAAAATTCAGATGGCCGACGAAGGAAATCAAGGAAATCTGAATAATGATAACCAGAGTAACATTAACGTGGTTAATGAGAATCCAAGTATCAATAACAATGGAAACCAAATGGATAATAGTGTTGTTCAACACATAGTGGCACAAGGAATCATAGATGCAATGCCATTTATTATTCAAAATATTCAAGAAGCGAATAATAAAAGTAAGCATATGTTGGTGCATTCACTTGTCGTCTTCGTCTTATGTCAAGTCTCGTTGCGGATCTGAAACTGAAAGAGGACGATGTCATCATATCTAATGATGACATCATAATGTTGAAGTCATCATTGACATCATCTCACATGAGACAAAAGCATGTTAGTTTCTGATTTCGTTTTTATGGTCAAAATGTATTTCTGATTTCGCTTTTGTGTCAAACACATGATTCCGCTCATGTGTCAATGATGATTCCGCTCATGTGTCAGTCATGATTTCGCTTTTGTGTCAAGGTACTGATTTCGCTCTTGTGTCATGTCCTTATGAGCGAAATCAGTGAGCTTATATATAGGTCGTATGAGCGGAATCACATTCATAGTTGTAGTTGTTGTCTTCCGGTAAGCCACGAAGTGCTGCCGAAGTGTTGTCAGGTCTGTAATCGATTGCATATCAATAAAAACAACAGTTTAAAGTGAATATGTGCTGAATTACACCGAAATATTCGTTTCCGCCTCTTGTTTTGGTGAAAAACTCTTCTAACCGACTCGTTCAGGTCCGAAACCGATCCTACAAGTGGTATCAGAGCCAGTGAAGAAGAGTTCTATACAATTCAGCCGATAATTCTGTTTCTACACCATTCTTTTACGAAAATCAAAAAAAAATTTTACGGTCAAAATCGTTTCAGTTGTACACATCTTGCTCGGAATCTTGTAGTGACAAATCCTTGAAAATTTCAAAGCTAAAATCGAACTAGAATCTAAGATTTTTAAGGTTTCGCTTTTATGGACTCGTGCATTTGATGATGTCAGCAATGATTTTGTCTTGATTTCGCTTATTGGAACAATCAGATTTCGTTTTTGTGGACAATACAAGTGTGATTTCGTTCATAAGTCCAGTGTGATTTCGCTCTTGTGACCATCAACCTTGAAAGTCTTTGTCAGTCATCGAACAGGATAATCACGTGATTTGTTGTCAGTAATTGGAAAAGAAAATCACGAGTTAGTGTGTCAGTTGATAACATGTGTGATTCATTCAGTTTGCATGTAATATGAATTGCATCAATTTACTACATTAGTTGCGGTCCAATCAAAGAATCTTGAAAGATTAAATTGTCAGCTATGTGCATAAGAAAGTGTTTGTCAGAATAAGTGGATTGTGCATAACTTGTTGGATAAGTGTATTTTTGTGGCCCAATCATGTTTAAATTGAAATTGAATTTGTCAGGCTCATGTGATGTTATCAGTGGTTTAAGTGAAGGTCAAATAGAATCAAATTAAACTGGACTGAATCAGTGATAAGGTTGAGTTTTTTTAAACAATAGTTGTCGGCCCAATCATAGCTCACTTGTTAATATACCGGCCCATGGAAAAGAATTAAAAAATGTTTTTTAAATGAATCGATATTTGGCTGTTTATTTTTAGTAAAAAAATTACATGCGATTTGTTGATAAATTGTTGAAAGGTTTTAGGGTCATTTGATAGTGTTGATTCAGATCGCACAGGGTGTTTTTGATAGTCATCAATTCGCTTGAAAGTTTGTAAGGGTTGGAGTTCAAAGGTTTCAAAGGGTCAAGTAGTTTGAATTCAATTCGAGTCAGAGCAGTCCGCACAGTGTGTCAACATTCAGTCTGCACAGAAAAATCACCAGTTCGAGTACCGGTTCATTTCTATCAATTGATAAGTCTTTAAATTGATCATTTGTTTGTTTGTTGTCAGGTATATTTTTACAAGGTGATACAGCTCGTTTAAGAATCCGAATAATGGATACTGAGTATTACAACGCTTTTGCTACAACTCCGACTAATCCATCCGACATTGCTAAGAACATGACAATGGAAAATGAAACCGGAACAATGCAAAAACCCCCGAAACTTATGGGAATTGAAGATTATCACGGATGGAAGAAACGGTTTGAGAATTGGGTTTAGGCGAATCATCTAAAAGCTTGGGAGAGCATTGAAACTGTATATGAGAGGCCAAAGAATTCAGCGGGAGTCGATAAAATCATTTCAGAATTCACAGAGCAAGAAAGAGATAGTTATAAAGGAGAGAAAATGATGATCAATCTGTTACAACAAGCAGTAAAGGAGGATATATTTGTAATGCTTCAACATGATGACAATGCTTACTCTATCTGGGAAGCACTTGGAAAGAAATTTGAAGGAAGTACTGAAATGCTACAAAGTAAAGCAGCTTTGTTGAAAAAGGAATTTGAACTATTTACGTGCATGTCTGGTGAAACAACAAAGAGTCTTATTGAAAGATACTGTCATCTTGTACGCACTATGTCACAGTTGAAGATTACAAAAACTCCAGCAGAATGGGTTGAAAAGCTTGCTGATGCGTTACCGCAACAGGAATGGGGTACATATCTGATGATATTGAAAATTCCGGACAGTTTAGAAGGTTATCGATTGCGCAGTTTATAGAAAAGTTGGAGGCACAGGATCTGGAGCAGCAGAAAATTGCTAGAATGAACAGTTCTACTCATCAACAAGATATTAAATTGTACTATAAAGGAAATGTTCAAACTGCTGAAGCAAGTCCAAAGATACAAACTGCATTTAGTGCTGGAAATCAATCTACACCAAGCAGTCAAGGATCAGTTAACACTAGTGGGTTCTCATCGGTGAATCCTCCAAGTGTTCAAAATTCATCTACCGGAAATGGTCATCTAATTCAGTGCAATGTGGCTTTACATCTTCAAAATGGTCAAAATTATTCTGAAGAAGTTGTAAAGCATCATATGGGATTATTGGTCACTGCATTAGAGTCTTATGAAGGGTTGATTGCCGGAAGAATTGGTAATCCGATGCTCACAAAGGAAGATTATGACCAAATCGATGCTGAGGAACTGGAACTGATGGATATTAAATGGGCTTTAGCTAGCGTTTTGAGGAGAGCAGAAAAGTTTAGATTGGTTACAGGAAGAAATGATTTCTTGGATGCAAACCTTTCTAATCTAGGATTTGATAAATCTAAAGTTGTTTGTTTTCATTGCAGGGAGAAAGGCCACTTTAAAAGAGAATGCAAGAATTAGGAGCCGAGAGGAGCAAAGGAGTCATCCGGGAAAGATGATTATTATAGGAAAACCATTTATCAGCAAATCACTCATCAACCGCATCAACAAAAAGAAGCTCAAACGGCACATGGAAGAATGATCGAGGATGCAAACAGGAAAGCTTATCATGGAATTGTTGATCAAGATGATGAGAAAATGGCTGAAGGTTTTAGCTGGGACAAGTTTATTCCAGCTGATTCAAATGTTAAAGCGTTTATTGCACATATTGTTCGAAAGCCAGAAATGTTGAAGGAATGGATGGAAGTGTTATCTGAAGAAGATAAAAATGAAGATGAAAGATCTGTTTCATCTGAAAACAGTTCATCAGAAACAAGTGATAGTGATGAAGATATGGAACAGATAAATTTGGGAAAAACTCATTTATCTTCTGACACTTTTGAATTTTATTTTGCAGAAAAATTGAAGAAACTGAAAGAAAGGAAAGCTGCAAAGGAATTGAAAGAAGTCAAAGTGATTGAGAAGATAGTTGAAGTTGAAAAGATTGTGGAGATCGAGAAGATCGTTGAAATCACAAAACCCTGTCTTATTTGTTTAGAGTCATGCAAACAATGTATAGAAAAAGATGAGAGGTTTAGTGAGTTAGAAAAGTTGAAAGAAAAGTTGTTGTTTGATGTAAAAAATTTGAAACACTCATATGATGTATTGAACAGAACTGTGAATAGTCTGGAAAAGACTAAATCTGAAAGAGAGAAAGCTTTGAAGATGTTGAATGCTACTATGATGACAAAGCAAAAAGAGATCAACTTGTACATAGAAGAATGTGCAAAGTGGAAGAAAGAGTTGGATAGTGAAGCAACTGAGAATGAAAGAATCAGAAGATTGTTGCAAAGTTACAAAGGTTGTGACTACATAATTGATAGAATTTATCCAACAGTTGAAGGATTTGAAGCATTTCAAGGTGAAGAAACAAAGCCAAAGAAGAAAAAGGATACTGGTAAGAAACAGGGTGTTTGTTATAATAAGTGTCCGCCTCCGATTTGGGAAGGGTACTCGTCTAGAAAACCTAACGAGGAAGAACTAAAACAGGCAGTCAATATTAAGTTAGAATCCGAGATAATCGATGTTTTACCGGACAATATTGATGTCACGTTCACAGCGTCCGATACAGATCATGAGTCAGAACTGATAAAAAGAGTGGTTGATCAGGTGTTGGATAAGGATGAGGAGTCAGAGTCAAAATCCGAGTCCGAAAGTCCGTGTCAGTCTGTCGGAAGTTCGAGTTCGTCTGTCAAAAGCTCAAAGTCGTCAGGAAAACGGGTGTATAGTAAAGAATTTTTGTTGTCAAAATCTAATTTGAATGACGAAACATTTGAAGTTGCATATACTTTGAATGGTTCTGACAAATTATATTTTGATAAAGAATTTCCAATAAGAGGTGTTAAATCTGAAATGATCAAAAAGGTTTTCAAACTAACAGAAATTAATATTTCTGAAATAAAAGATGAAAATCTTAATGTAAAACCTAAGCCTTACACCTCAAGAGTACAACAAAGACTAAACAAGAAAAAAGGTTACAATTCTGGTTCTGGTTTTCAAAAGAAATCAAACCAAAATCGTAATTACAAAAAGAAAGGACTTGGTTTTATTCCAACAGAAAAAGTGAAAAATGAAAAATATGTTCGAGATTTTAAATCGAAAATGACATATGTTGCAGGAACTAGCCATGAAGAAGAATCAAAGGGCTCATTCTGGAGACAATCAAATGAAGAATTTCTTGCTGAGAAGAAAAAGAATGAATTTCAGAGAAAAGAAAACAGAACTTGTTTTAGATGCAATGAAGTTGGTCACATTGCATGGAACTGTCCTAAAGCAACTAACACAAAACAGGGAGTTTCAGAAAAACTTAAAGAAGTAGTTGTTGATAAAACCGAACCACCAATTGAGAAATTTAAGATTTTCAAAAATTCAACATATGAAGTTGGTGAATGTTCAAAAAGATTTTACAGACGTAGTGTGAAACTTGACAATCAAAAATGGGTTGTTAAGAAATCAGAGGTAAAATCTGGTGATGAATCTGATTCCACAAAATCAGAGGAGCCACAGTTTGATGAGAGTGATGAAAACTCAGTTCCTTCAATGGATGATGAGAATTTTCCACCATTGATGATTGAGAATTTTAAATCAAAAGTTGGGAAAGTTGAGATCTCTAATCAATTTTATTCTGACAAGAATGAATTTGATGTTGAGAAAGCGTTTAATGGGAAAGTTAAGAAGATTTTCGGAAAAATGGTTGAAGGGAAAGTAAAAGGGGTAAAAGAGTTTTATGCTAAAAAGAAAGCAACTTACACTCCAACCGCTTCTGAATTGAAAACACCCAAGGCTGGTCAGGCTTGGGTGGACATTTTCTTTGCTTGAAAACCTGACGTGCCGGAGATCCCAAGTTTGTAATCGTGGATCAGGAATCGGCATCATTCATGTTTTATGAGTTTGTATGAAAAGTTCTTAAAATTGTTAGAATTTTACAGGTTAAGTGTGACTTGCCGGAGCTTCCAGGTTGGTAAGTGTGAAGCAGGAATCGGCATCTTGATTGGTAAAATGGTTTGTGTAGATGTTTTATTCCTACATGTGATTAATTGTTTTGGATATACTTACAAGTGGTAAGAGGTTGATTCTGACAAAGTGATTACTTGATGTAATCCTGATACAAGAGATTGAATGGACAAAATGATGAACCATTCCCCTAACCTACAAGTGGTTTGAAAATTAACAAAACTTATTTTCCGGACAAATCATTTTGGTTAAAACAAACTTAAGTGTTTTGAAATCATAATGAGAAAATAGTTTTGTGAAAGGGGGAGTTCTGATTGTTTATGCCAAGTGGATGGCGAATTGAGGCAATTTGATATCAGTTGTCATGTTCTTGTACAGTTTGTTTTCAAATTTCCTAAAATGTGTTTGCATTTTAGGGGGAGTAAGAAATTTTAGAAAATCCAAAAACATTTGAAAATTTGAAAATGTCAAAAACATTGAATAATTCAAAAAGAGTTTTGTTGTGAAAAAGAGGAAATGATAGTAGATCAGTTGGACTGTCACAGCATGCTAAAGAAATGGAAAGATAAAATGTGATAAATGATCTCACTAAAGATGTGACGATAGGCTCAGCTAGACTAGTAGATTTGCGATAACGATACAAACCTAAATGAAAAAGCCTAGTTCTAGTGGGAAACATGGTCAAAAGCATAGTACTTAGTTTTGTCCTTCTTGACTGTGTGCCTACTCAGTAATCGCTGATTGTCGAAAGACATAAAACAGGTTAAGTCTATGAACTTTCACAACTTTTCTGAAAAGTCACTGTGATTGTGCATTTCATTTTGCAAAGATTTAAACTTGTTTTATTTCTTTATTTTGTTTAAGCATCGGACATCCTCTGCGTATGCGTGAGTATCGACCTGGATGTTGTTGCCTAAACGTTCTGCTTTATTTTCTTTGGTGTTTCGTTTAAGCTTTGGACCTCCTCTGCGTATACGGAAGTATCGACCTGGTGGTTAAAGCCTAAACAACTTCAACTTATTTTTATTTTCTTATTTTGTTTAAACATTGGACTTTCTCTGCGTATACGGAAGTATCGACCTGATTGTTAATGTTTAAACATTCTGCTTTGTTTTCGCACAAATCACAGTTGATAAAAGTTTAAAGGCATTACTTGAGTCAGTGTATTGCATGATGAGGGGATATGCTGAGATCGTGGGGTCCATAAGAACTTAGTGCAAAATTAATATACCTTAACGTATCGGTAAGCAGATTGAAAGTTTTTAGATTGAGTTTAAGTGGACAACAATATCGTCAATCAACGTGAATCGTTTAGAACTGAAAATGTTTAAAGCTTAATGGTGCTAGTGATTGGTCACATAAACTGATATGATTCTCTTACACAAGCTCACAAAAATATTGTCTGTAAATATTTCTTTACTGCATTCTTTTACATTAAAAAATGCAAAAAGTTTTTTAGTGTGTTTTAGCATAAATTTTGAAAAATACAAAAATATTTTCGACAACTGATGTTGGAAAGCTGATTTTCAAAATTCCGAGTGCTAAACATGATGACATTGTTGTGAGGGGGAGTATGTCTTGAACATCAAATGTTTTTCTTTTAAATCAACAAGTGGTTCATCAAATAGAAAGTTGTTTATGAAAGGGAGTCAGTGTTGGTTCATACAAATTGTTAAATTTAGAAAATTTATTTCTGGGTTAAGAATGTGCAGGTATAGCCAGGTTTTGATCTTGAGTCTAAAGATAAAGAGCCAGGATACAATACCTGAGGATTCTGATGAAAGTTAAAATCAGACAACGATCCTAAAGCTGATCCTAAAGCTGTTGATGCTGATGAACTGAAGAAAAGCCAGCATATCGCAAGGGGGAGTCTGAAGAAGTGAAAAGATTGAGAAAGTGAAGCCCAGAGACTGATAAAGACTGAAGATGCAAAGACTCGACACTTAAGACTCGTCAACATCTGAGGGGGAGTCTGTTGGTGCATTCATTTGTCGTCTTCGTCTTATGTCGAGTCTCGTTGCGGATCTGAAACTGAAAGAGGACGATGTCATCATATTTAATGATGACATCATAATGTTGAAGCCATCATTGACATCATCTCACATGAGACAAAAGCATGTTAGTTTCTGATTTCGTTTTTATGGTCAAAATGTATTTCTGATTTCGCTTTTGTGTCAAACACATGATTCCGCTCATGTGTCAATGATGATTCCGCTCATGTGTCAGTCATGATTTCGCTTTTGTGTCAAGGTACTGATTTCGCTCTTGTGTCATGTCCTTATGAGCGAAATCAGTGAGCTTATATATAGGTCGTATGAGCGGAATCACATTCATAGTTCTAGTTGTTGTCTTCCGGTAAGCCACGAAGTGCTGCCGAAGTGTTGTCAGGTCTGTAATCGATTGCATATCAATAAAAACAACAGTTTAAAGTGAATATGTGCTGAATTACACTGAAATATTTGTTTCCGCCTCTTGTTTTGGTGAAAAACTCTTCTAACCGACTCGTTCAGGTCCGAAACCGATCCTACAGCATAGCAGTAAGCGACCGCTCGAACCTGAAAACAGCGTGAACAATGGACCTATACTTCAATTGCCTATTCCCAAAAGAAGAAGAACCGTTCCTTACGGTTGTTCTTATAAAGAATTCTGGTCTTGTAAACCAATGGAATTCTCAGGCAACGAAGGGGCCATTGCAACCCTACGCTGGATAGAAAAGACTGAGGCAGTCTTAAGGATAAGTAAGTGTGCTGAAGAAGATAAGATATTGTTTGCTTCTAATCTATTTAAGAATGCAGCACTAGAATGGTGGAACACTATCCTTCAATCAAGAGGAAGTGATAGAACCAATAATATGGAATGGGAAGAATTTAAGAACAAGGTAGAAAGGAAGTTATGTCCACCCAATGAGAAGGAACAAATAGCAAACAAATTCCTAAACCTTAGGATGACTGGTGTGGATAGTAAGGGGTACACTAAGGTGCTGTTTGTTTTTTCTGCAGGAAAAGGTCTGCAGTCTGCGGACCACATCTGCAGGCATCTGCAGCAGAAGAGGTGGACCAAAGGTCTGCAGTCTGCAAGAAGAAGACTGTTTGTTTGTTAATGTCTGCAAACTTCTAAAATAAACTGGTGGTGGTGGCAGACGGTGGTGGTGGCCGGCGGTGGTGGGGGCCGGCGGTGGTGGGGGCCGACGGTGGTGGTGGCAGACGGTGGTGGTGGCAAACGGTGGTGGTGGCACACGGTGGTGGTGGCAGACGGTGGTGGTGGCCGGCGGTGGTGGGGGCCGGCGGTGGTGGTGGCAGACGGTGGTGGTGGCAGACGAAGGTGGTGGAAGACGGTGGTGGTGGCAGACGGTGGTGGTGGCAGGCGGTGGTGGGGGCCGGCGGTGGTGGGGGCCGGCGGTGGTGGTGGCAGACGGTGGTGGCAGACAGTGGTGGTGGCAGACGGAGGTGGTGGCAGACGGTGCTGGTGGCAGACGGTGCTGGTGGCAGACGGTGGTGGTGGCCGGCGGTGGTGGGGGCCGACGGTGGTGGTGGCAGACGGTGGTGGTGGCAGACGGTGGTGGCAGACGGTGGTGGTGGCAGACGGAGGTGGTGGCAGACGGTGGTGGTGGCCGGCGGTGGTGGGGGCCGACGGTGGTGGTGGCAGACGGTGGTGGTGGCAGACGGTGGTGGCAGACGGTGGTGGTGGCAGACGGAGGTGGTGGCAGACGGTGGTGGTGGCCGGCGGTGGTGGCAGACGGAGGTGGTGGCCGGCGGTGGTGGTGGCCGGCGGTGGTGGTGGTGGACGGCGGTGGTGGACGGTGGTGGTGGGTGGTGGTGTTTAACCCTCTGCAGACCTTAGAAGACCTTAGAAGTGGTTGGACCAAGTCTGCACCAAGAAGACCTCGCGCAGACCTTTTTTAATAAAACGTCTTCGGAAAAACAAACAGTCTGCGCGTGCCAATGTCTGCGCGTGGTCTGCGCCGCGCAGACATAAGAGGCTGCGCAGACCTTTTACTAAAAAACAAACAGCACCTAAGTTATTCTTCGAATATGCTAGAATAGTGCCAACTCTTGCTTCACCAGAACCAGTTTTAATCTCCCGTTATATCTGGGGATTAATCGGAGAGATTAGACATTTAGTCAAGGCAGCTAGACCTTAAACCATCGAAGAAGCTGTAGAACTAGCCAATACCTTGACTGATGAGTTAGTCCATAACCGAGAAGAGGATCAAAGGAGGAACCTAACCCAGAAATTGACTCAAGAATTTCGTTCTGGAAATTCTAACCTTGGGAAAAGTGTAGGTTCTACCTCTGTACCCTACTGTAGGCATTGCAAAAGAAAGCATTCAGGAAGATGCTCCATATACTGTAACTTTTTCAAAATATCAGGACACAAGGAAGAAGACTGCAGGAAGAAAGCTAATAACAAGATATGTTACAATTGCGGAGAACAATGTCATATCAAGCTTAATTGCCCAAAATTAGATCCAGCTGCGGACAACAAGAATATAAAAAATGCTAGAGCTTTTGTTCTGACTGCAGATGAAGCCAAGATGATTCCAGATGTCATCGCTGGTATGTTTTTAGTTAATGATATTTTTGCTAAAGTATTATTTGACTCTGGTGCAAACCAAAGTTTTGTTAATACATCATTTTGCAAATTTCTAAATCAGTCATTAACTAAACTACCACAAGAATGCCTAGTAGAGACAACTAATGGAGAAACTATTAGAATTTCTGAAATCTTGCAGGGGCAAGAATAGAAATTTTAAATCAGAAATTTATAGCAAACCTATATCCCATGAATCTGGCAGGATTTGATGTTGTTTTAGGAATGGATTGGTTAATAGCCAATAAAGCCATTATTTTATGTGATCAAAAGTCAATTCAAGTAAATGCACCAATAGGTAAAACGATCACAATTAAAGGAGATAAACCAAATAGATCCACAAAATTCATCTCTGTGATGAAAACTGCAAGTTATATAAGAAAAGATTCTATAGTGTATTTGATTTCCATAATCACTAACACTAAAGGATAAGAACTAAAAGACATTCCAGTAGTATCTCAGTTTTCAGAAGTATTTCTAGAAGAATTGCCAGGGCAACCTCCAGATAGAGAAGTCGAATTCAGAATCCATTTAATACCAGGAACATCACCAATTGCCAAAGCACCCTATCGTTTGGTACCCGCCGAAATGCAGGAACTGAAGAAACAATTAGACGAATTGTTAGAGAAAAGATTTATATAGCCAAGTTCGTCGCCATGGGGAGCGCCGATACTATTTGTTAAAAAGAAGGACGGATCAATGCGTATGTGCATTGACTACCGTGAATTAAACAAAGTCACGATTAAGAATCGGTACCCATTACCGAGAATCGATGATCTGTTTGATCAACTGCAAGGAGCTCGATTTTTCTCTAAAATCGATTTAAGATCAGGATATCATCAATTAAAGGTACAGGAAGAGGATATTCCTAAAACCGCATTCAGAACAAAGTATGGTCATTATGAATTTACTGTCATGCCATTTGGTTTAACCAATGCCCCAGCTGCATTTATGGACATGATGAACCGAATATGTAAGCCATATTTGGATAAATTCATAATTGTATTCATAGATGATATTCTAATTTATTCTAAGAATAAAGAGGATCATGCAAAACATTTGCACGCACTTTTAAGTTTATTAAGAAAAGAAAAGCTTTATGCTAAATTTTCAAAGTGTGAATTCTGGTTAGAACAAGTACAATTTCTCGGACACTTAGTTAATCATGAAGGAATTCATGTAGATCCCACAAAAATCGAGGTAATTACCAAATGGAAAACCCCTGAGTCACCAACCGAGGTTAGAAGTTTCTTAGGATTGGCCAGTTATCATAGAAGATTTATTCAAGATTTTTCTAGAATAGCCATTCCCTTAACTAAGTTAACCTGTAAATCTGTTAAGTTTGAATGGGGATTAAAACAAGAAGAAGCATTTAGAATTCTTAAGAAAAGATTAACTAATACACCCATACTAGCGTTACCAGAAGGAACTGAAGACTTTGTAGTCTATTGTGACGCTTCTAAATTGGGTTATGGATGTGTATTGATGCAACGACAAAAGGTTATAGCTTATGCATCTATGTTGGACCGTTTGCGTGACCCTAAACGTCAGTAAAAGTAGTTCATCTCAGTTTACAAAGGCAGGATCAAAGTAAACTAAGTCAAAAACAGCTTGTTCCTTTCAATCTCTTCTCTATTAACGATTTCTGAGACTTTACACGTGTTTCTAACAAGATTTTGGTAGAACCTCGTCTCACAAGTAATGACCACTGTCTGCTTCAAATGAAACACCACAACCCCTATTTATAGTTGTAGCCTGTTCGCTTAAATGACACAATGTAGCTTCAAGCGAACACATATGAACTAGTTTCAAGCGAACATGCAAGAACCAGTTTCAAGCGAACTTGAAGTTGTTTGTTTCGCTTGAACTAACCTAAGACACCTTCAAGCGAACACACCTATATAACACATGTATACCCTAATTCTAACCATCTAGACCTAAGACTTGATTAAGACGAAGTCATCAGACATTCAGTGCATCAACAAACTCCCCCTTGGATGTTGACGAAGTCTTCAGCGTCAAGTATTTAGTCTTTGTCTCTCTCCAAATTCTGTCATTGTAAAGCTCCTTCTTCACAGGTTCAGAAACTCAAACTAACTCCATCTTCAATCTCCCCTTTGACTGTTGATCCAGAATTCTGACTCCCCCTTTCACAGACTCCCCCTCTCGGAATGCTAGGACTTGAATTCTGGTTCAAACTTTAACGATTTGTTGCCATGGGGATTATGAAATCTACAACCTTTATAATCTCTACCCAAATATAAGATATATGATAATAACAGTTTCAAATCAAAACTTACCATTTAATCTTCAGTGTTAGAAATCCACTTAAGTACTCATGTTCAAATTAATGACCCTGATTACTCAATTAATCTACCAAGTCCAACTTAATGACATTGGTTGATCAGAGACAATTCACACTGACTTTCCGTTCAATTTGTTTTTGAAAATTTACAAGTTTCAAATTAATGAACTTGCTTTAACTTTTTAAGTTCTCAAACTTATCATGTTTCAGCTCACGACTCATCATCCAGTTCAGAAATCTCCTGCATCTGCTTTCAATCTTTTGAATCCGAAGATCAACTCTCCACTTTGGTTTGTCAAAAATAAAGCAGAAATGAAAAATCTTTTTGGATTTTTAATAACGCTTCTAAAGTAGAAATGAAATACAGAACTAAAATGTAATGAAAGTAAACTATTTACAAACATATTTTTTATGAGCGTGTTAGGGAATCATATCAGCTATTCGACAAATCACAAGTACCGTTAAGCTTCAATTACATACATAGAATTAAACAATTCGCTTAGATTGTCGATATACTGATCCACTTAAATTTTCACACAATTTTCAATCTGTCAAGGATACGGAATTAGCGTTTTAGAAACTTAAACTTATACGCGTGTCCCACCTCTTGAATATACTCCCGTATCCAGATCCCGATACTCAGTCTTACAGGTAATTATAGCACCAATGATATCTGTAAGGAATTAATAAATTATGAAGAATCATGAGAGCTCAGGTCAGAACTACCGTTCAGCAGAGATATCATGACTCAACTTGGGTGTGTCCCCTTTAGAGGATCTTTTTTACAACAGCATTGCTAAGCAATTTTATTGTCTTATCATATATGCTAAGGGTGATGCTATATTTCAAGCATTGCAGAAAGTATTATTCGAGGACAAGGTCAGAACTTCCATTCAGCAGAAGTCCCGGAATAATACTCCAGATATCACTGAGTATAAAAACCTAGTATATCAGAAAAAGGAATCTTTCAAACGAGATTTCAGGGGTTACCTATATATCCAAGTAGTGTTCCCCACGAAATAAGCAAGTAAGATTTTAAGTTTATATCCCAAACAAACATACTAAATGTGTAAAAACCTATCGGCATATCATCAGCGAGACTGTTTAACGCATTTAAACATTCTATTTCTTTAGCATACCGTGACTGTCAAGCCGATGTACTATCATTTTCCCTTTTTATACAAGCTCTTTTTCTTGTTTTATATTGTTTTTGGATTTTTGTCATTTTTTATTGTTTTTGTATTTTCTGAAAATATTTACCCTATACTCCCCCTAAATACCAAAACAAGTAAAAAATCGACAAACCATTGCAGATTGCCTCTCAACATCATCTACAATGTCACTTCATCAACGCCAATGATCTCCTCCAACACCGATAAAAGCTTCATACCATTCAGTTTTAGCAAATATTGAAAACGTGCTTTATCAAAAGCTTTGGTATGTAAATCAGCTTTTTGTTCATCAGTGTGGATTTTCTCAATTCGTATCAACTTCTTCTCAAAACAATCGCGAATGAAGTGATGACGAATCTTGATGTGTTTCGTTTTAGCATGATGTACTGGATTTTTAGTAATGTTAATTGCTGCCTCATTATCAACAAAAATAGGGGTGTTTAGAAATTGCAAACCGTAGTCGCGCATCTGTTGCTGGATCCACAAGATCTGTGAGCAGCAACTGCTAGCAGATACATACTCCTCTTCACATGTGGATAAAGCCACAGAGGTTTGCTTTTTGCATTGCCAAGTGACCAATCGTGATCCGAAAAACTGGCACCCTGCTGTTGTTGATTTAGCATTAACTTTGCAGCATCTGAAATCGGAATCGGAATACCCTTCAAGCGTGAAATCTCCTTCCCTTGGATACCACAACCCCAATGATGGAGTTCCTTTCAGGTAGCGTAATATCCTTTTCACAATCACCATATGCGATGCTCTCGGGTTAGATTGAAATCTTGCTGCGAGGCAGGTTGGATACATAATATCGGGTCTTGAAGCTGTCAAATACATCAGCGAACCTATCATGGAACGATACATCGTTTCATCTACCTTCTCTCCGGTGAGATCAGGGTTTATCCCATGATTCGTTGCTAATGGGGTGGAAGCTGGAGTAGAACCTGACATCCCAAATTTCTCCAAGATATCATGAACGTACTTCATTTGATGTATGAAAATTCCTTTGGGTAGTTGATCAACCTGCAATCCCAAAAAGAATTTCATCTCACCCATTGATGACATTTTGAATTTCTGCTTCATAACTCGTTCAAAATCTTTGCATAGATCCTCATTTGTTGACCCAAATATGATGTCATCCACATAAATTTGAACTATCAGAAGATGACCGTCGACCTCTTTGGTGAAGAGAGTGGCATCCACTTTTCCACGGATGAAACTGTTGGCTAGTAGGTGTTGAGACAATGTCTCGTACCAAGCTCTCGGGGCCTGGTGTAAACCATACAACGCTTTGTCTAGCAAGTAGACCTTGTCTTTGTGAAGTGGATTGGTAAAGCCCGGTGGCTGACCGACATAAACCTCCTCTTTAACCTTCCCGTAGAGAAAAGCCGATTTTACATCTAGCTGATAAACTTTGAAGTTTTTCCATGATGCAAATGCTAGAAAGATTCTGATAGCTTCTAGTCGAGCTACAGGAGCATACACTTCGGTGAAATCTATTCCCTCCTGATGACTGAAACCCTGGACTACGAGTCGAGCTTTGTTACGAACCACAACTCCTCTATCGTCTCTCTTACACTTGAACACCCACTTGGTGTTTATCTTCCTCTGACCATCTGGCAAATCCACTAACTTCCACACTCCCAACTTTTCGAATTGACTCAGTTCCTCCTGCATTGCATTGACCCAAGAATCTTCAGTAAGTGCCTCTTTGTAAGTCCTTGGTTCAACCTGCGAGATAAAACAACTCAATGAAAATTCTGTTTGCAAAGGAGCAACTGTTGTATAAAAACATGTAAGTCCTTTATCAATCTGTCTACGAGTGCGAACGCCTGTCTGCAGTTCTCCAATGATCAATTCCTCTGGATGATATGAAAGAGTTCGTGGCATTACTTCGCCTGGAACATCTACATCACCTTCCAGATTAGTAACATTTTGATTTGCATCTTGTTCACTGACTGGGTTTGTTTGACCTGAAATCTGAATTTGCTCCCCCTCAGAATCTGAATCACCACGATCAAATACTGGCATGTTCTCAGATTATTGATTATCATTCTGTGCCGACTGATTATTTTGAGTAACTTCATTTTGTTGGACATCGTCATGTTCACCAGCATTGCTTGGACCTGCTTCATCATCATTTGAAGCACTTTCCGGTCTTCTTGAATACTCAGCTGGAAACCTTTCCTGCGATTCTTCATACTCTCTTAGAATATCCAACTCATCAAAGAAATCTTCTTCTTCATCATGTTCTTCTTCCATGTCAAACGAATCCCACAATTGTAACACCTGTGCCTCCACGGCCATCAAACAAATACCAAACCAATGAAATATTATATTTCATACTTGGGATTTGTAAAAATATGTGTATCATTTGCACATATCAATTTTTGTTCAATTCCAAACTCTAAATCGCTTTCTGGAAGGTTATACGCGCACCAATGCATAAATATAACCAGTTTAATGCAATAAACACTCCGGAATAGTGACATAGTCTTAACATACCTTAAATAACCTTTACATAACTTAGAAATAAGTTTTGAAGGCTTTGGTATGGCAAAAACAAGTTAATTTGCTTACAGGGACTAAACTTGACAAACTGCGAAAGTATGCCAATTTGAACTGTAACAGACATTCCGGAACATGACCATAAGTTAAACATACCATAAATATCCTTTACATAGCTTATAAATAGGCTTTGAGGGGTTCGCTATGCTAAAATAAACTTTTGGGGTCATTCAGGGACAAAAAGCGTCAAAAAGTGCACAAGTTTGCATTTTCGCGCATAACTTACGTTCTGAATACATCCGGACATCCAAAAATTTATGTAAGCACTAAAATATTTTATTTTAGTGTTTGGCATAAGAAAAATCCATTCGTCACGCCATTTGGATCATTTTTCGCGCTGATGCGCATTCCGTCGTAATTAACCGAACAACGTAACCGTACGGCTAAACGAACCGACACCCGAGATATTTTTGAACACATTTTAAGTTCCCTATACTTTAACTTCATTTTAGAGCTTTGAAATGGGGTTAACGGGGCTTAAACGTGTCAAAAAAACGCATCGAAAACCAAGTTTTGAGGTTGCAGGGACTGAAACTGTAAATCTGCCAAACTAGGTCCGTAAACAGGGGCCAGATGCAGCAAAACATTTTTTTTCAGCTTTTAACAGCCCTTAACACTCTCCAAAGGCCAAGTGCCAAGTGTCAAACTCTTATGGTGGATGGCAAATGAGTTACCACAACTTTCCAACAAGTGTACGGCTTAGATCGTGCCCCCTTTTCCAAGAAATGATCCTAACGGTTGTCCATTTACTATAAATACCCACATACCCCAACTTCATTTCTCACAGGAATCTGATCATTTGTGCTCTAAGTTCAAACCTTTGTTTCATACCTGAGCTATTTTGATCTAGATTAGCATTCGGGGACCCTTCGTAAGTGTTCCTTCGTTCTTTTATTGCTTTTCGAGTCCGAAAGTCGAACTTTGTTTGACTTTCTGCATTGACCAGTTTATGGTCGATGCGAAGTTCGTTTGAACTTCATAACGTGAGCGTGATCACGATGGTTATAGTCCCTAGTGACTATACCTACTGATTACCACGTTATCTAGGCTCAGTGACGAGCCGTAGTTTCGGTCAGAATACGTATTCTTGCGTATTTTGTAACCAAACTACTTGTGGGTATCAAGACCATTTGTTTTGATACCAAACCTGTTTTCTAAACTTAGTTAAGCATGTTTTAACATGCTTAGCTCGTCACTTTTAGTTTAGTGCTTATTTAGGGTCGTAAGGTAAGCGATCTAAACAATCGCTTATACTTTCGAACCCGACCCGTTTGGTCGATCATTAGGATCCGACCAAGCACTTTAGGTGACCATAGTTTATAGGGAATAACCTTACGAGGTTATACCTTATGGTCGCTTCGTTTAAGTAGTTGTATGATAGGTAGTTTATATGCCTTAGGTAAATTACCAAAATACCCCTTTGATGCCAAAATTCATTTTAAACATATGTAACATAACTTTTGACATCTAAACTGATTTGATAACAATATTAGACATGTTTAAGGCATATGTTACTTGTCATAGGACTAGTTAGGCGGTCCGAACGCGTTTCACACGAGCGACGCGTTAAAGTAGCATAAGTTACCTAAACGGGTCGTAATGGGTCATAAGCACTTATGTTAGGATTCATTTAGTATGTAGGCGTTGTTAAACCATATTACACGAGTTCCCATACTCATTTGGTTTACGAACCCTCATTCTATCCGATCTTCCGATTTAGGTCCGGTTTATTAATGTAGTTACCTATATTAGGTGCCGTTTGATATCCGTGATCTCTAGCATTGCTTGGTGGTTATCTTAGGACTTCTGAGCAATCTCAAGTGAGTACATAGACCCCTCTTTTACCGTTTTCAAACTGTTTTGGGGTGAAACACATGTGCCTACTTGTTACTTTCATGCTTTCACATCATATACAGGCTATGTTCATTAGTACATTTATAGTACATGATTTCATTACATTTCATGCTATGTATGTCCATTTAGTTCATACTTAGTACATCGTTTCACATCACATCACATCACATCACATGCTATGTATGTTCATCTATTGCATACTTAGTACATTTGTTTTCATCACATGCTTACATTTTGATATGATATTTGGTTTGTATAAATGGAACAATACATTCATTAACACCGATCACACCGTTCGTTAGTAGGTAGTGGTACCATAGGAATTTACAACTCCCGTTCCGGACATCCCGGGTAGGTGGGGATGAAAGGAATGACCGAATTCGATATACAGTTACAACAAGATAAACCTTTAATTTATTTAAGGGTTTATCGCCACAGTCTCAAGGCTTGGATGTATGCATTCTCACAATACCGCATAGATATTTGTATCAGTATAGCATGCATTTCCACAAAACATAGCTTTGATATAAACCGTGTTTTACTTCAATACTTTGTTTTTGTGCATACGGTTTAGTTGATATATTTCACTAGCCATACATATCATTTTGGTTACACATTACATGATTTACATTTGACGCATAAACATTATTGACATTGGTTACACATTACATGATTTACATATTGACATAGACATTTTGACATATTATTCAATACGTTTGGCAATTGGTTTAAACATAGACATCTTACATTGGTGGTTTGTTTGGGTAAGTGATTCGAGTAACGAGGCGTGTGTAATATGATACAAGCATGGTGGATACGCCGCTAGTACTTCCTATATATAAGTGATTGTATGGTATTACATATCGTAGCGTTATATGAACCATTTCAAATTGAGACATATAACATTTTATACAAATAACCTATTTTTCACAATACATTGTTTTACAAACAACTTAAATTACACAAACTCATTTTTATATGGTTATTCATTTAACCATACATTATTCTCTTATTTATACATATCATCTGATCTTATCATTTTTCAAATGATTTACAAGACAAATCAAATTACAAGGTTCATGACTAAACATTTTCTTAAACAATAAGTCATGAATCCTATTTTCATAAACCTATGTATCTCACAGGCATTTTTATGCTGACGTACCTATTTTCACATGTGTTTCAGGATATGATGCATAGGATTTATCAAGATACACTTAGGCGGACTTGGGCCTTAGCGACAATAAAAGATGCAAGACTAGTTATTTATGTTATGTTTCTTTAATTGTCATGACATTGTAACTACTTTAATCAATAAAACAATATTTCAATTTCCATGTGTTATGAAACAATGATTCTGTTACAACACTCCCCGACGTTTTCCGCCACGTATTGTTGTTCTACGTGGTCGGGGTGTGACAGAAAAGTTGGTATCAGAGCTCATGGTTATAGGGAATTAGGTTATTAGTAATCCTTTGACCTAGTCTATAACCTTCCTAGGACCCTAACGCGAGTTTACTTGCGTTTAGTCATAAAACAATACTGTCACCTATCCTTAGGCGACAACCACAACAAGAACATAAATTTCAAAACGGCTTTGAAAACTAATCATCTGTTCTAGGATGATTGATTACTAGGTTTTGAACCCTCTAATGTAAGGTTTTGAACCCCTTTGAGTTTTCAAAACCTCGTCAAGGTTTTGGGTTTTAAATAATGTGAACACGTGCAAACTGGAAGGGTGAATGCCTGTATTCTGGGTTTTCTGTCTAGGCAAGCACTTCGTATACATCTCATCAGACGCGAGACCAGTTGTGCTTACCTGGGAATTCTTGGGATGAGTGTTCACTTATAGGCGAGCATGTCTTCGCGATACATTATTTTTGACCCATTTACTTTGATTTGTCACTGTCTCATTTGTTTGCCTTAGATAACAAACAAATGATCGCAAATTCTTATGCATTACCATTCTGCATTATTTACCCGATGACGTTTCACTTGTTTCTTCCTATGTCTTTCATTTTCTTCTAGAATGTCTCTTCCTCTCAGCACCGGTCAAATGTCCGAGCAAACAGCCAAATTTGCCCAACAAATAGGCGAAGTGATACTGAAGTCTGTGGATCTAGGCATTGCCATGTCTCGTCTCAAAAATGGAGCCACTCAGGAGCCACCAAAGGAAGCAGAAGCCAAGCCTTCACCTAAACCAAAGAAACGTAAGGCTTCAAGGAAACCCGCAGCAGTGGCACCAAAACAGGCAAGACCTAGCCAAATGACAGCACTACCAGCCAAGAAACCAATCAAGGAATCAAAGACCATGGATGAACAGGCTGGATCCCCTAAGAAGTCAAAGAAGCGAAAGGCTTCTCAGGACTTCGCTGTGGTCGCTCACAATGGTCGAGCCATCCCCAACCAACCAGCTCAACCCCCTGCTAGGAAGCCATACAACGGAACTGCACCCTTGTGCAACCAATGTAGCCTTCATCATCAGGCTAGTGTGAAGTGCCGCAATTGCCAAACTTGTGGACTTATAGGTCATACGGCAAGGGTTTGTCCAACTGCAGCAGTACCAAATCAAGCAGGACCCATCCGGGTGGCAACACAACCTGTTAAGAAGCAATACAAGGGAACAGCCCCAATATGCGACAAATGTAATGCACACCACTTAGCTCACCTACAGTGTCGTCTGTGTGCATCATGTGGGCGACTCGGTCACCTGGCAAATGCTTGTCGATTTACCCCAAACCAAAGTGGTCCAAATCAACCCCAAGTCAACCCTACTCAAGCTCGCTTTCCGCCTGGATCGTGCTACAACTGTGGCGATACGAGCCATTTCAGGAACAAATACCCAAAGCTTGCTAATGCAAATCCAACCCACGGATGAGCAGTTGGCTGATTAGAAGATGTTGTTGTCTTATGCTTTTGTTTCTTCTATTTCTTGTAATGTGAAACAATCTGTTTGATTATAAATAAATTGTTGTTCACAGTTCTGATATACGAGTGTAGTTACATGTGTGTATGACTTTTCCTATGATACCTACATCAAGGAACTATGTTCCTTACAAACTACTCTTGTGATTCTCCCTCTCAAATGATCACTCATGATTCCCCCAAAAATTTTAAGTACTCGTTTCATTCTAAGAAACGAAGTACATGAAATAAAGTGAAATTATGAGTAATCGTGCTTTTTACACATCTGTGCCAATAAATCCTTGGTTAGATAACTAAGGGTAGTTTCAAATCTCATACCCATTACGTTTTGATTTTCTCAACATACACAGTACAAGTATTTCAAAAACAATCTTCATGATCTCAAAGCATTTCATATAGTTTGAAAACTATTTTTTTTTCAAATGCATTGTCTATGTTATTTCAAAAACATTGGTTAGGTTTTCAAAAAAAAAAAACAATTTTCATAATTTCAGAATATTTCATATAGTCTGAAAACAATATTAACACAGTATATTTTCTTATCAAGTGCATGATTTCAAAAGCATCATTCATGTTTTCCAAAAACCTTATACATAATTTCAAAAATTCATTTCGCATGATCTTAAAACATTTTTATAAATATACTTATCTAAAAACCTACTTTATGATTTCAAAAGTATTATATATAAGGTTTCAAAAACATTTTTAGAACCCCATGCATAGTTTTCCAAATATATTTTCCTCATACATTTACTTAACCTTCAAATTCTGCTTCATATGTTGCCTTGGCATATCTAGCATCTCAACTTCGTAAGCATTTTTACTTCATGTTTTGACATAAGCACGTCCAGTGCAAGGTTTCAAAACATCTTCAACTTCTAAAATCCATATGGGATCTTTTTATCTTCACATTTAGACCCTTGTGGATGATCATCATTCAAATCAGGGTCCTTAATTGGATTCCTTATGTACCTGAATTCGGACATTTTGGTTCCTTATAATCGAAATCGAATTTCTCTTTTAAAAATCTTTCTATCTTTATAGATAGATTCTTGTAAATGTTTAAAGTGCCAAATGAAATCCACGAGATGGATTCCTATTGTACTTTAAATACATGTGCTCTGTCAACAAAACAAATTAACAAATAAACAATCTTTGTGGTTATACGACTATGTGTTTATTCATCTTATGTTTTCTTTTATGCATTTTTGTGTTTGGATACTCTGGATATTCGTTATCCAAATCCTCGTAGAATCTTTCATATCTTCATATGAGGGATTCGTAGTAGGATATTCAAAAAGGTACTACCTTAAATCCTTAATGGGCTTCTATGTAACACTTAAGACCCTTGGATTATATAGTACCACTCCTTGATTCATAAGAGACCCTTTAGTGGTCTAGTCAAAAAGATTGATTCACAATTTGGTTAAAGGACGACATCTAGTGATGTAGCTGAACAGACTCCTTGATAGTCTATTTAGATCATTTATTGATTTAATTAAAAGGACTCTATGGCGGTCTAGTCACACTCATCACAGGATTGTTCATTTGGTTTTACCCTACACATTATAAAATAGACTGTGTGAACTGTGCAAGGAATTGTCTAATTATGGACGCGTACATAATTATGAAATTTAGTGCACAGAAACCCAGTAAGATTTATTATGTGTAAGAACCGATAGCGACAACAATAACAAAATGAGAACGGTGTAATGGAGGTACGGTGGACGCACCAATGACGCTTCATATACTTGTATATAAGTGTCCCTCTTACATTGCAAGCATAATGTTATTAAGGTTACTAGAAGTTCAGAACCCTAACCAATATTGTTCGATCTTTTCAACTTCATGTTTTAAACTCTCACAAGTTTCCTCTAAATAAATTTCGGGACGAAATTTCCTAAAGTAGGGGATACTGTAACACCTGTGCCTCCACGGCCATCAAACAAATACCGAACCAATGAAATATTATATTTCATACTTGGGATTTGTAAAAATATGTGTATCATTTGCACATATCAATTTTTGTTCAATTCCAAACTCTAAATCGCTTTCTGGAAGGTTATATGCGCACCAATGCATAAATATAACCAGTTTAATGCAACAAACACTCTGGAATAGTGAAATAGGCTTAATATACCTTAAATAACCTTTACATAACTTAGAAATAAGTTTTGAAGGCTTTGGTATGGCAAAAATAAGTTAATTCGCTTACAGGGACTAAACTTGACAAACTGTGAAAGTATGCCAATTTGAACTGTAACCGACATTCCGGAACATGACCATAAGTTAAACATACCATAAATATCCTTTACATAGCTAAGAAATAGGCTTTGAGGGGTTCGGTATGCTAAAATAAACTTTTGGGGTCATTCAGGGACAAAAAGTGTCAAAAAGTGCACAAGTTTGCATTTTCGCGCATAACTTACGTTCTGAATACATCCGGACATCCAAAAATTTATGTAAGCACTAAAATATTTTATTTTAGTGTTTGGCATAAGAAAAATCCATTCGTCACGCCATTTGGATCATTTTTCGCGCTTATGCGCATTCCGTCGTAATTAACCGAACAACGTAACCGTACGGCTAAAGGAACCGACACCCGAGATATTTTTGAACACATTTTAAGTTCCCTATACTTTAAATTCATTTTAGAGCTTTGAAATGGGGTTAACGGGGCTTAAACGTGTCAAAAAAAACGCATCGAAAACCAAGTTTTGAGGTTGCAGGGACTGAAACTGTAAATCTGCCAAGCTAGGTCCGTAAACAGGGGCCAGATGCAGCAAAACGTTTTTTTCAGCTTTTAACAGCCCTTAACACTCTCCAAAGGCCAAGTGCCAAGTGTCAAACTCTTATGGTGGATGGCAAATGAGTTACCACAACTTTCCAAGTGTACGGCTTAGATCGTGCCCCCTTTTCCAAGAAATGATCCTAACGGTTGTCCATTTACTATAAATACCCACATACCCCAACTTCATTTCTCACTAGAATCTGATCATTTGTGCTCTAAGTTGAAACCTTTGTTTCATTCCTGAGCTATTTTGATCTAGATTAGCATTCGGGGACCCTTCGTAAGTGTTCCTTCGTTCTTTTATTGCTTTTCGAGTCCGAAAGTCGAACTTTGTTTGACTTTCTGCATTGACCAGTTTATGGTCGATGCGAAGTTCGTTTGAACTTCATAACGTGAGCGTGATCACGATGGTTATAGTCCCTAGTGACTATACCTACTGATTACCACGTTATCTAGGCTCAGTGACGAGCCGTAGTTTCGGTCAGAATACGTATTCTTGCGTATTTTGTAACCAAACTACTTGTGGGTATCAAGACCATTTGTTTTGATACCAAACCTGTTTTCTAAACTTAGTTAAGCATGTTTTAACATGCTTAGCTCGTCACTTTTAGTTTAGTGCTCATTTAGGGTCGTAAGGTAAGCGATCTAAACAATCGCTTATACTTTCAAACCCGACCCGTTTGGTCGATCATTAGGATCCGACCAAGCACTTTAGGTGACCATAGTTTATAGGGAATAACCTTACGAGGTTATACCTTATGGTCGCTTCGTTTAAGTAGTTGTATGATAGGTAGTTTATATGCCTTAGGTAAATTACCAAAATACCCCTTTGATGCCAAAATTCATTTTAAACATATGTAACATAACTTTTGACATCTAAACTGATTTGACAACAATATTAGACATGTTTAAGGCATATTTTACTTGTCATAGGACTAGTTAGGCGGTCCGAACGCGTTTCACGCGAGCGACGCGTTAAAGTAGCATAAGCTACCTAAACGGGTCGTAATGGGTCAAAACCACTTATGTTAGGATTCATTTAGTATGTAGGCGTTGTTAAACCATATTACACGAGTTCCCATACTCATTTGGTTTACGAACCCTCATTCTATCCGATCTTCCGATTTAGGTCCGGTTTATTAGTGTAGTTACCTATATTAGGTGCCGTTTGATATCCGTGATCTCTAGCATTGCTTGGTGGTTATCTTAGGACTTTTGAGCAATCTCAAGTGAGTACATAGACCCCTCTTTTACCGTTTTCAAACTGTTTTGGGGCGAAACACATGTGCCTACTTGTTACTTTCATGCTTTCACATCATATACATGCTATGTTCATTAGTACATTTATAGTACATGATTTCATTACATTTCATGCTATGTATGTCCATTTAGTTCATACTTAGTACATCATTTCACATCACATCACATGCTATGTATGTTCATCTATTGCATACTTAGTACATTTGTTTTCATCACATGCTTACATTTTGATATGATATTTGGTTTGTATAAATGGAACAATACACTCATTAACACCGATCACGCCGTTCGTTAGTAGGTAGTGGTACCATAGGAATTGACAACTCCCGTTTCGGACATCCCGGGTAGGTGGGGATGAAAGGAATGACCGAATTCGATATACAGTTACAACAAGATAAACCTTTAATTTATTTAAGGGTTTATCGCCACAGTCTCAAGGCTTGGATGTATGCATTCTCACAATACCGCATAGATATTTGTATCAGTATAGCATGCATTTCCACAAAATATAGCTTTGATTTAAACCGTGTTTTACTTCAATACTTTGTTTTTGTGCATATGGTTTAGTTGATATATTTCACTAGCCATACATATCATTTTGGTTACACATTACATGATTTACATTTGACACATAAACATTATTGACATTGGTTACACATTACATGATTTACATATTGACATAGACATTTTGACATATTATTCAATACGTTTGGCAATTGGTTTAAACATAGACATCTTACATTGGTGGTTTGTTTGGGTAAGTGATTCGAGTAACGAGGTGTGTGTAATATGATACAAGCATGGTGGATACGCCGCTGGTACTTCCTATATATAAGTGATTGTATGGTATTACATATCGTAGCGTTACATGAACCATTTCAAATTGAGACATATAACATTTTATACAAATAACCTATTTTTCACAATACATTGTTTTACAAACAACTTAAATTATACAAACTCATTTTTATATGGTTATTCATTTAACCATACATTATTCTCTTATTTATACATATCATCTGATCTTATCATTTTTCAAATGATTTACAAGACAAATCAAATTACAAGGTTCATGACTAAACATTTTCTTAAACAATAAGTCATGAATCCTATTTTCATAAACCTATGTATCTCACAGGCATTTTTATGCTGACGTACCTATTTTCACATGTGTTTCAGGATATGATGCATAGGATTTATCAAGATACACTTAGGCGGACTTAGGCCTTAGCGACAATAAAAGATGCAAGACTAGTTATTTATGTTATGTTTCTTTAATTGTCATGACATTGTAACTACTTTAATCAATAAAACAATATTTCAATTTCCATGTGTTATGAAACAATGATTCTGTTACAACACTCCCCGACGTTTTCCGCCACGTATTGTTGTTCTACGTGGTCGGGGTGTGACAACAATTTATCGTAATTAAAACGCCATGAGTCACCGGGATTTTGAGGCGGCATAGTATACCCCTGACACTCAACATGATGTGCTTCGATGATCTGTTTCATGCTTGGAACAAAGACTCGTCTTTGTGGACTTGAATAACCAACAAATATTCCTTCGATACTCTTTGGACCAAACTTACCAAAAGGCTCTAGAACTATACAAGGAGACCCAAACGGTTCTAAAAACTTCAGGTTTGGTTTGCGATTATTGATCAACTCAAAGCATGTCTTGTTGAATTTCTTTATAGTAAGAACCCGGTTGAGTGTATAGCATGCGGCAGAAACTGCTTCTGCCCAAAAATTTATCGGTAGCCTTGAATCAGCAAGCATTGTTCTAGTCGTTTCGATTAGCGTCCTGTTTTTGCGTTCTGCTACTCCATTCTGCTGCGGAGTATACGGAGCACTAAACTCATGCAATATACCTCTTTCATCACAATATTCTTCCATCTTGTTGTTCTTGAATTCAGTACCATTATCACTTCTGATTCTTCTGATACGCCTTTGGTACAGATTTTCAATCTTTCTGAACAATGCCATCAAACTATCAAACGTTTCATCTTTCGACTTCAAGAATGATACCCACGAAAATCTGGAATAATCATCAGTAACCACAAGACAGTAGAGATCCCCTGTAATACTTTTGACGTTCACTGGACCAAACAGATCCATATGTAGTCTCTCTAACGGTCTGGAAACTGAATTGACTTGCTTTTTAGGGTGTGACTTTTTCTTCTGCTTGCCTTTGACGCAACTAATGCACTCCCCTTCCAGATGAAAACCTTTGATATTAACTCCAAGAACCAAATCATTGTGCACCAGATGATTCATTTTTCGTAAGTGAATATGCCCCATCTTCCTATGCCACAACTTTGATTCTTTCTCTATTGCTCTAGACACAAAACAATGAGCCTGACCCGTGGTTGTAGTAGCTACACTCATGTCCAACACATACAGATCATTGACTCTTGGTGCCCTCATGATAATCCATTCTTCAGGGATAACAAATCCTGGCTTCAAGATCAAACATTCTTTATCAGTGAAGTGAGTGGTATACATTCTGTCACAAATCTGCGAAATGCTTAGCAGATTATTCTCCGGCTCAGCAATGTAGTTAACCCTCTCAAACGTAACGATCCCATTGGATAACGTTCCTTCACCGACAATTCTACCACCTTGGTTTTCTGCGAATCCCACGTAACCTCCATTGAAATTTCTAACATCGTACAACAATGCAGTCTTCCCTGTCATATGTCGAGACGCTCCACTATCCATAATCCATAATCCATCTTGAAATAGCTCTCGGAAGTTCCTGCAGATATCACAAACAATTCAATAAAGACGCCGATTCATGCTTCACAATTACCAACTAGGAGGCTCCGGCAAGTCCAAAATCTTTAGTAAGATTTTGATGCCACCCAAGCCTCTTTTGACTCGGGTAACTTGACTTTAATGTGAGTTTTAGCAGTGTAAAGTGGTGGAAAATATTTATCATTCATTTTTAAACTTTCATTTGATCCAACCTCAACCTTTTTGTATAAGAAAAACTCATCTATTTTAAGTTGACCGGTTGACTGATTTTTCTTTTGAACATTCTTCTTGTCAGATGGAATAGAAGATTGTTTCTCCAAATTTTCATAATAATCCAAAGGAACATCCATCTTTACCGGTGTGGTAGAAGATGATTGTTTTTCCAACACTGAAACCTTTGGTTTATCAACCACTTTTTGGCTTCCAAGTTTCTTGAGATGATGCAACCCGTTTGTAAAAGTTGTCATTTTTAGTTACCACATTCTTAACGGGTTCAATTTTGACTTTTGTTTTCTCATTTTTCAAAATTTTCTCAACAATCATTGGAGCTTTGCCTTTTGAATCAACCTTCCTCGGTCTATTCTCAACAACTTCAGTCTTAGGCATGGAGTTGGTGCAATTTCTTGCAATGTGACCAACTTTGTTGCATCTAAAACACGTACGAGTATCAACTACCCGACTTTTGCCTTCAGACTGAGGTTGTGAAGCCCTCTTCTCAAAGAACTCTTCATTTGATTTCGAAAAAAATTCATTTTCCTCATTAGAAAGTGAACTTGAACCGTTCACAAACACCTTCTTTTCAGCAAACCTTTTGTTTTGAAAACTCCTTTTCTGATAACTCTTACCACCCTGATATCCACCCGACCTATTGTTTCGATTGTTGTTATAAAAACATGGTGGAACTATAGGTTTCTTGTAGTAAGCTTTATCTTTCTCAAAATTCATGTACCTTTTTGTTTGTTTTAAACTCTTTACTTCAGAAAAATCGATTTCAACCATTTTGAACACATTTGTCAATTTTGAAACATTTACATTCTCCAGAGGAAACTCAGAATCCGAATACAACTTATCAGATCCAGCCATCTTGTACATCACAAGACCCGGTTCATCATCTAAGTTGTTTTTGGATTTTGGTTTCTGAATGTAATTTTCTAGAAAACATTTTTCATCCTCAGCTGAATCACTATCCAAAACACTTTCAGCCATGCCTTTAACAATCTCAGTTTGAACACTATCATCAGATGATGATGAAGAAAATGTCACATCAATTGACTCAGGAAGTTTCACATCATTTTCTTCCTCAAGATTAACCAACCCAGATTGCTTTTTCGAATAATTTTCTAGAACTGGTGATGGAACTTGATGAAACCCAACCCCAGTTCCATCACAGTATACATCTTCGCCTGCTTTGTCTTTCCCGATGGGTTTGGGAATGATGTGTTGCAAAATAAAGCTTCCAGAGCTGTAACTGTTCAATTTCAAATTGATACGCTCATTCTCAATCTTGGCTTCTTCAAACTGAAGTTTCAATTTAGCAATCTCATCCAATTGTTTGTTGATTAATTCTTCTTTGATTTTCAAAACACAATGCAATTAGCAATTTTCTGTGTAAGTTTTACCGTTTCTATCATCATTATCTTTAATCATGCTTTTAAGCTTCTCAAATTTTTCAATGATCTGACGATTTTCAAGAACTAACCTTTCATTTTCTTTCCTAACCTTTTCCTGATCAATTTTATCAGTTTCAATTTTGTTAGTTAATTCTTTTAACCGTTTCACCATTTTGTCACGATCAAGGATTTGATCCTCAACACTTCTGACTTTAGCAGTCAGATCCTCAATCTTCTTACCTTTGAGATAAGTGTTTGTACTACAAACCTTGCATTCTTTGATGCAATTTTTGCAGTCAACATCACCACTGACCTTCTTACCTGACTCAGTCGTTGACGCGTTTGAACTGACTTGGCTTTTAGACTCAGAGACGGATTTAGAATCTACCTCAAGTGCCTTAGCAGCCAGCACCTTGTTAGCCATCTTTCCCATGTTTTCAGCATTCAACTCCTATGTCGTGTCAATGATCCCAGTGTCAATCTTCTTTGACTTTTCTATCTCTTCTTTCTCCTTCTTCTCTTTCTCTTCATCTTCTCCGCTTCCCCACCATTTCTTCTGCCAATAATCATCTTCAACTTTATACTCTTGGATTATGGTTTCCATATCAAGAGTGTTATGATCAATAGCAATGTTTCCATAAGGGTCAAGATAACATTCTCTGTCTGGATCCCATCTATTTGCTCTTTTTGCCTCAGAAAAGATACCAGATATTCTGATCATTTTGTTCTGAGTTAACAATTTTCTGTGTTTATACTTCTGTTCTTCAGTTATGTCGTCTTTCCAAGGAACAGGTTCAGATTTTGCCATAAATGCATATCCAACCGCATCCTCTTCAGGTAACACCTCACTCCAGTCGTAACCTTCATCGACGTGAATCACCGCAAGAGCTCTAGATTTTTCTTTGTTATCTTCAAGCTGTTTCATTCTTGGCGGCTCCGATTTGTTCTGATGATATATTGCCTTCTTGTAGTAGTATTCTCTAAATGGGTTTTCAGACTCATCAGCATATGCGTTTCTGCATTCACGCTTAAAGTGACCTTTCTGTTTCCACTTGAAACACGTCACCTTAGACTTGTCAAAGACCAACTTGGTAGATGGTCCACCAATTGACTTCCTTCCAGTTAAATCCATGAAACGCTGTGCTCAACGAACTGCACTGGCCATACACCACCTTATGTCTATTAGTTCCATCTCCTCAGGATCTATCTGATCATAATCTTCTTTCATCAGGTTGGTGTTGCCTATCTTCCCTGCTACAAGACTTTCATAAGATTCTAGCACAGATGCTAGGAAAACCATCTGTTGTTTGGCAGACTCCTCGCTGAAGTTCTGAGCATTCTTTAAGTCTACAGCAATGTTGCATTGAAATAAGTTCTTTGCATCAGACTGGTTTGAATTTGATGAAGACCCACTGTGATATCCAATGTGATATCCACTGCTTTGACTTTCTTTGCTTGTTGTGGAAACATTCTCAACAGAAAATGCAGTCTTGGGAGATGTACTCTTTGGCATCATGCTCTTTGGATAATACAAATCCACGTTCTGCTGGTATGATGAGTGATTTACTTTGTGCGTCTTCTTCAATTCCAACTGGTGACTCTCTAGTCTCTCAATCAGCAAGTCTACTGTAAACTCTTCTGGTGGCTTGATAGTATTCTTTAGCATCAACGCATAATATTGCCAATCCATCTCATCTGGTAATGCATCAAACAATTTGTCGACTAGCTCTTCTCGAGAATAGAAAATTTCGTGTCTTGCCAGTTCCAGCTTCAGATGCCCAAACCTCTCAATCATTTTACAAACTGATTCATTCTTTAAACACCCAAACACATCAAACTCTTTTCTAAGTAGTTTCTTTTTGTTTTTCACAATTTCTGTGCTTCCTATACATTTGTTTTTCAATTTGTTCCAGAGATCTGTAGCACTAGAGTATTCGATCAAAGATATTATATCTTCTCTGACGGACTGAAACAACAACGCAATACATTTTTGCTCAGCAACAAACAAATCTATCTCCTCATTTGTCGTTAAGGTTTCGCCTTTTTTGTTTACATTATGGTATCCATTTTTTAGACTCTTCCAACTAGGAAAAGCAAAGGCCATTAACCAATCTTCAAACTTCTTGGCCCACCGACTATATTCTTCAATAGCCATCAACTTCGGGGGTTTGTTGTAAGTTCCGAAAGCACTTTCAACCTCCAATGCATCCGATAGCTTTTTCTTTGTGTTTGACGGATTCTCATTTATGTTACTAGAAGAAGTATCATTTCCACCATCTCCAGCAAACACAAATACATCATATAACGGATTGAAATCATCCATCTTGTATGTACCTGAAAAATCAGCAAACAATTAGAAAATTTTCGAAATTTTGAAAATCAACAAGTTCAAACGAGATCACTTGAAGCGAAATAGCTTCAAGTAGAATCAGCAACTTTCAAGCGAACTTAGGTAGTACAATTTCAAACGAACTCAAATAATGCAAGTTCAAGCGAACTAGGTTCAAGCGAACTAAACTCAAGCGATCACACTGAATATTTTCAAGCGATCACAGACTTTCAAGCGAACACAAGATTATCTTAGTTCGCTTGAAAATACACAAGTATTTCAAGCGAGTTGTTCAAGCGGACAGTATATTTCATGCGAACGACCAAGGTATTTCAAGCGAACAATGTATTTCAAACGAATGACATCATCTTTTTCACGAACAATTTCAAGCGGACAATCGATTTTGATCAGTTTTAAGCCATATTTTAGTCCAAAACTTTCAAGGATTAGTTAACTATGTATTTCGCTTGATATATATCAATTTCAGGCCATATCAACCGTGAATTATGTCCGAATCAGAAAAGAAATGAGTAGAAGTAAGAAAATCTGGTAGTATCAAGCTGTAATGGTATGAACTCCTTGTCCTGAGCTCTGATACCACTTGTTGGACCGTTTGCGTGACCCTAAACGTCAGTAAAAGTAGTTCATCTCAGTTTACAAAGGCGGAATCAAAGTAAACTAAGTCAAAAACAGCTTGTTCCTTTCAATCTCTTCTCTATTAACGATTTCTGAGACTTTACACGTGTTTCTAACAAGATTTTGGCAGAACCTCGTCTCACAAGTAATGACCACTGTCTGCTTCAAATGAAACACCACAACCCCTATTTATAGTTGTAGCCTGTTCGCTTGAATGACACAATGTAGCTTCAAGCGAACACATATGAACCAGTTTCAAGCGAACATGCAAGAACCAGTTTCAAGCGAACTTGAAGTTGTTTGTTTCGCTTGAACTAACCTAAGACACCTTCAAGCGAACACACCTATATAACACATGTATACCCTAATTCTAACCATCTAGACCTAAGACTTGATTAAGACGAAGTCATCAGACATTCAGTGTATCAACAATCTAGACAACTTAAGAATCATGAAGAGAATTATTCAACCCATGATCTAGAATTAGGAGCTATAATTTTTGCCCTTAAGATTTGGAGACATTACCTTTATGGTAGTAAGTTTACCATATTCACTGATCACAAGAGTTTAAGGTATATTTTCAAATAAAAGGAGTTGAATATGAGACAAAGACGATGGATGGAGATACTCAGTGATTATGATTGTGATATCCAGTATCATGAAGGAAAAGCAAATGTAGTGGCAGATGCTTTAAGCCGAAAGTATCATGAAAATCCAAAAAGGGTACGTTCTCTTAAATTAAATCTGCAAGTAGATTTAAATGATCAAATAAGAGAAGCACAAGAATCAGTAATCAAGAAAGATACGGAAAAGCTAAAAGGTATGCTAAAAGAATTAGAACAAGGAACAGATGGAATTTGGAGATTCCATAAAAAGAGAATGTGGATACCTAAATTAGGAAACCTACGTCATCGTATATTAGAAGAAGCACATAAGTCTAAGTATACGATGCATCCAGGAAGTGATAAAATGTACCAGGATTTAAGGAAAAATTTATGGTGGATAGGAATGAAAAAGGACTTAGCAGCTTATGTTTCTAAATGTTTAACCTGTTTACAAGTCAAAGCTGAACACCAGAAACCCTCAGGTTTGTTACAACAATTAGAAATGCCAGTGTGGAAATGGAAATTAATAACAATGGATTTTGTTACTAAATTACCCAAAACAAAGAAAGGAAATGATACAATATGGGTGATTGTAGATAGGCTAACCAAGTCAGCTCATTTTCTACCAATGAAAGAAACTTTTAGTATGGAACAGTTAGCTAAGTTATATGTAAATGAAATTGTTTCTTTACATGGTATTCCTTTATCAATTGTTTCTGGTAGGGATAGCCGATTTACCTCTCATTTTTGGTCAAGTTTCCAAAAGGCAATGGGAACCAAGTTAAAATTGAGCACAACTTATCATCCTTAAACGGACGGACAAAGCGAAAGGACAATCCAGACAATGGAAGACATGCTTAGAGCTTGTGTAATTGATTTCGGAGGTAATTGGGATGATCACTTACCTTTAATAGAATTTTCTTACAATAATAGTTATCACACAAGTATCAATGCTGCACCATTTGAAGCACTTTATGGACGCAAGTGCCGAACCCCAGTCTGTTGGGCAGAAATTGGGGAAAAGCAATTATCTGGACCAGAAATAGTGCAAGAAACAACTGATAAGATCATTCAAGTCAAGGAACGACTGAAAGCCGCACGTGATCGACAAAAGAGCTACGCCAATAACCGACGCAAGCCATTGGAATTTCAAGTAGGGGATAAGGTATTGTTAAAAGTCTCTCCTTGGAAAGGAGTGGTAAGATTCATAAAAAGGGGAAAACTAAGTCCCAGGTATATTGGACCTTTTGAGATTATTAAAAGAATAGGATCTGTAGCCTATTAGCTACAACTGCCAGAGGAAATGGCAGGAATACATGATGTATTTCATGTATCTAATCTCAAAAAGTGTTTAGCTGACGAATCACTGATTGTACCTCTTAAGGATATAGAGGTAAATGAACAACTTAAGTTTGTAGAAAGGCCTCTACAGATTGAAGACAGGAAAGTCAAGAATCTCAAACATAAAAGACTAGTTCTAGTCAAAGTGAAGTGGGACTCCAAAAGAGGACCTGAGTACACATGGGAACTTGAATCTGAAATGCAAAGGAAATATCCGCATTTATTCCAGTAAATCTCGCGGACGAGCTCTAAAATAAGGTGGGGAGGATGTAACAACCCTCAGTAAAACCAACACTCTCAGTATATTTCCGACACCCTATTATATGTTAAAATAGCTTAATATGTCTTTAATTACAACCCGTATGTGAAAACCGAGCCCGAAATACGTTATAGTTTATAAAATAAATTAAAAACAATAAATATTGAGTTGAGGCGGGCCGCGTAGGACCTCACCTCAAGCTCACGCGGGCGGTATCAAGGTTGAAACTTGATTCCGGTGAAATTATAAGTTAAGGCGGGCCGCGTAAGCTCACCCTAACTCTTATGCGGGCCGCTAGAGATCATCAAACGCGGAGACACCCTGAGACGACACGTGTCGACATCGTGGCGGGTCTACAAGCTGACCCAGCTAAGCTACATGTTGACCGGGTGTTGACGCGGGCCGCGTAAGGCTTCGCCTTACCTTACGTGGGCCGCCTGAAAGTCGAATTCAACAAGTATAAATAGATGGCATCGGATCTCATTTCAGTTCGCTCACAATTTCATTCTCAATCTCACTTTCTGAATTAGAGGCATTATAGACGGGTATTATACCCCTAATTAGCAAGGTTCTGCTCCGTTGTAAGTATTATAACCCCACTTTTGTAATAGTTACGCTGCCCGATTGATTTAGGGTTCCGTAACAACTGTCGTGGTTCTGCCCGACGTAGTTGTTGGAATGCCGTCTCGGGGAGGGTATCATTAATATTTTCAAAGGGTTATGATACTAACCAATGTACATTTGTATAAATTATAGATTATATCCAGGAAACCCTTACGCGAAGTCTAAGATAGCAATGTGAGTTTATCCTCTTTTTGTTAATCTTTTTGGAATGTTTTACAAAACCTTAATTGTTTTACAATGCGATTAAGCGGTGATTGAGTCTTTGTAGTTCTTCAATTACTGCCGGTATGTTGGGGTTTTGTATACAAAATTTACTACCTTGTGAGTAGTAAGTCGGGGATGACAGGACGTTACCATTGGACAAAGAGTTAGCCAATGAGTAATATGACCCACAAGTCAGGATTGACAGTACTGAATGAGTAATTGTGTAGAAATAAACAATGTGATCGCTCTCAATACTGTTTTAATTGATAAAATGTTTCTTGATTAAACTGGGATTCACTCATCAGTATTTCCCGCTAACAAATGTTTTTAAAACATGTTTCAGGTAACAAAATGTGACAGCCAATTAGTAAAAAGCCAGCTGGAGAGCACTGAAGGCTTGGGAGAAATGTGGCTATAAAAGTTACCTAAAAGATGATGTTTTAAATTCAATAAAATAGGGTTTATCCCTATGAATGTATTGTAATAAGAAACTTGGGTTTTACCCATGTGATTATTAATATCAAATATGGTGGTTTTACTCTGATAAACATTTCCTAACTACGGTCATGATGAAAATTTCCGCTGCCAAATTAAAACAACCTGATACCACCGTCACTGAGCTCGCGTCCGCCCGTTCCCGGGAATCAGGGATCGGGGGTTGCGACAGGCATCCGATCTAAAACACACTCTCATGATTGTCTGAGACTAACTGTTCATCACACTTGGAATGAATGACAATCCGATCGAAGGGCCATCCGATCCATGTGCTCCTTCATGTTGATATTCATTCATTGGTGAATTGTTCTTAATTGTTTCTAATGAATGATCATCCGATCGGATGACCATCCTATCCATCAGCACATGTCTTAACAGTTATGGACTTTATTGGATAAAACTCATCCGAACAGTCACTACTGTATAGAGTGATAGTGTTAAGGTGTTAGAAATTTTTTTGACATTTTTTGAAAATTTTCACTTTATGTCTCGATATGTGTGCAGATTCTAACGTTGATATTTTTGCAGGCAAGAGCAACTGATTGGCACGCAAATCACAACATTTATTGCATATTGGATGAGAACTATCCCAATATGGAGCCATTTAAAGAAATTGTGCCATTTTTAAAGGAAAGTAGAATTGCTAAAGCACTAACAGAGAAACATAAGTGTTATGAGTCACATGTCAGAATGTTCTGGAAGTCGGTGAGATATGACGAACAAGAAAAGACAATATATTCGGCAGTAAGAATGAAAGATGAGAACGATCAGGACATAGATGTAGAAGTTAAGTTTACAGTGGCAGACATAAGAAGAGTTCTGGATTTGAAAGATAGTGATGACGACCCAATCATCATTCCTGAACGATTAAGTAAGGGATTTTGGTTTAGGATGGGATATGCTGGACACGTGAATGATAAGGGATACATCAAGTCTAAATTCTGTAGACCTTATAAGTTCATGGTACACTGTGTTGTGTGACGTGACCGTGTCATCCCGATCAGTCAAAAACCCAATTAAACCTAGGTAGCTAGGGTAAGTCGGGTATCGTATCCACGAAGAGCTTGTGGTCAGTATCGCATGACTCGTTTGATTAGTTAGACTATTTACAAATAATGTACAAAGTGATTTTGAAGATTGCTAATTGTATTTGTTCAAATGATTTGAAAATAAATCGGAGTGAACCGACAATGGGTATTATTTAAAACACTTGTTCACTAAATAAGATTGTAAAACTAAATTACTTAATTGAAAACAAGAATTAAGAATACGGATCACACCCGGTTTGATAATTGTAAGTCCTAGGGTTCCTACATGTTTTAATTCAACTCAATTGCATAACGATTAACGGATTTAGTATACCGTGACTTAGGTGCCAATAACTATCAACATCCCGAAGAACGGACAAGAATGCACTTTGTAATCAACACAAGTAAATCCTAACCACGACAATGCATAATTACACATAACCATTTCGCAAAGTCATAACTTTATCATCGTTCGATAATTCACGAATACGAAACAAATGCAAACAATTGTCTATGGTTTACAAAATCAACACAAATTGTCACAAAGTCGAATCAAACTACAAATGCATAAACCCGAGAAAATACAACTACCTACACCAGGGTGAAACCGAAGAGACTAGCCGCTCATGGTTGGGTGGACGCGATCACCGGCTGACAAACACGAACACGGAGCCATGACCTTGAGCCTTGAGGAGAGGTGGAAGTTAGGGTTTGAATGGTGGATGAAGATGATGGCGATGGTGGAATGATGGAGATGGTGATTTGATTAGGGTTAGATGAAGATGGTGTTAGTGGTGATGTTAGGATGGATTAGAGAGGTGATTATATTATGAAAAAGATGATCCCCCATGGTCTTGTAACCTCCTCCTACTTGTAACCCCCGATTAATGGTCAAAACATGTCATTAAACCCGTCAAAATACCCAAGAATTGAACTTTCGCGATAGAAGAAACTGGAGCCCGTCGCCGACGCCCTCTCAAAAGCTTAAAAACTGGTGACGGCTTGTTTGACTGGTTACGGGCATGTGTGGCTGACGGGTGTTTCTAGAGCCCATCCCGGATGGCCTAGAGCCCGTCAGAGACGGCCTCTCCAGCTCTAATTCTCCAATTTCTTCATTTTGCACTCCCGGTTGATCCGTAACGCGTCCCGGTTGTCCGATTTTCGTCTCGGTGATCCGTAAAGCTCCCGAAAAGCTCCTTAAACTCCATCAAACCTGCAAAACACATATTTAATTAAAAGTAGGCTATTCGGAATTAAAACTTATGTAAAAACAACAAGTTACACGATTACGAACACTGGTTTCCAACCACGTATCACATCCCCACACTTGTGTTTTGCTTGCCCTCAAGCAAATCTGTTTTTCACTTTCGCGTGGGTCGAACAAAGAATACACTCCCCATTCCCAAGACGAAGGTTAAGGTCAATTGTCATACTAAAGTTCAAACTCTTTACAATTTTCAACATATATAACGGTAAAGTGCATTCACAAATACAATGGTTATCCAAGATTAACCCGCCCGTGAAACCAACAATTCATGCACATCCCTCACAATGTTCTCTCCACTTGGTTTATAAATTGGCTAATTTTCATAATGGATTAGCACTTCAAAGAATAATCGCTCAAAACCGATTAGAAAACGTACCCGGATAGGCTTGCAACTCAATCATTCTCCACCACTGAACACGAATACTAAGCACAAGTCATAAGCTCTTTATAAGGGTTGTAACGGGGCTAGGCGAAGGGTAGGAAATAGGAAGTTTTAAAGTGGCTAAGGTGATGAATACTTGATTTTTATTACAAAGCAACTACTCTAAACAAAACTAACTATAGACATCAACTACGAGGCAACGATTTTTTTTTGCGCCCTTTTATTCAACAACTAAAAACTCATATTTTTGTATTTTCTCAATGATTTTCTATTCTCTTTTTTTTCGCAACATTTTCTGATTGTTTTTTTTTTTTTTTTTGCAAACAAAACTATACAAACAAATAATCCTACAATCGAATTTTCATCACACGGGTTTAAAAGAAAAGGTTTAACGGTTATGGGCTAAACGGGTTGTCAAACGAAAGGTTTAGGCTCAAAGTGGGCGACTAGGGGATTTGTTTGGGTAAGGATAAATAATTGGTTTTAAAGGAAAAGGTTCACCTAATGCCTTAATCAGTCTCGTACTTGTATTCGGTCTATGGTCTCAAACGTATCAAAAGTCGCAAGTTCTACAATACGTGACTAATGGTTCACTCAAACAAAGAAAACATAAATATGTAATTCTATGATGTAAAAGTGGCTCAAAACCTCACATATAAAAAGGGTATGGTATGTGACATGCATGATGTGCTAATTTCTTAGGCCGATTCTTCCCAAATAACCACCTGCTAAATACCCGTTATGCTGTTAGTTCGAACCTGACCATGACAAAAGACCAAATGGGTTGTGCCATTCCTCGTTAACTTAGTTACTTGTGCTTTTTAGATTGCTTCAAACAAAGACATTTTGAAAATTTTTTGAAATTTTTCCCCACATCCCCACACTTGAGGTCAACATTGTCCTCAATGTGTAGTGTTTAAATGAACGGGTCAAAAATCGAAAAACTTTTACTCCCCCTTCCCCACACTTGAGGTACACATTGTCCTCAATATGCAAAAATGGACCTTTTAAACGCACAAGGGATTTGACACGGCTAACCTCCCCAAAATTTCACCCCGGAAATAAAATACAAATTACAATCCACTTATTTGCTAACTAAAAATCAAAAGTAAAAGGAAACGGAAACGTATGCACCTGATTTTTGAGCTCATTCCTCGTGTGCTCTTCTTCTCTTCAAGAAGGCGGTCGTCCCACGAACATAATGTACCTACAAATCTTAACCCTTGTGTAGAAGCATGCTTCTCACAACCATTAAACTTTATTAGCTACCTAGTTCTACCACTTTTACGAAAATATTACCAAGTCATACATTAATTCACTTTGATTTATGTGGAAAAATAATTTACAATAACAACAAACCTAACTCACTTTCGTAGGAATCACGGTTGCATTTAGCATATGCAACAAGCCCTTTTAAACCACCCGATAGCTCGGGAGGATGAGTAGGTCTCGTGAGGGTTATATAGGGAACACACCCACAACGTTCATTTAACTAAGAAAATAAAATAAAACGAAAATAATACAAACTCTACAACAATAATACCTGATTTACCTCTCATGGTAGTCGAAGTGCACATTTGCCTACCGAGTTTCCAACATACGCTCGGTAGTTGGCATGCCGAATCCATACTCCTTTTATTATATTCAGCATACGTACTATACAACTTTGGGGTCGTTTCTTAACAATATGGCTAATATCTTGCAACGCCACCCTTCGAATCCTTATGCACAAACCCGCATCCCCAACTTTGTTGGTTGGAGTGATAAGTTTGGAAGAAGAATGAATAGGAACGTGAGCTTCTTTCGAATCCGATTCGTCTTGCGGTGTCATGTCTTCCGCTCGGTTCAAACATTCAATTACTTGCTCTGGAAGTTCAATAACCTCTTCAACCACATCACCATCCACCATTGTACCACTAGCCAACACCTCTTGGTCTCGTCTAAGTTGAGCCAATTCTTCGGCGAGGTGACCCACTTTCTTTGCCAAGGTTTCATGAGCTTTATCTCTCGCCTCAAATTCCGTCTTAATCTCTTGATTTGAAGTGGTGATGGCATTCATGATGGCATTGAGCTTGGAACTTATTGAGTCTTGAGGTTCCTCGTATGCCGGTTGAGGGTATTCATTATAATAATCATCATACACCTCCCGGTAACTTGAGAAATATGGCAATTCGGGTTCATAGTAGTACTCTTGATAATGTGGTGGTGGTGGATTATCGTATGGATAATATGAGGATGGACCATTGAAATCTTCATAGTCCGCCCTCCTATATTCATACAATTCGCTGAGGTAGTCTTCCCGATCCTTGTTGGCTTGAACTTTTTCGTGGAAAATAGAGCAATCATCAAAAATAATGCTCTCCGCTTCCGCAACACTCACACGGATCGTCTTCTACCCAATTCATATTGAAAGATAGTACCTGCAAAACATGTACCTACACAAACAAGCTCGACCACCCGAAGTAAAATCACAAATATACAAGAAAAAGGAAAGAAAATAAACTAAACTAAAATCGAACAAGCAATGAAATACTAATCGCACTAGCTCCCCGGCAACGGCGCCATTTTGATGTGACCGTGTCGTCCCGATCAGTCAAAAACCCAATTAAACCTAGGTAGCTAGGGTAAGTCGGGTATCGTATCCACGAAGAGCTTGTGGTCAGTATCGCACGACTCGTTCGATTAGTTAGACTATTTACAAATAATGTACAAAGTGATTATGAAGATTGCTAATTGTGTTTGTTCAAATGATTTGAAAATAAATCGGAGTGAACCGACAATGGGTATTATTTAAAACACTTGTTCACTAAATAAGATTGTAAAACTAAATTACTTAATTGAAAACGAGAATTAAGAATACGGATCACACCGGTTCGATAATTGTAAGTCCTAGGGTTCCTACATGTTTTAATTCAACTCAATTGCATAACGATAAACGGATTTAGTGTACCGTGACTTAGGTGCCAATAACTATCAACGTCCCGAAGAACGGACAAGAATGCACTTTGTAATCAACACAAGTAAATCCTAACCACGACAACGCATAATTACACATAACCATTTCGCAAAGTCATAACTTTATCATCGTTCGACAATTCACGAATACGAAACAAATGCAAACACCCGGTTCGATAATTGTATATGGTTTACAAAATCAACACAAATTGTAACAAAGTCGAATCAAACTACAAATGCATAAACCCTAGAAAATACAACTACCTACACTAGGGTGAAACCGAAGAGACTAGCCGCTCATGGTTGGTGACAATTTGTGTTGATTTTGTAAACCATAGACAATTATCGAACCGAGTGTTTGACTGGTTACGGGCATGTGTGGCTGACAGGTGTTTCTAGAGCCCGTCGGCGATGGCCTCTCCAGCTCTAATTCTCCAATTTCTTCATTTTTCACTCCCGGTTGATCCGTAACGCGTCCCGGTTGTCCGGTTTTCGTCCCGGTGATCCGTAAAGCTCCCGAAAAGCTCCTTAAACTTCATCAAACCTACAAAACACATATTTAATTAAAAGTAGGCTATTCGGAATTAAAACTTATGTAAAAACATCAAGTTACACGATTACGAACACCGGTTTTCAACCACGTATCATTGTGCACGCATTGTCTCACAGGAAAGGAGCATACAACGAGACGTCTGATTATATAATGAACATTATCACATGTTTGGTACACAACAGGCCTTGCAACATTTCATAGGTGATCTTTAATCACATGGTTGATAATGTGAAAGGAGAGAAATATATTATGTACCCTAGGTTCGTGCAAATGTTGTTGGATGATCAAGTGCCTAATTTACTGAAAGATCCAGCAGATGAGCTAAAGTTAAATCACATGAGTAGTGAAACCTTGAATAGGTTGAACAAGTATAAAGGTTTGACAGTTGATCAGGAACCTAGAGTTAAAAGAATGATCGAACAGATAAAGAATCCGAATTATGTAGCACCAGAAAACGATCATTGGAGACATGAAAATAACAATTCTGAGGATGAAACTGATTGCTTGAGGGGCATGACTGAAAAGAGGTTAAGGTTTTAGTTTGAGAAAGATGGGAAAGGAAAAGGACACCAAAGGTTTCTCCAACAATGACTACACCGAAAGTAGTAATCAAGGGTAAAATTGGAAAGCAGGAATCATCAGAAAGGTTCTTACATACTTCATTTTAATATTATACTAACTCTGTTGATGTTTGTATTACAGAGCCCACAAAGAAGAAATCACCTCCAAGATTGATTGATGAAACAGTTATTCCTCCAGCAGATGTAATCCAAGAAGGTGTTGATCTAATGAAAGTGACTCTTGAAGATTACTTAAAGAAGAATGAGGCCACTAAAGCTGCAGAAGGTGCTGATGAAGGTGTTAAAGAAACTTTAGTTGAAGGTGTTGTGCAGTTAGATTCAAGTGTAACAGAAAGTGATGTTGATCCAACGATGATTGCACCAACATCGTATATCTCTGGAAAGCAAAAGTTCAAAGGTGTTCCAAATGCCTGAAGTTGAAAGTGTTAAAGCTCCAGAGATTGAAACAACAAAAGGTCCAGAGGTTGAGAAAGTTCAGAATGTTGAAGTTCCTGAAGTCGAAAAGAAAGCACCTGAAAGTCCAGAATATGAAAGAGTTGTGAAGAATGATGAAGAAGAGGTTCAGTATATGGGTGAAAGAAAGTCTACGCCACCTGCATCGCCAGTCAATCCAACTATTCATATTCCAGATGATCCTAAAGAGCCGTTACAACCAAAGAAAGATACTTCTTCTAGTTCATTTGATGGATTTCCGAAGGTTCATGGTGAATTTCCAGATGATCTTCCAGAAGGTAATTATGATATGTTTAATGATGGGAAGATCAACGTGCTCACTAAGAAAGTAAGTCTTCTTGAAAAAGCTAAGGCAAAATCATAAGCTGAGCTCAAAGCATTGAAGGCAGAGAATGCAGAGTTGAAGAAAGCTGTGAATGATCATGCTGATAGAATTGATCAGTTGACTGACGATTTTGAAGATCAAGCCAAAGTCATTGATAGAATCACTGCTGAGTTTGATGAAGTGAACGAAAAGTATGAGCTAATGAGTGAAAATAATAAGACACTGCATCAAATGATCGGTGAACTTCATGAAACATCTTCGAATGAAAGCAAGGCGCTAAGGAAAGAGATTGAAGCCCTAAGGGCTGACAAAGCTGTGAAAGATGAACAGTTGAACATGCTGTACACTTTGATAGAACACAGGCTTGGATTCAACGTTCAAGCTGTGTTTGAGGAATTGGAGATTCAACGTGTTGAACAAAGAAGAGTTGCAAGAGAAAAAGAGCTGGCTGAGGAAGCGAAACAGAAGAAGAAAGGGTTGGTGATAGATAAAGAAGAGATTCTTGGGTATTCTAGCCAACAAGATACATCTGAAGCTGAAGGTATTGTAGATTCTAACCCACTAGCCGTTGTTGCTGTTGGTGATGTTATTGATGTTACTCCTGAGGGAATCAAGCTTGATAGAAGGAAGATTATTGAGAAACGTCATAAAGAAGAAGAAGAAAAGTTAAATGATGAAAAGTTGGAATAGTTGTTTGATGACATTAACAACTATGATCCTGATAATGATGATGATGATGATGATGATTAAGGGGCAACATGATTGCTAGTTGTGAAGCCTAATGTTCAACAGACGCTTGATGACTTCCTAAATGATGAGCTAAACGAACAACAGGAAGATCAACATCATGAGTCTTCTTCTTCTGGTAAACAACATGCTGATGAACAGGTATTCCTAACTCAACCTACTGTCATTTACTTAAATACATCATTTGAGGGGGAGTTAGAGGTGGAAAGAATGAGGGAGTCAATCTTAGAAGAACTGGGAATGGATGATTGGAACTTAAAGTTTAATATTAAAGATGATATTCCTCCATCGCCTGAAAGGGAATATACTTTCAAGTTTGCAAACGAAGCTGACAACTTCAAAGATGTTATAATTGAAGAAGGGTCAAATATTTCCGATGAAGACACACCCTTTCACTATTTTGGTGTTGATGATACTTTTCTCACCTTCGCCGAAATGTTCAAGTCTCACAATGAAGACGAGGTGAGGAGGAAAATGGTGGAGAGAATTAGTTCTGAAGGTATTCCTGAGGTTGTTCCACATGAAGAATTGTTGGAAGGCAGAAAGAGATGGTTCAGGGTAATGCCTAAGGAGAGGAAGTATAAAAGGCCACTTTAGTACTTTACGGATCATCCAGATAAATCTCTGGGTGATATTCTTTCTTGGGGTTATCTTGAAGATCTTCAGGTGTATGCTATTAGAAGGGAGCATGGGGTTCAATATTTTGAGTTCTTGTCTGATATTAAAACACTCCCATGGTGGGATGTGGAGGAGCTCGTGCAAACGAAGAACACTAAACAGTTCTACTATGGTCGAGACGTGAAGATGCACGATCAGAAATTGTGGAACTACATAAAGCTCCAAGCAAAGAACAAATTTCCTGACTGGAAGCCTCACTTTCCTAAACAAATTGTAAAGCATGATCCAGTGACTTGTGAGAAAGATATAACACTGAAGATAAAGCCTCCCAGATGTTTGAATAATATGCCGCTACGTGCAATGGAACAAGACTTTCACGAAGATTTTCAAGGCTGGTTATATAACCAAAGCACAGCGGAAGCAGTAATATCGTTATATGATAAGAAGACGGGAGAAACCAAGAGGATTAACGTGTTAGATCCGGTGTGGTTGGTGAACTGTTCGAAGAAAGACATCGACTGCTTATTCTTTAACTATGATGGACCTGACAGAGCGCAAGCACAACAATATCAAAAGATGGTGAACTTATGCTTTGTGAAGGATTTAAGCTCTGGAAGGTACTAGGAGAAAAAGTTCAGAAACATTGAATTGGAAGAGTTCTTGAAGAAAGAAAAGAGAAGCGAGAAGTTTAAGAAGATAAGAGAAAGAGCAGCAGTTCTTGGACGAAGAAAGTTTGAAAGGCCTCCACCAACTGATCAAACACCGATTGAATCTAAGGAGAACAAGATCCCAAGTTGGGATAGGAAGCGAGATGGAGTTTCGGAGTACAGAAAGTACTGGAACGAGATTGGAAGGCCTAAAAGGCACAAGATGTTAGCTGAAAGAGAAGAGAAATGGAGACAGAAAGCTAGGGAAAGCAGACGCAGCAGGAAGACGCGTTGAAGACTATAGAAGAAGGATGACTACAACTACATCCAAGGGGGAGTCTGTTAGTGCAATATGTATGTTGCTTCCGTCTGTATCGAGTCTGTATTTTGTCATGTATGTGTCGTTGAACAGTTTTGTATGTTTGTATTATTGTAACTAGACAAAACGGGAGCAGAACGTGAATTGTTGAAGTGATCCGGTCGAATGACATGGGTCATCTGGACGGATGGCCATCCGATCGGATGACCCTCCGACCGGATGACACCGCCTCTCCCAGACCGCCTATAAATAGAGATGTAGGGGTCATTGTTTAGAACCTTTTGGCAGTCTGTGTAGCGAAGCTCTGTTCAATTTTCATCAGGAACCTTGTACTTTCAGATCATTGAATGAGAATGAACAAGTTAATTGTTGATATCGTTGTTGATTACTCTTTGACGATGCTGAGGGATTCCGCACCTCTGTATTGATCGATTCTACCACGTTCTTCATCTAGAGAGAACCAACTCCTAGCGCACTCACAAACCGGCTGGTACAACCCGGTTCAACCGGTTGAACCATTTCTGAGTCTAATCTGATACGATTACCGGTTTTTAAAACATTGATGGTAACGACTTTTAGAGGACTACTTGATTTTTAGAGGTCTATTGGGCTGGTTTTATACCTGGGCTGGACTCTGTAGCTTTTTTTTTGAATGGCTCTCTACAGCCTTTTCTGTCTCTTGAATAAAAAGAAAATTAGAACGAATTCGTTTCTCCAAATTAATAATGGGTAAACAAGAATCAAAATCTATTGAATTTGACATGTATTATAATTGTCTCTAGCGTATTAAATTCGTTATATTTGAAAACACATCAAACTCGAAATTTGTATTTGATTAAAATCATTATATTTTAATATATTGAACTTGAAATTTAACGTTTGGATGACAAAAAAATCCAAGCTCGACGAGTATACCCGAAACATCGGAGACAAGCTTACCCGAAGCCCAATGAGTATGGGATCGGGTATGAGATTAGTTTAAAATAATTTCGAGTATGAGACGGGTATGTGATTAAGTGATACCTGACCCGATTACCTGAAACCACATACATGTTTACCCGAACCATATACGCAGATCATATACCCGAAATTTTTTTTATTTTATTTTTAGTTTTCCTTAACCCTTGTCTATTAGTGCTTTATTTTAGGGAGGTTTATTTTCTGAAAAAATAAATTTTCTTTGAGGATATATATTTAATAATATTATTTATACATTGTATGTTATGAAATATATACATAAAATCATTTAAAAATTATAATGATAGTGTTTATTTATGATAGTAGTTATATGTATGTAATGTATCATAGGGATGAGCATGGTACCCGTTTGGTACCGAACCGGTACCGGTACCTAGTACCAAATGTTCATCCCTAATGTATCATATTGTAATCTAATTCTAAAAAGCATTTCAAAGAATGTCATGTGCCAATATCTCCTCCACTCTTAAGAATAATATATCTATATACTAGATTAGTTTCTCGTGTATTACATGGGTTGAACAATGTAAATAGTATAAATCAAAACTCTATAAAAATCAAAATATAAATGAAATTACATATTTTGATAAAGGCAAAGCCTTTAAAACACCTGTGTTGGAAAGAGAGAGGTCTTGAGTTCAAGTCTCACAGACAACAGGCTGATTAAAAAAAGTTAGCCGTTTGTGTTGATGCATATTTTGTGTTTGTAACTTGTTCTTTATAAAGCGTTGTAATTTTACGGTCTTTGGTTTTTCATCAGGCCCATTATGTCTTTCGTCGACAATTGGGCTGGGCTGCCTATATAAACCACACTTGGTTTCAATGTGAAACTATGAGAGCATATCCTACTGTGAGGTTTACATTCAAGCATTGTGTGTATGTGTTTGATGTTTGTTCTCATCCGTTTAATCAATAGACTGTGAATCTTTGGTTACATCGTGTTCTTGCTATTTCTGTGTTTGGTTTTCATCGTCACGGGGATTCCGCACTCGTGACCGTGTTTGTTATAAACAGGGATTTGGTTTCGTGATCGATCCTCCGAAAACGGACCTACAAGTGGTATCAGAGCATTGACTCTTATCCTTGTTTAAAACCAAACATAGTTGTGTTTTCATCAAGTGTTGTTTGTTATTTTCTGAAACTGTTATCCTTGAAACTCATAATTTTCTGGAAAAAAGGGCTCTTAAAATCTGTTTAGATCTTGATATTTGCTAAAGTTTTATCAAAAAACCTTTGTTATATTACTTGTTCACGTGATAAAACCGGGTTTTCATTTAAAGTTTGAGCAAATTTGTGATTCGGAAAATTTCTCCGATGAAAAACTTGGCCGGAATCTTCATATCTTCAAGTGTTCTTGGATTTTACAATTAAAAGAAAATTGATAAATTGATTAAAATATTGTACACCATGTTGGGTTGGTGAGGAAGGGTATGTTGGTAAGTTGAACGTGTGTCTGTCAGTACAAAAGAGATAAGATTTGCTTTTTGAAAAATCTCACCAACTCTCTGTCTTTCTCTGTGATCATCATTGACGAAAAACCCAAGTGACGAAATACCTAGTGTTTCATCAAAAGTAACTTCGACGAATTACTTAGTGTTTCGTTAAAGGCACTGTTGACGAAAAACTTGTTTTTCGTGGCAAGTGTTTTTGACGAAAAACCATTTTTCATCTAACTTGGTTTTCCGCCAAAAACCTAGTTTTTTGTGGTGTCATTTGTCATAATTTCAACAGAAGGTTTGCAAAAGTACTTTAACAGTTTCTTTTCAAGTGTGTAACTAGGTATTCTCATTTATACATCAATCATGAGTACAAGTCCATGGGACTGGAGCACAGGCCCAAGCCCAGGTCAAGATCAGACCTCCGCAGCGGCTTGGTTAAGGAATGTTATGCCACAACAATCTAATAGTGCAAGTCAATGGGCATGCGTGACGAACCAGAATCAAAGCATTCAGAATCTGTTATTAAGTGAGAGTGAAACGGGTAGCAACAATCGCCCGCCAAAGCTGAATCATATGAACGACTATCCATCCTGGAAGGGTCGTTTTCATACTTATGTTCTAGGGCAAAACACCGAGTTATGGACGTGTTTTACTACGCCATATAACACAGCTCTTGAAGAAGCAGGATCAAATGCAACGACCTTGGCAAATATGTTGGAAAGTGACAAAAAGGCATATGATCTAGAAAAGAAGGCTTTTTCTATCCTTACGCAAGCACTCCACAAAGACATTTATCATCAATTCGGTTATTGTACTAGCACAAAAGCCTTATGGGATGCCTTGGTAGCAAGAGGAGAATGGAACATGGCTACTAGAAAGACACGCCACGATCTGTTGAAGAAGGAATTTGAAGCATTTCAATTCATGGAAAACGAAACACTAAATGATATGACAACTCGTTTTTATCATTTAATTAGTGAAATGTATTCTTATGTTGTTATTGAAACTCAACAGGAAATGGTTGCAAGGTTTGCTGACGCTCTACCCCCATAGTGGAGTCCATTTATTGAATTGTTAAAGCATACGAGTGTCTTAGATACTGTCAGTATCTATGAATTCATTCAGAAGTTGGAACACAAAAATGAAGAAGAAATCCGGAAGGCTAAACGGATTGCAGTTCCTCAAAATACGGAAATGTATCTTGGAGGGTTTAATCCTGCAGCTAGTTCAAGTCAGCAACCAAAGCTACAAACGGCGTTTATGTTCAATACAAGTTCCTTTCGCTTTCCCCAGTCAGCTCCTTCGCAGGTTTTCGATCCAAGTGCCTATCTTCCACCAGCGCATGTTATTGCTCAAGCTCACACTTTTTCAAAACCTCAACTCGATCCGAGTGCCTGGCTTCCTAAACCCCAACCTCCACCTCAAGTCTCTACTACTCAACCTCAATTTGATCCAAGTGCCTATATTCCTCCCTCATCACAATAAGCCTAACCACAACAACAGCAAGCATGTTACAGTAATAACCCTCCACCCCAAAACCCCAACACAGTCAGAGTTGATACTTCAAACCTTTCGAAAGTCAGCATAGAAGTGGCAAAGGAACATATGGAACTAATCAATACAATGGTCAGTGCCTATTGCGGATTGGTCGCAGGTCAAATTGGAAACATTAATTTAACCAATGAAGATTATCAACAGATAGACCGTGATGAAATGGAGTTAATGGACATCAAGTGGGCGTTCGCAAGTGCTGTTAGAAGGGCGAAAGATTATATGAGTCGAACAGGAAGAACTACCTTGGAAAGCCAGAAGGATACGAAGTACGGTTTTGATAAGGTTGCAGTTACGTGTTTCAATTGCGGCGAAAAGGTCACTTCAAACGTGAGTGCACTCGACCGAGCAAACAAGGCAATCAAAATCCCTTCTGAAATCAGACAAGCACTTCCAACACAAATCAGGATAACCGTGAAAGCAGGATAGTAGCTGTGAACAACACAACCAACCAAAACCAGGCTGGACCTTCAAACACTAACCGAGCATTAGTCGTTCAAGCTGATGAAGGGTGTAACTGGTCAGTACAGTTTGGAGATGGTGATCAAGAAGGAGGAGGAACCGCATGTTAAAATCATCAATCACATCAAGCATGTTCACAAAGAAGAGTTCTCTGAAAGTGATGATAGTTCTGGTTATAGCGGTAGTTTAGATGAAGAAAGCTCGAATGCGGGAGGTTATAATTCAGAATCAAATGTGAAGGAAGAGTTGAATTCTGATGTTGATGACTTGTTAAAGGAAGCTGAGGATTTAAAGTGTCAGAAATCTATTCTGATCAAGAAGGCTGCTGTCGCATCAAAGGAAATGGAGAAGTTCTTCTCTGAAGATGGATCTTTTTCTTATCAAACTGCCTTTATGGAAAATGTCTCAGCCTCGACAAGTCAGGTAAAATCCGACACTCCTACTCCTAGTGTATGTAATATGTGTGCAGATTTGAAACTGGAATCCGAAAAGATTCATAGTCACAATCAAAGTTTGGTTATTGAACTGTCTAAATGCAAAGAGGCAAACATGGCTTTAGCTCGAAATGAAAAGGATTTCAAATCAGTAATCGAAACTTTAAAGAAAAGTGTTTCCGAATTGACAAAAACTGTTTTCAACAAACAAATTGGTATTAATAACTACATTAATATCATTGAGGAAACAAAGAAAGAGCTAGCCGTGATAAAATGTGAGCATGATGCAATCAAGCTCAAATTGGAGAGTTATTCTAACTCCCGATATGTGCTTGATCACATCATAGACGCTCAACAGCTGAAAGGGAACAAGAAAGGCGTTGGGTATAAGTCGTGTCCGCCTCCTTTGAGACATAACTATACCAAAATGCCCGATGAAGAGGAAATGCCTCGTTTTGAACCAAGTGTGCCTCTTGATTATGAGGAAGTTACTACAGGATTAGGGTTCAAATCGGACAGTTCCTCGAGTACCTCATCTGAAGAAACAGAAACTTCAACATCGACGCATCAAATTGCTCCAATTATTGAGGACTATGATTCGTCTGATGATGAATCAGATGTGAGTGATCAGGATAAATCACTTGATAAGATGAAAGGAGTAGAAATTCCTGTTGAGAATTACATTCTGTGTGATCCTCCTACTCCTGCTGTGCAATCTGTTGCCAAACAAGTGATATATCCTGTCAAGGAAGTTAAAGAATGTGTGTCTGACGTTAAGAGTAATAATGTGTTGTATACTTTGGTCGGTGATGCTAAACTTTATTCAGACAATGATTTTCCAATTAAAAACGTCAATCCATCTTTGATTGATAAAGTTTTTGAAGATAATACCAGTAAATTTTTGGGAAAGACAATTCCGGGAGTTGTGGTAACTCAATGTGATCCTATTCCAAAATCTGAAATTAGAAAACAATTTGGAAATCAAAGATTACCGACAAAGCAACAACCTATTGCTTCTAAGGGTAAACAGCAAGAACAACGAGCTTAAAAGCCTAACGTTTCTCAATCAAAGTTTGAAACAAAAGGAGCTCGTTACAAGAAGAAAAGCAGTGATGCCAAATTTGTAGCATCAAAGTGTACTGATAAAATTAAGACTTTTGAAAATAAATCAAATACCGATTTTGTCCAACAAGTCCAAATTTTAAAACGTAACAGGCAAAACAACTACACTCAACGCACGAATGGGAGTTTGGACATATCATTAAAAACTCTACAAATAATCCCAAAGAAAAATTTGTTGAGAGAGCCCCTCCTGAAAAAGGTCACCAATAACGTCGTTTTGTTTCACCAAAACAAGATAAACGAACCGTTAAAGAACAAGAAACAAAACAATGACGTCAAAACGTCAAGGCTGTAGAAAAGGCTTTAAAATCGGAAGTAAAATCTGTTAAAAAGGAACCTAGTTCATCACAACAGTTAAAGCCAGAAACTTCAAAATCTTTTCATAAAACTCAAACTGGTAAACAACATCAAATTTTGAAACCTAAAACGGGTGAAAGTTCAGGGGGAGGTGCTATATTTCAAAATCATCAAGAAATCGAGATCACATTTCGTGATGATCAGGCACGACCCAAGACCACTAAGGCATGGGTCCCCAACCTCAACTAATTGTTGAATGAAATGTGCATGATGTTCCAGGAGGAACTGTTAATAGTCATTGGATTGTTGACAGTGGAGCATCTAGGCACATGACGGGCGACTTATGGCTTCTTTATGATGTGAAAAACATTAGAGGAGGTTATGTCGCATTTGCTGGAGACAAAGGCGGATATATCACTGGAGAAGGAATGATCTCCAATGGTGTTGTTTGTTTCGATAAGATCAATTATGTTCGTCAAATTGATCACAATCTTCTGAGTGTTTCGCAGATCTGCGATAAGAAATTCACAGTGCATTTTGATGATGCCGGTTGTTATGTGCTGAAGCCTGGTTTCAAAATTCCTAAAGAATGGATTCTCTTATCGGCTCCAAGGGTTAATGATCTTTATATTCTTGATATGAGCCAAGCGATTACGACATCTGCACAAGTCACATGTTTTGTCTCAAAAGCCACAGCAAAGGAGTCTATATCTTGGCACAGACGAATGGGGCACATTCACTTGAGGAAAATGAATCATTTGGTGAAAAACAATCTTGTGAATGGTGTGCCTGTGAAGAATTTTCATCCACAAGATGTCTGTGTTTCGTGCCAGAAGGGAAAGCAAACGAAGAAGTCTCGCCCGATTAAGAAAGTCAACATTGTTAGCATGCCTCTTGAACATCTTCATATGGACCTCTTTGGACCTATGAAACACAAGACAACCTTTGGGGATGCTTATTGTCTGGTGGTTACTGATGACTACTCTAGATTTTCTTGGGTATCTTTTATGGCGCACAAGAGTGAAACTCCTGAAATCCTCAAGAATCTTCTTACTTTGCTAGAAAATTTGTACTCGTTGAAAGTGAAGAGGATCCGAAGCGACAATGGCACTGAGTTCAAAAACCGTAAAATGGATGATTTTTGTACTTCAAAGGGCATTCTTCACGAATACAGTTCTCGCTATACTCCACAACAAAACGGTGTTGCTGAGAGGAAGAATCGAACGATAATAGAAACTACAAGAACAATGTTGGTAGAGTCGGAGCTTCGTGTTCAATTCTGGGGGGAGGCTGTGTCTACTGCTTGCTACATGCTTAACAGAGTTCTCACAGTTAAAAGGCATGACAAGACTTGTTTCGAACTGTTACACAAAAGGAAACCAGACATTTCTCACTTAGAACCTTTTGGCGCTCCATGCACTATGATTGAGCCGCACGGAAAGTTTGGCCCCAAAGCTATCGAGGGCTTCTTCCTTGGATATGCTACTCCAAATTTTCGTGTATGGAATTTGGCGACCAAAAAGATTGAGTTATGGAATGAAGTAAAGGTTCAAAGGTATACTAATTCTGTCAGAGCTCTGGGTGATCCTTGGATGTTCGATTATGATGGGCTATTCGACTCCTTTAATCTGCCAACTTTTGACGAAGCATCTGCAGCTGCTTAAATGATACTTGAAAGTGACAACGCGGCTGACTAGCCATTGGTGAGACCAATTATTGTTAACCCCCAAGCTTCTAATTCGGTTAACAACATGGTTCAAAATGAGGAATTTGAAGATGCTGCCGAATACAATGAGTCATCGGAAGATGATGAATACCATGATGCGAATGAAGGCTCTTCAGCTCTGGTTGCTCCCATTCAAGGTGCTTCTGAAGATACTCCTCATGTGCAGAATGTAGACACTGCTGAAGGAAATGCATCCACCTCTACGCCTATGCCCGGTGTGGATTTGGTTGTTGATCTTAATCTTAACAATTTGGGTATTAATACTCATGTTCCTGATGTTCCTGATACGAGAATTCATGATACTCATCCACAGCAGAATATTATTGGAGATGTCCAAAGTGGTGTGCAGACGCATAATCAGCTGAGAAACAACCAGAATGCGGGTTTGTATTCAGCCATCAGAGAATCTGGTCAACAAAATGATTGGTCCTTCGTGTGTTATGTTTCACAAAAAGAACCAAAGTCTTGGAAGGAAGCCTTAAAGGATAATTCTTGGGTGGAAGCCATGCAGGATGAACTGCAACAGTTTCAAAAGCTGGGTGTCTGGAAGCTTGTTGAAAGGCTTGAAAATTACAAGAAAATTGGCACACGTTGGGTTTTCAAATGCAAAAAGGACGATTGTGGAGTAGTCATTCGAAACAGGTGAGATTGGTTGTTCAAGGATTTCTTCAGATCGCAGGCATTGACTACAATGAAGTGTATGCACCGTTTGCACGTCTTGAGGCTATTCGGATCTTTCTAGCTTATGCTTCATTTAAAGGATTCAAGGTCTATCAGATGGACGTGAAAAGTGCTTTCTTACACGGTGTGGTTGAAGAAGAGGTGCACGTCGAACAACCTCCGGGTTTTGAAGATCCTATTCATCCTGATCGGGTTTGGTTGCTCAACAAAGCTCTTTATGGTTTACATCAAGCACCGAGAGCTTGGTATGCAACCTTATCTAACTATCTGCTGGAGAATGGTTTTCGGCGTGGTCTTTTTGATTGAACCCTCTTTATCAAAGAACAAGATGGAGATCTTTTGTTGGAGCAGGTATACGTTGATGATATCATATTTGGTTCAACTAATGATTCTTTGTGCAGGCAATTCGAGCGTGTGATGCAAGAAAAATTCGAGATGAGCGCAATGGGGGAAATGAATTTATTCTTGGGCCTTCAAGTTCAACAAACTGAGTCTGGGATATTCATCCATCAGACTAAATATGTTGGTGACATCTTGAGCCAGTTCCAGATGTCTGACGCAACGCCCATTGTTATCCCACTTCCACAGAATCACGGGATTACTCCGAATCTGAAGGGTGAAAGCATTAACTCTTCATACTATCGCGCAATGATCGGATCTCTAATGTATCTCACAGCCTCAAGGCCCGACATCATGTATCCGACATGCCTGCTTGCAAGATATCAAGCCAACCTGAAGGCCTCGTATCTGGGAGCTGTTAAAAAGATTTTCCGCTATTTGAAGGGTTGCCCTGACACCGGTCTCTGGTACCCTAGGGATGATAGCTTTGACTTGATCGCGTTCAGTGATTCTGATTTTGGTGGCTGCAAAATCGACGGCAAATCAACAACAGTTGGATGTCAATTTTTAGAAATCGCCTGGTCACATGGCAGTGCAAGAAGCAAACCTATGTTGCTACATCAACTTGTGAAGCTGAATACATTGCTGCCTCTAGTTGTTGTTTCCAAGTCTTGTGGATCCAACAACAAATGCGCGACTATGGTTTTGAATTCCTATATACTCCTATTTTTGTTGATAACAATGCTGCCTTACAGATCACTAGAAATCCTGTGTAGCATTCCAAGGCCAAACACATCGAAATTAAATATCACTTCATACGTGATTGTTTTGACAAAAGACTCATCGATGTTATTAAAGTCCACACCGATCACCAACGTGGGGACCTGTTCATTAAAGCTTTTGATAAATCACGTTTTGATTATCTTCTTTTGGTCAATGGCATTAAGGTGATACCCGAGTAAAACTTCTTTGGCTAATCATTTTTGTAAATATTTTTCTTTAAAAACTCTAAAAGTACAAAAATATTTTCATTTTCGCAACCTTTTCGCATTTTCTCAACTGCAAGCTGCTGCAGGTCAAATTGATAGACAATCGGCAGTGATCAACGTTACAAGAAGCGACATGATCAAGCAACAGTTGGAGATAAACACGCTGAATTCCACTGTTGGTCGTCAACAAGCAGAGATCACACGCCAACAAGTAGAGATTGAGCAACTGAAAGCAGAAAATGAACGCTTGAAGAATGCTGATGTAGAAAGAGAACGTCAGTTGCAACAAATGCAAGCTGCGGATAACACTCGTGGTATTGACATGAACCGCTAAAAAGAAAGAAGCACTCAGGTTCAGAGGTTGGCCGAGACTCTAAAAGAAAAGCATGACGACATGAGAGAGTGGTACAATTCTCGCAATACCACGATAACAGAAGGGGTTAAGAAAATCAATGATGGCTTTGAGTTTGTAAGAAAGCGTGTCAATATTTTATGGGGCGATCGATGCAAACAACAGGAAGTGTTGAAGAAGAGGGATCATGATTCTGAGGATCCGGGGAACCCTGACCCTTCTGCCACATCGAAGCAACCGCCAGCCACTGCCTCTACTCAAATCGTTGTCTTCAAGCCTTCACAGCTTGGATCTACACAAGGAACCTCTAGTGGGACCGTAGAAGAAGTACAACAACTGGAGAGCAGTTCTTACATTGAAAGCTCTAAAGCTGGTACATCCTCTGTTCCTAGTTCTGCTGATCTTGCTTTACAGGCTGTGCATCCTATTACTGGAGAAATTCTTGAAGAAGGAGAGATTGTTGCAGATCTTTCACATGAGCAGTTACTTGCTTTGAATGAGATGAAAGAAATTGATGATGCTGCTATTGATGATATTCCGAGTGAGCCGGAAACAACAAATTTAGAAAATGTTGAAGAAATTGTCTTTGAAGGTGTTGATAAGAAGTCCTCATATGTGCGAGAAGATGGGACCGAGTTCGCTCCTTTTAATGAAGAATGGTTGAAAGAGAACGTGGACGTCATCGAATAACAATTGAAGAATCGTGATACTTCTGATAAAGCTTCGGATGCGTTCACATAGTGGCGAAAGCAGTTCTTGTCTAAAGTTTCCAAGCCTATGCCAGCTGAAGTTCAAGTTGACTATCTGAAATACGAGAAAGAAAACTTGCATGGAAAGATTCTTTGCTGGATGTTTGTGAAGGAAATCCACTGCATGGCCACCAAACATGAATACGGTATTCAATATTTCAGGTCACTGCTGAGCATTTTGTCCTTACCATTTTGTGACGTTGCAGCCTTGACGAAGCTTGAGCTCATTAATCGCTCAAACTTCGAAGGAGCATCGTTGTTTGCTCGCAAGATAAAGATGAACAGGAGGACAACCTGGAAAGACGAGTTGTACAAACCTCAGTTTCCTATCTATCAGTAAATCAAGTTCACCTTGGATCCATCGACCAACACGGCGCGATACAAGCTTGTTTATCAGCCCGCAAAGGTTATGGAAAAGATCCCTTTAATGCCGATGAAACAGAACTTTCTGGAAGACATGGCTTTACGGTGCTACGACTCGGATTCGCACGAGGCGGTTATTGTGTTTAAAGGTGATAAAGAGAACTTTCGGATGCTAGATCCGATGTGGATTGTGAACATGTTCGCGGCCGACATCAACAAGCTATTCCGACACGATATATTTTATGAAGACAAGGACGCACATCAAGCGTTGCTATTTCAGCGCGTCGCTTGCTTTTGTTTCTATCGTGGGATGCACGCCGGAAGCACCTGGTCATTGAAGCACTGAAGATTGAAGACCGAAGACCAAGTAACAGACAAGGGGAGTTTGTTGATGCATATTTTGTGTCTGTAACTTGTTCTTTATAAAGCGTTGTAATTTTACGGTCTTTACTTATCGAGTCTGTATGTTCCGTTGGTCGACCAAGTCGGATATCCTCCTTTCTTACTTTGGTTCGACAGTTTGTCTCTTTGATTTGTATGTTTAAAACTGATGCATGTTGCATATTGTTGGTAGTTTATGTATTGTGTGTGTTTGTTCAGTCTGCTGCAAATTGTTTGACAGTTTGCAGCATATCTGTTTTTGCAGCCCTCGACGAAAGACCTATCTTTCGTCGAAGACATGTGCGACGAAAAACCTCCTTAATGGTCATTCTATGTTTTGTCGTGAACAGTGACGAATAACCCTGGTTATTCGTCGACCTTGGTTTTTCGTCAGGCCCATTATGTCTTTCGTCGACAATTGGGCTGGGCTGCCTATATAAACCACACTTGGTTTCAGTGTGAAACTATGAGAGCATATCCTACTATGAGGTTTACATTCAAGCATTGTGTGTATGTGTTTGATGTTTGTTCTCATCCGTTTAATCAATAGACTGTGAAGCTTTGGTTACATCGTGTTCTTGCTATTTCTGTGTTTGGTTTGCATCGTCACGGGGATTCCGTACTCGTGACCGTGTTTGTTATAAACAGAGATTTGGTTTCGTGATCGATCCTCCAAAAACGGACCTACAGTTTGTTCAAAAAAATGAAATTACATACCATATTAAGGGTGTGGTTCGGCTAGAAAGTTCATTTTTCCTACAAAGTGTACAAAGTCATAAAACATCACAATTTTAGCCATAAAACACACTTAAAACCCACAAATATCAGAGTGAAGATAACTAAAACACAATATCCAAACCCTAACAGTCAATAAAACTTCAAACGCACCATCGTAGAACTATGAATATAAAACACAATATGATAATCAACATAAAACACACTAACTTTAGACATTCGATAATCAAAGCCTTATCAGCCAAAATACAACACAACCCACAAATATGGCTTTTTAGTAATCTTCACTTTGTTATTTGTGGGTTTTCAGTGTGTTTATGGTTAACATTATGGTGTTTTATGACTTTTTACACTCTGTAGGAAAAATAGACTTTGTAGCCAACTCTCACACACTATAGTAATCTTCACTTTGTTATTTGTGGGTTTTCAGTGTGTTTATGGTTAACATTATGGTGTTTTATGACTTTTTACACTCTGTAGGAAAAATAGACTTTGTAGCCAACTCTCATACACTATATTAAATAAGGAAAAGTTAAATTAAAGTACATATAAATCAATACTCTTAAAAAAATAACAGTCACAGATAAAAAAAAAAAAAACAGTACCTACATTTCAATCGTTGTTGGTATTTCAAATTTTCAAAGGGTTCAAATGGATCCATATCCCAAATCCACTTCCCCTATTAACAAATAAAAAAATACAGATGAGAATGTAGTTTCTTAAACAGTTGACAGTAGTTCCGGTAAAACTCAAGTTACAATAGCAGAAAGCATAAATGAATTTAGATAACGATTATGTGGCGGTGGACGAAGTGCAGGCATAAAAATAAAATTATTTGACCCTTAAAACAACTTTATTTACATCGATCATGAATTGCTTTAGTTGACTCCATAGTTTCAACAATTTCACACTCATATTTAGTCCATATCGTAGTTAAATAATTTTATTTTTCTTTAATAAATATCAAAACACAAAAGAGTTAGAAAGAAATTAACCTCAGGTTGCAAGCATCCTTCATGATGATGTACTGGATGATGCTGATACAAGACATGGGATGGCTCTCTTAACTTTGTGATCGTCATTCTTTTTTAAGAGCCTGAAACTGCTGATATAAATCATATTGTTATTAGATAATACTATATGAATACAAAAGGAATTATACATATACCTCATTCTGAGAAGTTTTACTAATTAGGTAATTTCACATTTATCTTGATAATCAACTTTCTTATTGCAGTTCCTTACCTGAATATGAGATTATCTATATCTCATTATCTTAGCTACAAATGAATAGAATATCATACTCCAAAGCAGTTATCCCAAACACACAAAATAGGTTGTGTTAATTCAACTCACAATCAGTTTAAACGCACGAAAAAAGCAGGGGCGGACTTAAGACAAAGCCAGGGTGGGCGGGCGCACCCCCGGGAAAAAAAAATTTAGTGCTAAGTTCCGTCGAAAATCCCATCCGCACCCTTTGGAATTTTCCGTCCGCACCCCTTGGAATTTTCCGTCCGCACCTCTTGGAATTTTTCGTCTGCACCCCTTAGGTAAAAAGTGTTATAAATTTATATTTTATTTTTTTAGTAAACTCTTATTTTTTTTAAAATACTACATAAATTATATAACTTTTAATACCTAAATAACTAAACCAAAATACTCAATACCTTTAACTAGCCCACTACTAAGTCTTAGCCCAATAAACAAACCCAACAAATCAACAATATTTCAAAGTAAAATAAAATAAAAAAGTCCAAAATCCTTACATATTCTCTCCCGCCCTCTCTATCCTCCCTGCACGCCAGCGATCAGAACATCAGCGACGACAGTGAACAGTCAGCAGCCGCATACCACCGTTATCAGCCACCATACCACCGCCGATCGAACACGGGTAAATTTCTTTATTATTTTTTATGAATTTTGGTTGATTTTTTTGTTGATATTAGCCGCATACTAACCATGACAGTACACATGTGTTTCGTTTTGTTTTTCGTTATGTTATACGGTGGGTTATATTTTGTTAGTGATGATATTTTGCCTTTTTTATAGCCGCATACACCACACAGTAGATCTGGTGGGATATATTTGTTAGTGAAGAATGTTTGGCTTTTTTTTTATGGTGTATATGTTGTTTAGATGATTTTTAGGGTTATTTACATTATGATTTCTAGGGCTTGAATAGTTGATATATTATGTAATATGTTATGGAGCCATGTTTTAGGTAGATTTCAAAAAATGAAAACCCGTATGGTGACGTTTTAATTAAGTTTATAACAAGGTTTAACATATTTTTGATGATTATATAAATTTAGTTGGATATTCTTTTGTTTTACATGACCCGACCCGATACGAACCGATTTTTTACTTATATACCTTATGGCCTAAAATTTTTACAAAATGTTCCGCACCCCTATGAAAAAATTCCTGGGTCCGCCACTAGACAAAACTCCATGCAAAACTATGGAGTCAAGATTGTTTTAAACTAACGATTACCATTTCAAGTCCTAGTAATCATCTTTGAGTATTGGATAAACTAATTATGATATTTCAGTTACTAAGAGCATAATTGGATACTCAGGTAAGAAACTGTTGTATGATTACAGCTTATTGAGATATTTAAAAAGTAAATTATCAAAGTATCCCTATCTTTAAGCAACTGATTATATAACACTTTAAGCGCGCATCTAACACTCCCTAAATACACAAAATACACCAGTTAATTCAGAATGACACTTGCAAAGCTTCAAGTGATTAATGACATTTTCGTTAAAATCAATATTGTATTGATTTTAAATCTATACGTATGTTCTTATTTTGTTGTATCATTCTTATGAGGATCAATATCAAAACAACTCACCTACATTAATCCCTTTTGTGCGATAAAGTTTAATTCCATATAAAACCCCATTGTGCGATCAGCCTCGGATACGAACAACTAATTGAATACAAACAAGTTGAACAAGTTGTTATGTGTTCAGCTTCGAAGTTAACGTCCAACGATAATCAACAATCAGCATCACCGCTACACATTTGGTAGGTAAATCTTCTATAATGCGTTTTTGTATGGATGTATAATTTTTGAGGGTTTTTGTGTTGGGTCGGATTGTAGGTTTGTGCTAATAAATTGTTAATTACCATAGGTTTTGTAATGTTTGATATATTGGGAATTTTCGGTGGTCTGTAAGGTGTTTTTCTAGTGGGTTGAATGTTGGTTTTGCGTTGTTAAAGTGTTAATTACCATAGATGTGGGATAGATGAGTTCGTTGTTCATGTGCTGACATAGTACACATGTGTGTTCTGATTATGTGTTAATTACAATAAAATACAAATAAACACCAAAAATAGATATAATCAACACATCTGTGTTAAATCTAAAACCAAAAGTAGATATAATCAGCAAATCTGATGTGTTGCTGATGGAGACCGATTGAGGATGTTGTGTTAATGTCGTTTATGTTGATAATGGAGAATAACTGAGGACGATGTGCTGATAATGGAGAACGATTGAGGATGTTATGCTAATTATATAGTATAGTGTTGATTCTACTTTTTTGGTGGGGGTTCCTCCAGGTTGGTTCGATCATGGAGAGTTACTAGATCATGGATATGATAAAAAGTCAAACATTAATTTGAATTAAACTTGCATTGATTTAGGGATTTTTTAATAATTATTTTTAATTAGTTATAAATAAATAGGGTCAAAAGGTCTAAATTACCCTAAACTGTTTTTTATTGTAGGACACTTGTCAATTATGTGTTGGTTTTTACAGTTCTTACACACATAAATGTTTGTATTTGATCCCATTTCGAAAGGTTGTTATGTAAAAGATGAGAGATATGCCACTATTGATTATACACAAACCCAATATTATAAGACTAAACCCATATGACCTTAGTTTTACCCAACAAACCATTGGGGAAAACATTATTGATTGAGATGATATATTAGAGCCACCTACTAATTGGGATATAATGAGTAATTTAACTTTCAATTGGATTTCGTTCATAGCACGAACCCTAATTTGCCAATTAGCATCCATATGAAACACAATTGAAAAAAGAGAGTTACCAGGTCGTGGATATGTTAAAAAATCAAACTTTAATTTGAATTAAACTTGCATTGATTTAGGGATTTTTAATAATTATTTTTAATTAGTTATAAATAAATAGGGTCAAAAGGTCTAAATTACCCCAAACAATATTTTTTATTGTAGGACACTTGTCAATTAGGTGTTGGTTCTTACAGTTATTACACACATATGTGTTTGTATTTGATCCCATTTCAAAAGGCTGTTATGTAAAAGATGAGAGATATGCCGCTGTTGATTATACACAAACCCAATATTATAAGACTAAACCCATATGACCTTAGTTTTACCCAACAAACCATTGGGGAAAACATTACTGATTAAGATGATATATTAGAGTCACCTGCTAATTGGGATATAATGAGTAATTTAACTTTCAATTGGATTTCGTTCATAGCATGAACCTTAATTAGCCAATTAGCATCCATATGAAACACAATTGAAAAAAGAGAAGGAAAGTTACAATACGGAAGTCAAGAGGGTTCCGGCTAGTCAATTTTCTTGTCTGGAGCCATAGAAACAATCATCGATCGCCTACTAATAACCAGTAGCACGATGAGGTGACCTCGAAACCGGTGATAACATGTTACACATATTCAAATCTGAATCGTTGCGTCGCTTAGGGTTCCAACAGAGAAAGAGGAATTCATAAGATGTATAAGTTGGATAATCAGTTATTTTGAGGCTCCGTGTATTAAGCGTAACCATAACCGGGTAAAATCATATGAAATTGAACCCTAAACGAATGTTTAAGATGAAATCATATGAAACTGAACCCTAAATCATATGAAAATCGAACCCCAAATGAATGTTTATGATGAAATCATATGAAACTGAACCCTAAATCATATGAAAATCGAACCCCAAACGAATGTTTAATATGAAATCGAACCCTAAATCATATGAAAATCCTATTCAAACCCTAAAACTCACCTTAAAGATACGAAATTGTAGACCCTAAAGGATTATCGATCAATTTCAATCGGATGAGAAGGATCTGATGTGCAGCACTTTGGGGATGGATAGAAAGATGATTCAAAAAAAAGGGGCCAGATCTAACGGAGTTACTAAGGGGCGCGTGTGACCTGAATAAAACTAAGAAGAATGAGAGGGAAAAGATAAAACACGTGTCCCTAACATAGTTTCGTTTATTATAATAGTTAGAATAGATGGGGAGAGTTATCTTAAGAACGCTAAATATTGCGAGAACTGTGAGAACAAATGAAAAAACCAATCAAAACCATTTTTTAATACAAACCTCATTGTAATTAAAGTACAACATCAAAAAAATAATTTACAGCATCAAATAATTCATTTTTCCTCTCAAAATCACTCTTATTAGATTTTTTATACAGGTGTAAATATAACAAATTTACACGTGTAAACGACAAACTTACACATGTGTAAATTTTCTTTATTTACGAATTCACATAAATTTAAACGTGTAAATTAAATTTCTAACATTGTATTTGAATAATAATGATAAGTTTATTTTTTTAAATTTGAATTGTTTTTGACCAAGTTCTCACAGTTTTTTTATTCGTTCTCACAATTCTCACAATATTTAGCGTTCTCATTTAAACCTTCCCATATATAATTATACATAGAGGAAGTGTAGAATACAATTGCGCTTATCATACAAAGCATACGCGACCAACGGGATGAAGACGCGTGTCAGCAAGTCTTTTATTAGAAGGGTTTGAAGATCGCCCTTCTCTGCCAGAAAGATCAAGTCTCAGGCAAAGTTGAAAGCAGGTATGATATCATCTGTCAAGGGGGAGTTTTTAAGTGTAGTATCCGGTGACTGAAGATATCAATGTCAGACAGAACTGATAGCAACAGTTAAGGGGGAGTCTGTAAGTGAAGTTCCTTCCGGGTAACTGTGCTTTATCAGTTCTTGGTCAACAAAGTCAAAGCCAAGACAAGCATTTGAAAGTTATGCAGTCCTAAAGAGTTTCGAGTTTATGATGTTGAGTAATGATTCCGAATTTATGTGATAAAATCGGAAGATAACATTGTAAACATTCCAAGTTTATTGTTTAATATGTATTGGTTCCGAGTTTGTTTCGTAAACTTGGAACATAGTGTGTTGCCTTGGTCATTCCGAGTTTGTAAAGGTTGTCTAGGGTTGTCTGAGTTTGTGTATCCTGGACAATGTGTTTTGTCCGGGTTTAGTCCCTAGTCTATATATATGTGTTGATAGGTTAGATTAGGGCAAGCTTTGTGCAACTCTAAAACATCCAAGTAATCTATAACAACCCTCCTGAATTTTTCTGACACCCTAATATATTTTAAAATATCCCGATATGTTTCAAAATATACCCCGTATATGAAAACCGAGCCCAAAATATGATATAGCATTAAAAAAAAAAATCAAGTTTTATGTCGCTCACGGGCCGCGTAGACCCCTTAGGGATCTTACGCGGGGCGTGACAGCTCCAAACTCAGACGAAACCCTGAACAGCCACGTGTCATCATCGTGTCAACCCTAAACTCGACGAATCAGCAACCCTAGCCCTATTACCCTACTACGCGGGCGGCATAAGCCTTAATTTAAGCTTACGCGGGGCGCGAGAGACCCCAAATGCAGCCCTATAAATTGCAACGAAGGCCTTCAGTCTCAAATCGTTCATCTCTCGAGTTTCTCTCTCGAAATTCTTAATAGTAGGCATAATTATGGGCATAATACCCCCCTAATTAACGAAGTTTTACCTCGATGTAAGTATCATAACCCCGCTTACGTATTAGATACGCTACCCGATTGATCCAGGGTTCCGTAACGGCTGTCGAGGTTCTGCCCGACGTAGTCGTTGGAATGCCGTCTCGGGGATGGTATTACTAATGTAAATATTGGGTTATTATACTAACACGTGTGCATTTGTGTAAATTATAGATAATCACCAGGAAACCCTTACAGAAAACCTAAGACAGCAATGTGAGTAATCTCCTTTTTGTAAACTATTTTTACAAAACCTTAAATGTTTTACAATGCAATTAAGCAGTGATTGAGTCTTTGTAGTTCTTCAATTACTGCCAGTATGTTGGGGTTTTGTATACAAAATGTGGAACACGTTACTATTGGACAATGAGTTAGCCAATGTGTAATATGACCCACCAGTCAGGATTGACAGTACTGAATGAGTAATTGTGTAGAAATAAACAATGTGATAACTCTCAATACTGTTAATGGATAAAACTCTTCTTGGAAAAAGTGGCTATAAAAGTTACCTAAATAAAAGAAGATGTTTTATTCAATAAAATGGGAATTTTCCCTACGAAAATGTTTGTAATAACAATTTGGGTTTATCCCAATATGTTTAATATTATAAAAGTGTGGTATTTACTCTGATAAATATTTCCTAACTACGGTCCTGATGAAATTTCCGCTGCCAAAATGATAAACAAAAAGGATACCACCAAAACTAGTCACGCGGCCGCCCGTACCCGGGACAGATAGGGGGCGGGGGTTGCGATAGAAGGTGGTATCAGAGCTGAGCCACTGATTCAGCCACAGAAGTGTTCTGGTGACACCAATATATTATTCAAATTGTTAGGAAATTAATTATGGAAATACGTGCATAATTGTATTTTATTGTTGTGTGTTATTTGACTATTTGTTAGTTATAGTATGAGAGATCAAGGACCCTCAGACGCATATCGTCAGTTTTCCGATTCACCTAGGAGTGAAGGTACCTCCTCCCAGCCTGCCCTCTCTGGGTATTCAACTGACCAGGAAGAAGGGATGTTTGTGTTTAAGGCTCAGTCTGAAGAGCCATTCCCTCAGAAAAAGAGAGGATGGTTCAGTAAGGGAGCACATGAGCGTAGGAAAAGAATGCAAAAGTTGCAACAGCAGAGAGTCCTAGCAGCCGCTAAGCGAGAGTCAGATGCCCATACACAGGATATGCTTAATAGAAGCTTAGCCAATTTTCATATCCTAGCAACCACAGCTGCCGACCCAAACCTGGAACAACTAGTAGCCCCACAACCCTTACCTTTATTCCCCACTCAGCCGATGGAGATAGAAAACAACCCCGAAAACCAAGTCCAAATGCATGATTTCATCCTTAAGGAAATACCTAGGATACCAGTCCCTAATCCCTTAGACCCAGATTATGATCCATGGTTCGATAATCATAGGGATTATGTGCCACGCTACCACCTAAACGACGAAACCATGCCGAACTTAGCAGCCTATCCAGGTCCGGACCCTCTAGATCCCTACTACGATAACGATGAATATATTAGGGAGATCTTAGAGAATCCGTACCCTCAGGAGGAGCCCATGCCCCAGTACCCAGACCCAATACCAGCACCTGCACCCCCAACGAGTGCAGAAAATGTGCAAGAGCTCCGAACTTTCGGAGAAGAGGTTTTAGAGAGTAGCGAAAGAATGAGGTAGATCGGAGAGCGACTCGTTTGGAAGTACGACGAGCGCCATATGGATTTTTGGATGAATCCATATCCGTGAAAGTGATGGTAGAGATAATAATAATAATAATAATAATAATATAATAATATATAAGATGTTTGTATGAATATATATATATATATATATATATAATAATCTATGTTGTAGTATAGACCACTTTGTGGTTAGTGATGCATAGTAGTATTGTAATTTTAATTTCAGCTTTAGTGTGTATTAGACGCATGCTATATAAGAAAGAGTAAAGTCGCAATGCTCGACGCTTTTGACCAGTATGTGTGTTGTGTGGTTGTTGCTTAAATTATTAATTAATTTATGATATTAATAGTTGGTAAATGTTTAAAATTCATATGGACGGCGAAGTAAACCAGGAAAACCAGAATATTGATCACCAGAGTAACATTAACCCGAATAACGAAAACCCGAACAACAAAAATAATGGAAACCAAGTGGATAACAGTGCCATGCAACATATAGTGGCACAAGGGATAATAGATGCGATGCCATATATTATCAAAACAGTTAAGGAAGCAGAAAATAGAAGTAAACATGATAGTAAACGACCCTCTGAACCTGAAAATAGCGTAAACAATGGACCCGTACTTCAAGTGCCCATTCCCAAATGAAGAAGAACCACGTCTTACGGTTGTTCTTATAAAGAATTCTGGTCTTGTAAACCAATGGAATTCTCGGGCAATGAAGGGGTCGTTGCATCTCTACACTGGATAGAAAAGACTGAGACAGTCTTAAGAATAAGTAAATGCGCGGAAGAGGATAAGATAATGTTTGCTTCCAATCTGTTTAAGAATTCAGCACTAGAATGGTGGAACACTATCCTCCAGTCAAGGGGAAGTGATAGAACTTACAATATGGAATGGGAGGAATTTAAAAACATGGTAGAAAGGAAATTCTGTCCTCCTAATGAAAAGGAACAGATAGCAAACAAATTCCTAAATCTTAGGATGACTGGAATATATAGTAAGGGTTATACTACATTATTCTTTGAATATGCCCGAATAGTACCCACCCTTGCATCACCTGAACCAGCATTAATCTCCCATTACATCTGGGGATTAATTGGGGAGATTAGGCATGTAGTCAAGGCAGCTAGACCTCAAACCATAGAAGAAGCTGTAGAACTAGCCAACACCTTAACAGATGAGTTAGTCCGTACACGAGAAGAGGATCAAAGGAGGAACCTAACCCAGAATCTTACCCAAGAATTCCATTCTGGAAATTCTAACCGTGGGAAAAATGTAGGTTCTACCTCTGCACCCTATTGTAAGTATTGAAAAAGGAAGCATGCTGGAAGATGCTCCATATACTGTAACTTCTGCAAAATATCGGGACACAAGGAGGAAGATTGCAGGAAAAAGCCTAACAACAGGATATGCTACAACTACAGAGAACAAGGTCATATCAAGCCTAACTGTCCAAAGCTAGCTCCAGCTACGAACACCAAGAATACTAAAAATGCTAGAGCATTTGTTCTGACTGCAGAAGAAGCAAAGATGATCCCGGATGTGATCACTGGTACGTTTTTAGTTAATGATGTTCTTGCTAAAGTATTATTTGACTCTGGTGCGAACCAAAGTTTTATTAATACTTCGTTTTGCAAACTTCTTAATCAATCATTAACTAAACTCCCATAAGAATGTCTAGTAGAGACAGCAAATGGGGAAACTATTAAGATTTCTGAAATCTTGCAGGGAGCAAGAATATAAATTTTAAATCAGAAATTTATTGCAAATCTTTACCCAATGAATCTGGCAGGATTTGATGTGGTGTTAGGGATGGATTGGTTAATAGCCAATAAAGTCAGTATTTTATGTGATCAAAAGTCAATTCAAGTAAATTCACCAAAGGGTGAAAAGATCACAATTAAAGGAAATAAAACCCTTAGATCCACAAAGTTCATCTCTGTGATGAAAACAACAAGTTATATAAGGAAAGGATCATTAGTGTATTTGATTTCTATAATCACTAACACTAAAGGAAAAGAATTAAAGGATATTCCAGTAGTATCCCAGTTTTCAGATATATTTCCAGAAGAGCTACCAGGGCAACCTCCAGATAGAGAAGTGGAATTCAGAATCCATTTGAGACTGGGAACCGCACCAATTGCCAAAGCACCTTACCGTTTGGCACCCGCAGAAATGCAGGAACTTAAGAAACAATTAGATGAATTATTGGAAAAAATGATTCATATAGCCAAGCTCATCACCATGGGGAGCACCGATTTTATTCGTTAAAAAGAAGGACGGATCAATGCGTATGTGCATTGACTACCGAGAATTGAACAAGGTCACGATTAAGAATCGGTATCCATCACCAAGAATCGATGATCTATTCGACCAATTGCAAGGAGCACGATTTTTCTCTAAAATCGATTTAAGGTCAGGATATCATCAATTGAAGGTACAGGAAGAGGACATTCCTAAGACCGCTTTCAGAACAAGGTATGGCCATTATGAATTTACTGTCATGCCATTTGGTTTAACCAATGCTCCAGCTGCATTCATGGACATGATGAACCGAATATGTAAGTCATATTTGGATAAATTCATAATTGTCTTTATAGATGATATTCTTATTTATTCTAAAAGCAAAGAGGAACATGCAGCTCATTTGCACGCACTTCTAAGTTTATTAAGAAAAGAAAAGCTTTATGCTAAGTTTTCGAAGTGTGAGTTTTGGTTAGAACAGGCACTATTTCTTGGACATTTAGTTAATCATGAAGGAATCCATGTAGATCCCACCAAGATCGAGGCGATAACCAAATGGAAAACCCCTGAGTCACCAACCGAAGTTAGAAGCTTCTTAGGATTGGCCGGTTATTATAGAAGATTTATTCGATATTTTTATAGAATAGCCATTCCCTTAACTAAGTTAACCTGTAAATCCGTTAAGTTTGAATGGGGACCAAAACAAGAAGAAGCCTTTAGAATTCTTAAGCAAAGATTAACCAATGCACCCATACTATCGTTACCAGAAGGAACTGAGGATTTTGTAGTGTATTGTGACGCTTCCAAGTTAGGTTATGGATGTGTGTTAATGCAACGTCAAAAGGTTATAGCTTACGCCTCTAGACAACTTATGAATCATGAAGAGAATTATTCAACCCATGATCTAGAGTTAGGAGCCATAATTTTTGCCCTTCAATTTTGGAGACATTACCTATACGGTAGTAAGTTTACCATATTCACCGACCATAAGAGTTTAAGGTATGTTTTTGGGCAAAAGGAATTGAATATGAGATAAAGACGCTGGATGGAGATACTTAGTGATTATGATTGTAATATTCAGTATCATGCAGAAAAGACAAATGTAGTAGCTGATGCTTTAAGTCGAAAGTATCATGAAAAGCCAAAAAGAGTACGTTCTCTTAAGTTAAATCTGCAAGTAGATTTAAATGATCAGATTAGAAAAGCACAAGAATCGGTAATCAAGGATGATACTAAAAAGTTAAAAGGAATGATTAAGGATTAGAACAAGGAACAGATGGAATTTGGAGATTCCATAAGAAAGGAATGTGGATACCTAAATTAGGAAACCTACGCCACCGTATATTAGAAGAATCCCATAAGTCTAAGTATACGATGCATCATGGAGGCGATAAGATGTATTAGGATTTAAGGAAGAATTTCTGGTGGATTGGAATGAAAAAGGATATAGCAGCATATGTTGCAAAGTGTTTAACCTGTTCACAAGTCAAAGCTGAACATCAGAAACCCTCAGGTTTATTACAACAGTTAGAAATTCCTGAATGGAAATGAGAATTGATAACAATGGATTTTGTTACTAAATTACCCAAAACAAGAAAAGGTAATGATACAATCTGGGTGATTGTAGATAGGCTAACCAAGTCAGCTCATTTCCTACCAATGAAAGAAACTTTCAGTGTGGAACAATTAGCTAAATTATATGTAAATGAAATAGTTTCATTACATGGAATTCCTCTATCAATTGTTTCTGACAGAGATATTCGTTTTACCTCTCATTTTTGGACAAGTTTCCAAAAAGCAATGGGAACCAAGTTGAATCTAAGCACCGCTTATCATCCACAAATGGACGGACAAAGCGAAAGGACAATTCAGACATTGGAAGACATGCTTAGAGCTTGTGTAATTGATTTCGGAGGTAATTGGGACGATTATTTACCATTGATAGAATTTTCTTATAATAACAGTTATCACACAAGTATCAATGCTGCACCATTCGAAGCGCTTTATGGACGAAGTGCCGAACGCTAGTATGTTGGGCAGAAATTGGAGAAAAGCAACTATCTGGACCCGAGATAGTTCAAGAAACAACTGACAAGATTATTCAAGTCAAGTAACGACTGGAAACAGCACGTGATCGACAGAAGAGTTATGCTGATAACAGATGAAAGCCATTGGAATTTCGAGTGGGAGATAAAGTATTATTGAAAGTCTCTCCTTGGAAAGGAGTGGTAAGATTCATCAAAAGGGGAAACCTAAGTCTCAGGTATGTTGGACCTTTGAGATTATTAGAAGAATAGGACCTGTAGCATATCAGCTACAACTGCCAGAGGAAATGGCAGGAATACATGATGTATTTCATGTATCTAATCTCAAGAAATGTTTAGCTGATGGATCACTGATGGTACCTCTTAAGGATATAGAGGTAAATGAACAGTTAAAGTTTGTAGAGAAGCCACTACAGATTGAAGACAGGAAAATTAAGAACCTCAAGCACAAGAGATTAGTTCTGGTCAAAGTAAAATGGGATTCCAAAAGAGGACGAGAATACACATGGGAGCTTGAAACAGAAATGCAAAGGAAATATCCGCACCTATTCCAGTAAATCTCGAGGACGAGCTCTAAAACAAGGTGGGGGGGATATAACAACCCTCCTGAATTTTTCTGACACCCTAATATATTTTAAAATATCCCTATATGTTTCAAAATATACCCCGTATATGAAAACCGAGCCCAAAATACGACATAGCATTAAAAATAAAATAAAAATCAAGTTTTATGTCGCTCGCGGACCGCGTAGACCCCTTAGGGATCTTACGCGGGGCGCGACAGCTCCAAACTCAGACAAAACCCAGAACAGCCATGTGTCATCATCATGTCAACCCTAAACTCGAAGAATCAGCAACCCTAGCCCTATTAACCTACTACGCGGGCCGCGTAAGCCTTAACCTAAGCTTACGCGAGGCGCGAGAGACCCCAAATTCAGCCCTATAAATTGCAACGAAGGCCTTCAGTTTCAAATCATTCATCTCTCGACTTTCTCTCTCGAAATTCTTAATAGTAGGCATAATTCCGGGCATAATACTCCCCTAATTAACGAAGTTCTGCCCCGATGTAAGTATCATAACCCCGGTTACGTATTAGATACACTGCCCAATTGATCCAGGGTTGCGTAATGGCTGTCGAGGTTCTGCCCGATGTAGTCGTTGGAATGCCGTCTCGGGGAGGGTACTACTAATGTAAATATTGGGTTATTATACTAACACGTGTGCCATTTGTGTAAATTATAGATAATCACCAGGAAACCCTTACAGAAAACCTAAGACAGCAATGTGAGTAATCTCCTTTTGTAAACTATTTTTACAAAACCTTAAATGTTTTACAATGCAGTTAAGTAGTGATTGAGTCTTTGTAGTTCTTCAATTACTGCCAGTATGTTGGGGTTTTGTATACAAAATGTGGAACACGTTACCATTGGAAAACGAGTTAGCCAATGTGTAATATGACCCACCAGTCAGGATTGACAGTACTGAATGAGTAATTGTGTAGAAATAAACAATGAGATAGCTCTCAATACTGTTAATGGATGAAACTCTTCTTGATTAAACTGGGATTCACTAACCAGTATTTCCCACTGACAAAATGTTTTTAAATGCGTTTCAGGTAACAAAATATGAAAGCCAACTAGAAGTCAGCTGGACAGCACTGAAGGCTTGGAAAAAGTGGCTATAAAAGTTACATAAATAAAAGAAGATGTTTTATTCAATAAAATGGGAATTTTCCCTATGAAAATGTTTGTAATAACAATTTGGGTTTTATCCTAATATGTTTAATATTATAAAAGTGTGGTATTTACTCTGATAAATATTTCCTAACTACGGTCCTGATGAAATTTCCACTGCCAAAATGATAAACAAAAAGGATACCACCAAAACTGGTCTCGTGGCCACCCGTTCCCGGGACAGATAGGGGGCGGGGGTTGCGACATAATCCCTCAAAAGGGTGTGCACATTCTAGAGAGAAAGTGACTATGTGTTAGAGGGAGAAATCTAGGTTTAGATCTTTGTGATCTAAACCAGGCTGTAGATGATGTATACTCTTTCGGTTTTTGTAATATGTGATGACTAGTTTAAAGGGTTTCATCCTCAACATTTTTCTATCTTTTATGTTTTTGATGTTTCATGTCATTAATCAAGTGCCATGTTGATGTTTGTCCTCGAGCCAGTGATTTAATAAATAAGAGGTCACCTAAACGTATCTAAATCAGGATCTCACTCGAAAACACAATCACAAGGTGTGCGGAATCCACCTTATGATCACCACTGTAGAGATTTGATCAAGAACGAGTAGAATAAAAATGTTCTGAGACTACACAAAGTATTCTTAGATGAAGATAAATGATGTCACATACAATAGCCGCCAACAAACACATAAATGATTAGGGTTTCTTGGCAGACAAACTTTCCACAAAAGAATTCACTATTTTGTCATTATCCATTAAAGGTATTTATACAAGAGACATCCAGAGACATATGTCCGGATACAATACATAGGCCCAAAGCCCAATAATGACAAACTCGGATTGAGCTCCTCAGGCTCAAGTCCGGACTACCATCTATCTAACATAAACTCGGACTTAGGGTATAGCCTAAGTCCGGACACATACATGAACCATACTCAGACTCAAGGGAACCACATATCCCCAAGTCCGAACATTACATGACCTCAGACAAACAAATAAATTCGGAATAAACACAGTAAATTCGGACATGCATAAAGTTTAACACAAGTTAAATTTTAGACCATGAAGATATAGGAATCCTTCACTTATCACATAAGTGCATTTACAGTACTTCCTTACCAAAAGTCATTAACATACACATACATGTTGTTAATTCATATGTGAGGACCGTGATCGCTCTTTGTTAATCCAACGAGCACGTCTCGCAGCATCAGCCATCTGCTTATTTATCCTTTCATTGCGATGCTCTTCTTTCAGAAACTCCTCCAACTTTAAGTCTCGCCATTTAGATTCCCAGTAGCGTCCAGAGTTGATATCTTTCTCAAAACACACATTCACAAGCTTTTGAAATTTTTGAGCCTGCTCTTTATCTGCTTCATAGTACATGATCTTGTTGAAGAAAAGACACTCAATATCTTTCTTTGAGCAGTTGACCAGCCACATTGGATCTAACACATGAATATATCTCCATTCTTTTCCATCGAACAACGTAATCACCGCTTCAACTATTCTCGGATTCAGAACCCAAACCCTTGAAATCTTTATAGAAATCTTGCTCCATGGCTTTCAGGGGCATATTCTTCATACAACGAGGCTTACGGATGTGAAGCGTGATGTCTTTTTCACCAGTAACTGGATCAATCTTCCCAATACGCTTAGGCTTGTGAGGTTTCCAATCAGGAAAGTTCAATGTCGCTTGATGTTTGATGTACCTCCACAGCCGTTGTTCATAGAATCTAACCTCAGGACCATGAAGCCATTGTTGTAGATTCTTCGTCTTAACCAATTCTTCCACATCCCACCATGGTAGTGTTTTGATATCTTTCACGAATTTGAAATACTGGACACCATGTTCTCTCTTGATAGCATAAACCAACATATCTTCCAAGTATCCCCAAGACAGAATATCACCTAGTGATTCATTCGGATGCCCAGTGAAGAATTTCAACGGTCTCTTAAACTTCCTTTCTTCAACAACAGGCTTCTTGAACCACCTTTTTCTTTCTTCTCTCAACTCTTCTTCAGTGAGAACCTTTGGAGGTCCTTCAGTTGATATCTCTTCTGCCACTTTCCTTCTCAGATCATCTTCATTATGAATTCTAAACAACTCAGTGAATGTAGGAAAGTCATCATCAAGACCTTCATAGTGTGGCGGAACATCATTATCAGAATATGACGTATCATCCTCCACTACTACATCATTAAAGTTATCAGCATCTTCAACATGTTTAAACACATAGTCTTCATCGGGAACTTCTGGAATATCATATTCTATATCAAACTTTAGATTCTCATCCCTCAGACCCAAAGCATCCAACATATCCGTTCTCGACCAATTTTCCACAAACTCCCCCTCTTCAACATCATGAGTCAAATATAAAACTTTAGGAGTTTTGGAGAGTACCTGATGAGTAGCTGCCTGTTTAGATCCGGAGGTAGACTCCCCCTGACGTTGAGCTTCTTCATGTTCTTCATTTCGCTCATCGTTCAGATAATCTTCAATGTTATCAACACCTGGTGGTCTCACAATCAACGTACCAACAGCCCACCTTGATCATCATCATTATCATCATCATCATCATCGCTATTGTAGTGATAATCATCATTATCTTTGAAATCATCATCCTTTTCGTCTTCGTCATCTTCCTTTATGTCAACAATTTTAACAACTTTAACTTTCTTTACCTCAAGATGACGTCTCTCAACTTCAATTCTTTTCAAATTATCCTCTCTGTTGTATTTTAGCGGCTTTGGTTCACCAATGAGAGTAAACTGTATACCAGGAAGAAGAGGATTTTCTTCAACGTTCACTTCAGCCTCAGCATCATGAACTTCAATTTCAGACTGTTTCTGCTCCTGTTGAGACGAGGATTCCAACACTTCTTCCTCTGGTATATTCTTGCCTTTATCAAGAGCAGCTCTTGCAGCTTCCTCTGCATCTAATCTCTGTCTTTCCATCCTTCGAGCTTCAGCTCTTCGGATTTCTATATCATCATACGCTGTGTGTACATTGATTCCCAAACGATCCTAAATAACAGCATATAACATATCAAGCTGCTTTCTTTTGCTTTCATCACGAGCCTTTAAATCTTCAAGTTCTTTCTTCATAATCTCATTCGCTTGACTCATTGTTGCATTAGCAACTTGCAGATCAGTATTAGAAGAAAGTATCTCATCGAACATCTCGTTTAGCACATTTATTCTTGCTTCATCTTCTAACACCTTCTCATTCACAGCTGTTAACTCGTTCTTCAACACAACATTCTCTGCTTCCACACTCTTCAACTTTTCTTTTGTTTCTTTCAACTCAACGTCAGTAGCTTTTACTTTTCATCTGCTTCAGCCTTAGTCTTCTCTAGAATGCTAACTCTTTTCAAAATTCCATCCACCCTCTCATCTCCGAGAAAACCAACATCATCTAATGAAGGAACTGGGCCAAGATTTGAAGACATATCAGGAAAGCTTTGGCTAGAACTTTGATGAACTGGAGTTGTAGCTTTCTTGGAAGTAGAGGTAGGCTCTTCAACACGAATCGTTTGCTGTGGTGGAGTAGAATGAACTTCTGGTTGAATTGGAACATATTGTTGTACTGGAGACGTTGGAGGTGTTGCCATTCTCAATTCACTTTGAACTGGAAAATATTCTTGAACAGGCGATCTTGGAGGAGTAGGAACACGAACTTCAACATAAGGAATCTCCTCAGCCACCTTCTCTGCTTCTTTAGAAGACTCAACAATCTTTTATTTAGGAGGCTTGATCATAATCTTTCTAACTTTTGATTTTCTTGGAGAAGCACCGGCAACCTTTGCACTTCTCTTCCTACCTCTGCCTCTCACAACTTTCTCTGCTTCAGCTTCCGTTGGCACACAGGGCACATCGTCTTCATCCAAACCTTTCTTTTTCTTTGATGCCCTTTTCAGCTTGAACTTCCCACTCACATACAAAGGAGGTGCCATCTTTGTAATCTCTATATCTGGAGCTATTGCGCTTGAATCCGAATGAAATTCACCTTCAACAAAAGTTTCCTTTACAGCTTTACCACCTGATGTTGTTTCAACATTTTCACCACCAGCTTTTTTAACTTTTGCAGCTTCAGCATCTCTCTCAACATGTGCAGCTGATAGTATTCATATTCAGCAAATGTTATTTTCAACAGATCAACACCTCTATCAATCACTGCCTGCGAAGGAATAATTGGTTCATCAACCAACCGAGGTGGAGATTTCTTCTTTGAAACTTTCTTTGCTGCAGGTTTTGGTGTAGGAGATTTTGCAGCTTTTGGAGTTACAACTCTTTTCCTCTTGATCTCTACATCCTTCTTCCAGAAATTTCCTCGCTTGTTGGAAAAATGCTCCTTTTTCTTTGTTTCAGAATCTGAGTTACTGTCTTCATGTCTCCATTTGTCAAAGTGTGGAGCTATATAATCAAGCTATAAGATACCAGCAAATGGTTTCCTATATGGTGGTTCTTGGTCTTCATCAATACCCTGATAAACATTCAGCCTTTTTAGTGTTTCAACATCCATATGATCTAACAGCAGCTCATCAGCAGCAACCTTAGGCAGATTCTCCACTTTTTCATCCAATATCATATGTATAAACCTCGGATATTGCAAAAATTTCTCACCATTGATGTTATCTACCATATAATTGAAAATGGCTTGCGAGATAATGAACGGACGATTTAGAACCAAACAAGTTAAAACACACATCACAAAATCGGATGAAACATCGAATGCTCCTTTTCGGTGATGAAGTGCATGAATAGTGGAATGCACTAGAAATTTGTAGGGACTCGAAAACTTTGATTTATTGTAGGTTGTGTTGTTAACGTATCCATCGTACCCCATTCTCATCCAGAAACCTTTCACTAACTTCTCAGACACCTGAGTTGGATCTTTGTCATCATCTTTGAAGTCCAAAACTCTAGGAACAACCCCAACATTAAATTTTACTTCTATGTCGATGTCTTTGCCTATATCATCTTTAATCTTCAAAACTGACACAATATCTTTCGTTGCCTCATCAAATCTTGCATTGTTCCAAAACATTTCTATGTGAGATCTGTAGCCCCTATGTCTGTGACTAAGAGCTTTCATTATTCGACTACGGTCCATAATACAACATCTTCAAACGGTTTCCTTCGTGGTAGACTTTTGTCTAATAAACAACAGATGTTGTGCTTTTTGTCAAATCTTGTACTCTTTGCCTGCAACATAACACTACTTACAATTCATGGCATGTTTATCAAGAAAGATTAACAACACATAGTCATGATTTCTCAACACTTAGAAAATTTTTGCACATTATACATCCTAGCTGCCTTCGTACGAAGCCAGTTAATGGCTTGTACGAGGCCACTGTTGAGATCTACAACACTTAACAAAATTTAGATCATAAATTCAAACATTCAGTTTATCAAGAACATCAAACACATATAAAATCTAACAGCTCTTATCATTCTAACTGGCTTCGTACGAAGCCAGTTACTTCGAACCAATATCTCATGAACACCAACATACAACTTAAACACTGTTGAAATCTAATCAACTTGTAACATTATGAACAAACAGATCAGACATACCACATCATAACAGATTCAAGCATTCAAGGTATCTGGGCTGGCTTCGTACGAACCCAGACCCTTCAAACATAAAGAAGATGAACAGCATATGATTTGAAGAACTAACTGGATCTAATTAACATATAATACTATGAGCAAAAAGATCAAATATCATCAAACAATTATCATTCAACATATAATAAGCACTTAGGTTGGCTTTGTTCGAAGCTAGTCCCTTCAAACCAACATGTATGAATAGTCAATCAAATCAAAGATCAAATTCTATCAGATATGATCAAATTGATGGTACACTAGCATCCTAAAAGTGCCGATTATCAAACTTATGACTTCAATTTCAAGAACACACTGCTGATCTCTACATCCTTCTTCCAGAAATTTCCTCGCTTGTTGGAAAAATGCTCCATTTTCTTTGTTTCAGAATCTGAGTTACAGTCATCATGTCTCCATTTGTCAAAGTGTGGAGCTATATAATCAAGCTTTAAGATACCAGCAAATGGTTTCCTATATGGTGGTTCTTGGTCTTCATCAATACCCTGATAAACATTCAGCCTTTTTAGTGTTTCAACATCCATATGATCTAACAGCAGCTCATCAGCAGCAACCTTAGGCAGATTCTCCACTTTTTCATCCAAGATCATCTGTATAACCTCGAATATTGCAAAAATTTCTCACCATTGATGTTATCTACCATATAATTGAAAATGGCCTGAGAGATATTGAACGGACGATTTAGAACCAAACAAGTTAAAACACACATCACAAAATCGGATGAAACAGCGAATGCTCCTTTTTGGTGATGAAGTGCATGAATAGTGGAATGCACTAGAAATTTGTAGGGCCTCGAAAACTTAGATTTATTGTCGGTTGTGTTGTTAACGTATCCATCGTACCCCATTCTCATCCAGAAACCTTTCACTAACATCTCAGACACCTGAGTTGGATCTTTGTCATCATCTTTGATGTCCAAAACTCTACGAACATCCCTAACATTAAATTTTACTTCTATGTCGATGTCTTAGCCTTTATCGTTTTTAATCTTCAAAACCGACACAATCTCTTTCGTTGCCTCGTCAAATCTTGCATTGTTCCAAAACGTTTCTATGTGATATCTGTAGCACCTATGTCTGTCACTAAGAGCTTTCTTTATTCGACTACGGTCCATAATACAACATCTTCAAATGGTTTCCTTCGTGGTATACTTTTTTCTAATAAACAACAGATGTTGTGCTTTTTGTCAAATCTTGTACTCTTTGACTGCAACATAACACTACTTACAATTCATGGCATGTTTATCAAGAAAAGTTAACAACACATAGTGATGATTTCTCAACACTTAGAAAATTTTTGCACATTATACATCCTAGCTGCCTTCGTACGAAGCCAGTTAATGGCTTGTACGAGGCCACTGTTGAGATCTACAACACTTAACAAAATTCAGATCACAAATTCAAACATTCAGTTTATCAAGAACATCAAACACTTGGAAAATCTAACAGTTCTTATCATTCTGACTAGCTTCGTACGAAGCCAGTCGCTTTGAACCAATATCTCATGAACACCAACATACAACTCAAACACTGTTAAGATCTAATCAACTTGTAACATTATGAACAAACAGATCAAACATACCACATCATAGCAGATTCAAGCATTCAAGGTATCTGGGCTGGCTTCGTACGAACCCAGACCCTTCAAACATAAAGAAGATGAACAACATATGATTTGAAGAACTGACTGGATCTAATTAACATATAATACTATGAGCAAAAAGAGCAAATATCATCAAACAATTATCATTCAACATATAATAAGCACTTAGGTTGGCTTTGTTCAAAGCTAGTCCCTTCAAACCAACATGTATGAATAGTCAATCAAATCAAAGATCAAATTCTATCAGATATGATCGAATTGATGGTACACTAGCATCCTAAAAGTGCCGATTATCAAACTTATGACTTCAATTTCAAGAACACACCGCTGATCTCTACATCCTTCTTCCAGAAATTTCCTCGCTTGTTGGAAAAATGCTCCATTTTCTTTGTTTCAGAATCTGAGTTACAGTCATCATGTCTCCATTTGTCAAAGTGTGGAGCTATATAATCAAGCTTTAAGATACCAGCAAATGGTTTCCTATATGGTGGTTCTTGGTCTTCATCAATACCCTGATAAACATTCAGCCTTTTTAGTGTTTCAACATCCATATGATCTAACAGCAGCTCATCAGCAACAACCTTAGGCAGATTCTCCACTTTTTCATCCAAGATCATCTGTATAAACCTCGGATATTGCAAAAATTTCTCACCATTGATGTTATCTACCATATAATTGAAAATGGCCTGAGAGATATCGAACGGACAATTTAGAACCAAACAAGTTAAAACACACATCACAAAATCGGATGAAACATCGAATGCTCCTTTTTGGTGATGAAGTGCATGAATAGTGGAATGCACTAGAAATTGGTAGGGCCTCGAAAACTTTGATTTATTGTCGGTTGTGTTGTTAACGTATCCAACGTACCCCATTCTCATCCAGAAACCTTTCACTAACATCTCAGACACCTGAGTTGGATCTTTGTCATCATCTTTGAAGTCCAAAACTCTACGAACATCCCCAACATTAAATTTTACTTCTATGTCGATGTCTTTGCCTTTATCATTTTTAATCTTCAAAACCGACACAATCTCTTTCGTTGCCTCGTCAAATCTTGCATTGTTCCAAAACGTTTCTATGTGATATCTGTAGCACCTATATCTGTCACTAAGAGCTTTCTTTATTCGACTATGGTCCATAATACAACATCTTCAAATGGTTTCCTTCGTGGTAGACTTTTTTCTAATAAACAACAGATGTTGTGCTTTTTGTCAAATCTTGTACTCTTTGCCTACAACATAACACTACTTACAATTCATGGCATGTTTATCAAGAAAAGTTAACAACACATAGTGATGATTTCTCAACACTTAGAAAATATTTGCACATTATACATCCTAGCTGCCTTCGTACGAAGCCAGTTAATGGCTTGTACGAGGCCACTGTTGAGATCTACAACACTTAACAAAATTCAGATCACAAATTCAAACATTCAGTTTATCAAGAACATCAAACACTTGGAAAATCTAGCAGTTCTTATCATTCTGACTAGCTTCGTACGAAGCCAGTCGCTTTGAACCAATATCTCATGAACACCAACATACAACTCAAACACTGTTAAGATCTAATCAACTTGTAACATTATGAACAAACAGATCAAACATACCACATCATAACAGATTCAAGCATTCAAGGTATCTGGGCTGGCTTCGTACGAACCCAGACCCTTCAAACATAAAGAAGATGAACAGCATATGATTTGAAGAACTGACTGGATCTAATTAACATATAATACTATGAGCAAAAAGATCAAATATCATCAAACAATTATCATTCAACATATAATAAGCACTTAGGTTGGCTTTGTTCGAAGCTAGTCCCTTCAAACCAACATGTATGAATAGTCAATCAAATCAAAGATCAAATTCTATCAGATATGATCGAATTGATGGTACACTAGCATCCTAAAAGTGCCGATTATCAAACTTATGACTTCAATTTCAAGAACACACCGCTGATCTCTACATCCTTCTTCCAGAAATTTCCTCGCTTGTTGGAAAAATGCTCCATTTTCTTTGTTTAAGAATCTGAGTTACAGTCATCATGTCTCCATTTGTCAAAGTGTGGAGCTATATAATCAAGCTTTAAGATACCAGCAAATGGTTTCCTATATGGTGGTTCTTGGTCTTCATCAATACCCTGATAAACATTCAGCCTTTTTAGTGTTTCAACATCCATATGATCTAACAGCAGCTCATCAGCAGCAACCTTAGGCATATTCTCCACTTTTTCATCCAAGATCATCTGTATAAACCTCGGATATTGCAAAAATTTCTCACCATTGATGTTATCTACCATATAATTGAAAATGGCCTGAGAGATATTGAACGGACGATTTAGAACCAAACAAGTTAAAACACACATCACAAAATCGGATGAAACATTGAATGCTCCTTTTTGGTGATGAAGTGCATGAATAGTGGAATGCACTAGAAATTTGTAGGGCCTCGAAAACTTTGATTTATTGTAGGTTGTGTTGTTAACGTATCCATCGTACCCCATTCTCATCCAGAAACCTTTCACTAACATCTCAGACACCTGAGTTGGATCTTTGTCATCATCTTTGAAGTCCAAAACTCTACGAACATCCCCAACATTAAATTTTACTTCTATGTCGATGTCTTTGCCTTTATCGTTTTTAATCTTCAAAACCGACACAATCTCTTTTGTTGCCTCGTCAAATCTTGCATTGTTCCAAAACGTTTCTATGTGATATCTGTAGCACCTATGTCTGTCACTAAGAGCTTTCTTTATTCGATTACGGTCCATAATACAACATCTTCAAATGGTTTCCTTCGTGGTAGACTTTTTTCTAATAAACAACAGATGTTGTGCTTTTTGTCAAATCTTGTACTCTTTGCCTGCAACATAACACTACTTACAATTCATGGCATGTTTATCAAGAAAAGTTAACAACACATAGTGATGATTTCTCAACACTTAGAAAATTTTTGCACATTATACATCCTAGCTGCCTTCGTACGAAGCCAGTTAATGGCTTTTACGAGGCCACTGTTGAGATCTACAACACTTAACAAAAGTCAGATCACAAATTCAAACATTCAGTTTATCAAGAACATCAAACACTTGGAAAATCTAACAGTTCTTATCATTCTGACTAGCTTCGTACGAACCCAGTCGCTTTGAACCAATATCTCATGAACACCAACATACAACTCAAACACTGTTAAGATCTAATCAACTTGTAACATTATGAACAAACAGATCAAACATACCACATCATAACAGATTCAAGCATTCAAGGTATCTGGGCTGGCTTCGTACGAACCCAGACCCTTCGAACATAAAGCAGATGAACATCATATGATTTGAAGAACTGACTGGATCTAATTAACATATAATACTATGAGCAACAAGATCAAATATCATCAAACAATTATCATTCAACATATAATAAGCACTTAGGTTGGCTTTGTTCGAAGCTAGTCCTTTCGAACCAACATGTATGAATAGTCAATCAAATCAAAGATCAAATTCTATGAGATATGATCAAATTGATGGTACACTAGCATCCTAAAAGTTCCGATTATCAAACTTATGACTTCAATTTCAAGAGAGTTAATTGCCATTTTCGCCCCTGAGGTTTGGGCACATTTGCCATTTTCGTCCAAAATCACACTTTTCGACCATTTAGCCCCCAACGTTTGGTCATTTTTGCCATTTTCGTCCAAAATCACACTTTTCGACCATTTAGCCCCCAACGTTTGGTCATTTTTGCCATTTTCGTCCAATTTAAAAAATACCCCCTCTGATGCTATAAAGTAATTGAGTTAGGTAATTTGGACGAAAATGGCAAAAATGACCAAACGTTGGGGGCTAAATGGTCGAAAAGTGTGATTTTGGACGAAAATGGCAAAAATGACCAAACGTTGGGGGCTAAATGGTCGAAAAGTGTGATTTTGGACGAAAATGGCAAATGTGCCCAAACCTCAGGGGCGAAAATGGCAATTAACTCATTTCAAGAACACACCGTTGAATATGAACGAATCTTGGGATTAAGAGCCAACGGTTCTATGAACTCAAAATTGAACGTTTTGAAGCGTGTAAATCAAGAAAAACTTACCTTCACCATTGTAAGTGATGTGCAAGCCAACACTACAATGAAATTCTTGAAGAAAATTTGACAGAGTAACGGCTTGATTTGAGAGCTTTTGGTTCGAACAGACTGTGATAAAATGAACTTTCGTTCGAAGCTGGAACTATATATAGGATTGTGTGGCTTCGTACGAAGCCACAAAGTTCACTTGAAAACCATTTTGTTTAAACCAACCTTTGTTCGAAGCCACTGTTGTGCCTTCGTTCGAACCGGTCAACTTTGTTTTCAATTTTTCAATTTTTAAACACTTTTCCAATTTTAAGTCAGTTTTAAATCCACTCACGTATCCAGGTCCAAGTTAATGACCCTGGTTACTCGATTTATCAACCAGTTCCATGTTGATGACCTTGGTTGACCCGATTCACGAATCATCTGACATTTTGTTCAACTTATTCATTTTTCAAGAAATTACAAGTTTCAAATTAATGAACTTGTTTGACTTTTCAAGTTTCCCAACATTCAGATAAGCTCCCACCCAGTTATTCAGCATTCTTTCTCTGCATCTGAGATTCTAAAGATCAGCTTTCCACAATGGTTTGTCAAAAATAATGCAGAAATAAAATCTTTTTGTATTTTAGAAACTTTATATCAAAACACACAGAAAATATTTTTGGGTTTAAGATGAAATGAAATAACATGAAACTATTTACAAACATATTTTTGTGAGTTGTGTTAGAGGATCATATCAGCTACCGACGAATCACTAGCACCGTTGAGCTTATTTCACACTAAGTTTTAAACGATTAACCTAGATTGTCGATATACTGATCCTCTTAAATTCTCACACAGAGTTCAACTGATTCAGTATATCGAATTAGTGTTTTAAGCACATAACTTATTCGCGTGTCCCATCTCAGAATATACTCTCGTATCTAGATTCCCTATATTCAGTCTTACAGGTGAATATACTATAATGTTTTATGTTATCTGGGTAGTGCGAGACCATGAGAGCTTAGGTTAGAACTTCCGTTCAGACAGAGAGATGATGGCTCGACTTTAGGTGTGTCCCACTTAGGGATCTTCTTTAAAACAACACTTGATTTGTATCTTTCGATAGTTTATCAATTTTTATGCTGAGGGAAAGCTTTATTTAAAGCGCTTAAAGTATTATACGAGGACTAGGCCATTGCTTCCGTAATATCAGAAGTCCTGGTATAATACCCCATATACCACTAAGTATAAAAACCTAGTATCTCAGAAACATGCAATCTTTCAAACAAGATTTCAGGGGTTACTTATATATCCGAGAGATGTTCCCCATGAAATAAGTAAGATATAGAATTTAGGTTTATATCCCGAAAACAGTTTACTAAACGTGTAAAAACCTATCGGCACATCATCAGTGAGACCGTTTACCGCTTAAACTTTCCAAATCTTTAGCGCACTGTGACAGTCTAGTTGATGTACTATCATTTCCTCTTTTTACACTAACTCTTTTTGGGTTTTCTATTGTTTTTTATATTTTGAATTTTCTATTGTTTTTGTATTTTTATCATTTTTTAATGTTTTTGGATTTTCTATTAGCTCTATCTCCCCCTAAAGTCCAAAACATCTAAAAATATGACATACCAGAGCAGATTGCTTCCCAACGTCCTCTTCTTTGGATTCCTCATCAACGCCAATAACATCTCCCCCTGACGACAAAAGCTTCATCCCGTTTAGTTTTAACAGATAATGAAAATGGTTTTTATCAAAGGGTTTTGTGTGAAGGTCAACCTTTTGTTCGTCGGTGTGGATTTTTTGGATTCGAAACAACTTCTTCTCGTAACAGTCACGGATGAAGTGATGTCGGATCTCAATATGTTTTGTTTTAGCGTGATGAACTGGGTTCTTAGTGATGTTAATAGCTGCCTCATTATCTACAAATATAGGCGAGTTAAGAAATTGCAGACCATAGTCTCTGATCTGCTGTTGAATCCACAATAACTGTGAACAATAGCTGCTAGCTGAGAAGTACTCAGCTTCACAGGTAGAGAGAGCGACCGTGGTATGTTTCTTACACTACCAAGTTACCAGGCATGTTCCAAAGAACTGGCAGCCGGCCGTTGTAGATTTGGACTTCAGTTTGCAGCATCCGAAATCTGAGTCTGAATAACCTTCCAGTCTGAAATCACCATCTTTTGGATACCACAACCCCAAGCTTAGAGTTCCTTTCATGTAGCGTATAATCCGCTTGACGATGACATATGTGAGGATGTTGGACTCGACTGATAACGAGCCGCGAGGCAGGTTGGGTAGATTATGTCGGGTCGTGATGCAGTGAGATACATTAGCGAACCAATCATCGAGCGGTATACTGTTTCATCGACCTCTCCCATGAGATCAGGATTGATACCGCGGTTGGTCGCTAGTGAGGTGGACATTGGAGCGGTCCCTGACATACTGAATTTCTCCAGAACATTATGAACGTACTTCGTCTGATGTATGAAGATCCCCTCTGGCAGTTGATCGACCCGCAGGCCGAGGAAAAACTTCATCTCACCCATGGAGCTCATCTCGAACTTCTGCTTCATCACTTTCTCAAATTCTTTGCAGAGTTCTTCATTGGTAGACCCGAAAATAATGTCATCAACATAAATTTGTACTATCAGAAGATGACCAGCGACTTCCTTTGTGAATAGAGTGGCATCTACCTTCCCTCAAATGAAGCTGTTGGATAGCAGGTGCTGAGATAACATCTCATACTAGGCTCTCGGGGCCTGGTGCAACCTGTACAAGGCTTTCTCAAGAAGATAGACTTTATCTTTGTGAATTGGGTCAGTGAAGCCCGGTGGATGACTGACGTAACCTCCTCTTTCAGCTTTCCGTATAGGAATGTCGACTTTACATCTAACTGATATACTTTGAACCCTTTCCACGATGCGAATGCGAAAAAGATGCGAATAGCTTCAAGTCTAGCAACTGAGGCATAAACTTCTGTGAAATCTATTCCCTCTTGTTGACTAAAGCCTTGAACAACTAGGTGAGCTTTATTATGAACAATCACACCTCTATCATCCCTCTTGCATTTAAACACCCATTTTGTGTTGATTTTTCTATGACCGTCTGGCAGATCCACAAGCTTCCACACCCCAAGCTTCTCGAATTGACCAAGCTCTTCTTGCATTGTATTCACCCATGATTCCTCAGTCAGCGGCGCTTTGTAAGTTCTTGGTTCAACCTGGGAAATGAAACAGCTGAGAAAAAATTGTTTTGAAATGAAGTAACTTTTGAATAAAAGCAAGTAAAGCCTTGGTCGATTTGGTGTCTTGTTCTGACTCCGGACTGCAGCTCTCCAATGATTAACTCTTCGGGGTGGTAAGATAGCGTCCTAGGCATTACCTCACTACGAACATTCACCTCGCTATCCAGATTAGTAACATTTTGATCAGTAACTTGATCATCAACTTGGATCGTCTATTATATCGACTGGATCTGCTCCCCCTCAGACTCTGAATATCCTCTATCAAAGGTTGGGCTATCTGAGTCTGATTCTGATTCATCAAACACCGTTTTTTGATTATCCTGAGCAGGTTCTTGTTCTGAAGTTGTCTGAGTTTGCTGAACATCTTCATCACCTTGACCACTTTGACCTGGACCAGCTTCATGATCATTAGTATTCTGCTGACGTTTAGAAGACTTGGTCAGCCATGTGTTCACCATAGAAAACTCGTAATCCTGATACAACCTTATCTGTTCTACAAAATATGGTTCTTCAGGAAGATGAAATGACTCCCACAACATTTCATAGTTGAATAGCCTTGAGTCACCAGGTTTCTGAGTTGGCATGGTATAACCTTGACACTCCACATGTTGAGCTTCAATAATTTTGTTGAGACTTGGAAGATACACTCGTTTGAGCGGACTAGAGTAACCCACAAAGAATCCCTCTAAACATTTAGAACCAAACTTTCCGTTAGGATATATCACCTTGCAGGGTGACCCGAACGGCCCTAGATATTCAAGATTTGGATTTCAGTTGTTAAGCAGCTCAAAACATGTCTTGTTATGTTTCTTCACAGTCAATACCTGATTCAAGGTATAGCAAGCAGCTGATACGACTTCTCCCCAAAAATTCACAGGAAGCTTTGAGTCAGCCAACATAGTGCGCACTGCTTCAATCAGTGTCCGATTCTTCCTTTCTGCCACTCCATTTTGTTGCAGAGTGTATGGAGCACTGAATTCTTGCAAAATACCCTTTTGTCATAGAACTCTTCCATTTTATTGTTTTTGAATTCTGTACCATTGTCGCTTCGAATTCGACAAATAGGCTTTTGGTACAGATTCTCTAACTTCCGAAACAGATTTAGCAAACTCACAAAGGTTTGATCTTTGGACTTCAAGAACATTACCCACGAAAACCTCTAATAATCATCCGTAACCACTAGGTAATAGAGATCTCCGATTAGACTCTTCACATTCACAGGAACAAAAAGATCCGTGTGTAGCCTTTCCAACGGTTTCGTGATCTAGTTTTCAAGCTTCCTTGGGTGAGACTTTTTGGTTTGTTTACCTTTTTTGCAACTGATACACTCACATTCCAAGTGAAAACTTTTCAAATTTACACCTCTGACCAAATCATTATGCACCAAATGATTCATCTTCCGTAGGTATATGGCCCATCTTGCGATGCCACAGAATCGACTCTTTTTCGGTAGCTTTAGAAACGAAACACTGAGGATGACCAGTTGTCGTAGTTGCTGTGCTCATGTCGAGAACATACAAATCATTCTCTCTTGGTGCTTGCATTATGATCCACTCTTCGGGGACAACAAAACCTGGCTTCAGAATCAAACACTCCTTATCGGTGAAATGAGTTGTATACATCCTGTCACTTATCTGGGAAATGCTAAGTGTAACACCTCGTAACTTTATATCCAGTAATATATCAACACGTGTCATGAGCTTTAAACATGTAAAAGATCACTTTAGAGGGACTAAAGTTGACAAACAAGGAAAGTATGTGAATAAGAGGGTTCAAAGTGTCAACAATGGATAAATATATCTTTCAACAACCCTACACAATGTTTATACCCTTAAACGAATGAATCATGGATCATATGAAGCTAATTGTGAAAGAAAGTGAGAGATTACAAACTACAGGGGTTAAATGTGTCAACATGTTTAAAGTACACCTCTGAGTGACCTTTTAGTGAAAACGAAGCTTTGTAATGATAAATTATACTCACTAGAATATGTGATAAAAATTTCACAAGGTTTCGATAAAGTATGAGAAAGTTATGATAATATTCGTATTCGAGGGGTAAAAAGCGTCAACGTTGAAATTAAAGGCTTTTCGGGTAATCACAAAGTTAACCAAGGACTTAACAAAGTTTGGTTGTGCCTTGAGGTCCTTAGAAATTATTCTTGAAGGTTAAAAGTGCAATATGGAAGCTTAAAATCATGTTTGGAAGGACCAGGGGCTGAAATGTAATTAATCGAAACTTGTGTGGCTGGTAACTGAGGTGCTAGCGTAGCGCCACCAACAACCCCCTCTGTCGTCGCGCTACGCGACGGCCTTAGCTGGTCAGAATTCATGTACAGGTACGAGTTCAGCATGTTAAACCGACTTAGAAACCTTGTAATCGATTCTAGGGGCTTGTTTGATGGTTTTTCCATGCCTAGGGACACTTGGGATGATCAGGGAACATCCATAGACTTTGTTGGAATGATCTTGGAGCCTTAGAAAACCTATAAAAAGGCCATTAGTTGAGTTGTTCAATTGCTCATTCACTTGAAAACTTCACAACTTCACTTCTGGAGAATTTTGGAGCTCAAGCACCCTTCCTAGTGATCTTTAGTCGCGCATAGGACCTTGGTAAGTATCATTAACCTTTCTTAATTCAGTTTTACTTAGTTAATTAGCCTAAAGTCAATCCGTCGTAATTAAGATTTGACTTCGTGATTAATCTTAATTTGTCCAGTCAAATTCCAAATTGAAAGTACCTATGAGTGGATAATTATGTGGGCAATAAACCCTTAAAAGGGCACCCTCTGATTCCCACTCTAACTAGGTCAATTGTCGGGTCAAAGTTAATCTCAAAAAGTCAACAGAAAGCTTATTTTCAAATTAATGCATAATTAGCAATATAGAAGCTATGCAACTTGTTTTGTCATTAATATAACTTGGTAATTAATGTAAGAATATGTCTAAACATGTTCAACTCGACAATTTTCAGTTTAAGCTCGGTTCGGAATCGAAAGTCGCAAAAGTACACTTTTGCTTTGACTTTCAGTTCTGACCCATTAGAGCATAGTTTAGAAATGTCTTAGAGCCTTATTAGGACCAGGTTTCATATAAGTATAACCCTCTGTGATTATACAACTTGGTTCATTAGTTATCCGATTCATATGCGTATTTCCGTTAAATGCCTAAATGTTGACTATTATGCCCATATGACCTTAAAACATGAATTTTGAAAATGTAAAAGAGTAGAAACCTTAGTTACTAATTTATAAACTTGTACCTAAAATTTGACTTCACTTTGAGGTCTAGATTAAGAGTTATGCTCATTAGCGTAATTAGAAAACTTTTTAGTAATTAAACGGTGTAATTAGCGTATGGCCTATCTAAACCCGATTTTTTATACCAAACTTTTTACCCACTGATATAAAATAATATTTTGGGATTTTTGGAGATTTTTATTTATTTTTAGGCTAAGCATAACATAGAGTTCTAAGATTGATCCGGTAAATTGTCGGTTTTGCCCTTTTAGGCTATAAATTGAGTTTTACCAGTCATTTTGATACCAAACATTTTTCTACGGATCCAATATGATAAATAGAATATTTTAAGCCTTCTAGAATAATAAAAGTATCAGCTTTTCTTATAAAACCAGAAAATCGCTTAAAATCGCCTTTTTACGCGTCTTAAGCGCATAGTATGTATTAAAACCATTTTAGATATATAAGACTTGATACCTAATGATGTTTTAAGTATTTTTAGAAATGATAAATTTCACATATAGGTAATACCCTACTGATATAACTTAGCAAATTAAGTATTTTTACTGATTACATCAGACCCGAAACTCAGATTTATATTTAAACTTTTTTATAACCTTTAAATGACCAAAATGCCCTTACAGGGCATAATTTTAGTTTAAATTCATTTGGGGCATAATAGAAGATATCTTTCTGATGTCACAACATATTTAAGGCATATTAACTTATGAAACCTGTGTATGTCTCATTTGGTTACCCATTACGCACTTTTCGCGTTTGGATCGGCTTGTGTAACGAGTTTACACATATTAACCGAAACGTTTCAAGCCATATCGTTTTCATCTCAAAATCCAGAATGTGTTTAGTTTACCCATATTAAACAAGAGTCCAAGCTTGTCGGGTCAAAACCACATTCTAAACCGGTCTTTGCTTTATCATGCGTTTTGGACCGTAACCTCTTTTAAAACTAACCGGTCTAAGCTTAGGCTTAATTAAAGACCCGTTAGGATTCTAATAGGTTGTTAAAAACCTTCGTTCCAGATTAGGAGCCCAGTAAAAGCTACGTGCACTTGCTGTATTTGATTTATACTTTGCTCAGGTAAATACTCTTAACTTATTTTCCCTATACGGGCTTGGGATACGGTATTATAATAATACCGCTTGGTCGGGTATGTAGTTGTTTAAATCGGATTGTGATTAATGCATTTACATATCTCGTTTAATCTGTATTATTTGGTGTATGGCCCTTGGGGGTTAAATGACCATGTCCTGGATATCCTTGGCATCATTCAAAGAAATGGCCACGACCTAAGCACGGGGTGTAGGCGTACACCTGACAATTGCATAATGTAAAAACTGGTAATCCACTTAAAGGAATCAACCTTGTGGGCATTATACCTGTGGTGTGTTAGTTAATCTTGTCCGACCCTACAAACCGGCCTTGATGGACGACAAATAAGTAAAACTGTATACAAGATTATTTTTAAATAATTGTCCCAAGTTATAAAAGATATTTTTGCCTAAGTGCATTCAAATCAATTTTCTCAAAACATTTTCAAAATGAGTCAGTTAAGTTGTATTTACCAGTGTAAACTGACGTATTTTTCAAAAAGGCTAAGTGCAGGTACTATACTTAATAGGCTGGCTACTCCAGGCATCAATAATCAAGTCCCGCAAGCTCTAGATGTTAAAGTCTATTGAACAATTTCCTTTTTCTTTCGATCCGCCTGTGGATCTGTTTCAACTATTTTGTGATACTTAATATTACAATTTATTCAGTTGAAATGAATCTATCTTTTGCTTCCGCTATGCATTTAAATTTGTGTTGTTTGACAATGATGATATCAACTACGTCACGATACTCCCGACCGGGCTGACCGGTAATACGTGGAAATATCGGGGTGTGACAGGTTGGTATCAGAGCCAACACTGAGTGAATTAAACAATAGCCTTTTGTGTTTAATCTCAGTTACACAATTGCACATTCCTCGATTCTCGAGTCTAGACAAAGAACATAGGACTAATCCTAATTCGTTTTATTTTGTCCTTATTTGTTTCCTTTGTTATTTTCTGTTTAGCCCCTGCATGGGCAAGTCATTTCAGTTAGAAGTCCCGTTTAGGGCAACCATGTACTTGTTTAAACTTTAGTGGAATGGTTAGATTTAAAATATCATTCCTTTTATAAGATCTACCATTATAATAAAATGGAAAAATCTAAAAAGGACAAGACCTAGCTCATGTGTCGTTGTAAGACAGGGCCAAGATGGTAGTTCCTCAATTAGATTCAGATCCTTGTTAACATCTCAATTTAGGATTGTTCTGCGTTAAATATTAAAAAGAACCTTAAAGGTAAGACCTAGTCTATATGTCTTTGCAGACATGGCCAAGATGGTAAAAACCTATTCAAAAGATTCCAATCCTTGTTAACATCTGAAAGCATGTTAACATTCTAGGCAAAATGTGATTCAGTAAAATCACATAAGTCATCCTTAAATTGGGTTATTCCAATTTCCCTTAATTATATAATTATCCCTTAAGGATAAAATGCCTACGGGCTATAATTAACGTCCTTTGGGACTAAAGACAGTGGTGGCCTACAACTCCCTGTCAAGAAAAGGTAATGAACTTTGATTCAAACCTTAATACCTCGATTCTGTAAAATCCTGGTTTATAAATTAAATCTGTCCATGTGACTTGCCTTTTGTGCTATTATTAAATTGTAATAAGGGATTATAATAAGGATCCTGAATATATATGCATGCTTAACAAATTAACCAAAATAGTTATTAAAAACCATGGTTAATAAATCGTCAAGAACGATAGTACTGTATAGGCTTCAAAATAAACCTTGTCTTATTTTCTTTTATATATCAATTAAAGCTACATGACTAGGTCAGAGGAGGTAAACAGTCATCCAGTGGAAAACCATGAAAATGCTAAGATACATGTGACCGGTGCGGAGCTGCAAGCATTAATAGATAATGCTGTTACAAAAGCTATAGAGCGGCAGTGTAATGAATCTAGTGGGATGCACAGTAGAACCTCATCGGTACCCCACTCTAAATCTGTCCCTAAAACTCATTCTGAAGCTCACAGCAAGCCACCCTCTAAGAAAGATGAACCCAAGAAAGAGGATGTTCAACACTCCTCAACTCAACACAGTGTTCCATCTAAGAGAATAGTATTTGTCAGGGAACCACGTGCCAAGTCCTGTACTTATAAGTACTTTGTTTCCTGCAAACCCCGGGATTTCACTGGGGAGAAAGGAGCGATTGATTGTATGACCTGGTTGGATGAAATGGACACCGTGGTTGATATCAGCGGTTGTGCTGAAAGGGATGTAGTGAAGTATGTATCCCAATCATTCAAGGGAGAGGCACTAGCATGGTGGAAGTCCCTCATTAAAGCTGCTGGAAAGATCCCACTCTACAATCTGTCATGGGATCAGTTCGTTGCTCTCATTAAGGAGAATTATTGCCCACAGCATGAGGTTGAAAGGATTGAATCAGATTTCTTATCGTTGGTAATGAAGAATTTAGATTGTCAAGCTTACCTCACCAGTTTCAATACCATGTCTAGACTGGTTCCATATCTGGTAACCCCGGAACCCAAAAGGATTGCTCGCTTCATTGGGGGTTTAGCCCCATAAATTAAAGCCAGTGTTAAGGCTTCAAGACCTGCTACTTTTAGATCAGCAGCTGATCTATCTCTGTCTCTTACCTTGGATGCGGTCAGGCTAAGATCGCTCAAGAATTCTGAAGAAGGTAAGAGGAAGTGTGAGGATGATACCTCACGAAGATCTAAGAAGAATCACAAAGGTAATACGGACCACAAGAAGGAGTCTGGGTCCAACAAAGGTAATCAGCAAACAGAGGAAAAGCCAAAGTGCAAGACTTGCCAAAAACGCCACTTTGGAAAATGCAGACTTGAGTCCAAGTCTCAGTCAGGACCAGCTGCATGTGCGTTATGCAAGTCTAAGGAGCACAAGACTGTTGATTGCAAGAAGATTAAAGATGCCACATGCTACAACTGCAATGAGAAAGGGCACATCAAAACCAACTGCCCTAAATATGCCAAGAAGCCTGAAGAGGTCAAGAAGACCAATGCAAGGGTCTTCCGTATGGATGAACGAGAAGCTGTTCAGGATGACAATGTGATCACAGGTACCTTCCTCATAAATGATGTCTACGCAAGAGTACTTTTTGATTCATGAGCTGATAAGTCATTCGTAGATAATAAGTTCTGTAAGTTGCTAAATTTACCTGTTAAAACCCTAAGTGTGAAATATGAGGTGGAATTAGCTGATGGTACCTTAGAAACCACCTCAACCATGTTAGATGGATGTTTCATATCCATTAGGAACCACTCTTTTCCATTGTCCCTACTTCCTTTGAAGTTAGCTGGTTTTGACATAGTAATAGGCATGGATTGGTTATCCCATAACTAAGCTTAGATCGTCTGCAATAAGAAGCAAGTGGTGATCAAGACTCCGTCTGGTGAGCCACTTACCATTCAGGGAGATACCCAGTATGGACTGCTTGAGCAAGTGTCTATGCTCAAGGCATCTACATGTTTGAAGAAGGGTTGTGTCATTTATATAGCACAGGTGACTATTAATGAGAAGAAGCCCAAGATTGAAGATCTTCCCGTCATTTCTGAGTACCCTGAATTTTTTCCTGAAGAACTACCTGGTTTACCACCAAATAGGCAAGTAGAATTCAGAATTGACATCATCCCTGGAGCAGCACCTGCCGCGAGAGCGCCTTATAGGTTGGCACCAACAGAGATGAAGGAGTTGAGGACACAACTAGATGATTTACTAGCCAAAGGTTTTATTAGACCTAGTTCGTCTCCTTAGGGAGCACCAATCCTGTTTGTCAAGAAGAAGGATGGATCGATGCGTCTGTGCATCGATTACCGCGAGCTTAACAAGGTCACTATCAAGAATAGATATCCATTACCCAGGATCGACGATCTATTCGATCAACTGCAAGGAGCAAGTTACTTCTCTAAGATCGACTTGAGGTCAGGCTATCATCAACTGAAGATTAGGGAAGAAGATGTGCACAAGACTGCATTTAGGACTCGTTATGGTCATTACGAGTTCCTAGTGATGCCTTTTGGGCTCACTAATGCACCAGCAGCATTCATGGACCTCGTGAATCGTGTGTGCAAGCCATACATGGAAAAAAATTTTATCGTCTTCATTGACGACATTCTAATTTACTCTAAGAATCAAGCTGACCACGAGAAGCACCCTCGATGTATTCTGGAACTACTTCAGCAGGAGAAGCTTCATGCCAAATTCTCGAAGTGTGAATTCTGGCTTCTTGAAGTCCAATTCCTTGGACATGTTGTTAGTGAGCGTGGTATCCAAGTAGATCCCGCTAAAGTTGAAGCTGTCATGAATTGGCAAGAGCCAAAGACGCCTACAGAGATACGTAGCTTTCTAGGTTTGGCAGGATATTATAGGCGATTTATTGAAAACTTCTCAAGGATTGCTGCACCCCTGACTTCGTTGACGCGTAAGAATATTAAGTTTGACTGGGGTCCTAAGTAGCAGGAATCCTTCAATGTTCTCAAGCAGAAGTTGAGTAATGCGCCTGTGTTGACATTGCCTGAGGGAATAGATGAATTTGTAGTATATTGTGATGCATCACACACAGGTATGGGATGTGTGCTTATGCAGAAAGTCAAGGTCATTGCCTATGCTTCTCGACAGTTAAAGGTGCACGAGAAGAACTACACCACCCATGACTTGGAGTTGGGTGTCGTTATATTCGCACTAAAACTGTGGAGGCATTACTTGTATGGAACCAAGTGTGTGATCTATTCTGATCACAAGAGCCTTCAGCATTTGTTTAATCAGAAGGACTTAAACACGAGGCAGCGACGTTGGATGGAAACTTTAAATGATTATGACTGTGAGATAAGATACCATCCAGGCAAGGCAAATGTGGTTGCCGATGCCTTAAGTAGAAAGGAACGGGTAAAGCCCATAAGAATCAATGCCAAGAGCATTGAATTAAAGAATAGTTTGAATGAAAGGTTGTTAGTTGCGCAGAAGGAAGCTGTACTAGAAGCTAACTATCTTGATGAAAAACTAGGAGTAACTGAGGAGCAGTTATCCTATGGCAAGGACGGAATCCTAAGATTAAATGGACGAATATGGGTTCAAGTTTATGGAGGACTTCGGGATGTTATCCTCCAGGAAGCCCACAGTTCTAAATATTCTGTTCATCCTGGAGCAGATAAGATGTACCAGGATCTGAAGGCAAATTATTGGTGGCTTGAAGAAGTCTATAGCTACCTATGTAGCCAAATGTTTGACGTGCGCACAAGTTAAAGCTAAGCACCAAAAGCCGTCAGGTTTGCTTCAACAGCCTGAGCTTCCCACCTGGAAGTGGGAGATGGTGACGATGGATTTTATCACCAAGTTGCCAAAAACAAAGAAAGGAAATGATACTATTTGGGTGATAGTAGATAGACTGACCAAGTCAGCACATTTCCTACCTATCAAGGAGACTCATAGCTCTGATATGTTAGCCCAATTGTACGTAGATAAGATTGTATCTCTGCATGGCGTACCAGTGACTATTATCTCTGACAGAGATACTAGGTACACATCTCATTTTTGGAAAAGTTTCCAACAGTCTTTGGGCACGCGCTTGAATTTTAGTACGGCTTACCATCCTCAGACGGACGGACAGAGTGAGCGTACAATCCAAACTTTGGAAGACATGCTTCGTGCATGTGTAATTAACTTAGGTGGTAGTTGGGATAACCACCTGCCATTGATCGAGTTCTCCTATAACAATAGCTACCATACAAGCATTCAGGCTGCGCCTTTTGAGGCATTATATAGTAGGAAATGAAGAACGCCTATTTGTTGGGCAGAAGTAGGAGAAGCTCAGTTATCAGGACCGGATATAGTCCTTGAAACGACGGACAAGATTGTCCAAATTCGTGACCGCCTGAAAGCTGTCAGGGATAGGCAGAAAAGTTATGCTGATAAAAGGCGAAAACCTCTAAAGTTTGAGGTTGGTGATAAGGTTCTGCTTAAAGTATCACCCTGGAGGGGGGTGATGCGATTTGGTAAAAAGGGTAAGTTAATCCCAAGGTACATAGGACCATTCGAGATCATCGAATGTGTCAGATCAGTGGCTTACAAGTTAAACTTGCCTGAAGAGCTCAGTGGTATTCACAATGTATTCCACATCTGCAATCTAAAGAAATGTCTAGCTGATGAGTCGCTATCCATGCCACATACAGATGTGCACATAGATGAGAGCTTGAAATTTGTTGAAAAACCTTTGTCGATCGAGGATCGACAGGTTAAAAAGCTACGAAGGAAGCAAGTGTCGATTGTAAATGTTAAATGGGATGCCCGTAGAGGTCCCGAGTATACGTGGGGGGTAGAGTCCAGAATGAAAGAAAAGTACCCTCATTTGTTTCAGTAAATCTCGAGGTCGAGATTTCTTTTAAGGGGGTGAGGATGTAACACCTCATAAATTTATATCCAGTAATATATCGACACGTGTCATGAGCTTTAAACGTGTAAAAGATCACTTTAGAGGGACTAAAGTTGACAAACAAGGAAAGTATGTGAATAAGAGGGTTCAAAGTGTCAAAATGGATAAATATATCTTTCAACAACCCTACACAATGTTTATACCCTTAAACGAATGAATCATGGATCATATGAAGCTAATTGTGAAAGAAAGTGAGAGATTACAAACTACAGGGGTTAAATGTGTCAACATGTTTAAAGTACACCTCTGAGTGACCTTTTATTCTTGAAGGTTAAAAGTGCAATATGGAAGCATAAAACCATGTTTGGAAGGACCAGGGGCTGAAATGTAATTAATCGAAACTTGTGTGGCTGGTAACTGAGGTGCTGGCGTAGCGCCACCATCAACCCCCTCTGCCGTCGCGATACGCGACGGCCTTAGCTGGTCAGAATTCATGTACAGGTGCGAGTTCAGCAAGTTAAACCGACTTAGAAACCTTGTATTCGATTCTAGGGGCTTGTTTGATGGTTTTCCATGCCTAGGGACACTTGGGATGATCAGGGAACATCCATAGACTTTGTTGGAATGATCTTGGAGCCTTAGAAAACCTATATAAAGGCCATGAGTTGAGTTGTTCAATTGCTCATTCACTTGAAAACTTCACAACTTCACTTCTGGAGAATTTTGGAGCTCACGCACCCTTCCTAGTGATCTTTAGTCGTGCATAGGACCTTGGTAAGTATCATTAACCTTTCTTAATTCGGTTTTACTTAGTTAATTAGCCTAAAGTCAAACCGTCATAATTCAGATTTGACTTCGTCATTAATCTTAATTTGTCCAGTCAAATTCCAAATTGAAAGTACCTATGAGTGGGTAATTATGTGGGCAATAAACCATTAAAATGGCACCCTCTGATTCCCACTCTAACTAGGTCAATTGTCGGGTCAAAGTTAATCTCAAAAAGTCAACAGAAAGCTTATTTTCAAATTAATGCATAATTAGCAATATAGAAGCTATGCAACTTGTTTTGTCATTAATATAACTTGGTAATTAATGTAAGAACATGTCTAAACATGTTCAACCCAACAATTTTCAGTTTAAGCTCGGTTCGGAACCGAAAGTCGCAAAAGTACACTTTTTCTTTGACTTTCAGTTCTGACCCATTAGAGCATAGTTTAGAAATTTCTTAGAGCCTTATTAGGACCAGGTTTCATATAAGTATAACCCTCTGTGATTATACAACTTGGTTCATTAGTTATCCGATTCATATGTGTATTTCCGTTAAATGCCTAAATGTTGACTATTATGCCCATATGACCTTAAAACATGAATTTTGAAAATGTAAAAGAGTAGAAACCTTAGTTACTGATTTATAAACTTGTACCTAAAATTTGACATCAGTTTGAGGTCTAGATTAAGAGTTATGCTCATTAGCGTAATTAAAAAGCTTTTTTGTAATTAAACGGTGTAATTTGCGTATAGCCTATCTAAACCCGATTTTTGATACCAAACTTTTTACCCACTGATATAAAATAATATTTTGGGATTTTTGGAGATTTTTATTTATTTTTAGGCTAAGCATAACATAGAGTTCTAAGCTTGATCCGGTAAATTGTCAGTTTTGCCCTTTTAGGTTATAAAATGAGTTTTACCAATCATTTTGATACCAAACCTTTTTCTACGGATCCAATATGATAAATAGAATATTTTAAGCCTTCTAGAATAATAAAAATATCAGCTTTTCTTATAAAACCCGAAAATCGCTTAAAATCGCCTTTTTACACGTCTTAAGCGCATAGTATGTATTAAAACCATTTTAGATATATAAGACTTGATACCTAATGATTTTTTAAGTAAATTTTTATACTTTAGCAGTAAGCAAAAGTTTTAAGCTCAGATTTCCAAATTTGACCTTTAAAACTTAGGTGAAATTACCAAAATGCCCCTTCGGTGCATAGTATGGTTAGAAATGATAAATTTCACATATAGGTAATACCCTACTGATATAACTTAGCAAATTAAGTATTTTTACTGATTACATCAGACCCGAAACTCAGATTTATATTTAAACTCTTTTATAACCTTTAAATGACCAAAATGCCCTTACGGGCCATAATTTGAGTTTAAATTCATTTGGGGCATAATAGAAGATATCTTTCTGATGTCACAACATATTTAAGGCATATTAACTTAGGAAACCTGTGTATGACTCATTTGGTTACCCGTTACGCACTTTTCGCGTTCGGATCGGCTTATGTAACTAGTATACACATATTAGCCGAAACGGGTTAAACCATATCGTTTTCATCTCAAAATCCAGAATGTGTTTAGTTTAACCATATTAAACAAGTGTCCAAGCTTGTCAGGTCAAACCCACGTTCTAAACCGGTCTTCGCTTTATCATGCGTTTTTGACCGTAACCTCTTTTAAAACTAACCGGTCTAAGCTTAGGCTTAATTAAAGACCCGTTAGGATTCTAATAGGTTGTTAAAAACCTTCGTTCCAGATTAGGAGCCCAGTAAAAGCTACATGCACTTGCTTTATTTGATTTATACTTTGCTCATGTAAATACTCTTAACTTATTTTCCCTATACGGGCTTGGGATACGGTATTATAATAATACCGCTTGGTCGGGTATGTAGTTGTTTAAATCGGATTGTGATTAATGCATTTACATATCTCGTTTAATCTGTATTATTTGGTGTATGGCCCTTGGGGGTTAAATGACCATGTCCTGGATATCCTTGGCATCATTCAAAGAAATGGCCACGACCTAAGCACGGGGAGTAGGCGTACACCTAACAGTTGCATTATGTAAAAACTGATAATCCACTTAAAGGAATCAACCTTGTGGGCATTATACCTGTGGCGTGTCAATTAATCTTGTCCGGCCCTACAAACCGGCCCTGATGGACAACAAATAACTAAAACTGTATACAAGATTATTTTTAAATAATTTTCCCAAGTTATAAAAGATATTTTTGCCTAAGTGCATTCAAATCAATTTTCTTTAAACGTTTTCAAAATGAGTAAGTTAAGTTGTATTTACCAGTGTAAACTGACGTATTTTCCAAAAAGGCTAAGTGCAGGTACTATACGTAATAGGCTGGCTACTCCAGGAATCAATAATCAAGTCTCGCAAGCTCTAGATGTTAAAGTCTGTTGAACAATTTCCTTTTTCTTTCGATCCGCCTATGGATCTGTTTCAACTATTTTGTGATACTTAATATTACAATTTATTCAGTTGAAATGAATCTATCTTTTGCTTCCGTTGTGCATTTAAATTTTTGTTGTTTGACTATGATGATATCAACTACGTCACGATACTCCCCACCGGGCCCACCGGTAATACGTGGAAATATCGGGGTGTGACACTAAGCAAGTTGTTCTTTAGCTCTGGAATGTAAATGACTCTTTCAAAGGACACAAGACCATTTGATAATGTCCTTTCCCCGATTATTCTGCCTCCCTGATTATCAGCAAAACCAACATACCCTCCCTTGAAACCTTTTACGTCGTACAATAGGGGTTTTCTCCCCATCATGTGCCTGGACGCTCCACTATCCATTATCCATTTAGATATCGATCTCGGGAGCTCCTACACATTTCAGATGCAATTAGTTAGTTGAAGCATCCCAAGCCTCCATTGACTCGGGTAGCTTAACGTTTAGGTGAGTTGTGGTAGTATAAAGTGGTGGAAAATTCTTATCATTCACTTCCGAACTCTTTTCTGTTCCAACCTCGACATCTTTATACAAGAAAAATTCATCTTTTGCTGGTTGAACAGATGGTTGAACAGTTTTAGGAACATACTTCTTGACCGGAGGGGTCGAAGGAGTTTGTTTCTCCAACTTATAATAGAAATCCAAAGGAACAGACTGCTTAACCGGTTTGGTTGAAGGAATTTGTTTTTCTTTTGTTGCACTGACAGAAACCTTTGGTTTTGATTCAACCGATGCTTTGGCTTGAGATTTTGGCTTCCAAGTTTGTTGTTGTGTAGTAAAACGTTTAGAAGATTCACTAGTTTTCTTAACAGGTTGTTTAACTGGTTTAACATTAATTTTAGCAGTTTCAGGTTTTTGAATCTTCTTCTCAACAAACATAGGCGCCTTGCCCTTTACATCATTCGGTTTCTTGGAATTTTCAACAATCACAGACTTAGGTCTTAAGTTGGTGCACTTTCATGCAATGTGTCCAATCTTGTTGCATTTAAAGCATGTCCAGTTATCAACAACCCGACTTTGACCTTCAGTCTGTGTTTGTGAAGCTTTCTTCTCAAAAAATTCTTCATTAGATTTGGAAAAGATCTCGGACTCTAGTTCGTTCATGGAACTTGAACTTCTCACAAAAGTTGTTTTCTTCACAAACTTTGACTTTTTGAAATTTCTTCTTTGATAGTGCTTACCATCCCGTTGCCCGTTGGACCCTCTTTTCTGATTGTTATTTTGAAAACGTGGTGGCACTTTGGGCTTGTTATAGTAGGACTTATCTTTTTTAGAAATTCAAAAAACTTTTTGAACTTGACAATCTGTCAACCTCTGACACATCGATCTCAACTAGTTTAAAAACTTTCTCAAGTTTATCCACATTTACATTCTCAATTGGAAATTCTTCATCCGAGTATAACTTATCAGAACCACTCATCTGGTACATGACAAGAGTCGGTTCATCCTTTAAGTTGTTTTTGGACTTGGATTTAGGAAGATAATTATTCAGAAAACAATCATCATCCTTATTTGACACTGTGGAATCACTATCTGTTTTCAAAACTTTTTCAACCACATCTTTCACAACCTCAGATTCAATACTATCCTCCTCGGATTGTGCACTAAATGTGATATCAATGTTATCAGGTAGGTTGTCAACTTCACTTTTTACATTCAGATCTAACTCTTTTACCAACCCAGACTGTTTTTTTAGTAAAGTTGTTCATGGGTGGTGGAACTTTGTGATACCCGACCCCTGTTCCATCTTGATACACATATTCACCATCTTTGTTCTTCCCGATGGGTTTCGGGGCAATATGTTGCAGAACAAAGCTAGCAGAGTGGTAACTTTTCAACTTCAGATTGATTCTTTCATTCTTAATCTTTACTTCTTCGATCTGAAGTTTTAAGTTTGCGATTTCATCTAGATTACTGTTAACCTGTTTCTCCTTTTCTTGAATGACAAATTTTAATTTAGTGTTTTCTTTCTGAGTCTGAAAATCTCTTGCGTGTGAATCTTTAATTGTTCGTTTTAGTTTTTCAAAATCTTCAGTTAATTTTCTGTCATCAAGAACAAGTTTCTCATTTTCTTTTCAAAAATTTTCAACATCTTTTTCATCATTTTTAATCTTTTCTGTCAATTCATCAATTCTTTCTTTTGAACTTTTTACCAATTTGTCTTTCAAAACCATGTCATTTTTCAAATTGTTGATTTTACTGGTCAAGTCCTGGATGTTAGATTTTAGGACAAACTCATTTGTGTTACATATTTTGCATGCCTTCATGCAATTTCTACAATCACTCTCAGTTTTTTGTCTCCTGAGCCTTACCTGATTCAACATTTGGACCGACCGAACTGACCTTGCTAGATGACTCAGACTCAAAAGCAGATGTGGTGTCTACCTCAAGCGCTTTAGCCATCAAAACTTAATCAGCCATTTTCTTTAGGGTTTCGCCCGTCATCTCTACATTCACATCAATGATTTCTTTTGCCACCTTCTCAGAATTCTCTTTCCTCTCTTTCTTGGCCTTCGCTTCGGCTTCTCTTTTCTGTATCTCCTCTGCTTTAGTTGGAATCAACTTTACTAGAGCATCAAAATCGATTGTTTTTAGGTATGTGCAAAAATTTCACTTTGGATCTAAGTAACACTCTCTGTCAGGATCCCATCTTTTTGCCTTAACCGCTTCCTTGTAAGCTCTATGAATTTTGTTCATTCTTATATGTGCGAGTTCTCTCTCTCTTTTGAACGTCACCGGTGTTACTTCAGCCATGAAAGCAGATCCTATATGATCTTGATCCGGAATAAAATCATTCCAGTTGAATCCCTCATCGTCTTGGATAACTGCTAATGCCCTCGACTTTTCTTTTACCTGGTTGTCTTCAATCTGTCTCATTTTTGGTGGTTCCTCTCTGTTCCTGTGATAAACCGCTTTGCGATAATAATCATCCCGAAACGTATTGGTAGTTTCATCAACAGCAGAATTCTTGCATTCTCTTTTAAAATGACCCTTGTGTTTGCCCTTAAAGCAGGTCACTTTTGATTTACCAAAACCCAGCTTTGTCGATGGACCACCGATTGACTGTCTCCCTGTAATTTCCATAAAGCGTTGAGCACGTCGAATCACACTAGCCATGCACCACCTAATGTCAATAAGCTCCATTTCTTCAAGATCAATCTGGTCATAGTCCTCTTTTGTCAGGTTAGTATTCCTAATCTTTCCTGCGACTAGACTCTCGTACGACTCAAGAATCGAGGCCAAAATGACCATTTGCTGCTTTGTGGTTTCAGCATTGAAGTTTTGAGTGTTATTGAGGTTCACAACAATGTTACATTGGATAACATTTGAATTAGGAGCACTTTGATTCTGTTGAGCAGTTGGAGTAGACTGTGCTGGCATGCTTGACCCTGAACTATGATAACCAAAACCACTAGTACCCGAAGATCCACTTCCAGAGTTATCTTTTGAAGTATTGTTTGAATTTTCAGCAATAAATGCTATTTTGGGTGATGAAGTGTTGGAGATCATGCTTCCATGGTAATAAAGGTTCACTTTTTGCTGATAAGTAGCATTATTCATTTTATTTTGCTTTTTAATCTCGAGTTCGTGACCTTCCAGCTTTTCGATTAACCAATTTAGCGTTATTTCTTTCATTGGTTTCGTATTTTTTAGCACAGTTGCATAATACTTCCAGTCTTGCTCATTGGGTAACGCTTCGAAAAGTTTCTCAACAATCTCCTCCTGATCCTTTTTTATCTCAAACCTGTCAAGTTCAGCTTTCAGATGACAGAACCTCTCAATCATCTGTCGAACGTTTTCCCCTTTCATGCACACAAACAAATCGAATTCTTTTTTCAGTAAAGATTTCTTGTTTTTCACAATTTCATCACCTCCTGTGCACTTCTTCTTTAGGGCATCCCACAATTCTTTCGATGTGTTATAATCGAGTAATGAAATGATATTGTACCGGACTGATTGATGAAGTAACGCTCTCGCTTTCTCTTCAGCTATAAACAAATCTTGCTCGTCCAACCCCAAATTTATAAACTTTATTCGTGTAGTAGTGTATCCCACTTGTACCTGCTTCCAACTCTCATATGCGAATGCCCTCAACCAATTATCAAATCTTTTTGTCCATTGGTTATATTCTTCAATGTTCATCAATTTTGGAGGTTTATTGTATGTTCCAAATGCGTTATCAACACTGAGCGAATCCGAAATCGTTTTCATTGCGGTTTTTGGGTTTCCATCAGAAGAAGTTGTTCCAATGCTGTTGAAAGCATATGAATCAGAGAATGGATTCAAAAATTCATCACCCGTGATTTGTACCTGAAAATTGCAAACACTTAGAAAAATTTTGAGGTGAAAATACTAACAAGACTCTGTTCGTACGAAGCCAAGATCCTGCGTTCCTACGAAGCCAGGAATTAAATTATCAACAACTCGGTGCGTTCATACAAGACAACGTGTCTTCGTACGAGGCTATAACAGTTCCTTCGAACAAGAAAATTTTGTAAACACTATCACTCAAGAACACTGCCTTCGTACGAGCATGCGTTCGTACGAGGCTAAACTGCGAAGAACTTTGTTATGTTTATCATGATTTTTAGCTGACTTTGATTGATTTAGGTTGATTTTAAGTCTGAAACTCAGAGGACTGATTAGTGATGTTTTCTGCACAAAATGTCAAAAATTCAGTTGAATCTGTCTGTGGATTCAACCTGAATTCGATGTTCAAAGTCCCAAAAGTTTCAAAAAATCAAAAAGAAGAGAGAAGTAGTAGAAGATAGTAGAATTCTGATTTGAATCAGCTCAAATCAGTAGCAATCTCCGGTAGATGTTCATCCTTTGTCACGAATCCGGCCTCCAAGCTCTGATACCACTTGTGAAGACAGTGATCGCTCTTTGACTAATGCGCTCGACTGGTTACGGTAAATCTACAAGCTACGTGCGGAATCCGTGTGTGTAGTAGACATATAGATCAAGCATACTGTGATAACTGGTGATTTACGACTCTTAATTATGTAATTAACAGGCGATTAACGTGATAATGAATAGTGTTTGAGACGCAAATTAACTTAATTAGGCCTTTGAAGTGTCTAGGAACGTCTGTACGACTTTACAGTGCGCGAACGGTGGTTTACGGAAAAATCTGTGGAATATTACGCGATAACGAACTGATACCGTTCAAAATACTGACAACGCCAACGAATATTAACTTTTTACGATATATTCTAGCTTCGTAATTAAATTTTAGCTATCGTAGTTGAAACCGGCTCAAAAACGGATTAAAGACGGCAACGATGTAATTTTTCGCGATTATTACCGTTATCTACGCACGAACGCGACTACGACGGATACCGACATTATTTTTACACGTTTTAACTCTGAAATATTACTTTAATAGGCTACGGTGATTTCGGTTTTAAAAACGTATCTCGTAGGAATTACGGGCCACTTACACATGAGATGGGCTTGTGGGCCCTAGGCCCAAGCCCAAAACCCACAAGCCTAAACCTACACATAATATACCAGATCTTTTCAAGATCTTATAAGATCTACACAAAATCTCTATAAATCTATACAACTCTCAACAAGATCCTCAAAATATCAACAAGATCCACATAAGATCTCTATTGATCTCAAGATCTCTATAAAACCCTATCCCTTTCATTCTTTTGCCAGTTGCTTACAACCTTTATCCTTTTAATTTCCCACCCATCTCTCTCTACTACATAAAACGATCACAAAGACTTCATCATCTAACACATGACCAAAAACCCAACCCACAACACCTCTGAGCTCACCCTACCCCTCTCTCGGCTCCTCTCCCTCGCTGATGTCCGGCGACCAGAGCCGCCGTTCCGGTGAGCCCCTCCGACTGCCAGTTCTCCGGTGACACAAACCACACCCACCTCACCACCCTTGTTCCCTTGTTCTAGCGACGAGATCGAAGAAAAGGGGGTGACCGAGAGAGAAGGAGCTGGCTCGGTGAGACACCGGTGGAGCCGGCGATTACCCGACGAAGGATACGGCGGTAGCACCGCCGTGAGAGACAGCAACGTCGACTCTCCGATGACACGTTTCATCTCCGACAGGCCCGGTAAGTGCCGATTCACTTCAGTTCAAGTAGTTTCATGATTTGCACATTTCTGATTTTTGGGGTTCGGTGATGTTTCCTATTTCCGGCCGTTTCTCCGGTGAAGAAGATGATGATGATGTGTTGGAGTGGCCGACGGCAGCACCGCCGGAGCCACAATAGCGGCGGCGATAGTGAATAGGTCCTATTAGACTCGGTTCCAGTTCAAGTCGTGGACTCGGTTCAAGTGGTTCTGATTGGTTCAAGTTTTGTTTCAGATTCGGTTCTAATTTAATTCGGGTGAACGTTAGTTGTTGTTCGGGTTCGTCAAACGGGTCAACTCGGTGCAACTCGGCTCGACTCGGTCAACTCACTAGTCGACTCGGTCAACTCACTAGTCGACTCGGTCAAACCCGAGTTAACTCAGGTCAGCAGCAGTCAACACAACAAAAACTGGTCAACCCGGTTCAAGTTTTCGATTCGGTGTTCGGATCCATTGCGGTCAACAAAAGTCAGCGGTCAAACTTGGTCAACGGCAGTCAAACGGTCAACTCAAAGACCTGGTAACGAGATTTAAACAACGCGTTAGATTTTATATATACATTAGTTTAGATTATTTTTGACTACGCGAATCGAGCTCGACCGATACCTTTGGCGACTACTTACACTTTACTTTGCCGTATTTGATAAAATTTTGGTATGTATTGTTTGCATTGATTGAATTGTTGATGAGTTTTGACAAAGACGACAACATTTTTATTGTCGGGATCGTCCAAAAACAGAGGAAACTCTGCCCATTTTTCGAGAAAAATCGTAAATACAAATGTGTTTTATTGAAAAATGACAACTAACGACATCAAGCGACTTTCATGTCAATCAATATAAATGCATGTTTTTCTTCAACGACACTTTATAACGTACAAGGAACAACGATAACCGGGAGCAACGATTTGGAAAATCATTTGTGACAAATGACAACGCTTTACAACTTTCGAGAGCAACGATTTGGAAAATCATTTGTGACAATAAATATAGTTATTATATTTACTCTAAACTTTGAAATTCCGACAATTCTTTTATAAAAATAAATATAGTTTATATATTTATTTTCGAATAACGAACAACATGACTTCTTTTTATAAAAATAAATATAGTTTATATATTTATTTTAAGCGCCAGACAACTCGTATTCTTTTATGAAATAAATATAACTATCGTATTTATCTTAAACGACGTCAACACGAAAACGCTATTAAATAAATATAAGCTGTTATATTTATTTCAAACGCCTACACGGCATATACCTATATTTTGTTAAGTCATCATAAAAGAAGTGTTACATAAATACGAGTTGGTTATACATTGTTTTCTTTTCATGTAACTATTCTTTACATACACCTAAGATTTCTCGAGACGATTAACGCGATTATAACGACATATTTATATATTTTTATATAAATATTCATATATTTTAAACCTCTCGAGAAGCTAAGTCTTTTGAAGACTTATTAACTATTACCGACAATAAACGAAACTTAACGAGTATAACTTCCTCGTTTCCTTCAAGATAATAACTTACCGTCGAATCGTTCGATTAACGATTCGGTAGAGCTCGATTACACGTAGTGTAGTTACTGCGTTTACTTAGAAACTTATAAGATATTCCGTGTTAGGAATATTGTAGAATGCACGCTAGCAAGTCAAGTCTTGGAAACGACATCACGAAGTCGTATTTAGCTAGCTTCGCACAAGGCAATTCAGGTGAGTTCATAACCCCACCTATTTACAGTTTTACATTTTTGTAAATGTTTTCTGGGTGGAAAGACATGCACGTTTTGCAGAAAGCACACAAAGTTCTCGATAAACAAAGACTGCATATTTTAGACAAAGCACGTTTTGCAAGAACATACAAAGTTTTTGAACGAATGAAAACTCATATTTCTAAATCATGTTACGAATGGATTTCGAGGAACTCATATGGTTTACGAATGGATCATACTAAATATACCGGTTTTTACAAAACAAATGCGTATTATCAAATGTGAATGATTTTCATGACTAGGGATGGGATCGTCTGGTGATAATAGAGAGACTGGGGAGTTGGTCTGAGAGACTAGGGAGTTAGTCTGAGAGACTAGCTAGGTAATTCAGTCTGAGAGACTGGGGAGTTGGTCTGAGAGACTGGGGAGTTAGTCTGAGAGACTAGTTGGGTAATTCAGTCTGAGAGACTGGGGTAAAATACATGTTACAAAAGGATTACTTACAATACAATTGGTATGGTTAGCTAAGGAATGGTACACTTAGATCATGTGAGTGGTGGGTACAACACTTAAGGCCATTAATCCTCGTTGTAGGAACGAGGGACATGAGTGATAGATCTATTTGGGTGTAGCGAGCCCACACCCATGAGGACCAGGGAGGCCCATAGGGTGACTATGTCTTCCAGCCGGAAGCCCGGTACAAATTTGCTAGGTTTGAGTTTTCTAGCATCACTTCACACATACCGTTGGCCTTGCAAACCATTGGTGATCTCTTTTTCCTTGTTGCTTTCATACCGGGGTTTTACAAATTACATACCATGTTTTATACAAATTCAAAGCCTAGGATTATGCGGGATGAAGTCAAAGTCAGGGTGGGCATTGACGGTTATACGAACATTACAAATACAAGAGTTTACAAATACATGGTTTTACAAACATAATGCGTTACAAATACAAAGTTTCCATATAACTTGACAAGAAAATGATTTCTAAATTCGTTTTCTCAATAATATTTCACAAACCGGTTATTCAAAAGATTTAGTTCAAATCTTTTACAAACAAACTATGAACTCGCTCAACTTTCTGTTGATTTTTCGCATGTTTCTTTCTCAGGTTACTTTTCAAACAATGGAACGGTTGGAATAGGAGAACCATTGGAGATTCGAGTACTTAGTGGGGGTTCAATTTTCTAGAAGACTTAGATTATTTGCTTCCGTTGTGCAATGAAGATACCAGTCCAGTCACGTCAGCTCTGATAATTTCGGGGTGTGACAGATTGGTATCAGAGCTATAGGTTACAGCGAATAAGGTTTTCTGTAGGAATACCTAGGCTCTAACCTCACCTTTATCTGGGACTTAGACTATGGAGTCTTTGAACACATACAAAACGCCTAGTACTCAAATATGGTCTCCAACCGTTGCCGAAAAGCAAACAGTCAAAATTTTGTTTTCAAACATACGCTATTATGGTGTTTCATACACGGTGCATAAAACAATTACATACAGTACACAAAACCCTGAGAGTTTAGGAAACATGCGTTTAAAACCTTCGGAAACTTATGTTGAAATTCATTAAAGGTCATCACGTAGGAACAGCGATTATTAACTCGGGCACACACTATTATCCATATTGTCTATGATATTTTAACTTCCCGAGCAGGCAGCCTACGCATAATGAAACGCTAGTGCACGAGAATACATGGAACTCAAATTCCACATTAACGGATGTCGGAGTACATCACATTCTACGCGGAACGAGACGCTAGTGCACAGGTATACGTGAAATTTAAGCTATACATCAACGGAGGTTGAAGTACGACACATACGACTATCGAGGCGAGGCCTTTGAAAAGACACGATGGTGCAATTCAACGACGACGCTAGATTCCTGTCAGCAGGAGAACTATCGATCAGGAAGCGGCGGCTTGGCACACGATCCTGCAACGACACAAGTCACACTAAGGAGAAAACACATGTCTTCGTATTCCCCCCTTTCTCATTAACGACGAATACGCTATGTTCGACATTCCATGGTAATGTCACCTAACAACTGGTCATCACATGAAACCCCATGTAAAGTCCTTAGATTTCTTTTATTGAAATACCGACTTTTGCAACTAGTGAGTAGATTTTGGCATCTCTACTCCTCTTAATGGTCATCGTATCACGATCATTTCTTTCATTATAGCGAATACTCGTTTGCTTCATTTCTCGAAAATTCATATGTTACGCATGCATCGTTTGTTTTGCATGTGGTTTCGTTTCGAATAAGCGTTTCATCAATGTTCAAATATTATTTCGCTAAACTTAATTATTGATTTGTGATTCGAATGACCCGCATTATTCTAATTGTTGGCTCCTTTGTTATTAAGTCAACACATTTTCTTGAAATTTCTTTTCTTTTCAAGTTATAACATGGTTTTTCGTTGTGATCATGCCGAAAGTTTTCTTGTCGATACATATATTTATTGTCGGATTGCACTAAAACCAAGTTCAATTGTTTGAACTTGTCCATTACACATATTCACTTCAGAGCATCATATGATGTATTGGGAGCATCATATTCAAAATTCGTTTTAACAAGTGTTTCATTTGTTTCGAGTCGAAGTAAACTTGTTTGGCATTCGACTCCATTAAATTGTTTGTTGATTTCGACACCTTGTGGTGGTATTTTCACTTATTTGAAGCTTGCGCTAAACTCGTTTACATATCTTATGCACGGATTTAATTATTTATTTATTGATTTAGATTAAATCCGCTTTGATTTATCACATTACAACAGTCTTAACACAATCGTGTGATAAGACAAAGGGTACACAAAATTCATTTCATTTTCCGGTGTACCTCCTAACGGTCCTTTCAACATCGATCGAATGTTTTGCGATATTCATTGCTTCTTCGTCTTCGATCAAAAACATTATTTCTTTGATGTTCAAATTTCAATTGAAAATCCTATGATGTTGTTAGAAACAAATCCTATGATGTTCTTAACACAATCGTGTGATAAGACAAGGGTACACAAAATTCATTTCATATTCCGGTGTACCTCCTAACGGTCCTTTCAACATCGATCGAATGTTTTGCGATATTCATTGCTTCTTCGTCTTTGATCGAAAACATTATTTCTTTGATGTTCAAATTTCAATTGAAAATCCTATGATGTTGTTAGAAACAAATTTTCATATTTACTTCATTGCGCTTTCAATTGACTGCAAAACATAGGTGATACTTGTTCGATCACCGCTACACTGAAATTGTTTCATTCTCTACGACACCTTGAGGCGTCGGTATAACTTGCAGCTTGTGCTGATCACGATCGAGCGTTTCATGCAAACTATTAAATTTGAGATTGTTGATTCGAAGTTCATCCAGTGGATTTTATTGGTTCTAGAACTCATCTACATATTGTGAACATTCATACGGAATTCGATTGGTCGAAGTTCCTATTCTTTGTTGGACCCCTGTTAGCTTAGTCACACTAGTGACTGTATCTATACGTCTTGTTTCCTTTGACATCAATTTCTGAGACACATTGCTTTTAACTGTTGGGTTCTTATTGTTGAGGTATGTCCTTGAATTCACATCCTTCAAATAAGTCTTGATTCGAAATCAGGTTCATTCACTTTAGTACTATTTGTATATATCTACACAAAACATAACTCCAAGGAGTTAACGTAGTCTAAATTCCGAGGACGAAATTTCATTAACAGGGGGAGAATGTGACAATCGGTGATTTACGACTCTTAATTACGTAATTAACGGGCGATTAAAGTTATAATGAATAGTGTTTGAGACGCAAATTAACTTAATTAGGCCTTTGAAGTGTCTAGGAACGTTTGTACGACTTTACAGTGCGCGAACGGTGGTTTACGGAAAAATATGTGGAATATTACGCGACAACGAACTGATACCGTTCAAAATACTGACAACGCCGATGAATATTAAATTTTTACAATATATTCTAGCTTCGTAATTAAATTTTAGCTATCGTAGTTGAAACCGGCTCGAAAAACGGATTAAAGACGGCAACGATGTAATTTTTCGCGATTATTACGGTTATCGACGCACGAACGCGACTACGACGGATACCGACATTATTTTTACACGTTTTAACTCTGAAATATTACTTTACTAGGCTACGGTGATTTCGGTTTTAAAAACGTATCTCGTAGGAATTACGGGCCACTTACACATGAGATGGGCTTGTGGGCCCTTGGCCCAAGCCCAAAACCCACAAGCCTAAACCTGCATATAATATACCAGATCTTTTCAAGATCTTATAAGATCTACACAAAATCTCTATAAATCTATACAAACCTCAACAAGATCCACATAAGATTTCTATTGATCTCAAGATCTCTATAAAACCCTATCCCTTTCATTCTTTAGCTGCTTACAACCTTTATCCTTTTAATTTCCCTCCCATCTCTCTCTACTACATAAAATGAGCCTAGAGACTTCATCATCTAACACATGACCAAAAACCCAACCCACAACACCTCTGAGCTCACCCTACCCTTCTCTCGGCTCCTCTCCCTCGCTGATGTCCGGCGACCAGAGCCGCCGTTCAGGTGAGCCCCTTCGACTGCCAGTTCTCCGGGGACACAAACCACACCCACCTCACCACCCTTGTTCCCTTGTTCTAGCGACGAGATCGAAGAAAAGGGGGTGACCGAGAGAGAAGGAGCCGGCTCGGTGAGACACCGGTGGAGCCGGCGATTACCCGACGAAGGATAAGGCGGTAGCACCGCCGTGATAGACAGCGACGTCGACTCTCCGATGACACGTTTCATCTCCGACAGGCCCGGTAAGTGCCGATTCACTTCAGTTCAAGTAGTTTCATGATTTGCACATTTCTGATTTTTGGGGTTCGGTGATGTTTCCTGTTTCCGGCCGTTTCTCCAGTGAAGAAGATGATGATGATGTGTTGGGGTGGCCGACGACAGCACCGTCGGAGCCACAACAGCGGTGACGGCAGTGAATAGGTCCTATTAGACTCGGTTTCGGTTCAAGTCGTGGACTCGGTTCAAGTGGTTCTGATTGGTTCATGTTTTGTTTCAGATTCGGTTCTGATTTAATTCTGGTGAACGTTAGTTGTGGTTCGGGTTCGTGAAACGGGTCGACTCGGTGCAACTCGGCTCGACTCGGTCAACTCACTAGTCGACTCGGTCAAACCCGAGTCAACTCGGGTCAGCAGCAGTCAACACAACAAAAACTGGTCAACCCGGTTTACGTTTTCGATTCGGTGTTCGGATCCATTATGGTCAACAAAAGTCATCGGTCAAACTTGGCCAACGGCAGTCAAACGGTTAACTCAAAGACCCGGTAACGAGATTTAAACAACACGTTAGATTTTATATATACATTAGTTTAGATTATTTTTTACTACGCGAATCGAGCTCGACCGATACCTTTGGCGACTAATTACACTTTACTTTGCTGTATTTGATAAAATTTTGGTATATATTGTCTGCATTGATTGAATTGTTGATGAGTTTTGACAAAATACAACAACCTTTTTATTGTCGGGATCGTCCAAAAACAGAGGAAACTCTGCCCGTTTTTCGAGAAAAACCGTAAATACAAATGTGTTTTATTGAAAAATGACAACTAACGACATCAAGCGACTTTCATGTCAATCAATATAAATGCATGTATTTCTTCAACGACACTTTATAACGTACAAGGAACAACGATAACCGGGATTCTTTTTATAAAAAGAATAAATATAGTTTATATATATTTATTTCAAATGACGACACTTTACAACTTTCGAGAGTAACGATTCGGAAAATCATTTGTGACAATAAATATAGTTATTATATTTATTCTAAACTTTGAAATTCTGACAATTCTTTTATAAAAATAAATATAGTTTATATATTTATTTTTGAATAACGAACAACATGACTTCTTTTTATAAAAATAAATATAGTTTATATATTTATTTCAAGCGCCAGACAAGTCGTATTCTTTTATGAAATAAATATAACTATCGTATTTATCTTAAACGACGTCAACACGAAAACGCTATTAAATAAATATAAGTTGTTATATTTATTTCAAACGCCTACACGGCATATACCTATATTTTGTTAAGTCATCATAGAAGAAGCGTTACATAAATACGAGTTGGTTATACATTGTTTTATTTTCATGTAACTATTCTTTACATACACCTAAGATTTCTCGAGACGATTAACGCGATTATAACGACATATTTATATATTTTTATATAAATATTCATATATTTTAAACCTCTCGAGAAGCTAAGTCTTTTCAAGACTTATTAACTATTACCGAAAATAAACGAAACTTAACCAGTATAACTTCCTCGTTTCCTTCAAGATAATAACTTACCGTCGAATCGTTCGATTAACGATTCGATAGAGCTCGATGACACGTAGTGTAGTTCCTGCGTTTACTTAGAAACTTATAAGATATTCCGTGTTAGGAATATTGTAGAATGCACGCTAGCAAGACAAGTCTTGGAAACGACATCATGAAGTCGTATTTAGCTAGCTTCGCACAAGGCAATTAAGGTGAGTTCATAACCCCACCTTTTTACGGTTTTACATATTTGTAAATGTTTTTGGGGTGGAAAGGCATGCACGTTTTGCAGAAAGCACACAAAGTTCTCGATGAACAAACACTGCATATTTTAGACAAAGCATGTTTTGCAAGAACATATAAAGTTTTTGAACGAACGAAAACTCGTATTTCTAAATCATGTTACGAATGGATTTCGAGGAACTCAAATGGTTTACGAATTGATCATACTAAATATACCGGTTTTTACAAAACAAATGCGTATTATCGAAATGTGAATGATTTTCATGACTAGGGATGGGATCGTCTGGTGATAATAGAGAGACTGGGGTGTTGGTCTGAGAGACTGGGGAGTTAGTCTGAGAGACTAGGTAGATAATTCAGTCTGAGAGACTGGGGAGTTGGTCTGAGAAACTTGGGAGTTAGTCTGAGAGACTAGCTGGGTAATTCAGTCTGAGAGACTGGGGTAAAATTAGGGGTGTTCAAAAAAATTCGAATCCGAAACCGAATCCGAAATATCCGAAAACCCGTATCCGAAATATCCGAAATTTCGGATATCCGAAAATCGGATAATCCGAAGTTTCGGATTCGGATGTGAGTTTTTGAAAATTTCGGATAATCGGATTATCCAATATCTGAAATATTATATTGTTATTTTTTAAATATTAAATTAAATATATATAACATAGATGTGTTGGCCTTGACTTTATCACCCCTCCTGTACCAACCACGCCTCCACTCCCTCTCCATTCAACCTTCATCCTGAATCATAGTCTAACCCTTCAATCATATGCTAATCGTTGCACCCTTAATCAACCTTTTTCGCACCGTAATCCTCTTCTAAACATTGCAGTTTGCAGGCCGCCATCAACCATCTTCGCACCAGCAACCAATTGTCTACCGAGGACAGCCACCAAATCCCCTATTCCCGTCTCGTGGGGTTTGCGCCGTCTCCGTAATGGATCCAAATTTGAAATGTAATAAAAATACTTGTGAATTTTTTTAATGGATCCAGATCTAAAATTAATGTGATTTTGTTGTCATTTTGTTTTCAAGATTATCTATGATTTCGTATGTTGCCATACGTAGGATATAATTTCCCATGTATGCTTTTAATTTCAATTAATATGATTTCGTTCGCATTTATTTTGCAAAATCAGAAGATGAATAGATCAAAGAAAACAATAAATTTTGTTTGTATTTGAATGTAAGAAACTTTTTTATATTTTTTTTGGATTTTTTATTTTGGATATCCGTTTTAATATCCGAATCCGTATCCGAAATTTCGGATATCCGAATTTCGGATATCCTAAATTTCGGATACGGATATTAAAATCCACTATCCAAATTTTTCGGATATCCGAAAACCGGATAATCCGAATTTGAACACCCCTAGGTAAAATACATGTTACAAAAGGATTACTTACAATACAATTGGTATGGTTAGCTAAGGAAGGGTACACTTAGATCATGTGAGTGGTGGGTACAACACTTAAGGCCATTAATCCTCGTTGTAGAACCGAGGGACATGAGTGATAGATCTATTAGGGTGTAGCGAGCCCACACCCATGAGGACCAGGGAGGCCCATAGGGTGACTATGTCTTCCAGCCAGAAGCCCGGTACAAATTTGCTAGGTTTGAGTTTTCCTGCATCACTTCACACATACCATTGGCCTTGCAAACCATTAGTGATCTCTTTTTCCTTGTTGCTTTCATACCGGGGTTTTACAAATTACATACCATGTTTTATACAAATTCAAAGCCTAGGATTATGCGGGATGAAGTCAAAGTCAGGGTGGGCATTGACGGTTATACGAACATTACAAATACAAGAGTTTACAAATACATGGTTTTACGAACACAATGCGTTACAAATACAAAGTTGCCATATAACTTGACAAGAAAATGATTTCTAAATTCGTTTTCTCAATAATATTTCACAAACCGGTTATTCAAAAGATTTATTTCAAATCTTTTACAAACAAACTATGAACTCGCTCAACTTTATGTTGATTTTTCGCATGTTTCTTTCTCAGGTTACTTTTCAAACAATAGAACGGTTGGAATAGGAGAACCATTGGAGATTCGAGTACTTAGTGGGCGTTCAATTTTCTAGAAGACTTAGATTATTTGCTTCCGCTGTGCAATGAAGATACTAGTCCAGTCACGCCAGCTCTGATAATTTCGGGGTGTGACACATACACCGTTAAAACACGTTCTCATTGATGATTTAGCAAAATACAGAGCCTGGAGAAATTTGAAAGCACTTCGAATCAGAATGTCAAAATTTACAATTGGTGAGAACACACTGCCCCTATTTATTGACCTCTAGGGCCTTCGTACGAAGCCATGGTGGCTTCGTACAAAGCCATGCAATGTCTCACTTCGAACCAACATGCTATACATGACTCCCTTCGTATGAAGGCATACATAACATAATCAAACAAGTTCAAACATAAACATATACATATACATATAAGACTCAATACTTTGACGAAGGATATAGACATTTGCATCTACACCATAACTTGCTTTAGTTAACTCCCCATCAAGGGGTATGTTTCCCCCAAACACCCACAAGAATATTCTTAGCCAAGAATGGCCATGAAGATAGTTTTAATCAAACTTGAAAAGATTATATTAGCCTAGAATGGTCATGAAGATAGTTTTCACGAAACCTGAGAAGATTATATTAATCATTAAGATGTTGATTACACTAATGATTCTTGAGTTTTACTTAATGATTACAATTATTAGAGATAGTGGGTAGAAGATAAGTGTATCGTGGAGAAGAAAATGAATAAAGGAAATGGCATAAGGAGAAGACACATGGCCTAAGATTGTTTTACTTTATTATAAGTAGTAGATATTTTTATTTAAATAATTTTGGTGTCAAATGATTTATTGATTTTATAATACAAGTCTTTTTCAAAATCGTGAAAAATTATAAAGCTCAAACATGTCTGCATTAATACAGTTAAATCATTGTTTCTGTCATTGCTAAAATATACTCATTGTTAGTGATTAGATTTGGACTATTGAGATGGTTGATGGAATCGGTTTAGAATGTGATTTACATGCTTAATTGATAAACCTTATGAGTTCTTATGTGTGTGGAAAACTTTATTTATTTATTATTTTTTTGCTATAAATGGGCTAAAATCAATAAAGTTTAAATGTGTTGGGCTTAGTGGATTTTTATGGTTTTTGGTTTAAGAATTGAAAGGGAATCAAGCTCAACTGAAACACCATTGTATGAATAGAACCAAAACAAAATGGACTAAAAACACTCAGTTGAAACGTAAATTTTTTATGTATATATAGAAATATGGTATTCATATTAAATATAAAAAAAACATCTATTGTTTTGGTGACTTTTTTTGATAAAAAATACGTATATAAAATTTATCGACATTTAGAAAAGATGGGGACGGGGGGACTTGTATGTGCATGGCATGTGAGTTTCTGAACTTAAGACACACCCAAGTTACATTTGTACTCTTATGCTTAAATAATAAAAAAAACATAATTTACAAAAGTGCGATTAATAAATCTAATCTATAAAAAAGTACAATCTAGTAGTTGATAAGGCTTCGTAGCATCCTTCGGAAAAAAAAACAACCTTTGTAGCCTAACTATATAAATATCAGTTAAGGTTTGTGGGCATTTTCCAACAAAGTGTGAAAAGTCTATTTATGCATTGTATTTTAAATTTTAGGCATGATTTTTTATGGTAATGGTTTGTCTACAAATGACATTTTTCCTATAAAGTAGTGTGAAAAGTCTATGTAAGAACTGTGTTTTGATTTTTAGATTCTTTTGGTATGATATTTTAAATTCTTTTGACATTATATTATATATAAAAACATCAAGCGTAACATCATGCATAAAATTTAAAAGACAATGCCTGCATAGAGTTCTCACACTTTGTAAGAAGAATGCCCTTAGTAGATAAACCCTTACGAATATTAAGTCTACGAAAGACATTTTTCCTAAAAAAGTGTGAGAAGTCTATATAAGTAAAGTGTTTTAAATTTTAGGCATGATATTTTAGATTATTTTTGTTTGGTATTAAACAGAAAACACTAGACCTAATAATCGAAAACAAAATCAAGTGTATTCTAGGAATTAATTTAAAACAAGTTGATTAACTTTTTTGCATGTTGTTTTAGATCTTATTTCTAAAAATACATTTAATTATTTTTTAAATTGATATATATATATATATAGGGTCAGGATTTAGAGAAAACGGTGAAAAATGTGAGAACGGTGAGAACGCTTATAGGTCGTCCGATCAAAACAATCCATGGACTAGATTGCGCGGTGGTGTTTTCGTAAATAACATCAATTTTATTATGTGGGACGCGCTTCATTAAGCGTAAAAGGGTCTTTTACCGCTCATATTCAAAACGTCATCAAATGATAACACGCCATTAAAAAAAACGCCATTAAAAACAAAACGCCAAAAATTAGTGATAAAACGCGTTGGATATTACAGGAAGATGAAACAACACAGTAACTGAATTTCAGTTATTAACATTTATTAGAAGAAATTCCCCCCTGAATTACGCGCCAAAAACATCATTATATAAACGAGGTAAAACATAGCTTCCACAATCACTTAAATCTATCCATTTCTGCAAAAACATCTTTAACCAAAAACGCCAACTTAAACAAAACGCCAAAAATGGCTACAATCGTTTCGTGGAGATACACTCTGGCAATCAGGTGATTTGTCCTCCGTTTTGACAACAGAAGGAGAGTGTATATTAAGACGGTCAGGGCAATTTTGAAGATGGAAGAAAAGGAGCAGAGGGGTATCTTATCCCTTGGCATCGCTCTAGACAACGAATGCCATGAAACACATATGCTTATGAAAGCATTAACCAGGAAATTTGGACCAATCAAAACAGATGTGAAGCCGGACCCTGTCATGACATCATGGCGTTTTGATGATGAAACAGACATGGTGACCGTTATATACGACAACGGAGAGCAGGAAGTCTACTAGATTGAAAACATCATGACAAAGCAGGGTCTTGGTTTCATGGAAGAATTGCATAACGCCACTTGTACAAACACAGAAATGGACTCAAAATTGGAGTTAATGCAAGACATGTTCAAGTGGAGGCTTCGGAATCTTCAGGAACAAGAAGCCGATGAAGGTGAAGGTGATGACATGGATGAAGATCCAGATGAAGACTCCGAAGAAGAAGATGACGCAAGTGATGGATACTTTTCGGATAAAGTACATTCTGACGAATGGTTTTAATTTTTTTCCTTTTTTTTCTTCTGTGTAATCTTTTTTTTTTAAGATAATTAAATGCTATATTTCTATCTTTATTAGCAAAATACCAAAAAAATACTAAAAAAGGTTATTCCTTACAAAACGCCAAAAATAACAAAAAACATTTTTCCTGCTTAATATTTTATTTTCTCCGTTATTGTATTTTGTCATCTTGGTCTGCATAATGCCATTTAAAAAAACGCCAAACTTAGAAACGTCTATCACCTATAAAACTGATAAAAGCTGATCAAAACAGTAAATACAAAAAAGGTAACTGAAAAGACGTTTACTTTATTACTATCATTTATTACAATAAAAAAGTCTCGCCTAAACTATGTGCCAAAAAACTCCTACAAGAGAGGGGTCTATACACAATGAAATTGATCACACCCAGAAAAACAAACGCCATATCCACTAGAAACCACTCACTATAAAACGCCGAATAATGTGAGTTAAAATAACCATAGATGGCAAAGCTTTCACTGAATGGATTCTTCTTCTGAGGAGGTTATCTCAATAATATTTTGCTGAACGAGATGGACAAATATTCAAGATAAAGAGACTGATGACAGTGATATGCCATCATGTGAGATTTGTTCTTGATGAATATAGGCATGGAATCAAGGGATCAACACAAGCGTAAAATGCTATTTTGGACTCCATTATTACAATAGCATCAAGCAAGAGTTGATCTTCAATGACATGCCACCAAACAAGAATATCGCACCAAAAAACAGGATGCCACTAAGCAGCTTCGTCTGAAAAAGACGGGGTTTATGTAGGAAATTTGGCATCTAGCTAAGGTATTCAAAATGTTCAAAACGCCAAAACAAATTCAAGAAGAAGGAGCTGATGACAGTGAAGATTCGGAAGAGAAATTAGATTACCATTTTTATTTTTTTTCTTTTTCATTTTATATTGTTTTGTTATAAAGTTATCAGTTGTTTTGTTATCTAATTCTCTACAAATAAAATACATTATTATATAAAACCCCAAAAACTACAAACATCAAAACGCTAGTAGTGTGAAAACTGTGAGAACGGGTGCTGGCAAAGCAACTTGTTAAATGTATTAGACGCCAAAAAATTCACTAAACGCAAAAAAAAAAAAACATTTGGTCTTATAGTTAACTTATGAAAATATTAATGACTCGTAGTGAACTATTATACAAAACGCCACAAAAATGCCAAAAAAATTGACTAGAAAACGCTATAACGCCAAAAAATTATCTATGTGACACAAAAACAATTAATTCAGCGCCAAAAAGTTTAATAAATACAATTAACGCCAAAAAAATCTTAGACGCCAGAAAATATTATATCGCGGTGGGAAAATAAAAGAAGATTGAAAAGAGAAAAAAACCCTTCGGACCCTGATCATGTCCCGCGCCACGTGTGGCCAAGATGCGTTTTCACCGTTCTCACACTTTTGGGCGTTTTCTCCTGATCCCGTTTCAATATATATATATATATATATATATATATGTATGTATATATAGTGAAAGTGTAAAATAAAATATCCCTTAACGTACAATACGTACGATATAGTGAAATCGCATGTTATAAAATAGCATGGATGAAATCGCATGTGATAATTTTGATGAAATCGCATGTTGGTTTTTATTAACAATTTCGCATGTGATAATTTTGATGAAATCGCATGTTGGTTTTTTGTAACAATTTCGCATGTGGTGATTTTGATGAAATCGCATGTTAAAAACCAACATGCGAAATTGTTATAAAAAATCAACATGCGAATTCAATGTGGGATGAAGATCTGATGGCTGAGATAATCACGTACGTAATGTAGGATAAGGTCTCTTGTACGTTAACCTAACCCTATATATATATATATATATATATATATATATATAGGGAGGGGCTCATGCGAGAACCACCCTTATTGTGAGAACCTTGAGAACCAATGTGAACATAACCTAAAATAGCTAAAAAAACCTAAAAAAAACCTAACCCCCCACCCCCCCAAAAAAAAAAACCTAACCCCCCCCCCCCCCCCAAAAAAAAAACCTAACCCCCCCCCCCCCCAAGCTAAAAAAAACCTAACCCCACCCCCCCCCCAAAAAAACCTAAACCCCCCTCCCCCACCCCCCAAAAACCTAAACCCCCCAACCCCCCCCCCCCCAAGCTAAAATGCTAAAAACTAAACCCACAAAAAACCTAAAAAAATCTAAAAAAAATCTAAAAAAATAAAAAAAAATCCAAATTGTTTTTTTTTTTTATTTTTTTAATATTTTTTAGGTTAAAATCGCTACTTTTCGAAGCAAAAAAAAAAAAATTTTTTGTTCGAAAAGTAGCGATTTTAACCTAAAAAAATCAAAATTTTTTTTTTTTTGTGATTTTTAGCTATTTTTAGGCATTTTTGGTGTGTTCACATTGGTTCTCGCGGTTCTCACAATAAGAGGTGGTTCTCGCATGATCTTCTCCCTATATATATATATATACATGGGGAGGATCATATGAGAAGAAATAATTAAATGAGAAGAATGAAAACAATATCCTAGCCCTATATTAACATGATCAATGGTAATAAATGCATGTGGCAAAGATGTGTAACAACCCAAGTCTTCTGGTCAATAAAATTCAAAATGTACCGAATAAACCCCTAATCAAAACCCCAAGTGCGCAGAAAACTTAGCGGTTAAGAAAACTTGTGATCAGTGAACCAACCTGCACAAAAGTACCCTTATTAGACTCACGATTAAAACCGAACTATTTAGGATTGAGACCCGAGCATACGCGATAAGTATCAAAACGAAAATCGAGAAAAACGCGTGATTGCATGAAAAAGGTGGCCAGGGACATGTGTCACGACGTTGCGCCACGTGTCAGATATATGTTGGACACGTGGCAACCTAGGGCAGGCTGACCCTCCACGCGACACGCGGAAGAGACCCTGTCTCCTTCCGCGACGCTCCTGGGAATCCCAGGTGGGCTATATAAAAGCACGTCTGGGACAGAAACTTTCGCACACTTTCGATCTCTGAAATCGATCTCTATATCCCTCGTCACTCTGTTTCTCTGTATTGTAACGCTCCGCTTTTTCATAAACTTTTTTAATTAGCAAGCTTGTCTTGTAAATCCATTTTTGGAAACATATTCCTCTCATAATCTAATTTCATCTTACCATCGTAAATCCAAGGCCTTAATCGTAGTAAAATTCATCATTTTATCTCAAATTATACCCTATTAGTTCATCCATACTTATGAAGTTTTGATTCATTCTTCGTGATTCTTGTAAACATATGATAAATATACCGATACTTGTCTTACACATTCAATTCGTACATTTTTTATACTTAATTACGACATTCATATGCTTAATCATACTTCATTATACTTGGTTTATGTTTATCATACTTGTTTTACCCTCATACTATGCCTTTATATCATAAACGACCCATAAAACACCTTAAAACCCTAAATTATAAACTTACGGGGGCCAAATAGTCAACTTTTAAAACTTAAACTCGCACCAGATCGGGTCTGGCGGGCCGCGACTCGCCCAACAAGAGGCTTCGCGGGCCGCGAGCCAGATGGACCCGAGAACAACATCGGGAGCTCGTTTATTGGTCACCTTTTGTTGTGTTTTGATTGGTTTTAAGTGTATTTCTTGCATTTAAACCTCACCAACCAACCCTAATCCATCCCCTATAAAACCCAAGCCTCCTCCAAGCATTTTTCACTTTCCAAACAGTTCAAACTCACTCTCAAACACTCTCAATCAACTGAAATTCGCAAGAATGGACATATTCGTGTCAAGTCACTAAAACAAGCATAACTTCCTCATTTCTTAGTTTTTTTTCCATGATTCTTCTTCATAAATGCTTGGAACAACCTTAGGTATGTTTCCAACAGGTTTTCCATGGAAAACCAAGGCTGGAACATCACCAAATAAGGCTCCAAACTTTTTGTTTTAATTAAACTCTGCTAAACTTGAACTTGAGTTAAATCATACACATTCCTATGTCCTTATGCTCATAATTACTTCTATGGTTAGTTGGGCTTAAAAACAAGGTTATGACACTTAAAATCAGAGGTTAAAACCTCATAAACTTTCTGTTTTGATTAGGGTTTAACTCACAAGTAATGAACAAGCTTAAAGCTTGATGTTTGTGTGATTATAGGACTAGCTTGGGCTATCCTACTTGAAAATCCACACATTACTTGATGATTTTTTAGATTAGTTGTAGTTTACTTATTCTTTATTGTATGTTCATGACCCTCCTTGGTTGTTTATAACAACAAGTGTAGTGGTGAACACCAAAGAGGTACCTAAATGGAAGACTTGTTCTTCCTACCTCCTACATGACTTATATGATTTACATAGAGGTTCCTAAATGGGGGATTCATCCTCCTACCTCATGCTTGACCTATATGACGTAATGTACACTATATAATACTTATATATTATCTAAATTATCTAAATTTAGATGATAACCTAATGGTTATTTGTCGAAATGGTAGGTTACACCACCTAAGAACATCATACTCATCACGATTCTAATGGGCATTTTGACCCATGAAAACATTTAAACTCTTTAGAGTTTCATAGTGTCAAGAATGAGTATCTTGTGATTAGATGGTTATTTTCTTATATTTACCTTCTTTGTACCTTTAAATTCTGAATTCCGACCTTAAGCATACCTTGAACTCCAAACTGTTTACATACGATCTCCTAATCTCACTACTCGTCAAATATTTGAATAATCGGAAAGCATATGCAATTTTGTGAGTATACTTGAACCCCCTTTTTCGTTTAACACCTTTTTGGGGTGTAACATATTTATCTACGAAAACTTACACTTAAACTTTATTCGTAAATACACAAACATTCCTTATACATGCTTGCATACTTGATTACTTGATACTTTAAACTTGGGGTTATACGTTTTGTGTTAGACTTATCATTAACTTCGTACGAGCCTATCCTTGACATATATAGCGCTAAAGGATTAACGCACGACCTGTAGACTTTGGGTTATGTCATGACCTTATTGTGTTTCATCATTGGTTTGATTAGTTAAACACATGTCGATTTTATTATTTATCTTGTATCAATAGCTTGCCATGTGGAATTGTTTAAACTCATTTTTATGTTATGTATGTATCAAACTTGGATACTCACCTTTGCTTTTGCATTAAACTTTATTTTAAACATGTTACAGGTTGTGAATGACTACGCTTTGAAATTGAAGTAGTGATGATGCTTAGATACACACTTAGACGTCTTAAGTTTTATTATGTCGTATCAATTTGTACTTGTTTGTTGTATTCTTGTATTGAATGTATTGAATATCAAGTTGTTGTATTTGATTTTAACCTTTGTAATTGACCTATAGAAATAAAATGTAATCCATTATTTAATTATTGTCACAAATAGTGTTATGAAGTCTCTTGCAATCTCGTTTTCGTCTCACTCCGATGTTTCCGCCATCGGTTGGGGTGTGACAAATTGGTATCAGAGCCATAACTATCGAGAATTAGGAAAATTGCCATGCTCTTGACCTACTCTATAGTTAAGTACCAAATTCGACCATACTTGATTCATATGCCACTTTCTTGTAATGTCTCTTACGTGTTATTTTCTTGAAATGCTTTATGTTCTCATACTTGTTATTATGATTTCGAACATACGTCTTTTACTCGTTTATACTAAACTCGAAATCACTCGTATTGTACAAATGAGACGAATTCACCAAAATAGGTTTGAAACCCACAATTTGGTGAACGACTCTCAATCCATCAATTCTTTTTACACGAAATTCGCCACCAAGTTAGGAGTGAAATCCTCACCTTGATGGAGAATTTCCATTTCAAATTCTAGTGGACCCTCGTCAAAAGTGTCGAAATTAAATTTTGACCCGACGAGTACCAACCACACTTAGGGTACGAAATCGTCAAGTTAGGGGTGAAACCCGCACCTTGTCTTCTAGTTCCGCTCCTTGATTTTCAAAAATCCCGCCAAGTCTCGAATTTTAGATTGATTTGGAACATGTAGTAACTGGAAGGGTGAATACCGTTAACTGAAATATCGGCGAGAGTATTCTACCTATTAGGCCAAATCGTGTTTCTCAAATTCAAAGGAACTTTCGACCACTTTGGTTTAGTCAAAGTTCTGTTTTGGAACAATCCAAGTTTTAATCAAACCTATGCTTTACTATCATCGCTTTTATATGATACAATTCTCTCGTTTCAAATTCAAATTTATTTTCGAGATCATTTTTCTCACACATCATACTAAATCTTTTCTTACATTTATACATATGCATGATTTCAAAACGTCACTCAATTTTGTTTACATTCTTTGTAACACCGAAATGGAGACATATCATCGAGATAGGAGTGATTTCCTTAACTTGATGATTAACTCCACTCCTTCTTTTCTTAAAACGATCTCATCGACGAGTTAGGGGTTATTCCCTTACCTAGGTGATCGTTACCAAAATTTTCTTTCAAAAGAGACTTCATCATACAACACGATCAAGTTTTATATCTAAGTCGTTTATCATTCGTTGAAATCCCTATTTTTATACATTTCAAAATGCATTGTTTATTCAAACGTATTTCTTATCCTATAATCTATTTTCACGTAAAACACATACGCGAAATTCTTAATCAGACCTTAAAAACGTTTTATTACCCGGATTTCAAAACCTTGCGAAATGCTACCTATCAACTTAATCGGTCCAATGAACCTCTTGCCCATGAACTTCATATTCGACCTAATCACTAAAACACGCTCACATTATATCATCATACTAAGGACTTTTATGCACAATCGAAAATCAAACCAACCTTCCTCACATGCCTATAAGATCATTATACTTAAACTCTTTTCAAAATCAATAAATCATTTTACTAAAAACACTTTTCAACGATCACTAAGTTCATTATGCTAAATTTCTTTTTAAGAATCAACGTTTTCACGAGAACCTCCAAATTTCAAATTTCTTATTTTAATGCAAGATCCTTTAAAATGATGCAAACCTATTATTTTCAAAATCCTTTTATACAGACACCACTCAATACTTCCTTTCAACTTCAAAACACACGGGCAAGAAAACCTCATAGGGACCGACCATTTTCGACTTACCTGAATTCTTTTAAAACAAAAGCAACATTTTCCGTTCCTTACAAAATACGTCATGCGTAACCAATAAGTACTTTATATTCTTTTACATTTACAAACTAGATTCTACCTTCCAAGTCAAACTCGTTCTATTTTGATTCGATATACTTAACGTTTTACTCAAACAACTATACCTGCATACTATCATACATGTTTTAGTCGATATCTCGCGACAATTTCATTTATATCGTTCGTATTTACATACTCAACCTTTTGATCATTTTCACATGCTTAAATTCGTTATGTTTCAATTTATACTAATTTACGCAATCTTTATTATTCGTACCTACACTCATACTCATATGTTTTATATTTATACTTACACCCACATGCGTATTTATACTTACACTTATACTTATGCTCATACTTTCCTTCATACTCATGACATACATTCGTACCTGTACGCGAGTGGAATCTGAGGGATTTGCTTACGTGGGTCCCATACATGCTTATATACTACATTCGTACCCGTACGCGAGCGGAATCCGAGGGATTCGCTTACGTGGGTCCCATACATGCTTAAACACATAAACATGCTTATACACTACATTCGTATACGTACTCATTCTTATTTTCAAATTCATGAATACCCTGATTCATACACAATTAGTACAAGCTATGCGGATCAAGCGACGGTCAATATAATCGCGGGTGCATACGAGATTATAGTAATAGGCCTATGAGAACCATAGAGTGTACTACTGTGTATGGTAAGACAAGGAACGTAACATGACACTGAATAACGAAACGGACGTTACGTGGTCAAAACATGGTGGATACGACGCTGGTAATTCCTATATATAAGTGTTTTCACCATGTTACCAAACTTTCATAAAATGTGCCTTGAGAAATTAGGTGTTTTGCAGACCTACCTAGACCTAATAAGTAAACTTTAACAACTCACAAATGCATTGCTAAACGCGCGATATCCGATTATTCACGACGAGACTTCATTCTTAACAAATTGCTTTCGTTGTCCTTCATACAAGCCTCGTTACGAACAAATCTATTTACACATTCGAAGTTTAAAGTACTTTCTTGGTTAGAACTATCTTTCTATTCTTTATTCAAGTGAAAACATACTTAGTAGACCATTATTGTTGTATTTAAGGTAACAAACCTTCTTGTTCCTCTCAATAAACAATTTCGTACAAATGTGTGATTTTATACTATCCTTAAACGTTCCATGCAAATACAAACTGTTTTATACAAAATTTTCCTTCTTGATACGACACATTTTAATACATCTCCAATTTGAGTTATTCAAAACTGTCTAAGCTCACCTTGCCTACACACACATGTACACGTTTTTACTTGCGTTAATATCTCAAAACATTTTCAGTCAAACAAACACTTTTACAAACCTATCTCTCGTTCTCAAAATTTTATACTTTCCAAAATGTCTCAAATTTCCAAGTCTCAATTTTAAACAATCACCTTTTTACCAAATCTTTCGAGTCTTCCTATTGAATAAATTTCGGGACGAAATTTCCTAAAGGAGGGGAGACTGTAACGCTCCGCTTTTTCATAAACTTTCCTAAATTAGCAAGCTTGTCTTGTAAATCCATTTTTGGAAACATATTCCTCTGATAATCTTATTTCATCTTACCATCGTAAATCCAAGGCCTTAATCGTAGTAAAATCCATCGTTTTATCTCAAATTATACCCTAATAGTTCATCCATACTTATGAAGTTTTGATTCATTATACTTTGATTCATTCTCCGTGATTCTTGTAAACATATGATAAATATACCGATACTTGTCTTACACATTCAATTCGTACATGTTCGATAATTAATTACGACATTCATATGCTTAATCATACTTCATTATACTTGGTTGATGTATATCATACTTGTTTTACCCTCATACTATGCCTTTATATCATAAACGACCCTTAAAACACCTTAAAACCCTAAATTATAAACTTAAGGGGGCCAGATTGTCAACTTTTAAAACTTGAACTCGCACCAGACTCAGTCTGGTGGGCCGCGACTCGCCCAACAAGAGGCTTCGCGGGCCGCGAGCCAGATGGATCTGAGAACAACATTGGCAACTCATTTATTGGTCACTTTTTGTTGTGTTTTGATTGGTTTTAAGTGTGTTTCTTTCATTTAAACCTCAACAACCCAACCCTAATCCATCCCTTATAAAACCCAAGCATCCACCAAGCATTTTTCACTTTCCAAACACTTCAAACTCACTCTCAAACACTCTCAATCAGCTGGAATTCACAAGAATGGATAGATTCGTGTCAAGTCACTAAAACAAGCATAACTTCCTCATTTCTTAGTCCTTTTCCATGATTCTTCTTCCTAAATGCTTGGAAGAACCTTAGGTATGTTTCTAGGGTTTTCCATGGAAAATCAAGGCTGGAACATCACCAAATAAGGCTCCAAACTTTCTGTTTTGATTAAACTTTGCTAAACTTACTTGAACTTGAGTTAAATCATACACATTCCTATGTCCTTATGCTCATAATCACTTCTATGGTTAGTTGGACTTAAAAACAAGGTTGTGACACTTAAAATCAGAGTTTAAACCTCATAAACTTTCTGTTTTGATTAGGGTTTAACCCACATGTAATGAACAAGTTTAAAGCTTGATGTTTGTGTGATTATAGGACTAGCTTGGGCTATCCTACTTGAAAATCCACACATTAATTGATGATTTCTTAGATTAGTTGTAGTTTACTTATTCTTTATTGTATGTTCATGACCCTCCTTGGTTGTTTATAACAAATGTAGTGGTGAACACCAAAGAGGTACCTAAATGGAAGACTTGTTCTTCCTACCTCCTACATGACTTATATGATATACATAGAGGTTCCTAAATGGGGGATTCATCCTCCTACCTCATGCTTGACCTATATGACGTAATGTACACTATATAATACTTATATATTATCTAAATAATCAAACTTTTGATGATAACCTAATGGTTATTTGTCGAAATGGTAGGTTACACCACCTAAGAACAACATACTCATCACGATTCTAAAGGGCATTTTGACCCATGAAAACATTTAAACTCTTTAGAGTTTCATACTGTCAAGAATGAGTATCTTGTGATTTGATGGTTATTTTCGTATATTTACTTTCTTTGTACCTTTAAATTCCGAATTCCGACCTTAAGCATACCTTGAACTCCAAACCGTTTACATACGATCTCCTAATCTCACTACGCGTCAAATACTTGGATACTTGGAAAGCATATGTAATTTTGTGAGTATATTTGAACCCCCTTTTTCGTTTACCACCTTTTTGGGGTGTAACTGTTTATCTATGAAAACTTACACTTAAACTTTATTCGTTAATACACAAACATTCCTTATACATGCTTGCATACTTGATTACTTGATACTTTAAACTTGGGGTTATACGTTTTGTGTTAGACTTATCATTAACTTCGTACGAGCCTATCCTTGACATATATAGCGCTATAGGATTAACGCACCGCCTATAGATTTTGGGTTATGTCATGAGCTTATTGCGTTTCATCATTGGTTTGATTAGTTAAATACATGCCGATTTTATTGTTTATCTTGTATCAATAGCTTGCCATGTGGAATTGTTTAAACTCATTTTTATGCTATGTATGTATCAAACTTGTATACTCGCCTTTGCTTTTGCATTGAACTTTATTTTAAACATGTTACATGTTGAGTATGACGGCGCTTGAAATTGAAGTAGTGATGATGCTTAGATACACACTTAGACATCTTAAGTTTTATTATGTTGTATCAATTTGTACAAGTTTGTTGTACTTTTGTATTGAATGTATTATATATTAAGTTTTTGTATTTGATTTTAACCTTTTTAATTGACCTTTAGAAATAAAATGAAATCTATTATTTAATTATTGTCACAAATAGTATTATGAAGTCTCTTGCAATCTCGTTTTTGTCTCACTCCGATGTTTCCGCCATCGGTTGGGGTGTGACATGTATTCTCGTGTATTAAACCCTAATCACTAAAACGATACCCTGTCCGATTGATCTGAAGCCAACCAACAGATGCCAAAGTGCTGCCTGAAGAAGGTTATACTTTGTTAACTACGTTGAGTTTTGATCTTGTGATTATCGTTAAAGTTTGAGTTCGACTTATACATTATTACGGATTACATTCTGTGAAATTAGATGCTTAGTTATCAGAAGGCTTAGAACTAGGACTATAGACTTTCAAGAAGCTTAATTATCTGAAGGCTCAAGAACTACAAGCTAGCAAAGTGAGTTCCTCTGAACCGTTTCTAAAACATGATGTGTTGTTCTATCTGATTGGTAATAACTACGGAATCGACTATCTATAGCATCTGTGATATTTGGCAATTATTGATAGGATGATTGAGGGCTGATTCTATGTATCTGATTTAGCAAGTAGAGTTTGTATACATAGCCTGGTTATGTGAACATACTGTGCTTACTATGTTCTTATCTGTTTCCCATGATTATATTTGATTGATGTTATAGTCGATAAATACATGTTTTGAATAAAATCATTTATGTTCATGAACCCGCCAGTTTATACTGAGTCCCAAATATTTTTCGGGCACACATCCTAGGTGCCATGTGATTGCAGGAATTGCAGACATTGAGACTAGCATACGAAGAGATAGAGGTCTAGAGGGATGCTGAAGATTTAGATCTCAAGTATAGTTAAACTGATATAATATTATTGTATAATATGAGAGATGCATAATACTCTTTAAATGTTTAAACAAATTTTGGACTTCCGTTGTGAATGCTCTGGTTACTACGTGTTCTGTATATCCGACATGCAACACTCCCTAGAGCTTATCCTGGGATGCGGGTGTTACAAGATATAAATAAAATAATCCTTTAATATGTTTTCTTAATTGAATAGGGCATTATAGTAATGTTTGTGTAGGATTTCATTTATGTTATTTTGGTGGTTACATTATGTTATTAATTTGATGGTTATATTATTTTAAGTAGTATAAGAAAACTTATGCTAATTTGGTGGTTACACTATGTTCATGTTAGTGAAGGATTGCATCATGTTTCTACATAACCAAAATAATAATAATAATAATAATAATAATAATAATAATAATAATAATAATAATAATAATAATAATGTTACTACACACCTAGTACATCAAATTGGATGATGCTACACCTCTAGATATTCCTACACAAATATATAATGTTTCTAAACACGTATTTTAAGGCTTATGTTACTACAGAAACAGTTAGAGAAAGTTGAATAATGTGCGATTAATGTGTTCTATGATCCTACACACCACTAGATGTTTCTACCCCCCCCCCCCCTAATGTTTCTATAAAAACATAAAATGTTCGTACAACCTTTTTTAGAGGTATGTTCCTACACAAAAAGTTAGAGAAAGTTGAGTTATATGTTTGTGTAGTAGCTAGGTCGTATGAACGTAAGGTGGTTAAATAATTTAAGTAATATATGTTGATTTATTTTTAAGTAATAAAGTGAAAACCATAAATGAAACTAATTTGAATAGCTAGATTATAAGAAATTATTACATTAACTATATTGTTAAGATTACCTCATAACCGGTATGAAATAAAACACTCTTATTGTTTAAATTTTTTTCTTTTTCTTATCATTTGAACTTCCCACTATATATATATATATATATACACACATACATAGTAAAGATCCTGTATAAAGTATCTTATCGTACAAAACGTACGAACGATATGGAAAAGTAAAAATAACGCGTTGACATTTTCGGAATTATTTTACTCGTAATTACCCAACGAAGATCAAAATTACACTACAAATTATGATAATCTACAAAACTACTCTACAAGATCATTTTACAAAATTACCCTGCAAGATTATTTGTATAATAATTTTGATAATTACTATACGATTAAAATAATTACTAAAATGTCAGCGCGTTTTTAAAGGAAAATCTTCGGTTCGTACATTTTGTACGTTAAAACTATCTGTACCTAATAGTCCCTAAGCCTCATCCCACCCTTAAACTACTACTAGACTATAATGCCATGAGTATGTTCATTCCCCTATATATTAAAAAACCATTGTTTTGAACAGTGTTCTAGAAAAAGTTATAATAATATTATATAGTTTTTTTAATAATTTTTTATTATATTCTTTACTTTTTAAGTTAGATAAGTTTGTGTCAACCAGTATTGGTATCGAAAATATCAGTACGGTTATCGGTACATAAATGTAAAAACCGACACCAGCCTAGTACAGAAAACACCAAAAGTCGGTATCGAATTGATTTTGAAAATCTTTTAGTTCGGGAAATTCGGTACTGCTACCTGGTACCATTTGCTCATCCCTGATCACGGGTGTCGTACGAACAACGGTATCGTGCAACTTTTTTTGTTGATTTTCTTCAACTTTTAATGATTTCTTTTTTAAGTTTCAGGGGTAGGGATGAGCTCGGTGACAACCAATACCGAATTGGTACTGGTACCGAAAATACCAGTTACGGTACCGGTATATGAAGGTAAAAAACGGTAGCGAACCGGTACCGGGAACGCCAAAAGTCGTACCGAATTGGTACTTAAGATTTTTCGGTTCGGGAAATTCGGTACCAGTACCCAATATCATTTGCACATCTCTGACCACAGGTTTCATACGAACAACATTATTACCATACAACTTTTTTGATTGATTTTCTTTTGGTTATCTTTTAGTGTTTTTTTTTTCTATATTTTATTTTTATTCTTGTCAGCGGTTTCCGTACGCAACGCGCTCGTAGTGATTTCAAAACATATGTAAACACAGACTAAACAACAAAAGACGTTTGCCGCAACGCGGCGATAGTAAAAAAACTAGTTTAAATTAATGTAAAACTTGTTATTTTTTTTAATTTCAAAAGAGAAAAAATAAATATTGCATTTCAATATTTATTAAACTTTTAAGATTAAAAGTAATGATTTATTTTGTTATTTTTTCTCGTAAAACAGAGCACTCCTATAATCAAGATATTAATCTGAACACTTAGATTGGAATAATGTAAAATTAAGATTCCAAGTCATCACAAATATAAATAATTAAAGGCCTTTTATAAATATATTTTATAATTGTCACAGTGAAATAACACCTGATATAAAAAATGAAATTATAAATATACGAAAAAGTTATACACATAGGGTAGTGAGGGAGGACTGAGGAGGGAAGCGGTGGTGGCAAAACATAACAAAAGGTCTCTAGTCTCTTGCAGATAGTAGTAGTAGTATTAGATAAGAAAGGAATAGGAAAGGTCTTGTCACAAGACAACACACATTCATTCACAACCCCTCAGAATATAATGCAAGTACACCGTACCACAAAATCCCAAACTTTTTGTTTGATAGATCGCTTAAATCTTATTAATTAATTAAATAGAACAAAAATAAAACTAGAATATTCAAGAATCCAAAATGTCGATACCAAAAAATATAACAAGATTTTCTTTTGCTATTGTCTTAATTTTGTTATGTTAAACTATGTAAGATTTTTTATTTCCACAATAATCATATACCGAGCTAAAAACATATAGCATAATGATATATTCTAATCCTGGCAATCGCAATGTGAATAGTTGTAAATTTGGGGTCTATATATTAGAGAGCCTTAATTTATTATGTTAGAATATTATTATTTTTTTATTAGTTTACATTCCTAGATTTAAACTTTAATAGAGTTTTTATATAACTCCTAAATTCTAATAATTCTTTTTATAGATAACTTACGTTTATACTTGTAGTGGTGCAGCATAGTGGGGTTAGGATTTGGTACTAGGTACCTAGTTTAGATAAGAGATGAGCTTAGTATCGTACCGTTATCAAACCGGCAGTATTAAAAATGTAAAAAGTGGGTACAAGTACCGAAAGTTGTAGGTACAATACCGGTATTCGAAGGTAAATCGACCCAAAATACCGTACTATACCGAATTGAAAGTATGGATCTCGAAAAACACAAAAAGTGGGTACCGAACTAGTGTCGAAAATTGACTCGGTAAGGTGATGTACGACACGGATACCTAGTACCAAATCCTAATCCCTAGTTTAAATTGAATTGATTTTAATTTAGAAAATAGTAATTGTCTAGAACGCTTTGGTTTTAGTTTTATTTACTTTAATTTTTTTATTTATTTATTCATATTCGTGTAAAAACATCTATATGTAGAATAAATTACAACTTATTCCACACTAATAACAAAGAAAAATTAGATGTCCAAAGACTCCAAGAGTACAACAATGTGGATGAGACTCGCCACTCATGCAAGTGCAAAGATTAGATGAATCTTGCGTGTAAAAAGATATTGTTAAAAAAAGTTTTATGTGTAAAAGATTATTGTTAAAAAAAAGTGTAACTGTATATATGGTTTCCCTTTTTATACTTCAAGTTAAAAGAACGTCTATAGTTAGTCGATATCATGCATGGAAGGAAAAAAATTAATTTAAAATATTTGTTGCATGTGTTGCGTTTATGGTTAACTAGTTTAATATTCATTTACTAATAATATGAATAATACCTAACAACTTGATGAAAACAAAAGAGTCAATGACTTCAATTTAAATAAACCTTTGTAATTACGGTCTTTTTAATTATTTTTTCGTTTTTTTAAATCTCATATTCATAATTAACAAACTTTTGTACCTTATCATGTAAAAAAATAGTTATCATTTTCATAAAATGATTATAAACTTTTGGTGGAATTAATCTTAATGCTGCTATATATTTATATATTGTTTATTATTTATTTCAAGAAAATAATTATTAAAGAAGGAAATTAGGGTAGCATCAAATAGAATTCATAGGCTCACTTTCTCCGCGTTTCCTAAGGCTCGGCTCATGGGGGGCTTTCTCTGATGACACCATCTTTAGATGCTACTTCAAAACCTGTTTTTTACCCTTAAAAACAGATGACATGAAAACCTAAAGATTGCCTTTTAAATTATTTAATTTCCCCCCTTAAATTATTCAATTTTCCCTCTCTTACATATTTATTTATACCTACTTTTATTCCACCCAATACTTTCAAGTTTATTTTGAAAATATCAAATCCCATATTATTTTCCTTCCTTTGTTATTTTTTTAACATCCAAATACCACCTAGTCGATCCGTATTTAAAGAATTCAAACTCGTATTACATTTGTGAGAGAAAGTCACCAATACCATTAGATTACAATGCTATGTACTCCTTTCTTACCTAAAATAAAATTTTCATCTCCCCATCTTGCCAAACCTAAAAGAAGGGGTCCCCAATTTTTCTTTATTTAATTGGGAAAAAAGTAACTTTCTTTTTCTTGAAAATACCTAGAAAACCATTAAATATGTTATGACATTCACCAAGAAATATTGCAATCTTTTCTTGAAAACCCTAGAAAAGCCCATTACTTATCTTACCTTTAAGATTCACACTATTTTTTTCTTGCAAACCCTAAATAGCCCTATTATAAATTATCATCTTTTATTCACCAAGAAAGATTTCAACTTTCTTTTTTCTTGAAAACCCTAAAACCCCATTAATTATCTTCCTTCATTCACAACAACACATACACTTGAAAGCACACAAAGTAGGCTGACAGTACAGTGAACAGGCAGCTAGACATTTTGTAAGATTATTAGTCTCTTCTGTTTCTTGAGTTTAGGGGAAAAAGTAGGATTCATGGTGAGCAGATCAGATCACTCATCAAAACCCTTTTGTAACTTTCCTTTTTGTCTTTTTGGTCAATAAGCTAAAGGATCTGAGGTCCTCCTTTCTTTACAATTCATCTCTTACTTCACACTGTTTCACTTTAAAGGGGAAAAACTAGAGAGAGAAAGAGAGAGAGAGAGAGGGTTTGACCGAAGAGATCGAGGTCATCATCATATCTTTCCTTCCTCCTTTGCTCCTAACCCCAAGAAGAGTATAGAATTCAGGTTAAAATCTACTTTTACTTTGTTATAAAATGATGGTTTACTTCAAAAATTTGTAAAAAAAAAAAAACCCTTTTTTGTTATACATTTATATAAAAGAAAATTACATAACAATCTAGTCGAATTTTAGAGTTCACTAGACTTATAAAATGTTTTTGATTTGTTATACAACTTTACTTTGATACAATGCTAGTTTTTAATCTCTTGTGTAGTCATATCTGATGTATATATTTATTATTTTTAGTGCAAAAAAGTCATCAATAATTGTTATCCCAAGAAGCATTACAAATCTAAGCCCTCAAAACCCTCGCCTTGAAAGCACAACTTCTCTTCCTGTCACGAGATCCAATCTTCTTAGCTTCTCTTCATTTCTAGTTCCAAATCACACTCTCCATACTTTATACCAATACAGTCTTTTTTCCCTCTTTTCCCCAGTTTTTTCTCTATAATAACTAAAAAAAACCATCAAGATCTACAGATTATTCATTGGTGAAGCAAAAGAATTCAGAGAAAACTTCAAGAAATCTTTGGTATTTTAAAATAGACCAGATCTAGCTTCTGCAATCTACTTGATCATGAGTGTTTGAATCAAGAATTCATTTGTTTCTTTATTTATATTTTCATACAATCTATACAATAGTATATTAATCATGATTTTTCTTTTAAATTCTATTTATTTTTTGTGTTATGATCGTAAACTTTAGTTTTTGATTCCAGTGTTTGTCAACTGGTGTTGCAGAAATTATAAGTAAAGAATCTTGGTGCAAGAACATTTGAGAAACAAATGGCGTCATCTTCAAATTCACCATGTGCAGCCTGCAAATTTTTGAGGAGAAAATGCCAACCAGAATGTGTTTTTGCACCTTATTTTCCACCAGATCAGCCTCAAAAATTCGCAAATGTTCACAAAGTTTTTGGAGCCAGCAATGTTACAAAGCTATTGAATGAACTCCACCCTCACCAACGCGAAGACGCCGTGAACTCGCTTGCTTACGAGGCGGATATGCGTCTTCGGGATCCGGTTTATGGTTGTGTTGGTGTTATCTCACTCCTCCAACACCAACTCCGGCAGCTTCAGATGGATCTTACGTACGCAAAATCCGAACTTTCCAAGTACCAAAACCATAACTTGAGTGGTACTACCGCTCAAGGACTTATTGCTGCGGCAGCTGCAGCTGCTGCAGCAACCCACCACCAAACCCTAGGAAACAACTTGATTTCCTGTTGTGGTGGTGGGGTCTCTCGAGACCATCTGTACCACCACCACCCACAGTATTTCCCCTCTAGGGATCAACATACATCCGTCATCCGGGCATTTGATGTCAACAACAATTACGACACCTCCGCCGGTGTTCTTGCTATGAATATATCCGCCGGTGGTATCGGCCAACACCCGCAATTCCAGACTCCGCGTGGCGCTGGAAACGATGATCTTCCAACGACAATTGATCCTTCTTAATTAGGGTTTCAAAGGTAATAATAATAATAATTATCATTATCATTATATGAAGTGTTTCTAATATCATTAATATTGTTCATTGTAATGATACTACATGTTGCTCGATGCTATCATAATTTTATTTATACTGGAAACTTTATAATCATACCATATATCAGTTTTGTTGTGCTTATTTGATCTTTGTTGATATTATTATTATTGCTTCGATGATGATGATCAGGAGATGGGGCATGTACAGTAGCTTGTTTTATTCTTTTTAGTTGTATTTCACTTCACTTCACATAACTTCAAACTTCTTTAGTAGGAATGCTGTATTTTTTTTGTTTGGTTTCGCCAATACCAACTACCATATTTGTGTGATGAAAACTAGGTGTAATGATTACACCTAAGGCCTATTTCTGGTTTTACAGGAATTGAATAGGAAGGTGGTCAAATTTATATTAATACTCGTATTAACTTTGACTATTTATTAAATGTTAGTAACAGAGCTTTTATTAAATTAATTTATTTAAAACGTGACTATATATATATATTAAGTTGGAGTGTTATCGTGATTCATTACAATAATGGAGCTCGTAGTTTATGGATTAGGATCACAAATACAAAGGATCCTAATTGTAAGAAGTGCAAGAAGGATTTATAAAGTGACAAGTGTCCAATAACCTAAAAAAATCCCACTACTCAAAAAAATAAAAATAAAAATCCACCACCACCAAAAACCTAAACCCTCACCCCCTATCACCCACCAAAAAAAAAAAATTTTTTTTTTGCCGAGGGGTGGGTGTGGGGGCTTAGGTTTTTGGGTGGGGGTGGGGGTTTAGTTTTTTTTTAGGTTTTGGGGGGGGGGGAGGGTTAGGTTTTTTTAGGTTTTTGGGGGGTGGGGGTTAGGTTTTTGGGGTTTTTTTTTTGGTGAGTTACAGTTTTTTTTTTTTGTGTGTGTGTGTGTGTGGGGGGGGGGGTTAGGTTTTTGGGTGGTGGTGGGGTGGGGGTGGGTGTTTAGGTTTTGGGTGGTGATGTAGTGGGTTTAATTTTAGGTTATTGGACACTTGTCACTCTATAAATCTTTCTTACACTTCTTACAATTAGAAGCCTTTGTAGAATAACTTGACCCCGTAGTTTATAACAAAGTAAAACTTGACATTAAAACTTATGCCATTATAGCCTAGTGGTATTTTTGGGTGAGATAATGTTTAGTAACCATTAGGTCATGTGTTCGATACCCATAAGAGGGTTTTTCTACGATTATACTTTAGTGTTCCGTTAGTGATCTAAATTTGTCGTTCAAAAAGAAAAAAAAAAAACAATCAATGGGGTGGTGTCCATTGGCAAAGGCAAAGCCTGTATACACCTACGGGAGGTCTTGGGCAGTGACGGATCTAGAAAATCCGCATAAGTGTAACATTTAAAAATAAAAGAGGTAACGAAATCGAAAAACGTCAAATTTTTCAAAAATTTACACTATCGTCAGAGTATCACCGGAGCGTCAAAGGGCAACAAAGGTTATCCCTTGTAGCACTATAGATCCGCCCATAGTCTTGGGTTCAAGTCTCACATACGACATGAATAAAGAACTTTGTCGTTAAAAAAAAACTTGATATTTAAACTAGTTAATTCAAATGCAAGCTATACAGATAGTGATTGCGTTCAAACGGAAACAACTCAAAATTTGTTATCGATCTCTTAGGAACAACTTTCCAGTAATGTTATCATATTGTAATATAAGGTTGGTCGCCTTTTTTTTTCAAAGTTAAAAACTTAAAATTGTTTATGCATGCAGAAATGATCGTGTTGCATTTCTCTTCAAACCTGTCTAAACTATTCACATATTCAAGTACTTCATCGAAATGGAAGATAACAAATTAAAAGATATTATCTAAATCAAAATTGGATCGAGATTTATCTTCTTCCCACATCTAATTACTAATTAACATAGAAATTAGGTCGAAACGAGACAGGAACAGATATCCAACGATCGAATCCAGAAGCAAACTCTCAAAATTTGAATAATTTATGGGTCAATAAGTACAACAAAATGTGTTCATATTCTATGTATAGTGTATCCACAAGTGAATACCTCAAAATAATTTAAAAGTAGTGTATGTGCCAGTGCATACACTAAGGTTTTCAACTAGGAATGTTATATCTAGTACCAATGCGTACGCAACACCATGCTAATAATGCATTTGTAGTGTATGCATCAACGAATACTCAATATTATTGACACATGTAGTGTAATTCATGAAATTTCCTTCACATAGTGGATTTAAGTTTTCAAACACCATATCTATAGCGTTTCACACACTTACAATGTTGTCAATCTTTCACTTACTTATGATATTTCCATGAACACAATGCATTCACTGTTAAGTTATATTGTTTCCAAAAGATGCTTATTTTGACATGCATAATTACATTATCCTTATAGCACCCGTTTCCCTTGTGGTTTCCTACACTTTTTATAGGATTTTTGTTTTCTTAGATTAGTTATTTATGCCCCCTACACATATGTATGCGTAAATATGTTTAGGTATGTGTTTTGTCAAAAATCAATCTAAGGACAATGTAACTAAATCTGTTAGTGAGGTAGTGCTTGTATGAATACAATAATTACAAAACTTGAAATGTAGATGGAATACAAGGATTTGTATGAGGAAAAGCTTTTGATCACTAGTAAATCGCCTGCATAAAAACCTCGGGTGGTGAAAACTATCGACCTCTAAGTATATTAACTAGTAAAATCAAATACAACTTCGGAAGTTGATCAAGTTTGGTACAATGATGAATGTGTGTTGAGTGGTGTATGCTCAATGCGTAGTGTGTGTATGTGAGTGTGTTACTTGATCAACCCCTTTGAATATAAAAATAATAACTAAGTGTGATATTCTTGCTAAACCCACGTCCTCTTTCATAAACGTTTGAGGAATAAGCATGTGTCAACTTCTAACGAATTCTTAGCGAGATTCTAGCTTTGACTTGGTCTAGCACGTAAGTTTCCCTGCATATAAACATAAGAAAACATCGAGAACAATTATTCGTAACCGTAGTAAACATTAAAGATCCTTGATCCTCTGAGTTCTCATATTACACATTAAGGATAATTTATCCAGAATATGCCTAAGAATATGAGATCCATAATAAATAAAACTTAGGCCCAACAATCGCCCTAATATGGCGGATGTGATAGTTGATCACAACTGTCATTGTAACACCTGTGTCTTCACGGCCATCAAACAAATACCAAGCCAATGAAATATTGTATTTCATAATTTGGACTTGTATAAATATGTGTATCTTTTGCACATATCAACTCTTGTTCGATTTCAAGCTCTAAATCGCTTTCTGGAAGGTTATACACGCTCTGATGCGTAAATATAACCAGTTTAATCCAACGAACACTCTGGAATAGTGAAATAGGCTTAACATACCTTAAATAACCTTTACATAACTTAGATATAAGTTTTGGAAGGTTTGGTATGGTGAAATCAAAGTTTAATCGCTTACAGGGACTAAAGTTGACAAACTGCGAAAGTATGTCAATTTGAACTGTAACGAACATTCCGGAACATAACCATAAGTTAAACACACCTTAAATATCCTTTACATAGCTTAGAAATAGGCTTTGAGGGGTTCGGTGTGCTAAAATAAACTTTTGTGTCATTCAGGGACTAAAAGTGTCAAAAAGTGCACAAGTTTGCATTTTCGCGCATAACTTACGTTCTGAATACATCCGGACATCCAAAAATTTATGTAAGCATGACTACATTATATTTTAGTGTTCGCCTTAAGAAAAATCCATTCGTTTCGTCATTTGGATCGTTTTTCGCGCTTATGCGCATTCCGTCGTAATTAAGCGAACATCGCGTTCGTACGACCAAACGAACTGATATCAGACATATTTTTGAGCATGTTTCATGTCCACAATGTTTAGGCAACATTTTAGGGCCTTAAAGTTGGCTTTACGGGCCTTAGAAGTGTCGGAAATGGCCTTAAACACGTGCAGGGACTGAAACTGTCATTTTTCAAACATATGTGCAGATCAGAGGGCCCAAGTGGCCCGCATTGTGTTTGCATGAATCTAAAGCGGGCCGCATGGCACCTTCAGACCAGATTCAATGTTTGTTTTTGCAACTTGCAGCTGATTAAACCCCATCCACATGTTTTAAACTTGCCTAATCAGCAAGATAAGATCAAGATTTAGCCACCATAACATTTGGACAAGTGTACGGCCATGATCGTTTGCCCTTTTCCAAGAAACGATCTCAACGGTGGACCGAATACTATAAATACCCCACCCCCCCCCCCCCCTTTGTTCAAAATCACTAGAAATTCACTTTGAGAAACTCTAAGTTGAAACATTTGTTTCATACCTGAGATTTTCGAATTGAGTTTAGCATTCGGGGACCCTGGGTTAGTATTCTTTCGTTCTTTTCCTTATTTTTACTGCTTTTCGAGTCAGAAAGTCAAACTTTGTTTGACTTTCAGCGTTGACCAGTAATGGTCAATGCGAAGTTCGTTTGAACTTCGCAACGTGAGTGTAATCACGTTGGTCATAGTCCTTTGGGACTATGCCCACTGATTACCACGTTGTCTAGAGTCGTAGGGTAGGCGATCTGATAAATCGCCTATACCTTCGAACTCGACCCATTTGGTCGATCATTAGGATCCGACCAAATACATTAGGTGACCATAGTAGGTAGGGAATAACCTTCCGAGGTTATACCCTATGGTCACATCGTTTAAGTAGTTGTATGATAGGTAGTTTATATGTCTTAGGTAAATTACCAGAATACCCTTTTCATGCATAATTGGTAATTTAGCATATGTAACCTAAACTTTTGCCACATAACTGATTATGTAACATGTTTAGGCATATAACACTTGTCATAGGGCTGGTTAGGCGTTCCAAACGCGTTTTACGCGCACGATGCGTTAAAGTAGCATAAGCTACCTAAACGGATCGTAATGGGTCGATAAGACTTAGGTCAAGTTTCATTTAGCATGTAGGCTTTGTTAAACCATATCACATGAGTTCCTACACTCATTTGGTTTACAAACCCTAATGCTACCCAATCTTCCGACTTAGGTCCGGTTAATTAACATAGTTACCTATATTAGGTGCCGTTTGATTTCCGTGATCTCTAGCATTGTTTGGTTGTCACTCAAGGACTACTGAGCATTCTCAAGTGAGTACATAGACCCCTCTTTTACTGTTTTTCCAAACTGTTTTGGGGTGGAACACATGTGCCTACTTGTTACTTTCATGCTTTCCTGTTTTCACATCATATACCTGCTATGTTCGTTAGTACATTATAGTACATGATTTCATTACATTTTATGCTATGTATGTCCATTGTGTGCATACTTAGTACATTGTTTTACATTACATTTTGTTGCATATGCTCATCCAGTATATGAACACTTTGACATATTACCCAATACATTTGACAATTGATTTGACATAGACATAGACATTTCGGCATAGACATTTTAACATGATTGACATTTGATCATGCATTTCCCACAAAACATAACTTTGATTTAAACCAAGTTTTACTTCAATACTTTGTTTTTGTGCATATGGTTTAGTTGAGACCTTTCACTTGCCATACATGACATATTTGACATAGACATTTGACATGGATATTTGACATAGACATTTGACATGGATATTTGACATAGACATTTGACATGGATATTTGACATAGACATTTTAACATGATTTACATCTTGACATGAACATTTTACATTGTTTGGTTTGGTTTGATTAAGTGATTAAGTAACGATGCGTATGTAATATGATACAAGCATGGTGGATACGCCGCTGGTACTTCCTATATATAAGTGTTTGTATGGTATTACATGTCGTAACGTTATTTGAATCATTTCAGTTTGAGACATAGAACATTTTATACAAATAACATATTTTTCACAAGACATTGATTTACAAACAACTTATCTAATACAAACTCATTTTACATGGTTATTCATTTAACCATACATTATTTATACATATCATCTGATCTTATCGATTTTCAAATGATTTACAAAACAAAGCAAATAACAAGGTTCATGACTAAACATTTTCTCAAACATAAGTCATGAAACCTATTTTCACAAAACCTATGTATCTCACCGGCATTTTTATGCTGACGTACATATTTTCACATGTGTTTTTCAGGAACTGTTGCATAAGATGATCAAGATACATATAGGCAGACTTGGGCTTTAGTGACAATAAAAGATGCAGACTAGTTAATTATGTTGTATTTCCATGTTTGTTTAGACATTGTAACACTTTTTATCAATAAAACGAAACTTTAATTTCCATGGTTGTGAAACATTAATTCTGTTACAACACTCCCCGATGTTTCCGCCACGTTTTGTATGTTCTACGTGGTCGGGGTGTGACAGAAAAGATGGTATCAGAGCTAATGGTTATAGGGAATTAGGTTATTAGTAATGCTTTGACCTAGTCTATAACCTTCTTAGGACCCTAACGCGAGTTTACTTGCGTTTAGTCATAAAACAATACCGTCACCTATCCTTAGACGACGACCACAACAAGAATATGAATTTCAAAAGCGCTTTGAAAACTAATCATCTGTTCTAGGATGATTTATTACAAGGTTTTGAACCCTCTATTGTAAGGTTTTGAACCCCTTTGAATTTTCAAAATCTCGTCAAGGTTTTGGGTTTTAAATAATGTGAACACGTGCAAACTGGAAGGGTGAATGCCTGTATTCTGGGTTTTCTGTCTAGGGAAGCACTTCGTATACATCTCATCAGACGCGAGACCAGTTGTGCTTACCTGGGAATTCTTGGGATGAGTGTTCACTTATAGGCGAGCATGTCTTCATGATACATTATTTTTGATTCATCTACTTTGATTTGTCACTGTGTGTCGTTTGTTGCTTTGTAGTAACAAAAAAATGACCACTATCCTTGCTTTCAGCAGATTTGTTCATCTCATTCTTTTCGTCTAGTTCTCTCACTCGTTTCTTTTCATGTTTCCTCTTTTAGAATGCCTCCTCGACGCGAGAACCAGATAGCGACTGCCGAACTGGCAGAAATCATTGCGCAGCAAATGGCTGCTCAATTCCCAAACCTCTTTGCTCAATGGAATCAGGCCAACAACAACAATGTTACATGCAAATACAAGGATTTTAACCAGGCTAAACCACTCAAGTTTAGTGGTTCTGAAGGGGCGACTGGGCTTCTTCAATGGTTCGAGAGCATTGAGAATACTTTCCGCCATGTGCAGTGTCCTGACAATCGCAAGGTCGAGTTTGCTTTGAGTGTGTTCCAGAAGAGAGCCCTTACGTGGTGGAACGGGGTTATGAGGGATCGTGGTGCAGAGGTTGCTCTAGCACAGACATGGGCCGAACTTAGGGCTCTCATGATGAAGGAGTTTTGTCCTCGTCACGAGATCAGGGCTTTGGAAAGGGAATTTGATGATCTTAAGCAAGATAGCGGTGAGCATCGAGCCTACACGGACCGTTATGAGGAGTTAAGTCTGTTATGCCCAAACATGGTCACGCCTTTGGATAAGGCAATCGAAAAGTACATTGATGGCCTTCCCGACTCAATACAAGACATTTTGACTGGTAGCAACCCTACTACTGTTAGGCAGGCCATTGAGCTATCTGCAACCTTGACTGAATCGCAGATCAGGAAACGTAAGCTTTTTCGTAAGGGTGACAAGAAACTGGTCGAGGAATCGAAACCAATCGAGGAATCAAAGACCATGGATGAACAGACTGGATCCTCTAAGAAGTCAAAGAAGCGAAAGGCTTCTCAGAACTTCGCCGTGGTCGCTCACAATGATCAAGCCATCCCCAACCAACCAGCTCAACCCTCTGCTAGGAAACCCTACAACGGAACTGCACCCTTGTGCAACCAATGTGGCCTACATCATCATGCTGGTGTAAAGTGCCGCATATGCCAAGTTTGCGGACTTATAGGTCATGCAGCGAGGGTTTGCCCAACAGCAGCAGCACCAAATCAGATTAACAACAATCCTGCTCAAGCTCGTTTTCCACCGGGGTCTTGCTACAACTGTGGCGAGATGGGCCATTTTAGTAGGAATTGCCCAAGACTTGCTAATGCAAATCCAGCGCAGAGATGAGTATCTGACCGACAGAAGATAACGCTGTTTAGAAAATAATCGAGCCTTGTGTATTATTTTCTTTTGTTATCACAATCTATGAAACAGTTGTTATCGTTGTTTATAAATAAATCTTTTATTTACATTGCAATGTATTTATGTGATTGTATGTATAAACAACATATCCCCTACAATACCGACAATCAAGGAACCGCATTCCTTAAAGAACAGACTACCCCCAAATTTCTACCATTTTATGATCTCTTGCGTTTTTCACGAAAATCCTAAGTACCCGTTTCTTCCAAGAGAAACAAGGTACGAGGCGCCAAGTTTATAGCAATCAATAACAAGATGGTAACAATTAAACAATTATGTGGTTATGTGCTTATGTGTTTCCCTTTTATGTGTCATGTAATTCAAATTATGTTATCCAAATCCTCGTAAAATCTTACATATCCTTGTGCAAGAGATTCCTAGTAGGATACCCAAAGGTACTACCTAAAATCCTTAATGGACTTCTACGTTGTAGATAAGTCCCTTGGATTATAAAGTACTACTTCATAATTAGACCCCTTTAGTGGTCTAGTTAAACAGATTGATCCAAAAATCTGGTTAGGGATATCATGTGATGATATAGCTTAAAGGACTCCTTAGTGGCCTAATTAAGAAGATCCTCTGTTGATCTAATTAAAAGGACCCTATGGTAGTCTAGTCACTCTCATCTCAAGTTTGATATCTTTCCCCACAACATTACAAAACGAACTGTGCGGACTGTGCAAGGAATTACGTAATTATGGATGCATACATAATTATGGAATTTAGTGCACGGAAATCACAGCAAGTTCTATCATGTATCTAGAGTTAACCCTATTCATTTCCAATTCTGATGAAGCATCCGTTGAGGAAAAATGAACTAGCTATTCATTTTTCACTTCTGAAGAATATCCGTTGAGGAAATGAATATCCGTTGTTTATCTTTTCATTTCCATTCTAAAGAATAACCGTTGAGAAAAATGAATTATCCATTCATTTTCATTCTGAAGAATATCCGTTGAGGAAATGAATATCCGTTGTTTATCTTTTCATTTCCATTCTAAAGAATAACCGTTGAGAAAAATGAATTATCCATTCATTTTCATTCTGAAGAATATCCGTTGAGGAAATGAATACCCGTTGTTTATCTTTTCATTTCCATTCTGAAGAATAACCGTTGAGGAAAATGAATTATCCATTCATTTTCGTTCTGAAGAATATCCGTTGAGGAAATGAATATCCGTTGTGTAGTCCTTCATTTCCAACTCTGAGGAAATAACCGTTGAAAATGACTCCGATAGTTCATTTTCGTTTCTGAAGATTTATCCGTTGGGGAAATGAATATCCGTTTGTCTGTCCTTCATTTCCGTACCTGAGGAAACAACCGTTGAAAATGACTCCGTTATTTCATTTTCGTTTCTGAAGATTATCCGTTGAGGAAATGAATATCCGTTGATTTTTCTTTCATTTCAAATTCTGAAGAACAAACCGTAGAGAAAATGACCCCGTTTGTTCATTTTCGTTCTGAAGAATATCCGTTGAGGGAAATGAATATCCGTGGATTATTCCTTCATTCCCATTTCTGACGAAGAATCCGTTGAGAAAGAATGAATCATCCATTCATTCTCACTTCTGAAAAATATCCGTTGAGGGAAATGAATATCCGTGGATTATTCTTTCATTCCCATTTCTGACGAAGAATCCGTTGAGAAAGAATGAATCATCCATTCATTCTCACTTCTGAAAAATATCCGTTGAGGAAAATAATCAGATTATGCTTTACATATCTTTGATGACTATTTGACACAAAGTCATAGACAGACTCCTACGAATAAATTTCGGGACGAAATTTCCTAAAGTAGGGGAGACTGTAACACCTGTGTCTTCACGGCCATCAAACAAATACCAAGACAATGAAATATTGTATTTCATAATTTGGACTTGTATAAATATGTGTATCTTTTGCACATATCAACTCTTGTTCGATTTCAAGCTCTAAATCGCTTTCTGGAAGGTTATACACGCTCTGATGCGTAAATATAACCAGTTTAATCCAACGAACACTCTGGAATAGTGAAATAGGCTTAACATACCTTAAATAACCTTTACATAACTTAGATATAAGTTTTGGAAGGTTTGGTATGGTGAAATCAAAGTTTAATCGCTTACAGGGACTAAAGTTGACAAACTGCGAAAGTATGTCAATTTGAACTGTAACGAACATTCCGGAACATAACCATAAGTTAAACACACCTTAAATATCCTTTACATAGCTTAGAAATAGGCTTTGAGGGGTTCGGTGTGCTAAAATAAACTTTTGTGTCATTCAGGGACTAAAAGTGTCAAAAAGTGCACAAGTTTGCATTTTCGCGCATAACTTACGTTCTGAATACATCCGGACATCCAAAAATTTATGTAAGCATGACTACATTATATTTTAGTGTTCGCCTTAAGAAAAATCCATTCGTTTCGTCATTTGGATCGTTTTTCGCGCTTATGCGCATTCCGTCGTAATTAAGCGAACATCGCGTTCGTACGACCAAACGAACTGATATCAGACATATTTTTGAGCATGTTTCATGTCCACAATGTTTAGGCAACATTTTAGGGCCTTAAAGTTGGCTTTACGGGCCTTAGAAGTGTCGGAAATGGCCTTAAACACGTGCAGGGACTGAAACTGTCATTTTTCAAACATATGTGCAGATCAGAGGGCCCAAGTGGCCCGCATTGTGTTTGCATGAATCTAAAGCGGGCCGCATGGCACCTTCAGACCAGATTCAATGTTTGTTTTTGCAACTTGCAGCTGATTAAACCCCATCCACATGTTTTAAACTTGCCTAATCAGCAAGATAAGATCAAGATTTAGCCACCATAACATTTGGACAAGTGTACGGCCATGATCGTTTCCCCTTTTCCAAGAAACGATCTCAACGGTGGACCGAATACTATAAATACCCCACCCCCCCCCCTTTGTTCAAAATCACTAGAAATTCACTTTGAGAAACTCTAAGTTGAAACATTTGTTTCATACCTGAGATTTTCGAATTGAGTTTAGCATTCGGGGACCCTGGGTTAGTATTCTTTCGTTCTTTTCCTTATTTTTACTGCTTTTCGAGTCAGAAAGTCAAACTTTGTTTGACTTTCAGCGTTGACCAGTAATGGTCAATGCGAAGTTCGTTTGAACTTCGCAACGTGAGTGTAATCACGTTGGTCATAGTCCTTTGGGACTATGCCCACTGATTACCACGTTGTCTAGAGTCGTAGGGTAGGCGATCTGATAAATCGCCTATACCTTCGAACTCGACCCATTTGGTCGATCATTAGGATCCGACCAAATACATTAGGTGACCATAGTAGGTAGGGAATAACCTTCCGAGGTTATACCCTATGGTCACATCGTTTAAGTAGTTGTATGATAGGTAGTTTATATGTCTTAGGTAAATTACCAGAATACCCTTTTCATGCATAATTGGTAATTTAGCATATGTAACCTAAACTTTTGCCACATAACTGATTATGTAACATGTTTAGGCATATAACACTTGTCATAGGGCTGGTTAGGCGTTCCAAACGCGTTTTACGCGCACGATGCGTTAAAGTAGCATAAGCTACCTAAACGGATCGTAATGGGTCGATAAGACTTAGGTCAAGTTTCATTTAGCATGTAGGCTTTGTTAAACCATATCACATGAGTTCCTACACTCATTTGGTTTACAAACCCTAATGCTACCCAATCTTCCGACTTAGGTCCGGTTAATTAACATAGTTACCTATATTAGGTGCCGTTTGATTTCCGTGATCTCTAGCATTGTTTGGTTGTCACTCAAGGACTACTGAGCATTCTCAAGTGAGTACATAGACCCCTCTTTTACTGTTTTTCCAAACTGTTTTGGGGTGGAACACATGTGCCTACTTGTTACTTTCATGCTTTCCTGTTTTCACATCATATACCTGCTATGTTCGTTAGTACATTATAGTACATGATTTCATTACATTTTATGCTATGTATGTCCATTGTGTGCATACTTAGTACATTGTTTTACATTACATTTTGTTGCATATGCTCATCCAGTATATGAACACTTTGACATATTACCCAATACATTTGACAATTGATTTGACATAGACATAGACATTTCGGCATAGACATTTTAACATGATTGACATTTGATCATGCATTTCCCACAAAACATAACTTTGATTTAAACCAAGTTTTACTTCAATACTTTGTTTTTGTGCATATGGTTTAGTTGAGACCTTTCACTTGCCATACATGACATATTTGACATAGACATTTGACATGGATATTTGACATAGACATTTGACATGGATATTTGACATAGACATTTGACATGGATATTTGACATAGACATTTTAACATGATTTACATCTTGACATGAACATTTTACATTGTTTGGTTTGGTTTGATTAAGTGATTAAGTAACGATGCGTATGTAATATGATACAAGCATGGTGGATACGCCGCTGGTACTTCCTATATATAAGTGTTTGTATGGTATTACATGTCGTAACGTTATTTGAATCATTTCAGTTTGAGACATAGAACATTTTATACAAATAACATATTTTTCACAAGACATTGATTTACAAACAACTTATCTAATACAAACTCATTTTACATGGTTATTCATTTAACCATACATTATTTATACATATCATCTGATCTTATCGATTTTCAAATGATTTACAAAACAAAGCAAATAACAAGGTTCATGACTAAACATTTTCTCAAACATAAGTCATGAAACCTATTTTCACAAAACCTATGTATCTCACCGGCATTTTTATGCTGACGTACCTATTTTCACATGTGTTTTTCAGGAACTGTTGCATAAGATGATCAAGATACATATAGGCAGACTTGGGCTTTAGTGACAATAAAAGATGCAGACTAGTTAATTATGTTGTATTTCCATGTTTGTTTAGACATTGTAACACTTTTTATCAATAAAACGAAACTTTAATTTCCATGGTTGTGAAACATTAATTCTGTTACAACACTCCCCGATGTTTCCGCCACGTTTTGTATGTTCTACGTGGTCGGGGTGTGACAGTCATATTGCCAATACTTTCATACTAGCCTTTATAAGCTATCGATGGGACTTGCAGACTATAACCCTCATTGCGAAAGTTAGGGACTAGATAATTTCTCTTTTCTTTTAAAGATCAATAAACCTGGTGTATATCTTCACTTTGGCAATTATTGTTCAGGTATCCTGCTCTCTCTTTCTTCTGTATTTTCTACTATGTTCTATGTTTCTTCTCTGAATCCATGGCGAAAATCGGTACACGATCCTCTCCCGGAGTAAGCCCCGACAAGGACAATGAAGTCAAGTCCTAGAATTTGCTGATGAATCCTTCATCCGAAATTTGCAAGTTTACCGACCCAGAAGTCCAAAACCTCGCACCCTATTTCCCCACGGGAACCATCTTCAGACCATTTGACCCCTCTCCTCATAGTGATGCGATTTCCCGGACGTGGTTCTGTTTTTTTGCACTCCCCTTCATCTTAGGTTTTTCATACCCATTCCCCGATCTTACTCAACGCTTCTTTATCCTAACCGGCATGAGCTATAGCCAAACAATATCGATGTTATGGAGGGCACTCTTTACCATTGACGAGATCCTTGAAAAAGAAGATCTTAAGTTCGGTCTCTCAGAGCTTGCATACCTATACTCCCTGGTTACCCATGGTTCTAGCCGATTCTTGTTCAAATCGAAACCCCATCAGCCGATTCCGATCCACAAAACTACCCAAAACGATTCCACTTGGAAGAATCAATTATTCTTCGTGAGAAGGGATTAATCCCAGATGGGGATTCTTTACCCAAAAATTGGATTCTAAAGGGTAGGATAGAGGATCCTCAGATATCCCTGTTTATGCATTATGTTGATTCTAACTGATTTTTCTTTTTGTTTGTAGTGACAAACTTTGCACGGCTAGCTAAGCTTCCTAGAACGTTGAGAGAGTTGAAGCCTTCCTGGCCTTTGATCCAATCGTGAGAACCATCAAGTTTAGAATCAGGGATTCTCAGGAAGAAGAAGAAGCACAAACCTCGTCCTTCTACATCATGTCAAGTAAGTTGTCACAAAGTTTGTAGTTTGACTCAAGTAAAATATTGGAATTAGATACTTATCTGATTGTTTGTTGCACAGGTGCTCAGAAGTCTGCCAAATCCGCCACTAAGTTCGGCCTTGATGACATTGACAACATCCTCTCACCCATGCCTGCCAAGAAGGAGCCCTCCAAGAGCCTAAGCTTCCAAGAGCCACGGGCAGAGACCACTAGGGCCAAAGCAGGCTCTAAGATGAAGAAGCCTGTTGAGCCAGAAATGATTCCTTTGAAGTAGAGAGGCAACTCCATGAGTCTTTGACCGAGGTAAGGATCCTTTATTCTAAAGTTGTAACATTACTTGTTTTCAAGGATCATGTATCCTAAGTTTTCTTCTGCTGTTTACAGGACTTTGTTCATGTGAAGGCTCATTATGAGAAGAAAATGGCTGAGCTTGAAGAGAATCTCGCTGGCATGAGGTCCATCGTTACTGCAAAGGACAAGGCCATCTCTAAGCTGGAGAAGGATAAGAAGGGTCTTGAGGACCAGCTACTCTTCTCGGAGGTGTGTCTTCAGGAGGCTGTCATGGTGGCTACGAATGATGCTAAGGTTTGCACTGCCAGGACAGTGCGGCAAACAAGGATCAAAATGGCTAAGGAGGCCATTGATCCTAACTTCGATAGGTCCGCCTGGGATCTGGCTTCATGGGAGCAGACCCTGATAAAGCTTGGCGTAGACAAAGAGCTGGAGCATGTAGTGGAGAAGGCAGCCGAGGCCGGGATGAGTGGTGTCACACCCCGACCACGTAAAACATCAAATCGTGGCGGAAACGTCGGGGAGTGTTGTAATAGAATTATTGTTCCACAACCATGGTAATTAAAATTACATTTTATTCAACAACCAAAGGTGGAATACATTGTTTCAAAACAAGAACCAAAGAGTACACAACATAATTAAACTAAGTCTATCTTTATTTTAAGTCTCTAAGGCACAGGTCCGCCCTAGTGTCACGATCATCATCCTAAGCAACAGCTCCTGAAAACACATGTGAAAATAGGTACGTCAGCATAAAAATGCCTGTGAGATACATAGGTTTTATGAAAATAGGATTCATGACTTGAGTTTAAAGAAATGTTTAATAAAAATTTAGTCATGAACCTTGTTAATTGTTTTGTTTTATAAATCATTTGAAAAACGATAGCAAAATCAGATGATATGTATATATAAAAGAATAATGTATGGTTAAATGAATAACCAAGTAAAATGAGTTTGTATAAATTGAGTTATTTGTAAAACAATGTTTAAGTGAAAATATGTTGTAAATGTAATATGTATAACTGAAATGGTTTAAATAATGCTATGATATGTAATATCATACAAACATTTATATATAGGAAGTACCAGCGGCGTATCCACCATGCTTGTATCATATTACACATGCTTCGTTATTTAAGTCACTCAAACCAACCAACAATGTAAAATATCCATGTTTAATCCAATAGTCAAATGTCATAGTATAACCCAAGTTAAATATAAATCATGTAATATGTAAACAAAAGTTATGTATGGTAATTAAAATGAGACTACTTAAACCACAAGTAAAAATGTACAAAACAAAGTATTTTGAATAAACCAAAAGTTATGTTTTGTAAAATAAATGCATGTTTTACTGATACAAACATTTATGCGGTAAGTTAACGCATACATTCAAGCCTTGAGACAGACGGATAACCCTAAGTAAAGGTTATCAAAAGAAATGTTTTCGGATTCAGTCATTCCTTACATCCAAACAAACCTAGGATGTCAGGAACGGGATTTTTCAAGTCCTATGGTACCATTACTTACTACCGAGAGGCGTAGCTAAAGTTAATGAATGTAGTTTAGTCCCGTTGTACAAACCAAATGTCATACCAAAAACAAACATGTAATGAAAGTAATGTACTAAGTATGCTAAGTTAACATACAAAGCAGAAAAGTCAAGTAAATCAATGTGCTATCATGCCAAGTAAACATACATAGCAGAAAAGTCATGTAAATCAATGTGCTAAATATGCTAAGTTAACATACAAAGTAGAAAATGTAATGTAAAACAATGTGCTATCATGTCAAGTAAACATACATAGCAAAAGATGATGTAATGTAAAAGAATGTGCTAAATATGCTAAGTAAACATACATAACAAAACAAAATGAAATCGTGTACTAATAGTGTACTAATGAGCATAACAAGTATATGGTATGAAAACATGGAAAGCACGAAAGTAACAAGTAGGCACATGTGTTTCACCCCAAAATGTTTGGAAAACAGTAAAAGAGGGGTCTATGTACTCACTTGAGATTGCTTAGAAGTCCTAGGATAACCACCAAGCAATGCTAGAAGATCACGGAATCAAACGGCACCTAATATAGATAACTACATTAATAAACGGACCTATTCGGAGGATCGGGTAGCATGAGGGTTCGTAAACCAAATGAGTGTAGGGACTCATGTAATATGGTTTAACAAAGCCTACATACTAAAACGAAACTTATCCTATGTGCTTTTTACTCGTTACGACCCGTTTAGGTAGCTTATGCTACTTTAACGCGTCGTTCGCGTAAAACGCGTTCGGAACGCCTAACTAGTCCTATGACAAGTAATATATGCCTTAACATGTCTAATATTGTTGCTAAATTAGTTTAGATGTCAAAATTTGGGTTACATATGCTTAAAATGAATTTTGGTGCAAAAAGGGTATTTTGGTAATTTTCCTAAGGCATAAGAACTACTTATCATACAACTACTTAAACGACGTGACCAAAAGGTACAACCTCGGAAGGTTATTCCCTATACAACTATGGTAACCTAAAGTGTTTGGTCGGATCCTAATGATCGACCAAATGGGCCGGGTTCGAAAGCAAAAGCGATTGTTTAGATCGCTTACCTTTACGACCCTAGACAAGCACAAATCTAAAAGTGACGAGCTAAACATGCTAAAACATGTTTAGTTAAGCTAGAAAACAGGTTTTAGTATCAAAATAAACGGATTTGATACCCAATAGTAGTTTGGTTACAAAATACGCACAAATACGCATTTTGGCCGAAACTATGACTCGTCACTGAGCCTAGATAACGTGGTAATCAGTAGGTATAGTCACTAGGGACTATAACCATCGTGATTACGCTCACGTTATGAAGTTCAAACGAACTTCGCATTGACCATAAACTGGTCAATGCAGAAAGTCGACTTTCAAGCTAAAAACGCATAAATCAGATTCAAATTGTGGGTTGCAAGTGAACTATGGAGGGGTATTTATAGTTTTTGTAGAACCGTTAGGATCGTTTCTTGAAAACCGAGCCTTAATCTCAGCTGTACACCTTGTGCCCACAGATTTAGAAAACCAGGGGAGTTCATAGAAATGTTTAATACCAGGTGCAAAGGTGGGATCAAGCTGGAAATAGCTGGAATCAACATTCTGCTGATCTGGAGAAGCCTTACGGACCGTATGGTCCTCCCCTTACGGACCGTATGCTGGTCTGCAGACCAGCAACTTTCAAAGTTGACACTTTTGGTCCCTGTGCGCGTATGGTCGTGTTTTGGCACTTCTAACACCCGTCAAACCCATTTTTAAGCTCCCTAAGGATGTTAAAGCATAGGGAACATGAAACATGCTCAAAAATATGTCGGATGTCAGTTCGTTTGACCGTACGTATGTGTTGTTCGGTTAATTACGACGGAAGTCGTAACGAACGCAAAAACGATCCAAATTAAGCGACGAATGGATTTTTCTTATGCCAAACACTAAAATAAAATATTTTAATGTTTACATAAATTTTTGGATGTCCGGATGTATTCAGAACGTAAGTTATGCGTGAAAATGCAAACTTATGCACTTTTTGACGCTTTTAGTCCCTGAATGAGCATAAAGTTTATTTTAGCACACCGAACCCCTCAAAGCCTATTTCTAAGCTATGTAAAGGATTTTTAGGGTGTTTTTAACTTATGATCAAGTTCTGGAATGTCCGTTACAGTTCAAATTGGCATACTTTCGCAGTTTGTCGAATTTAGTCCCTGTTAAGCGAATAGACTAGATTTTTGCCATACCAAAGCCTACAAAACTTATTTCTAAGTTATGAAAAGGTTATTTAAGGTATGTTAAGAATATGTTGATGTTCCGGAGTATTTGTCGCGTTATACTGATTACGTTTACGCACCAGTTTGCGTATAATTCTCCAGAAAGCGATATAGATTTTGAAATTGATTAAAAGTCAAAACATGAAAAGTATCAAACATAAAAAAACAAACATTGGGATGAAATAACTTTATTTCATTGATAACTGAACTGTTTACAATGATTACAAGCACAGATGTCACAGTCTCCCCTACTTGTGGAAATTTCGTCCCGAAATTTGTTTAGATGAAACTCGTGAGAAAAGATGCGGATACTTCGCCTTCATTTGATCTTCACGTTCCCAAGTAAAATCAGGTCCACGCTTACATTCCCAGCGAACTTTAACCAAAGGAATGCGCTTGCGTTTAAGCCATTTGACTATTCGGTCCATGATTTCCACAGGTTTCTCAACAAAATGTAGTGTTTTATCAACATGAATCTCGTCAAGTGGTATGTGGAGGTTCTCATCAGCTAAACACTTCTTGAGATTGGACACGTGAAAGGTTGGATGAACATTTCCAAGTTCAGGAGGTAACTCAAGTCTGTAGGCTACCTTACCGATTCTTTCGACGATCTTGAATGGTCCAACATATCTAGGTGCAACTTTTCCTTTCTTTCCAAATCTGATCACACCTTTCCAAGGTGAGACCTTAAGTAATACACGATCACCAACTTGAAATTCCAAGGGCTTGCGTCGTTGGTCCGCGTAACTCTTTTGACGGCTTCGAGCTGTCTGGAGGTTATCATGAACTTTCTTAACCTTATCAGTTGTCTCTAGAATGAGGTCAGGTCCAGTAAGTTGAGCCTCACCTATTTCATTCCAGCAGACCGGTGAACGACATTTTCGACCATAGAGAGCCTCGAAAGGAGCCATGTTGATGCTGGAGTGATAACTGTTGTTGTAGGAGAATTCAATCAATGGAAGATGTGAATCCCAACTACCACCAAAATCGATCACACAAGCTCTAAGCATATCCTCCAAAGTCTGGATTGTTCTTTCAGATTGACCATCAGATTGCGGATGATAAGCAGTGCTCAAATTAAGTTGGGCCCCCCATAGCAGTTTGCATGGTTCTCCATAAATGAGAAAAGAAACGAGCATCTCTATCAGAAATAATGTTCAAAGGAACACCATGTCGAGTTACGATTTCATCCACATAAATTTTGGCAAGCTTTTCAGCAGAAAAATCCTCACGGATTGGCAAGAAATGTGCTGACTTAGTAACACGATCAACAACTACCCAGATGGCATCATGACCTTTCTTAGTGCGCGGAAGTTTAGTAATGAGATCCATAGCGAAGTTTTCCCATTTCCAAACTGGGATCTCTGGTTGCTCCAGTAAACCAGAAGGATGTTGGTGTTCAGCCTTAACCTTAAGACAAGTCAGGCATTTTGAAACGTATAGGGCAATGTCTTTCTTCATACCAGGCCACCAATACTGAGTACGAAGATCCTTATACATCTTATCTGAGCCAGGATGAATAGAATAACGAGACTTATGAGCTTCATCCATAAGCAAAGTGCGGAGATCGTCTAGGCTTGGGACCCACAAACGGTCCATGAAATAATACGATCCATCGTCCTTCAGTTCAAGATCAGGCTTAATGTGATAGGGTAATTCCTTATCCATCAAGTCTTGTGAAACACAAGCATGTTGAGCCTGAGAGATGCGGGCTTGAATATCAGATCGAGCTTGAATATCAGATTGAACCCGGACACAATGAAGCTTGACACGTTCTTTACGACTCAAAGCGTCAGCCACGACATTCGCCTTACCAGGATGGTAGCGAATTTCGCAGTCATAGTCGTTTAGAAGTTCAACCTAACATCTTTGCCTCATGTTGAGTTCTTTCTGATTGAAGATATGCTGGAGACTTTTGTGGTCAGTGAAAACCACACATTTTGTACCATACAAATAGTGTCTCCAGATCTTAAGAGCGAAGACAAATGCACCCAACTCAAGATCATGAGTGGTGTAGTTTTTCTCATTCACCTTTACCTGCCTCGATGCATATGCTATGACTTTGTTCCTTTCCATCAGAACACAGCCAAGTCCCAAATTTGATGCATCGCAGTACACGACAAAATCATCATTGCCTTCGGGCAAAGATAGGATAGGCGCATCACAAAGCTTCTGCTTCAAGGTCTGAAACGCTTCTTCTTGATTAGAACCCCATTCGAAGGGCTTATTCTTTTGAGTTAGAGCAGTTAGGGGGACTGCAATCTTTGAGAAACTTTCGATGAAGCGGCGGTAATAACCCGCGAGACCAAGAAAAGAACGAACCTCAGTTGGAGTAGTAGGCGTATCCCAATCCTTAATCGCACTGATCTTGGAGGGATCTACATGAATACCTTGTTCGTTGACGATATGACCCAAAAATTGAACTTCCTTAAGCCAAAATTCGCACTTGGAGAATTTGGCGAAAAGTTGCTCTTTCTTTAGGAGTTCCAGAGTAAGACGAAGATGTTGCTCATGATCAGCTTGCGTCTTAGAGTATATCAAAATGTCATCAATAAAAACGATGATGAACTTATCTAAATAAGGCTTGCAAACCCTATTCATCAAGTCCATGAAAACAGCAGGAGCATTAGTCAACCCGAATGGCATAACTGTGAACTCATAATGCCCATAACGAGTGCGGAACGCTGTCTTGGGAATATCTTCTTTATGCACACGAAGTTGATGATACCCAGAACGCAGATCAATCTTTGAAAAATAAGAAGCGCCCTGTAACTGATCAAAGAGATCATCAATGCGGGGTAGGGGATATCGATTCTTGATGGTAAGCTTGTTAAGCTCACGGTAATCGATGCACATTCTGAAAGATCCATCCTTCTTCTTAACAAAAAGAATGGGAGCACCCCAAGGTGAAAAACTAGGACGAATAAAACCTTTATCAGAAAGTTCCTAAAGCTGCTTAGACAACTCTTGCATCTCAGACGGTGCAAGACGATATGGAGATCTGGCAATAGGATTTGCACCAGGTACAAGATCAATACGGAACTCGACTTGGCGCGCTGTGGGTAATCCACGTAACTCCTCAGGAAATAGCTCTGGATAATCCCGAACGACAGGAATATCTTGAATTGACTTACATTTGCCTTTATCTGCTGTAACGTGTGCCAATACATAATTCTTTCACAGATACTTCCGAGCTTGAGTACAAGACATGAGCTTGAGACTACTAGCAGGCTTCTCACCATGAACCTGTAGGATCTCACCAGATGAAAGCGACACACGTACGATCTTCTCAAAACAAACTACCTCTGTGTGATGCTTGGCTAACCAATCCATACCCACAATAATGTCGAAGCTCCCAAGTTGCATTGGCGTGAGGTCAATGGGAAAAAGATGGTTGTTAAGGTTCAATTGGAAATTGCGAAGAACAGAATCAAGAACAACGGGATCACCACTAGCAACTTCTACTGTCAAAGGCTTACCTAGTTTCGTTTTAGACACGCGAAGCAATGGCTCAAAAGATAACGACACAAAACTCTTATCGGCACCAGAATCAAAAAGGACAGATGCGGGTTGATTATTAACAAAGAACATACCGTTAACCACTTCATTGTCTGCTTGCGCCTCTTGTGCATTCATGTTGAAGACTCGACCTCGAGCCTGAGCCTGAGCTGGATTCGCATTCACCAATCTTGGACATTGATTACGGTAGTGGGTCAGATCCCCACAGTTATAACAAGAACCTGGTGGGTAGTGAGGTCGTGCAGCTTGACCTTGTTGCTGAGCAAGAGGCTGAGCAACTTGTTGAGCCGGGTTATGAGCTGCCCGATTCTGATTGGCAGGAATGCGGCAGGTGGCAGCAAGATGACCAGGTCTTCCACTGTTGGTGCATTGATGACACTGGAGGTGCGGTTGATGATGACCGTTACATCTGTTGCACAAAGGTGCATTGCCAAGATAAGGTTTCTTGGCAAGTGGTTGCGCAGGCTGATTTGGTGCAGCTTGTGCAGTTACGACGAAATTTTGCGAAGCCTTACGCTTCCTAGAACCCTTCGAGGAACCAGAATCCTTACCCTTCTTGTTTTTACCTTTCTTGCTATCCTCTTTGTCAGACGACTGCTTCTTACCCTTGTCACCCTTTCTATGCAACTTACCCTTCCGAACCTGCGACTCAGTCAATGTCGCAGATAGCTCGATTGCCTGACGGACTGTGGTAGGGTTACTACCAGTAACGATGTCTTGTATGGAGTTAGGTAGGCCATCGATATACCTCTCGATAGCCTTCTCGAGTGGGGTAACCATTGTTGGGCATAACAAACTCAGCTCCTCATACCTATCAGTATACGCCCGGTGCTCGCCACTATCCTGTTTCAGATCATCAAACTCCCTTTCTAAAGCTCGCAGCTCATGACGAGGACAAAACTCCCTCATCATAAGAGTCATAAGTTCAGCCCATGTTTGTGCTAAAGCAACCTCAGCACCACGGTCTCTCATAACCCCGTTCCACCATGAGAGAGCCCTCTTCTGAAACACACTGGAAGCAAACTCGACTTTGCGATTATCAGGACACTGAACGTGACGGAAAGTATTCTCAATGCTCTCGAACCATTGAAGAAGCCCAGTTGCTCCCTCAGAACCACTAAACTTGAGTGGTTTAGCCGAGTTAAAACTCTTGAAATTGCATGGAGCATTATTGTTGTTGTTGGCTTGGTTCCATTGAGCAATAAGATTTGGGAACGCATCAGCCATTTGCTACGCGATGATTTCTGCCAGTTCGGCATTTGGTAGCGGATTTTCGTGTCGAGGAGGCATTCTAAAAGAGGGAACATGAAAGGAACGAGTGAGATGATTAGATGAAAAGAATGAGATGAAACAAAATCAACAAAGGCAAAGATGGTGGTCATTTTTCCATATCACAAAGGAAACAAACGACTCACAGTGACTAATCAAAGTACATGGGTCAAAAATAATGTATCGCGAAGACATGCTCGCCTATAAGCGAACACTCACCCCAAGAATTCCCAGGTAAGAGTGACTGGTCCGATTATGTGGATTTGTATGAACACTCTAGCCTTAGACAGAAAACCCAGGGTACAGGCATTCACTCTTCCAGTTTGCACGTGTTCACACTATTTAGAACCCAAAACTTTGACGAGATTTTAAAAATTTGGAAGGCACAAGGCCAAAAGAATAATTCAAAAATGGATGAAAAAATTTCAAAATCATTTTGAAAAATCAAAAAGTTCAAAACCATATAATAAATCATTTAAAAACAGATGATAAATTTTCAAAAATCGTTTTAGAAAATTGGGTTCTCATTTTGGTGATCACCTAAGGATAGGTGAAGTGCATGTTTTAAAATCTAAACACAAGACAACTTGTGTTGGGGTCCTAGAAAGGTTATAGTCTACGTCAAAGCATTACTAATAACCTAATTCCCTATAACCATTGGCTCTGATACCAACTCTTCTGTCACACCCCGACCACGTAAAACATCAAATCGTGGCGGAAACTTCGGGGAGTGTTGTAACAGAATTATTGTTCCATAACCATGGTAATTAAAATTACATTTTATTCAACAACCAAAGGTGGAATACATTGTTTCAAAACAAGAACCAAAGAGTACACAACATAATTAAACTAAGTCTATCTTTATTTTAAGTCTCTAAGGCACAGGTCCGCCCTAGTGTCACGATTATCATCCTAAGCGACAGCTCCTGAAAACACATGTGAAAATAGGTACGTCAGCATAAAAATGCCTATGAGATACATAGGTTTTATGAAAATAGGATTCATGACTTGAGTTTAAAGAAATGTTTAATAAAAATTTAGTCATGAACCTTGTTAATTTTTTTGTTTTATAAATCATTTGAAAAACGATAGCAAAATCAGATGATATGTATATATAAAAGAATAATGTATGGTTAAATGAATAACCAAGTAAAATGAGTTTGTATAAATTGAGTTATTTGTAAAACAATGTTTAAGTGAAAATATGTTGTAAATGTAATATGTATAACTGAAATGGTTTAAATAACGCTACGATATGTAATATCATACAAACACTTATATATAGGAAGTACCAGCGGCGTATCCACCATGCTTGTATCATATTACACATGCTTCGTTATTTAAGTCACTCAAACCAACCAACAATGTAAAATATCCATGTTTAATCCAATAGTCAAATGTCATAGTATAACCCAAGTTAAATATAAATCTTGTAATGTGTAAACAAAAGTTATGTATGGTAAGTAAAATGAGACTACTTAAACCACAAGTAAAAATGTACAAAACAAAGTATTTTGAATAAACCAAAAGTTATGTTTTGTAAAATAAATGCATGTTTTACTGATACAAACATTTATGCGGTAAGTTAACGCATACATTCAAGCCTTGAGACAGACGGATAACCCAAAGTAAAGGTTATCAAAAGAAATGTTTTTGGATTCAGTCATTCCTTACATCCAAACAAACCCAGGATGTCAGGAACGGGATTTGTCAAGTCCTATGGTACCATTACTTACTACCAAGCGGCGTATGTCACACCCTGGCTTTGCGGAAGCGTGGTTAATTTTGGTGTGACTTCTTAATACCATAGCTTAACCATAACAAAGCTATATGAAATAAAATCATGCAAGATCATCCATTTGATTAAGTTTTAAAACCAGAGTAACATACCATTGTCTTAGAGACTTACAACATCGTAACATAAAACATTGTCTTTAAAAAACATAACCATTAACATGAAATAAACGCAGTTTAAGATTTGTGACTCGTCCAGGAAAAAGTCACATTTCCTAAACCCGGATGACCTCGGAACCCATATGCAGCGGGAAAACATAACATACCGCGCGAGATCTTTAATTTCCTGAAATACATGTGAGTTGAAAAATCAACAATAATGTTGAGCGAGTTCATGTGTAAGTGAGTAAGTAAACCTTTGTGAGTATAAAAATAGTCTTGGTATGTAGCAAATAAGGGAATTGAGATCCCCAATGGTTTGCAAGGCCACTGATATATGTGAAGTGCAAATAGGGAGACTCAAACCTAGCAGATTTCGCCACGGCATTAGTATGTGGACAAAGTCACCCCAAGGTCCGTTTCTAGTTTGGCCTGGGGCTGGGCTCGCTACACCCAGATAGATCTACCGCTCCTGTCCCTCGGTCCTGCCATGAGGACTAATGGCCTCATGTTGCTCCTACCCACTCACATGATCTAAGTAGTAAACCTCCTTACGCTAATCATACCATGTATAAAGTACTTGTAATCAAAGTAACATGTATTTCACCCCCGCAGTTAAGAAAACTGAAAACAATTAGAGAAAAGGGGGACATGAACTCACAGTGGTGCGTCTCTACCAAGTATGCCTCCAAATCAATCAGCTGTATGACGACCTACACGTGCTAACTCTATTAGACGGATGGCCGTGCCTTAGCTTTATGGTTTAAGCTTTTGGGAAATAGTTAGGCAACTATTTCGTGTTTACATTCTGTATACTTGGTAGTTATTCTCCTTCCCAAGGATGGGGGATTTAATACATGTGTGTTCGTAACATTCGGATTTCACTATTAAGTCTCACTTAATATATTTTATTTCCAACTTCAAAACATAAATATTCTTCCCAAAAATATTATATTTTAATACATGTGATTTTCCCAAAATAATACTTAGTAATATTATTTTTACTCTAAAAATAATATTTACGTAGTTCACAAAATAATCATAAACACTTATACAAGTGATGTTGTGATAAATATATACTAAATACATTTATGTATCACGTTCTATTTTGTGAAATCCCACCTCCGGTATCTTGTAAATAAGTTGTGGCGAAATCTATAATTTGAAAGCAAGTCAAAATGTATTTCTAATACTCATAGTGAAAATATTTCTAAGTGTTAGGTTTTTGAGAAAATTTCGCCAGAGTTTCCTCTGTAATTGGAGGTGGCCACGCTTTCAAGCGTATCATTTTCTTTTACAAATCAAATCAACCATTTTTGTCATTCAATCCAAAACAATGTTCAAACCACAAACTAGTCAAAATATGTATATAAATCGCATAAATCTCATGAACTTGTGATTTATTCAAACTATGAAGTAAATCCCATTACTTTTAGTGGATCTTTATATAAAACAATCCGATTTTGTAAAAACCTCGTTTTTAAAGAAATTCCATCTTTACAACTTCTCGTCATCTTTTTCAAAAATAGTTATTTTGTCGAAACTTTGTGTTACACAAGTGTTTACACAATTGTGTGTCCTAAAAACCATTCTTGTTAGTGTAAGATCCGTCTTTTAAAAATATGTTTTCTCTTGACACGTGGTCCTTTAAAAATACCGCTTGTAGATACGTAGATCTACTAGTTTTAAACACTATTGTACAAACTAAAACACTTTTACACAAGTTCATGATTCTTGTGTGGTAGAGTTTCATCTTCTAACCCTTGTTATACTTAAACAAGCTTTATGTCACAATCCAAGATCATGACTAAACCGGGTTAAATGATGATCCGAGCTACCACAACATAGATCGGGTCCAAATAATCACATAAATCAAATACTACATGATTTACACAACATATGAGCTTTTAACCACCATTTTTAGTGTTTTAAGTAGACTTTTATGCTTCATCTTGTAAGTTAACGAGTTTTAACCGTTACACATCGTATTAACCACTTTAGAATAGTTCAAGAAGGTGATTTAAGTAACATACCACTAGCTCGAGGCTAGGGAAGAATCTATGCGAAAAACGCGTGGATAAAAGCAAAGTAGAGAGGTCCTTCGCCTTCCGTTTGCACCAAGACTCCTTATATGCGACCCTTAACACTTGTAGATGATTGGAATGGCATGTAACAAACTCGAAAATGATGGATGGGGGTGGGGTGTGTTCGGCCGAGAGTTGTAGAGAGGGAGAGAGAGCTTGAGTGGTGAGTTGTGTAAAGTGAAAGATCAAGTGTGTTTAGTGGTGATCTTATAGACAATGTCATGTTCAATTAACCAAAGGTCCATATGTATGCAGGATATTAAACATATGGGATTAAAATAATCACAAGGGTACAAGGTATGTCTCCTCTAGTTGGGGCCGGTTAGAGAGGGGGGGTCTAGTTCGAAACCAACTAGATAGTTAGGCACATAGTTAGGTTAATATAGTTAAGTTTAGGGATTAACCTGGTTAGTAGTGTGCCATGCGTTACAATGGGTGTTAGGGTATTCAGGGACCCTAACTGGCTCAGAAAAAGATAAATAATGAAAATAACAATATTTTCATGTTTTGGGTATAGTCCGGTTGTTCGGTTGGATAGTAATCCGTTAAAGTTCTTAACAAAGCTTTAAAGTGTCGTTAATACCCCTTTTAGTGACACAACTCATTTCTGACACTTTGGAAAGTGTCTAGTAATATTTTTCTCAAGTTTTGGCACTTTATTAGTTAGCTAAAAGCTGAATTATTATGTAAAGTGCTGAATTTTTGTGCTTAGAGCACGTTTTAGGCACATCCAGTCATTGGAACTTATTCCTAGAGACGCAGTTCTACAACCCTTATATCCCTACACTCACCACTAGTGTAGCAAAATATTTCTGGCTCATACAGGCCTTAGAGGCAGTGTTTGCCTGATGCTGGCTTTATCAGCATGTTCAATAGGTTATCCGTTATAGTGCTACTGTGCTTTTTGTGCATCATGTTTGTCACTAAGGTTCAGCATGTAAATAATGTAGTGACAGCAAGTAAAGTATGATGCAAGTAAGTACATGTATCAGTATTCAAGTAGCAGTTTATTCACAAGTTCAAGCAAGCACAGTAATTAAGCAGTAATTAATTATTAATTAAGTCGTACGGATACCTGGTTTAGTGAGGGTTGTCACAGCGTAGCTAAAGTTAATGAATGTAGTTTTGTCCCGTTGTACAAACCAAATGTCATACCAATAACAAACATGTAATGAAAGTAATGTACTAAGTATGTTAAGTTAACATACAAAGCAGAAAAGTCATGTAAACCAATGTGCTATCATGCCAAGTAAACATACATAGCAGAAAAGTCATGTAAATCAATGTGCTAAATATACAAAGTTAACATACAAAGCAGAAAATGTAATGTAAAACAATGTGCTATCATGTCAAGTAAACATACATAGCAAAAGATGATGAAATGTAAAAGAATGTGCTAAATATGCTAAGTAAACATACATAGCAAAAGAAAATGAAATCATGTACTAATAGTGTACTAATGAACATAACAAGTATATGATATGAAAACATGGAAAGCACGAAAGTAACAAGTAGGCACATGTGTTTCACCCCAAAATGTTTGGAAAACAGTAAAAGAGGGGTCTATGTACTCACTTGAGATTGCTTAGAAGTCCTAGGCTAACCACCAAGCAATGCTAGAAGATCACGGAATCAAACGGCACCTAATATAGGTAACTATATTAATAAACGGACCTATTCGGAGGATCGGGTAGCATGAGGGTTCGTAAACCAAATGAGTATAGGGACTCATGTAATATGGTTTAACAAAGCCTATATACTAAAACGAAACTTATCCTATGTGCTTTTGACCCGTTACGACCCGGTTAGGTAGCTTATGCTACTTTAACACGTCGTTCGCGTAAAACGCGTGTGGAACGCCTAACTAGTCCTATGACAAGTAAGATATGCCTTAACATGTCTAATATTGTTGCTAAATCAGTTTAGATGTCAAAATTTGGGTTACATATGCTTAAAATGAATTTTGGTGCAAAAAGGGTATTTTGGTAATTTTCCTAAGGCATAAGAACTACTTATCATACAACTACTTAAACGACGTGACCATAAGGTATAACCTCAGAAGGTTATTCCCTATACAACTATTGTCACCTAAAGTGTTTGGTCGGATCCTAATGATCGACCAAATGGGTCGGGTTCGAAAGCATAAGCGATTGTTTAGAACGCTTACCTTTACGACCTTAGACAAGCACAAATCTAAAAGTGACGAGCTAAACTTGCTAAAACATGTTTAGTTAAGTTAGAAAGCAGGTTTTGGTATCAAAATAAATGGTTTTGATAACCAATAGTATTTTGGTTACAAAATACGCACAAATACGCATTTTGGCCGAAACTACGACTCGTCACTGAGCCTAGATAACGTGGTAATCAGTAGGTATAGTCACTAGGGACTATAACCATCGTGATTACGCTCACGTTATGAAGTTCAAACGAACTTCACATTGACCATAAACTGGTCAATGCAGAAAGTCAAACGCAGTTTGACTTTCAAGCTAAAAACGCATAAAAAGAACGAAGGAACACTTTCAAAGGGTCCCCGCAAGATTTGATCCGATTTTCTCTCAGGTCGGAAGCATATACTTCCACTTAGAGAGCATAAATTAGATTTAAATTGTGGGTTGCAAGTGAACTATGGAGGGGTATTTATAGTTTTCGTAGAACCGTTAGGATCATTTCTTGAAAACCGAGCCTTAATCTCAGCCGTACACCTTGTGCCCACAGATTTAGAAAATCATGGGAGTTCATAGAAATGTTTAAAACCAGGTGCAAAGGTTGGATCAAGCTGGAATCAACATTCTGCTGATCCGGGGAAGCCTTACGGACCGTATGGTCCTCCCCTTACGGACCGTATGCTGGTTTGCAGACCAGCAACTTTCAAAGTTGATAGTTTTGGTCCCTGTGGGCGTATGGTCGTGTTTTGGCACTTCTAACACCCGTCAAACCCATTTTTAAGCTCCCTAAGGATGTTAAAGCATAGGGATCATGAAACATGCTCAAAAATATGTCGGATGTCAGTTCGTTTGACCGTACGATTGTGTTGTTCGGTTAATTACGACGGAATTCTTAAAAACGCAAAAACGATCCAAATTAAGCGACGAATGTATTTTTCTTATGCCAAACATTAAAATAAAATATTTTAATGTTTACATAAATTTTTGGATGTCCGGATGTATTCAGAACGTAAGTTATGCGCGAAAATGCAAAGTTATGCACTTTTTGACGCTTTTAGTCCCTGAATGAGCATAAAGTTTAGTTTAGCACACCGAACCCCTCAAAGCCTATTTCTAAGCTATGTAAAGGATTTTTAGGGTGTGTTTAACTTATGATCAAGTTCTGGAATGTCCGTTACAGTTCAAATTGGCATACTTTCATAGTTTGTCGAATTTAGTCCCTGTTAAGCGAATAGACTAGATTTTTGCCATACCAAAGCCTTCAAAACTTATTTCTAAGTTATGCAAAGGTTATTTAAGGTATGTTAAGCATATGTTGATGTTTTGGAGTATATTTCGTGTTAAACTGATTACGTTTACGCACCAGTTTGCGTATAATTCTCCAGAAAGCGATATAGAGTTTGAAATTGATTAAAAGTCAAAACATGAAAAGTATCAAACATAAACAAACAAACATTGGGATCAAATAACTTTATTTCATTGATAACTGAACTGTTTACAATGATTACAAGCACATATGTCACAAGTGGAGGCAAAGAGGTTGATGGTGGAGCCGGTGGTGGTGACACTGCAGGTGGTGATGCCGCAACAGTGGGCAATGAAGGATGTTGATGCTTAGGCCTGAGCCCACCTTTATAATGCTTCTTGTTGGTGTTGTTTGAATAACAATCAGTCTGTAATAACTCTAAACAATAGTCTTTAGGTTAAGGATCCCTGATACTTTGAACAATTAGGGGGGGGGGTGATAAAGGTGGATGGATCCTCTGTCTTTGGGGATGAAGCCTTTATTGCCCCTCCTTTTTATTTCCTACATAGACATTAACAACTGATAACACCTAAATTCAGCCTGGGTGGATGGTCCACGTATTGTTGGTGAAGCCCGGGCTGACGGTTTTGGTAATTATGGTGGTGTTTAATAAAACTAAGCTTTCAACTATTCCTTGTGTTAATTGTTTAATCTTATTTAATATGTATGGTTTTCAAAAATGAGTATACTATTTGAAAAAATTAGGTTGTCGTGTGAATATGTAAGAATCATTAATCCTTATCTATAAAAGCTTATATTGAAATTAGCTAATAATAGAAACAAGTTAAACATAAGACATACCATAGAATCCAAGTTAGGATTAAACACCTTAGATCATTATTACATGGTAGATAAATTATGTATAAAAATACATATCTCTAGGATCCTTAATCCTCCCAAAAGGATCTGTAAGCCTTCTCTATAATGTTCCTATAACCTGTTAAAAACAACTTGGGACTAAGCCAAACAAACTGGGGACAAGCCCATAACAACTGGGGACTAGCCCAAAGATACTGGGAACAAGCCCAAACATACTAGGGACACGCCAGTAACAACTGGGGACGAGTGACGTGGGTGATTGTAAGTTACCAAGATTTTGTATTATATATATTTTAAGCACTTTTTACTCGTGATCAATCTTAAAATTTATAAAACACGATACAATACTATCACTCTACACACGTTAGGGCAAGTGCACCCATCTAGACGTAGTATAGTGATGGTAAGATACCAAGATTTTCCAAGGACACAAGAGGCCCCATGCCCTCCTGGCACAGCCCCCACCCAAAACTCTGGTACGACCACGTGGTCTTCTATTCTCTCCCTTCATGAACTGCAGATGTCAGATCTTTGTACTGACACGCCCCGTGTTAAAAGAGCACGGCCCTGTGGTGAATGTACTTGCTGTACTATCTCAGATTCTGCGAATCCTAAAGTTGAACACGACTCATGTTGACTTGGCACGACCCCGTGTTGGTTTGTCTTTTGTTGTTGTCTTTTTCTGTAGGGAATCTTGACTGGGCACGGCCTCGTGCCTAAGCTTCTATCTTTGTTATTTTTGTTGTTTTGGATGTGGATGGGGGTTCGGCAGGTTGTGTTGATCCTTCTTCTTTGTATTTTTGTTGGTTTCTACTGTTAATTTGTTTCTTTTATTCGTTTAAGCTCTTTTGATCCAATAAATTAAAAGTAAACAAAGAAACATGTTTTTTTCCAACATTAATACCGAAAAGGGTTGATTTTATGCTTTGTTTGATGTATTTTGTATGTTGCATTTTGCGCTCATCAAATACCCCCACACTTGAATCTTTGCTTATCCTCAAGCAAAACTTTATAATGTGCCTTACACACCCAAACGGAATTAGTAGAAGAGAAGTTTTGGGCTTATCTTTAGAGTGTCGGGAATCCAAGTTCTAAATTTATTTTCTTTTTATTTTGTTTACAGTCTTATTCATCATGACTTATATAAAACACATTTTAAGAAAAATTATTTGTTTTGGACATAACATGCCTTTATAAATTTTATTTAGTTATATACAAATTTACACACTTCTCAAGTGGTCACTTAACACTCGGCCAAAGTTGTTTAAGTGAAAGCGCTCGGACTTGGTGTGGAACTTACTCCTAGTATAGGCTTGACAAACAATCAAACCTCCTCCTTTTTGACGTTAATTCCTCATAAATATCAAGAGGCTTTTAAAATGGTAGGTTTTGGCTCGGGTAGGTGTTTTTAGGTAAAATGACGAAAAGCATAAAAAGTGTCGGTTTTTCCATTGCTTTGTAGCTTAGCAAAAAAAAAAGACTTTAGCTAATAATTTTTTTACCAAAGTTGAAACTAAGCCATACTTGTAATTTTATAACCGAACTTTTTACAAAAATAATGGGTGTAAATAAAAGTTTTGTGGATGTGGGTGGTTGTTTTTGCAAAAGTTTATATTTTTGCGGGTTTGGTTAAGGCTCAAAGGGGTTTAACTAAGGGGATATTTTTGGTAAAGTATGAAAAGAAAAACAAAGGTTTAGAATGAAAAATGGGTTTAGTCATAATGCGTCTATCATTTACTTACTTCGATTTATGTTGATAAGGATTGGGAACATATTGTTTTGGCAAGTTCTAGGTTTGTAAGATCAAATGGGCTATTCACACAAGAAAAGAAAAATTGAGCAATTAGTATAGATATGTATTCGTATGCTCAGTAAAGGCTCAAAACTCACTTTTTGTGGGAAAAAAAGGGGCATAGTGTAAAAATGTATATATACTCAAATTTTACAAAGATTTGTTATGTCCGTTTTTATAATTTTATTAATTGGTTCTTTTAATCACGACGCTGCCAGTTGTAAATTAGTAAAAACATAATTTTTAGAACTTATTTTTCCCAACTAAACCAAGATAAGTAATGAAATAAAAAAAAAGTTTAACGAAAAAGTTTTGGGTGATTAGTGGTTTTCCAAGACGAGTTTTGTGTAAGGCTTGTTTTTAGGACAAAAGATTCAAGGTTTTAACATCCCCCCTCCCACACTTAAATTACACATTGTTCTCAATGTGTCCAAAATAGGATTTGTTTGGATTAAATGTGCAAAAAGTGGGTAAAAATAACAATTTTATGGTTAATGGTCACTAGGCACGGGGGCGTGCCTTGTGGACACAGCCCCGTGGTCAAAGTGCCAGTAACAAAATGAAACATAAAACTTACCCTATGGTGGACACGGGGGCGTGCCTGGTGGGCACGGCTCGTGTCACCTTCTCTGGAGAGAAATATTTACATCAGACATGTGGGCACGACGGCATGCCTGCTGAGCATGGCCCCGTGGTAAATGTCTGTGATAGTTAAGAATTCGGGTTTCGTTGCTTGGCTTCTGTTTTCTGGACTTGGGGACCACTATGCTTAGTGTGTCCAAGCCTCCCAGGGTACCTGTAAGTTGTAGTTGTAAGACCCTAGCACGTTTTAATTGAAAAGACGCAACAGAAATATGAACCATAAAACTTCTTTCTTTATATACGTTCTAAGATGTTTGAAAACCATTTAATATGACTCTTTTACATGCATTACATCCTTACTTCTTATTAAATACACAAATTGTTACTTACATTTTCAACTAAGCGACCATACTCTCATACAATCCACATTTGGGTTCGATCTTCAACCGCTTACACCTCATGATGATGATCCATGTAACCTACAGTCACCGTACACATCTACATCATTAAAATCGGTGACAACGTACATAATCTAAAACATATATAATTTAAAGGACATGACGCATTCTTCCAACGTGTGATAATCCATTCGATTATCCTTCTGAATTCAATCCTTACACCCCGGCAACGAACCTTCAAAGGCTAACAATAACTTCCCTGCACCTTCATTCCATTCTCAAAAGTAACATGATTCGTACCGTTAATACTCATACGTATTATAAGCCACGTACACACATTTACAAGTCCCATTCATTCATATATATTAAATTCTAATATGTGCGTACATAGTGTTCTATCCAACTTTTACCTACATCTTACAATCTAACACATTCAAGATACAATTCCTAGCCACAAAATTCAAACATAAAATTCCGCACAAACAAACCTATGTACGTATTCATTCTTAATCATGCTTGTCTATAGTTTCCTGCTACCAACACTTTACCAAAGAGTGCACATTACTGAAATGTACACCTCACTAATACGTGCACTATACCGAAGTGTGCACTTTACTAAACTAGTGCACATTTGAATGAAGTAGTGCACACTTTACTGAAGTGGTGCACACTTTACCGAATAAGTGCACTTTAATGAAATAGTGCACATTTTACTGAAATAGTGCACACTTTACAAAAGTTGTGCACATTTTTCTAAAATAGTGCACACTTTACTAAAATAGTGCACACTTTATTGAAATAGTGCATGCTTTACTGAACTAGTGCACATTACTGAAATGGTGCACATTTTACTGAAATAGTGCACACTTTACTAAAATAGTGCATACTTTACTAAACTAGTGCACATTACTGAAATGGTGCACATTTTATTTAAATAGTGCACACTTTACTGAAATAGTGCACACTTTATTGAAGTAGTGCATACTTACTGAACTAGTGCACTTTACTGAAATAGTGCACATTTTACTGAAATAGTGCACACTTTACTAAACTAGTGCACTTTATTTAACTAGTACACACTTTACTGAACTAGTGCACACTTTACTGAAGTAGTGCATACTTTATTGAACTAGTGCACTTTACTGAAGAACTAGTACGCAGTTTACGGAATTAATGCACTTTACAGAACAAGTGCACACTTTACTAAACTAGTGTGCACTAGACTGAACTAGTGCACACTTTACTAAAGTGTGCACTTTGCTTTTCAATCATGACTAAACTACATATGGTCCAATACGACCTCACTTACCTTGATCCTACCATTACTTACCACCATTTTTCTGATTCCCATTCTTCTTACTTTCAAGAATTCGTTACATAATAAGAAATTAAGTTCGGGAATCACTTACCTTAAGCATTCTTGTCTCTGCTTGCTTCCTCGCCTCCTTTTGACTCGTTAGCCTTCAATGCTTGAGTCCGTGCCAACGTGGTTCCTATCCTTTCATGTCACCACATCCATATTCTTCATTAGCATACAAACCCATACTTATCGTCAATCATCTCCAATTCATACTTTACATTAGACTTTCATTAATCATTTTTAACAACATAAGGTATAGATCAACAATCAAATCTTTTCAAGCTCGTATAATTCTACATGTCATCATACACAACACATAATGATATAACATGTACCGTATGATTCTCAAGTCTTACATTTTTGTTAGGAAGCCTACCATACTATTCTCACCTTCGTTGACTTTCTAGAAAGTCAACTATCAAACATACAAGTTTTCATCCTTTAACCATACATTTACGTTGATAAAGTTAACCATACTAATAACACTACATGCATTTCATACTCATGTTCTAGGACACACATACGGGCATATAATTTCTTACACGCACACATATACGTAATACATCTCATTCATACTAGCATTTTCATGTCTCTACAACTAACACTATAACACATATTAGCTAAACCAATATCATTCCAATATTACTCCTTTCTACAAATCTCATATGCTTCACATTTATTGTACATTTAATCCATAATTTCAATTAAGAAATTAGTCAAACATATGGTGAACATTATACCACTCCAACATAGAGTACAACCTTCTAATGCACACTTTTTACCAAATCATATAATCAACCTAAAATCATACATGTATTCCATCTAAAATATATTTCTCATGTTCCATTACCACTTAAAACATGACATTCTCATGTTATACATTTTCATCCTTTACTTGCATTTGATCTCTTCTAGCAATTTCACCTAGACATTCCACCGAACACTTAGTGTGCATACCACTATTCAAGCATAATGTACAAGTCTATCATGCTTCACTTACTACTTCATGATTTCATTCATCAACACCACTAAACATCAAGTAAACTCATATCATGTTCAATTTATCTAACAAGAATCCATCATATACCACATTATACACCAAAATTACACAAGAATTGAACATAGATAATTCATTCATAACACCATCCTTACCACTACAAGTGGGCTTTATAACAAAACATCAAATTACTTAAAGTCTTGCATAATCCATGTCCTATAAAGTCATTCTAACATATATTCATGCTTAATTTCATACAAATTCATGGATTGATCATAACCCACTTCATGCAAAACCACCTAATTGAATTCTACAACTTACCACATGTCTATTAAAGCTAGATCTTGAAGGATCTTCATTCATGCATTGATTTTAGCTTTAAATGCTTCTTCAATTGCCTTGATTTAGAGAGTCGTGGGGAGAACTTCCTTTTCTTCTTTCTGTGCATATGTATATGTCGACATATACATATTCCCCACATTAAAAAGCTGAATTTTTATAAAGTTTATCCCAAATGCCACTTTTAGTACCTCTAACTAGGTTTTTGGTTATTTGAACTCAATACTCCCATTTCCAACCATCCAACCTTTATGTTAATAACTAAGTTACATAACTTAGTTATTTTATCTCGTAACGTAAAGTAAGAAAACATTTTATTAATTTCAATTTCGGTTTTTGGGGCGTTAAAATAGTCCTACCATAATACAATAATCCAACTCAACATGACAAGTTCCTTAATTATGAGCATTTAAGTTGTTCAACCATCAACACACAAAAAGAAAAGAAAATTGCAGGAAAGTAAATTGTTTGGAGAAACAAATTGTTCATCAGGACGCAACCCAGAAAATATGAAATTGTTCAAAGGTCAAAGAGAGATAACCTGAAGGATAGCTTTGTCGCCCACCACCACCATTGCCTAATCCAAATCCATCTCCTCGCCTTCCTCCTCCCCTTCCTCCTCATCTTGATACGCCATGTGCTCCCGGATGTATGTGATATCATTTTGCATGCTAACGATGTTGCGCTCCATGCTTCCAATCCGGCTGCTTGAGCTTTGTCCCAAGCTATAGGCGTTCTTTGACACTTGGAGTGTTTCCTGCATAATATTATATAAATTGTGGAGGTTAGGAAATTCTCCTCCGTCTTGAGAGGATGATCCTGGGAAGGACCCGGAGTGTCGAGGATGGTCGGGGTTATATTCGATTGTAAGGACCTCATCCAGGTCATTTGGGTTCTAAACCCGGCCACGTGCATCCTTGAAGCTCATGAGGCCATTGTTGCAATCGATGATGAGGGTCAAGCTTCGGCATAAGGCAAGGTCGGCCCGTGTCACGCCCACACCTTTGTGGAATCCACTCAGAGTGCGCCTAATGTAGTACATGAATAGCTTGGCGATCCATCCTCTGAAGAATATCGGTGTTCGGGCGTCGGCGATGGCATTAATGGCCATGTTCCTTAACAACATGTGGGCGACATCAATGGGTTGGTGATTCACGATGCAATATAGGCAAGTAAGCTAGCGAAGGTTCACCACCCCACCACTATCCTTCTTTTGGCACAAAGAGCCGCTAATGACCCAATGAATGTATCGGATTAGAGGGTCCTTATCTGTGTGCTCTTTGTAGAACTCGAATTATAGTGGCCTTCTCCGATCAGTGCCCATGCAGCTTGTCTCAGGTTATCTGGGAGTTCACGGACAACTTCCATGAAGTTTGGCCCGGCTATGTCTTCTTCAGTGTATAGCCCAATATTCACGCCGAACTAGGCCACGGAAATATAATACCATTCTCCCCCACACCTAAACTGAACTACATCAGAGTCAAACAGATCCTGCTCATTCTTGTTGAAAGTAAGTGTACTTAAGAAATCCATATTGTATTAATGGACTGACTTGAGCCGGGTCTCTAAAATGATACGGAGTGGGTCAGAAATCAGAGTGTCGTGTCTCTCTCTTTGTCTTACAGTCTCAAGCGTATTATAACAAACTTGTCTTGGGGGTTCATTGTGCCTTGCTTGTAATACTTCAAACTGATTCTGATAATCAAGTTCAGAAGTTTTGAATCGCAGGAACTTGTGTGGTGCCATTCCTGCAATAATGAACCAGTAAGACAATTGGCGTGTTAAAAATTATGCAAAAATTGAAATCAGGGGGTCTGGACTCGGCCCCGTGCTCTCTGGGCACGACTTCTTGTCCGAATTCTGGTGGTACCCACGGCCCCGTGGTCAGTGGCCATGACCCCGTGTTGAACCTTCTGTTAATCCGAAGATCAAACCCCAAGCATCAAATTTACAAAAAACGCTTGTTTACCCTTTAGATTTTAACTTTTTCGGTTATGAATGAGGGTTTATGAATAACTGCTTGAACAATCTGATTTTTTTGACAGTGTTAAGTTATTTACTTCTCAAAACACTTCTACTAACTACTAGTTACAAGATCTAAGTAAAAATTAGGGATTGGCAAGGGTCTAGTTCAAGAACCCTAGATTTTTCCCAAATTTTTGATGTTATACTACATGCAAAGTGCTAATCTAACTAAATATGATGTTAGAATCATACCTCGTTGATGGATTTGGGAAGAAGATCGTTGAAAATTGGCGAAAAAAGGTAGGAACCGGCTGCTCTAGAGAAACGGGTCATGGTTTGTGTTGAAAAAGTGAAGAACATGGGTTATATACCCTGTCTGCAGATCTGCCACGACCCCGTGTGTAACGCCTGCGTTCCTATACTTTTACCTATTTGACACTTTTAGTCCCTAAACTATGTAATACTTGATACTTGGTGAAACTTATGATATGATTTTGATACTTGATGCTTGGAAACTATGAAACTATGAGACTATGATTCTATGATGCTATGAGACTATGATTCTAAGATACTATGAAACTATGATTCTATGATGCTATGAGACTATGATTTTAAGATACTATGAAACTATGATTCTATGATGCTATGAGACTATGATTCTAGAATACTTGATACATTGGTGCTTGACTCTTGAGGCTCATGAAACTTGAGACTTGGTTAAACGAGGGACTGGAGTCTTGTCACTGGCGGAAACTATGGAAACTATGGAAACTTTTGTGTTGATGATATAATCTAGTTATGTGAATCTATGACCCAATAATACGCAACGCAACGCTTAATCTAACTCGTGAAACAAATCAAAGGCGGGAACACGAAAAGGATAGGATTGGCCAAATGGCAATCTGATCGGATGACCAACCGATCGGATGGCCATTCGACCGAGTTGCCATCCGATCCGAGTGCACCGCCTTAACTCGCCTTCCACACTATAAATAGGCCTGTCAGATCACCGTTCTCACTGATGCGACAACCTCACTTGACCCAGACGCACACACTCCTCTTTTCTTCCATTTCTTGGCGATTTCGGTACGTTTTACACTAGATTCTTGTACATCTTTGATCTACACACTATTCTCTACAAGATTCTCCTTTGAAATCTCACTTTTCACCATGAAATCTATAAGATTTGAGCTCTTGAAGGTGACGTCATCATGGTGGTTTGTCCAAACTATGGTGTGATGTCATTTCTGCTAAGATCTAGCTCGGATATAAGGAATTTCATGTGTTTTACACTAAATCTTTACTAAATCTAGACTTCTAGCTAAAGCTTATGTTTATCTTCATCTTTTCTTAAAAAACTTTTACCTAAAACGGTGAGATCTGGAATCAAACGAACTGTAGACTTGATAAATAGTCTAGAGTTGGTTTGGAGAAGGATTATTGCCGGTGAAGATGAACAGAGTACGAATTTTGACATAAGCACCATCACGAACGGGTAACCGAACGGACTAGGTGATTCCCACCCGATCAGCTCGGCTGTGCATTGATTGGCTTAACGTTGTCTCAATGCGTACCATGTCGTCGTTGTTTAAACAGAAACTTAGAAACTTTACAAGTTAGGAACTGGACAAGGACAACCCGATCGAGTGGCAATCCGATCGGATAGCCATCCGATCGAACCGACATCCGATCAAGTGACACTTGCCTCTTACCCTTAACACTTGGATACTTGAATCTTTTGATCGTCGAATGGCAATCCGATCGGATAGCCATCCCATCGAACTGTCATCCGATCAAGTGTCATTACCATAAAAATTTTTGGAACTTTGAATCTTTGATCGTCGAATGGCTATCCGATCGAACTGCCATCCGATCAAAGTGAGAACGTGCTTTAGAACCTTCTAACACTTGGAATCTTTTTGAGACTTTGAATCTTTGAAAACTTAGAACTTTGGATCGAATAGCCATCCGTGCCCTCCCCACACAATAGTCATCCAAATCGAATGGCAATCCAATTGGATAGCCATCCGATCGAACAACCATCCGATCAAGATGACTGATCTGACACTTGGTTGAATCTCGTTATTCTGCCCGACTCTTATCTGGTGTAATCTAATCAGGCTAACTCTAAAGAGCTCCCTTTGATCCAATAACAGTTGATCTGTTAAGCAATCACTGTGAGTATACTCGATCTCTTTTTGTTTAAACTTTGGGATGTAATATGTATTCTACTAAACTATGATTCTTGAAACTTTTGGAAACTAAACTCTATCCTATGTGTATGTGAAACTTGTGATTCTTGTATTATATTTGTGCTATGTGGACGTTAAATCCAGGGTGTGTAGTTCCGCCTTAACAATAGTAGCGCTATAGGGGATGCACCTCCCCATTATTCTCGGGGGTATTGTTAGGAGGATTCTAGTTTTCCTTGAGACTTGGGAAAACAACAAAGCATCAGGATACTTGGGCTATCACTTGTTGGACTGCAAACACTAGCTTGGCTGAAACTATTTTTTTACATCTACATATGGATATGAATCTTTTAATCTAGTATGCTATTATTCAAACTTGTATACTCGCCGGTACATTTTGTACTGACCCTATTTTAATACATGTTGCAGGCTGACAGGATGCTAGGAATCTTGGAATCAAGCTAGGATGATGCTTAGAAACTCATCTAGATAAATAAGATTTGAACAATATTTGAGACTTGATGTACTATGATATTTGATGATGGTTGTGGGTTTTAGACAATGTGTGAATCAATCTAAATTATAATGAAACTATTTAGTGTTATGGAATCTCATGAGCAATCTGAACGCTTAGTGCTCGAAAGTAATGTGTTTTGCATCCTTTCCATAAATCTTGGTAGGCTAGCTTCAATTGCCCTTCCGACTTCCTCGGAAATATTTTCTTTCAACTCCTCGGTAGTGAGGGTTAGGACATTGTCACTAGCACCTCCTAATAACTTCTTACTGAAACATTAAAACAATTTGATAAATAATTTGTTCAATCACTCTCATGCCTTTACATGAGAATTCATACTCACTATTCGGCCAAGTATACAACTTTGCCTTAACCGTTTATACCAAGTGTACTTCCCGGGTTCGAGTACATTACTATACTCCTCCCATAGACAATAAATCACTATTCCTTCTAATCTTTTAATTTAAAATTTGCTTTAAATAAATTCTTACCGGATGTTGATCAAGCCTTGAACCGAACACATTTGTCTTTAACCTTAGCTCTGATTACCAACTTGTAACACTCTACTTTTATAAATATAAGGTCTTATCGACAAGATAAGACTAATCATTATAAATGTCAAACCAAAACATTTACATTATCCTTAGTTTAGTACTTACGAGTTTAACAATTGTTCAAAAACAACATTAGGATACATAAGTATTCCATCATTTACATAAGTCTTACTAATAACAAATAATAACAAAAGTTGCAGAACTAGATCTTGAATGTGTTCGGTTCAGAAGCATCGACTTGATCATCATCCACGTACTTGGAATACCTAAAAGCTGGAAATTTTGACAATTATTAGTATTAGAGTCCTTAGAAAATTTGCATAATCAAAACTACGCTAAAAAACGGATTCGATTAACTAAGATATGCAAAATTCAACAAAAGTGACTGGTTACGGTAGCCACTGGGCAACACTGGTCTACCGTAAGGCAGTAGAAAACTTCCGTAATAATTTATTCGCTACCGTAAGTTACGGTAGCTATCGTAACTTACGGTAGTTGCTGCATATTCTTCATATTTGCTGTTTTGACCCGTTTGTTCCAGTTTCGCACTTTTAAAACACCAAAACACAATACGGGATATTACTTCGTAACAAAGTGACCCATCTTTGGGTTCTTTATGTTCAACACTCACGCTCCCATTACCGGTTTGCGTGTTTAATACGTTACTACCCATCACCCGGGCTTATAGATTCCGGATAAGGTACTCCCGTTACCCGATTTGTACCTACCCTTAATGACTCGCTTGATTTGCCATTATGAAATTCATCATTCAAGCAAACCAAACCACTTAAATCTTCACATTCTAAATTACCAACAAATATCAATGACAAACTAATTTACAATAGAAATGAAGCGTTAGCCACATACCTTATTTCTTTTCCTTCAACCTTGCGTGTGCCCCGGCTTGACTCCCCGAAGCTTCACCCGAGTTGCCTATAATGTTCAACCCAATCGTTAATATCCCCTTTTTCTCAATTTCACAATATGCACATTTATCCATATCTCATTCACAAATTTACATCAACATCATCTGGGGAATTATTAAACTTAATATTTCATTCAAGCGGTTCGTCAAACACTTTATGTGCGTATTTTATCATTTGCCATGTCCCTCAAGTTATTGAAGATTTTAGCTAGCAAAACTCCTACTTAACAAATAGACATATATATATTATACCTTTTTTTATCAAATTTCTGATTGTTATGAATTCAAACATCATCATAAACTTCCAGATTTCATGAGTTCCGATCTTACACATCAAAACCCGTTTGTTCATACCCATGCATTCAACTAAATACCTAATCATGGCATTTGTTCTACTTATGTTTATCAATCTTGTTTAGAATCATTTAGAATTCACTATCTTTATCATAATTTCAACATAATTTTACCCCAATTGAGCATCATAGATTTCATCAAGAACCTAACACATAAACATACATCAAATTCTCAACATACCTAGTGAAGAGTGATGTTATAGACTCTAATTCAGCTTCATGCATTCAGGATTGTTTGATTTAGGGGCTGAATTTGGTGGAGTTGATCAAGAACTAGGGTTTGGTCCCTGTTTCTTTCCCCTGGTCGCGCACACACCCACACATTCATATGTGTGTGTATTTTTTATTTGTTTTGTTTTATTAATAACATGTTTTCCCTTTTTGCTAAATTCAAGTTATATGTATTAGTCTAATGTCAATTTACTAACTTCTTTCCATTTAATACTTGGTATTTTAACTATTAATTATTTTGGGGTGTTACAAGTATTCACGTTGATCACACACTTACTTTGTCCACTTACGATATGTCAGAACTCGGCCTATAGAGCCATTAGTAGTTCTGCTCACTGATGCTGTCGAGCCTACGCTTGAGATTCTTTCGCCCGTCGTTACGGAATCGTTTGTTCTGCTATTCGTGTTGCATGTTTTGCTACACCTGTTTCAAGTCTACACTCACCGTAGGAAGAGGACTCGACCCTCTGGAAAGATCGCATCGACTTCGAGAGTTGAGATAGCGTCCGCTTTGAAGAAGCAGAAAGGGATTTGGGTCAATCGCTCTCCCTGCGATCGTCAGTTCGTCACGTTACGCGGAGACTTGGAGACGACGAAGGGCATGATGAAGGACTTAGAGGGACAGATGAACTGTTATGATGAGCTAGAAGATATTTAGGAGGAAATTTCATATAGGCTTGTTGAGGGTGTTGATGTACACATGCTAAATTTTGATTAGTTTTCGTACTAAAAACAAGCTTTGAAAATTTCTGATATAAATATCAAATGGGTTCCTTTTGGTTAAAAATTGTTATCATTAATATGTGGATATTATACATGCGCAATGTTTGGTCCACTACCATTTAATGATTGAATTATTTTTGGTTATCGCCTTATGTGATTATTATTGTTGTAAATAATAGAAACGACGAAATGCCGCCAAAAGCGAGACAGGGTTCTGGATTATCTATTACCCCAAAAGAGTTGGTACAACTCATAGCTCAATACGTTAATACTGCCACGGAACAGTGCGATGCTAACCAAAATAATGGACAGGAATGTGGAGTGATGCTCATGGGCATGGTTTTGGTGGGACACAGATCGGAAACCCTTCAGGTGATATAATGATCGAAAAGTTTTAGTAGTTCCTGTGTTATGATATAATCAGAGCGTAATTCTGATTTTTCATTAACTTTGTGAACGGTACATAGATGTACACATAAAACACTCCAGGGTTGTAACCCAAGATCATTTATCGGTACCCTATGCAATGACGTGGCAACAGTATGCGTGATGTCGGGCCGTCACAGCGGATCTACCATTAAAATAATTCTGCATTCCGAACCTAGATCTGGTGAATTGGCGAAAGCGAAAGTCTGAGAGTTCGAGGAAAGATACCGATGAGAAGCGTGATGAGAAACGCAGTCCGGGGAAAGTGTATGTGGTTAACTCTAGAGGTTTGAGAAAGGATAATGCCGGGGATGGCAGGAGTAGTTTTGAGAAGAAGACTCACGAGGATGAGCGGAGAAAGTGCGCCAGATGTGGTCGGACTGGACATATGACTCGCAAGCGCTATGCTAAGAGTACGTTCGATGGAGTTACGCTCGAGGGATGCTACGAGTGTGGTGAGCAAGGACATTTCGAGAGAGATTGTCTGAAAATGAAGGGTCAGGATGCCAGAAGTAGAGCGTTCGAGCTAAACGCTGGGAAGGCACGAGACGATCTTGCTGTTGTTACCGGTATTCTTCAAATCAAAAACCAATCTATGTTCATACTTTTAATACCAAAGCTGACTTAAGTTTTGTTCGAGAAACTCTGAACCATTTCGTGTTCACCTACAAGTAAGCTGAGTATAAAGTGCCCGATAGAACTAGCAATTGGTAAGTTGAAAGAAACTAGTGAGGTTGTTTGCGATTGTAGTATTTAGTTAAGCGGTCGTAGTTCTAGAGTTGTTTTATTTCCAGTCGAGCTGGGGAGCTTTGACAAAGATGCAGGAATGGATTGATTTTTCGAGAATGAATTTGGGACTATCGCTGGAAGAAGCTAGCTGGAATATCTCGTCTTGTTGACGGTAGAAAGGTGGTAGTTGTTCGCGGAAATCGACCGATTTGAATGTTGAGTGTTGATAGTTGATAGTTGAGAGTTGTCAGTTTTGTAAGGATGCTCAGGTGGTTGCTAAAAGGGGCTATCCTGCATTCCTAGTTAACATGGTGGATACGAAAGCCGAATGTAGGGATACCGGAGAGATTCCTATTATTCGAAATTATCCAGAAGTTTTCCTAAAAAGACTTACCTGGATTTCCCCCTGCGAGACAGATCGAATTTCGGATTAATCTAGCACCCGGTGCTGCACCCGTTTGCAAAATATCCTTATAGATTAAGCACCGTTTGAGAATGATAGGGATGTCGAGTCAGTTTCAAGAGCTACTGGACAAGGGTTTCATTCGATCAAGCTTTTCGTTTGAGGGGCATCTGTTTTATAAGAAAGAAGGATGGATCCTTAAGGATGTGAGAGGGTTTCAGAGAGCGGAACAAGTTGACTAACAAGAATCGGTACCCTTTACCGAGGATTGACGATTTGTTCAATCAAGCTACCGGGATCCAGCTGCTACACGAAGATCGATCTACGATTGGGATATTATCAGTTGAAGGATGCTGACGAAGATATGCTAAGGACTGCTTTTCGAACACGATATGGCCGTTACGAGTTATTAGTCATGCCTTTTAACTAAATTAATGCGCCATTTATATTCATGGATCTCGTGAACAGGGTATGGAAACCCTAACCGGATGAATTTGTGATAATATTCATCGACGACATACTTTCCTATGTGCGAACCAAGGAGAATCCTGAGTAACGTTTGAAGTAAACAATGGAGCTGATGAATGATGAGGAGCGCCAAAGACCCCGTCGGGAGTAAGACAATCCATATAACTAGCTAGGTGCTACCGGAGATTTATTAAGAATTTCTCTAAATTAGTGCAGCCTTTGACACTAATAACCCCAAAAGGAAAAGGGAAATTGATTGGACAGCAAGATAGTAGGAAGCTTTTCAGACATTTGAAAGAAAAGTTGGGAGCGTGTATGATGGACTCCGAAGGAAGTTAAGATACTCACATGCCCTTGGCAGAGTTATCTCACAATAATAGTTAACACGTTAGTATACAGGTTGCTCCGTTTGAAGCCTTGCATGGATGGAAGTGTTGATCACCACTTTGATGAGATAACATGACAAAGGACAACTAACCAGACCTTAGTTTATCTAGGAAACTAGCGACAGGATTTGCCTAGATCGAGAGAAGGTTAAAAATCGCCAATTGATCAACAGAAGGATTTCATGGACAATTGAAGGAACTATTGCGATTCCAGATTGAAGATTTGGTTCTGATAAAGGAGTTATCTAGCAGAAGTGTTATTAAGTTAGCAGAGAAAGGGAAAAGCTGAGCCACGTTGACTTGGTCCTTTCAAGAGCCCATCTTGAGTTGGATCAGTCGCTTAGAGGCTCAAGCTACCATGCAGATTAAGTAGTGTACATGATGTATATGTAAATATACGTATGTTAAACCCAAAATGGTGAAACGTTGACTTAATCTTCTTGATTAAGTGCTTGTAAATGTTGAACCTTGGGAAGGGTGGAGAGCGTTAAGATGTGAGATTAGGAATTGAGGATGTGTGTAATATAGGTCTACAAGGATTCTTTGTAAGAATCAAAGTTTCTCGCAGAAACTACAAGACTATATTCATTAAACCTGTTTTTGCTATTTTTACTTAGTGCGAAAACAAACCTGTAGAGAAAAATTTCGGGGACGAAATCTCCTAAACAGGGGGAGACTGTGACACCCGGCTTTTCAGGCCGTACCGTACAATTGTAACACGTGTTGTGAATAGATAAAAGGCCATATTTTGACTAATTATGATGTTTATATGTGAAATTTAATGAGTTGGTAAATTTAAACCTCGTTAAAAATTATGTTGGCAACGGTAAAATAAACGATTATCGCGTAACAGTTACAATGCGAAACGAACGTCGGTGACCCCCCGATCAGTGTTAAAATCCTAAAAATTTTCTGTTATGATTAGAATAATTTTTTTAATCATATCCGTGTGGAAAAATAATTTAAAATGCTAGAAAACTCTATTTTTTGAGTTTAAGCGCGTACCACGCAACGCAACGCGTGTACCGACAAAATACTGTCAACACAACCTGTCAAGGCAACTGATAATAATTTTAGTAATGGTTTGATGAGTTTATTACTTTAGAACAATAAAAATAAATAAAAACGCTTAAATCTTTATTTTTGCGATTTTAAGCGCGTACCGCGCAGCACAGCGCGCATACTGCCAAATACCGACAACGTCGCCAGTCCAGGCAAACAAAATTTTGTTCAATAATATTTTGGTGAGTTTATTTTTATTTAGCGTTAAAAATAATTTTAAACGCGTTAAAAATAATTTAAAACGCGTTAAAACGGGCTTAAAACGCTAGATAAAATACCCGGTATCCAGTAAAATACCAGTTTTTGCCTATATATATGTATATGTATGTGTGTGTTCGTATATAAGTGTGTCATAACCTCTTGCATTAAAACTATCAATTAATCTTCAAAGTTCAAGAATTCGTTTCAAAAACCCATTAACACACTCTCTCTCTAAAAATCAGCCGAACACACCCCCTCTAACATATCATTTCGAAAATTCTTGACCTTTTCATGGAGATTCAAGCTCATTCTAAGGTGATTTCAAGGCCATTTGAAGGTTTGAAGGTGATTCCATGTAGTTTCAAGCAAGAACCAAGCTTCATATCATTATTTTAAATCAAAAACCCACTTGAATCTTAAGGGTATAAAACTATTCTTTTTAAAAGTGTTCTTGATTTTTAGTGATGAAAATAATAGTGAAAGGTTTCTCTTGAACCTGGAATGAATCACAAACTTGAATCAAACAAAGAAAGAGATTTTAATCAAAGTAAAAATAAGCGTGTATGAGTGTGTGTATATGGTCGTAAGTTTTTGTGTGTGTGTATATGATTGTGTTTTGATTTTTTATTGAGTGATTCTTGAACAGTATGATTCTTGAATAATAGAATGCATGCATGTAATTTTCAGTCATATACTCATAAATGTAAGAACACTTGTATTATGTAAAAATGATTATGCATGAATGATTATGTGATGATGGATGATATAGGTTAAAATTTGTAATAACATGGATTTAATATGTTCTTGTGTATGATTAGATCATAAGTAATGATGTTAATGTTGTATGAGTGCATTAGATGCACATACATGAACATGCATGGTAATATGAAAGCATGAAATGATGATTGAACATGATTTGATAAAAATTATATTTGATCAGATTATAAACATAAAAATATGATTATTTTGAAGTATTTAATGATATAAAACTTTCTCATAAGGTTTACTAGCTTTGCATGTTGTACATGAGGCATAGAAACTTGTAAAATAGGTGAAATGATGTGTTTTGTGTATGATTTAGTAAAAATCAGTTTTGAGCAGATTATAAACACTAAAATAAAGTTATTTTAAAGTGTTTAGTGACATATAACTTTGTCATGATGTTTGCTAGCTTTGCATGTTGTACTTGGTGCATTAAAAGTTGTAAAATATGTGAAATCGCATGATTTAAGTGACTTACACAAAAACTGCACTAATCTGATTATAAACACTATTTTAATCAGTAAATAACATGTATTGTGTTAAAATATCAAGTCGTTTCGATTTGGGATGATTATAGTAATGTTTAACGCAAAACGATGCGTTAAACGGTAAAAAATCGGCGTTTCAAGTGAATTTTATGACACTGATTTAGATCAGTAAGTAAACTGATATTTTTAGTTTAAAAATAAGTATTTTAACTAATTTTAAGTTTACTTGGTGTTTGGTTAGTCATACGTGACTTTCGACGCCCGAAAACGTTACCGAATCGCTAAAATATGCATTTTTCAAAGTACACTAGTATGGGTAAAATTTTTGGGTGAACCTTATGTGTTAAAATGTGTTATGTAATTTAAACATGAGAATGTGAAATATGTTAAGTTTTAACATGATTTTAAAGATTCAGATTATGCATGTATATTTGTGCGTTTTGTGTGGTAGAAACGCTAAATATCGCGTTAAATGTGTAACTTGTTTGTCGAGCATGAAATTTGATACTTATGAGATGTTTTATGTATATTGTAGGATCATTTTCGGACCCGAACGACTCTATCAGAAGAGTTTTTCTCAGTTTGAGCGGCGGAAACAAAAAAACTGAGTTCAATTCAGCGTGTATACACTTTAAACTGTCGATTTGTATTGATTGAATGACTTTTACAATGACTCGACATTTCGGCAGCACTTCGTTGAAAACCGGAAGAACTCTCCTTCCTGAGCTCTGATACCACTTGTAGGATCGTAATCGGACCAAAAACGAGTCTATCAGAAGAGCTTTTCTCAAGTTGAGCGGCGGAAACAAACAAACTGAGTTCAATTCAGCGAGTATACACTTTAAACTGTCGATTTGTATTGATTGAATGACTTTTACAACAACTCGACACTTCGGCAGCACTTCGTTGCAAACCGGAAGAACTCTCTCCTGATTTAGCTCCAAGTGACCCTTTATATATGGATTCTGATTTAGCTTGAAATGACAAGGTGTCATTTCGAGCGGAATCAACATAAACATCTCGAGCGGAATCAGGATTTATATGTGTATTAGAGGTGATTCCGCTCGAAATGACACCTTGTCATTTCAAGCTAAATCACATATAAATCCTGATTCTGCTTGAGATATTTATGTTGATTCCGCTCGAAATGACAGATTCCGCTCGAAATGACACCTTGTCATTTCAAGCTAAATCACATATAAATCCTGATTCTGCTTGAGATATTTATGTTGATTCCGCTCGAAATGACACCTTGTCATTTCAAGCTAAATCAGAATCCCTATATAAAGGGTCACTTGGAGCTAAATCAGGAGAGAGTTCTTCCGGTTTGCAACGAAGGGCTGCCGAAGTGTCGAGTCATTGTAAAAGTCATTCAATCAATACAAATCGACAGTTTAAAGTGTAAACTCGCTGAATTGAACTCAGTTTGTTTGTTTCCGCCGCTCAAACTGAGAAAAGCTCTTCTGATAGACTCGTTTGGGTCCGATTACGATCCTACATATATTTGCTTTAAAAATGTCAAAATAGATAAGTTAACAAGATTTCGCGTGTTTCGGTGTTAAATTATATGAACGTTTATGTATATGTATTACGACGCGCAAACCATAGAAAAATGATAATTTTTTGAGAAAATCTCAAAGTTATGTGACAATTCTAAGAAACGGAGAAACTTAGGATTTTTGTGTTATGTGTACTGATTTAAAATCGTTCATATATATATAATAGGACGTGTAGAAATCAAACTGTGGGATTGCGCTATTTAAAAATACGCACCCAAAGGTGAGTGTCACTAAACCCCTCTTTTTACTGTCTTGTATATATTTTGGGGGTGGAACACGTCGTTAAAAGGGTTTAATAATGTTTTCGAAATAAAACATACCTTTTAATATAAAATATATATTTTCGCTGAAAATATATGAATTTGATAAGTTATACATTTTGAAGTAAAACGTTTTTGATGAATGAATATTATATGTGCGGTATTTCTTAAGTGAAACGAGACCGTACGAATTGGGGATGAATTCTGGACTGAGTCTCAACATTTGAGTGACAGGGGAATTCGTAAATCGTAGTATATTAAATTGTCATATTAGTAGGATATATATATTGTACGTGAGGCAGACATCATATTGTTCTTCGAGAAAGAACCCTGCGCCCATGATGTCGTTTAATCAGTTAAGTAATGTACGCGGGGAATTGTTGGTAGATCTATCGGGTTAACAACCCTGTTGTGACCGGTCGCCCCGTGTCAATGTCAAACGATGAATTATTATTCTGTTTATTGTCTAGCATTGATTATCCCTGCATGGTTAATATATAGTTCGTATCGTCTAGCTAACATACGAGTCTGAAAGTTCACGCAATAAGTTAATATACAAAACCTGGGCACTATTACTATTGTCGGAGTAATGAACCGACGGAAGGCCCATGGATTTTTAATAAGAAAGTAAAATGGACTTTGTAAGAGTTAAATGGATGTTTTAAATAAACACCTAAACATAAAGTTTTCCTTGGAATAAAATCTGTTAGTTAACGAATAAGTGAACTCACCTTCCTTTGTGTTGACACTTGATTTTTAACGTGTTCTACAGGTACTTGAGTTCGGCTTCGGGAATTATGGTGTATCTTGTGGTTGTTGATGCATGTTTTGTCACTTAAATATGTTGGACTAATTTTAAAATTTTCTGGGACAAATGTAATAAGATCCATAAGGATCAAAGACAATTTAACTATGTTGTGGTTGTGTCATGTTATGGGATGTCTTACTTAAAAACTTATGTTTTAATTAAGTTAATATGTCCAACACTATAATGCATCAAACATCAAGATAGAAATGGGCACCAACTTCCGTCACCACTACGTTTTATATTCCGCTGCGACGTTTTTGGGGTGTGACAGTGATTAATTCCTCTTTCATTCTCTTCAGCTCCAATACCTTATCAGGTACATTATTCTTGTATTTTGACCAATCAGGAGGATTATGTCTAACCTTGTTTTTTATCATGTCTTGAATCCTGGTTGCTTCACTTTCAAGCTCAGGAATGGTCCAATCTTTATACATGTATTTTTCTCCCATGTATTTCTTATAAGCCATGATATTTTCAATGTAGTCTTTTCTCAATGATTCATCTGCTCTTTCAGATATTTATTGACATACATTCTTTGCAAGCTGTTCCAAAGATCTGACTTATGTGAGCAGAAATTGATAATGCCTTTGAATTTCTTTGTTAGATTTTCCTTGTGAGTTTCTTTTAGAGATATCCTCTGCTTGCTGAGCCTTAACTTTCAAGTATTCTTCAATGTTGTTAGGCCTGGGATATCCTTCAACTGATGGCAAGCTCCTTTTAGCAGGATCATCCTCAAAGTAGAAGGATTTGATCTCTTCTCTAACTGCTATAAGTTCTAGAGGATATTGGAAACCTGCAGGAGTGATGACAGTGATTGGTTGTTGAACTTGAGCTGAAGAGAGAGGAATATGGTTTGGAATATTGACAAGTGAAGGAAATTGTGAAGATGTTGGTGGTGGTGATGGAGAATCATCATCAGGTAAAATTATCCTTCTCCTTTTTAGTTTAGGAGAGGCTGGTGGTGTGTTGGATGGTTGTGAAGTGGTGATTTGAGTGGTGGAAGGTGGCTGACTAACAGTTGTTGAAACAACTGGTGTTTCAACCACTGTTGTCATTACAACAGATGTTGTAACATCTGATGTCTTCTGCTTTTTAGCAGGAGGTGATGGTGGTGATGATAAGGCAGTGGTTGTGGTGTGTGTTGAAGTGGTGGCATGTGTTTGGCTAGCAGTTGTTGAAACCACTGAAGTATCAGTAGTTGTTGATACAGCAGGAGTCTTAACAACTGCTGGTTTGGAAGATTGATGTGTGGAGCTTTCGGGAGGTTGTGAAGTGTGTTTTGTTTTTCTGGAAGGTGTGGTTTTGGGTTGCCTCACTTTTCTAGTGGGGTGTTTTCTTTTTGGCTGAGGATTTTCTTCATCCTTAGGCTCTGAAACACCCCAAAATTCCTTTGCCATAAACACTTTCTTTTCATCATCAAACCTGGACTTGCCCTTTCCCTCTCTATCCCTTTTAACCTTTGCATTTTCATCTGCAATGACATTAGTGGTGACATCAATCTTTTTGGACCCATCTGGCTTGGGAATGTCTGCAAGCATGCTTGATTTATCAGGTGCAATGTATATGCCATCTTCATGTCCCCTTTTTCTCAACTGCTTCATCTTCTCCCCATTTTTGGCATCAGCTGGTGGTGGTTTATCCACAAAGATGATAGTGGGAGGAGCAGTACCAGTGGTATTCAATAAATGGGCCTTTATAGCCTTGATATCAGCCTGGGTATCCATAAACCTAGCTTCCATCATGTTTCTCAGCTTTTGAACATGTATATCATGTTGCTGATCAGCTAATTCTCTTTGATGCTGGAGCAGTGGTTGGAATAAATTCCATAGCTCATTTATAGCAGGTGCAGGTTATGGTGCAGGTGCTTGAGCTGGAGCAGCAGTGGGTGGTACCTTTTGAGCTTTCAACAACTGTTTTAGCATATCTTTAATTTCTGCAACAGATGTATCAAGTTTATCAATTCTACCCGTCAATTCCCGGTACATTAAACCATCACCCAACTTAATGGGATCATCTGATTTCCCAGTAGCAGTGGTTGTAACAGTGGTTGACCCAGGAAATGTATCCCAGAAATCATCCACTGATGCCCCTTTGGCTTGGTACTAGGGACTTCTTCCTTCAAATTGAGAAACACTTTTTAGTGAACCAGTAAAGACCGGATACACAAATGTTCCCAGAGAAGGAATTGCCTTCAAGGAAGTCTGATTGATGAAACCACTGTCCAAATGCAAACCAGTGGGTTCAGCACTTGTAGTGGCTGCTTCACTTGAACTACCACCAAGATTTACTTGTAACTCAAGGGGTGTAACCTCCTCAAGTCTTGTTGGTGGGTTAGCAATGATTGATACATCAGACCCAGTCACTTGTTGAGGCATATTGTCACACCCCGACCATGTAAAAACAACGAATCGTGGCAGAATCGTCGGGGAGTGTTGTAACAGAATCATTGTTTCATAACACATGGAAATTGAAGTTTTGTTATATTGAATCAAAAGAAATTACAATGTCTTAACAACAAAGAAACATAACATAATTAACTAGTCTTGCATCTTTTATTGTCACTAAGGCCCAAGTCCGCCTAAGTGTATTTTGATAAATCCTATGCATCATTTCCTGAAACACATGTGAAAATAGGTACGTCAGCATAAAAATGCCTGTGAGATACATAGGATTTGTGAAAATATGATTCATGACTTATAAGTTTAGAAAAAGGTGTTTAACAAAAGTCAGTCATGATCCTTGTAAAATGTTTTGTTTTTATAAATCATTTGAAAAACGATGATAAAGTAGATGATATGTAAAAGAGTAATGTAAGGTTAAATGAATAACCAAGTAAAAATGAGTTTGTATAAAATGAGATGTTTTGTAAAACAATTGTTTAGTGAAAACATGTCATTTGTGTAAAATGTAATATGTCAAATACTAAAATGGTTTAAATAACACTACAATATGTAATACTATAAAAGCACTTATATATAGGAAGTACCAGCGGCGTATCCACCATGATTTTATCTTATTACACACGCCTCGTTATTTAAATCACTTAAACAAAACCAGCCACCAATGTAAAAATGTTTATGTATAGTCAAATGTCAAATGTTTGTGTGAAAACCATCAAATGTAAATCATGTAATGTGTAATCAAAAGTTATGTATGGTAAGTAAAATGAGACTACTTAAACCACATGTAAAAATGTACAAAACAAAGTATTTGAATAAATCAAAAGTTATGCTTTGTAGAATAATGCATGCTTTACTGATACAACATTTATGCGGTAATGTTAAACGCCTACATCCAAGCCTTGAGACAGCATGATAACCTTAGAGTAAAAGTTATCAAAAGTAAATGTTTTCGGATTCGGTCATTCCTTCCACCCAAACAAACTTAGGGTTTTAGGAATGGGAGTTGTCAAGTCCTATGGTACCACTACCTACTACCGAGCGGCATGATCGGTGTTAATGAATGTATTAGTCTCGTTAAACAAACCAAATGATATACCAAATGTAAGCATGTTTTATGAAAATAATGTACCTAGTATGCTAAGTAAACATACAAGGTAGAGATGTAAAACAATGTGTTCATATACTGAGTAAAAATATGTAACAGAAAATGTAATGTAAAACAATGTGCTCGCATGCCAAGTAAACATACATAGCAAAAGAAAATGTAATGTAAAACAATGTGCTAGCATGCATTTGATATAAGTAATTATACTGTATTAATAACATTTTGAAATCATGAAGGTTGATTTTGAAAACATAGACAATGTTTTTGAAATCATGGAGGTTGTTTTTGAAAACATAGACAATGCTTTTGAAATCATGCATTTGATATGTTAAGTAAATACACTATATTAAGAACGTTTTCAAACTATATATAAAATGTTTTTGAAATCATGAAGGTTGTTTTTGAAAACTTATGTAATGCATGTTGAAAAAATCAGAACGTAATGGGTATGAAAAACACCTTAGTTTTCTAACCAAGGATTCAAGGGCAAAGATGTGCAAAAAGCACGATTACTCATAATTTCGATTTATTTCTTGTACTTCGTCTCCTAGAATGAAACGAGTACTTAAAATTTTTCGAGGAAATCATGAGCGATCATTTGAAAGGGAGAATCACAAGAGTAGTTTGTAAGGGACATAGTTCCTTAATGTAGGTATTATAGGGAAATGCCATACACATATGTAGCTACACTTGTATATCAGAATTTGCGAACAACAATTTATTTATAAACAAAACTGATTGTTTCACATTACAAGAAAACAGAGGAAACAAAAGCATAAGATTAAAACAACAATATCTTATACTCAGCTATATGCTTATCCGTGCGTCAGACTTGTATTGACAATCTCTGATTACTTGTTCCTGAAATAGCTCGTCTCGCCGTAGTTGTACCAAGTACCAGACGGTAAACGAGCTTGAGCAGGGTTGACTTGGGGTTGGTTTGTACCACCTTGGATTGGGTTGAAAAGACAAGCATTTGCCAGGTGACCGAGTCGTCCACATGAAGCACACAGACGACACTGCAGGTAAGCTTGGTGAGGTACATTACACTTGTTGCACATCAGTGCAGTACTGGCATAAGGTTCCCTGGCAGGAGGTTGAGCAGCAGCAAGGCTTATAGCAGCTTGGTTTTGGATAGCAAAGCGCATATGTTAACCAAATGTCCCCCCGTCCACAGTAGGTACATTTGAAGCAGGGTATGAGGTTTGAATGATGACGGTTGCATCGTTTGCACCATGGGGCAGCTCCTAAGTACGGCTTCCTAGCTGGTGGCGCTGCCACTTGGCTAGGTCCCGCTTGATTAGGTGTAACTGCTGCGGGTTTCCGTGAAGCCTTACGCTTCCTTGATTTTGGTGCAGGCTTGACTTCTGCTTCCTTCGGTGACTCTTGAGTGGCTTCCTTGTTGAGACGAGACTTGGCAATGCCTAAATCCACAGACTTCAGAATCACTTCGCCTATTTGCTGGGCAAATTTGGCTGTTTGCTCGAACATTTGACCGTTGCTGAGATGAAGAGACATTCTAGAAGAAATGAAAAGCAAAGGAAGAAACAAGTGAAAGGTTACCGGATAAACAAAACAGAATGGCAACGCATAGAATTTGCGATCATTTGTTTGTTACCTAAGGCAAACAAATGAGACGGTGACAAATCAAAGTAAACGGGTCATATTAATGTATCACTGAAGACATGCTCGCCTATAAGTGAACACTCACCCCAAGAGTTCCCAAGTAAGAGTGACTGGTCCGATACTGCGGATTTGTACGAACACTCTAGCCTTAGACAGAAAACTCAGAGTACAGACATTCACTCTTCCAGTTTGCACATGTTCACATTATTGAGAACCCAAAACCTTGACGAGATTTTGAAAACTTAGAGGGTTCAAAACCTAGTAATTAATCATCCTAGAACAGATGATTGCTTTTCAAAGCGGATTTGAAATTTATGTTCTTGTTGTGGTTGTCGCCTAAGGATAGGTGACAATATTGTTTTATGACTAAACGTAAGTAAACTCGCGTTAGGGTCCTAGGAAGGTTATAGACTAGGTCAAAGCTATAACCTAATTCCCTATAACCATGAGCTCTGATACCAACTTTTCTGTCACACCCCGACCACGTAAAAACAACGAATCGTCGGGGAGTGTTGTAACAGAATCATTGTATCATAACACATGGAAATTGAAGTTTTGTTATATTGAATCAAAAAAAATTACAATGTCTTAACAACAAAGAAACATAACATAATTAACTAGTCTTGCATCTTTTATTGTCACTAAGGCTCAATTCCGCCTAAGTGTATCTTGATAAATCCTATGCATCATTTCCTGAAACACATGTGAAATTAGGTACGTCAGCATAAAAATGTCTGTGAGATACATAGGTTTTGTGAAAATAGGATTCATGACTTATAAGTTTAGAAAAAGTTGTTTAACAAAAGTCAGTCATGATCCTTGTAAAATGTTTTGTTTTTATAAATCATTTGAAAAGCGATGATAAAGTAGATGATATGTAAAAGAGTAATGTAAGGTTAAATGAGTAACCAAGTAAAAATGAGTTTGTATAAAATGAGTTGTTTTATAAAACAATTGTTTAGTGAAAACATGTCATTTGTGTAAAATGTAATATGTCAAATATTAAAATGGTTTAAATAACGCTACGATACGTAATACTATAAAAGCACTTATATATAGGAAGTACCAGCGGCGTATCCACCATGCTTTTATCTTATTACACACGCCTCGTTATTTAAATCACTTAAACAAAACCAACCACCAATGTAAAAATGTTTATGTATAGTTAAATGTCAAATGTTTGTGTGAAAACCATCAAATGTAAATCATGTAATGTGTAATCAAAAGTTATGTATTGTAAGTAAAATGAGACTACTTAAACCACAAGTAAAAATGTACAAAACAAAGTATTTGAATAAATCAAAAGTTATGCTTTGTAGAATAATGCATGCTTTACTGATACAACATTTATGCGGTAATGTTAAATGCCTACATCCTAGCCTTGAGACAGCAGGATAACCTTAGAGTAAAAGTTATCAAAAAGAAATGTTTTCGAATTCGGTCATTCCTTCCACCCAAACAAACCTAGGGTTTTAGGAATGGGAGTTGTCAAGTCCTATGGTACCACTACCTACTACCGAGCGGCATGATCGGTGTTAATGAATGTATTAGTCTCGTTAAACAAACCAAATGATATACCAAATGTAAGCATGTTTTATGAAAATAATGTACTAGTATGCTAAGTAAACATACAAGGTAGAGATGTAAAACAATGTGTTCATATGCTGAGTAAACATATGTAACAGAAAATGTAATGTAAAACAATGTGCTAGCATGCCAAGTAAACATACATAGCAAAAGAAAATGTAATGTAAAACAATGTGCTAGCATGCCAAGTAAACATACATAGCAAAAGAAAATGTAATGTAAAACAATGTGCTAGCATGCCAAGTAACCATACATAGCAAAAGAAAATGTAATGTAAAACAATGTGCTAGCATGCTAAGTAAACATACATAGCAAAACATAATGAAATCATGTACTATAAGTGTACTAATGAACATATCAAGCATATGATATAAAAACATGGAAAGCACGAAAGTAACAAGTAGGCACATGTGTTTCACCCCAAAACATTTGAAAACAGTAAAAGAGGGGTCTATGTACTCACCTGAGGGTGCTTAGAAGTCTTTGAACAACAACCAAGTAAGCTAGAGGGATCACGGAATCAAACGGCACCCTATATAGATAACTACATAAATAACCGGACCTAAATCAGAGGATCGGATAGTATGAGGTTTCATAAACCAAATGAGTATTGGAACTCATATGATATGGTTTAACAAAGTCTACATACTAAAAAGAAACCTACCCTAAGTGCTTACGGCCCATTACGACCCGTTTAGGTAGCCTACGCCACTTTAACGCGTCGTGCGCGCAAAGCGCGTTCGAGACGTCTAACTAGTCCTATGACAAGTATTATATGCCCATACATGTTTAAATATGTTGCGTAATTAGTTAAGTGGCAAAAGTTTAGGTTACATATGCTTAAATATCAATTATGCATAAAAAGGGTATTTTGGTCATTTTCCTAAGGCATATAAACTACCTATCATATAACTACTTAAACGACGTGACCATAAGGTATAACCTCGAAAGGTTATTCCCTATACGACTATGGTCACCAAATGTGTTTGGTCGGATCCTAATGATCGACCAAACGGGTCGGGTTTGTAAGTATAAGCGATTGTTTAGATCGCTTACCTTACGACCCTACATAAACACTAAACCTAAAGTGACGAGCTAAACATGCTAAAACATGTTTAGTTAAGTTAGAAAACAGGTTTGGTATAAAAAAAAACGGTTTTGATACCTAAAAATAGTTTGGTTACAAAATACGCGAGAATACGCATTTTGGACGAAACTACGACTCGTCACCAAACCTAGATAACGTGGTAATCAGTAGGCATAGTCACTAGGGACTATAACCATCATGATCACGCTCACGTTATGAAGTTCACACGAACTTCATGTTGACCATAAACTGGTCAAAGCAGAAAGTTAAACACTGTTTGACTTTCGTGCTAAAACGCATAAAAGAATGAAAGAGGACTTAAAAAAGGTCCAAGAATGGAAGTTTTGAATTAAACAACTCGGGTATGGAGCACAAGACCCCAACTTAGAGCTGAATAAATCAAAGGTGTGAGTTCAAGTGAAGCGGGGGTGGGTTATTTATAGTTTTTCTAGGACCGTTAAGATCGTTCATCGAATAACGTGCCTCAATCTCAACCGTACATGTGTGCCCCTTGTTTTGTGAAACCTTGGGCACCCCCAGAAATGGCCCATAGTATTGAAAATACCAAGTGCAAGGCCCGTAAACAGCTGGAACAGGCTGGAAATGGCTGGAAAACACTTCTGCTGAACTGGGAGGTCCTTACGGACCATATGGATAATTTCTTACGGTCCGTAACCCTTGTGCAAACCAGCAAAGTTTGATATTTGGCAGAACAGGCCCCTGTGACTCCTAACTTGATTTTTGATGCGTTTTGACACGTTTAAGCCCCGTTAACCTCATTTTAAGGCTTTAATATGAAGTTAAAGTATAGGGAACTTAAAATATGCTCAAAAATATGTCGGATGTCAGTTCGTTTGGCCGTACGGTTGCGTTGTTCGGTTAATTACGACGGAAGTCGTAACGGACGCGAAAACGATCCAAATTGTGAAACGAATGAAGTTTTATCAAGGAAATCACTAAAATAAAATATTTTAATGATTACATAAATTTTTGGATATCCGGATGTATTCAGAACCTAAGTTATGTGCGAAAATGCAAACTTATGCACTTTTTTACGCTTTTAGTCCCTGAATGAGCATAAAGTTTATTTTAGCACACTGAACCCCTCAAAGCCTATTGCTAAGCTATGTAAAGGATATTTAGGGTGTGTTTAACTTATGATCAAGTTCCGGAATGTCCGTTACAGTACAAATTGACATACTTTCGCAGTTTGTCGAGTTTAGTCCTTGTAAGCGAATAAACTTGATTTCGGCACACCAAACCCTCCAAAACTTATTTCTAAGTTATGTAAAGGTTATTTAAGGTATGTTAAGCCTATGTCACTATTCCAGAGTGTTTGTTGCATTAAAGTGGTTATATTTACGCATCAGTGCGCGTATAACCTTTCAGAAAGCGATTTAGAGCCCGAAATCGAACAAGAATTGATATGCGCAAATGATACACGTATTTATACAAATCCCAAGTATTAAATACAATATTTCATTGGTTTGGTATTTGTTTGATGGTTGAAGTGACACAGGTGTCACAGTCTCCCTTACTTCAGGAAATTTCATCCCGAAATTTATTTAGAGGAAACTTGTGAGAGTTTGAAACATGAAGTTGAAAAGATCAAACACTACTAGTTAGAGTCCTGAACCTCTAGTAACTTTACAATAACATCATGCTTGCAATGTGAGAGGGACACTTATATACAAGTATATAAAGCATTATTGGTGCGTCCACCGTACCTCTATTACATTGTTCACATTTCGTTATGGTTGTCACTATCGGTTCTTACACATAATAAGTCTTACCGTGGTTTCCGTGCACTGAACTTCGTAATTATGTATGCATCCATAATTACGTAATTCCTTGCATAGTCACGTAGTGCATCTTATAATGTGTAGGGGAAGAAAACAATGAACGAGCCTGTGATGATTGTGACTAGACCACCGTAGGGTCCTTTTTAATTAAATCAATAAAAGATTTAAATAGACTACCAAGGAGTCTGTTCAGCTATATCACCACATGTCATTCTTAACCAGATTCTAAATCAATCCTTTTGACTAGACCACTAAAAGGGTCTCTTATGAATCATGGAATGGTACTATATAATCAAGGGTCTTGACTATCACGTAGAAGCCCAATAAGGATTTAAGGTAGTACCTTTTTGAATATCCTACTACGAATCCCTCATATGAAGATATGAAAGATTCTACGAGGATTTGGATAACGAATATCCAGAGTATACAAAAACATAAAATGCATAAAAGAAAACGCAAAATGCATAAACACATAGTCACACAACCACAAAATTGTTTATCTAGATCTTTAATTTGTTAATTTGTTTTGTTAATTGCGTACATGCATTTAAAGCACGCTAGGAATCCATTCCGTGGATTTCATTTGGTACTTTAAACATTATCAAGAATCTAACTATGAAGATAGAAAGATCTTAAAGAGAAAATTCGATTTCGATTATAAGGAACCGAAATGTTCGAATTAAAGTACACAAGGAATCCAATTAAGGACTCTGATTTGAAAGATAATCATCCACAAGGGTGTAATTGTGAAGATAAAAAGATTCCATATGGATTTTAGAAGTTGAAGATGTTTTGAAACCTTGCACTGGATGTGCTTAAGTCAAAACATGAAGTAAAAATGCTTATGAAGTTGGGATGCTAGATATGTCAAGGCGACATATGAAGCAGAATTTGAAGGTTAAGTCAATGTATGAGGAAAATATTTTGAAAACTATGCATGGGGTTTCTTTTAAAAAATGTGTTTAATGTTTTTGAAACCTTATATATAATACTTTTGAAATCATACAGTAGGTGTATTAGGTAAGTTTATTAAAAAAATGTTTTAAAACCATGCGAGATAAATTTTGAAATTATGTATAAGGTTTTTGAAAACATGAATGATGCTTTTAAAATCATGCATTTGATATAAGTAATTATACTGTATTAATAACATTTTGAAATCATGAAGGTTGATTTTGAAAACATAGACAATGTTTTTGAAATCATGGAGGTTGTTTTTGAAAACATAGACAATGCTTTTGAAATCATGCATTTGATATGTTAAGTAAATACACTATATTAAGAACGTTTTCGAACTATATATAAAATGTTTTTGAAATCATGAAGGTTGTTTTTGAAAACTTATGTTATGCATGTTGAAAAAATCAGAACGTAATGGGTATGAAAAATACCTTAGTTTTCTAACCGAGGATTCAAGGGCACAGATGTGCAAAAAGCACGATTACTCATAATTTCGCTTTATTTCTTGAACTTCGTCTCCTAGAATGAAACGAGTACTTAAATATTTTCGAGGAAATCATGAGTAATCATTTGAAAGGGCGAATCACAACAGTAGTTTGTAAGGGACATAGTTCCTTAATGTAGGTATTATAGGGAAATGCCATACACATATGTAGCTACACTTGTATATCAGAATTTGCGAACAACAATTTATTTATAAACAAAATTGATTGTTTCACATTACAAGAAAAACAGAGAAAACAAAAGCATAAAATTAAAACAACAATATCTTATACTCAGCCATATGCCTATCCATGCGTCAGACTTGTATTGACAATCTCTGATTACTTGTTCCTGAAATAGCTCGTCTCGCCGTAGTTGTACCAAGTACCAGACGGTAAACGAGCTTGAGCAGGGTTGACTTGGGGTTGGTTTGTACCACCATGGATTGGGTTGAAAAGACAATCATTTGCCAGGTGACCGAGTCGTCCACATGAAGCACACAGACGGCACTGCATGTAAGCTTGGTGAGGTACATTACACTTGTTGCACATCAGTGCAGTACTGGCATAAGGTTCCCTGGCAGGAGGTTGAGCAGCAGCAAGGCTTATAGCAGCTTTGTTTTGGATAGCAAAGCGCATATGTTAACCAAATGTCCCCACCGTCCACAGTAGGTACATTTGAAGCAGGGTATGAGGTTTGAATGATGACGGTTGCATCGTTTGCACCATGGGGCAGCTCCAAAGTACGGCTTCCTAGCTGGTGGCGATGCCACTTGGCTAGGTCCCGCTTGATTAGGTGTAATTGCTGCGGGTTTCCTTGAAGCCTTATGCTTCCTTGATTTTGGTGCAGGCTTGACTTCTGCTTCCTTCGGTGACTCTTGAGTGGCTTCCTTGTTGAGACGAGACTTGACAATGCCTAAATCCACAGACTTTAGAATCACTTCGCCTATTTGCTGGGCAAATTTGGCTGTTTGCTCGGACATTTGACCGTTGCTGAGATGAAGAGACATTCTAGAAGAAATGAAAAGCATAGGAAGAAACAAGTGAAAGGTTACCGGATAAACAAAACAGAATGGCAACGCATAGAATTTGTGATCATTTGTTTGTTACCTAAGGCAAACAAATGAGACGGTGACAAATCAAAGTAAACGGGTCATATTAATGTATCACTGAAGACATGCTCGCCTATAAGTGAACACTCACCCCAGGAGTTCCCAGGTAAGAGTGACTGGTCTGATACTGCGGATTTGTACGAACACTCTAGCCTTAGACAGAAAACTCTGAGTACAGACATTCACTCTTCCAGTTTGCACTTGTTCACATTATTGAGAACCCAAAACCTTGACGAGATTTTGAAAACTTAGAGGGTTCAAAACCTAGTAATTAATCATCCTAGAACATATGATTGCTTTTCAAAGCGGATTTCAAATTTATGTTCTTGTTGTGGTTGTCGCCTAAGGATAGGTGACAGTATTGTTTTATGACTAAACGCAAGTAAACTCGTGTTAGGGTCCTAGGAAGGTTATAGACTAGGTCAAAGCATTACTAATAACCTAATTCCCTATAACCATGAGCTCTGATACCAACTTTTCTGTCACACCCCGACCACGTAAAAACAACAAATCGTCGGGGAGTGTTATAACAGAATCATTGTATCATAACACATGGAAATTGAAGTTTTGTTATATTGAATCAAAAGAAATTACAATGTCTTAACAACAAAGAAACATAACATAATTAACTAGTCTTGCATCTTTTATTGTCACTAAGGCTCAAGTCCGCCTAAGTGTATCTTGATAAATCCTATTCGTCATTTCCTGAAACACATGTGAAAATAGGTACGTCAGCATAAAAATGTCTGTGAGATACATAGGTTTTGTGAAAATAGGATTCATGACTTATAAGTTTAGAAAAAAATGTTTAACAAAAGTCAGTCATGATCCTTGTAAAATGTTTTGTTTTTATAAATCATTTGAAAAGCGATGATAAAGTAGATGATATGTAAAAGAGTAATGTAAGGTTAAATGAATAACCAAGTAAAAATGAGTTTGTATAAAATGAGTTGTTTTGTAAAACAATTGTTTAGTGAAAACATGTCATTTGTGTAAAATGTAATATGTCAAATATTAAAATGGTTTAAATAACGCTACGATATGTAATACTATAATAGCACTTATATATAGGAAGTACCAGCGGCGTATCCACCATGCTTTTATCTTATTACACACGCCTCGTTATTTAAATCACTTAAACAAAACCAACCACCAATGTAAAAATGTTTATGTATAGTTAAATGTCAAATGTTTGTGTGAAAACCATCAAATGTAAATCATGTAATGTGTAATCAAAAGTTATGTATTGTAAGTAAAATGAGACTACTTAAACCACAAGTAAAAATGTACAAAACAAAGTATTTGAATAAATCAAAAGTTATGCTTTGTAGAATAATGCATGCTTTACTGATACAACATTTATGCGGTAATGTTAAATGCCTACATCCTAGCCTTGAGACAGCAGGATAACCTTGGAGTAAAAGTTATCAAAAAGAAATGTTTTCGAATTCAGTCATTCCTTCCACCCAAAAAAACCTAGGGTTTTAGGAATGGGAGTTGTCAAGTCCTATGGTACCACTACCTACTACCGAGCGGCATGATCGGTGTTAATGAATGTATTAGTCTCGTTAAACAAACCAAATGATATACCAAATGTAAGCATGTTTTATGAAAATAATGTACCTAGTATGCTAAGTAAACATACAAGGTAGAGATGTAAAACAATGTGTTCATATGGTGAGTAGACATATGAAACAGAAAATGTAATGTAAAACAATGTGCCAGCATGCCAAGTAAACATACATAGCAAAAGAAAATGTAATGTAAAACAATGTGCTAGCATGCCAAGTAAACATACATAGCAAAAGAAAATTTAATGTAAAACAATGTGCTAGCATGCCAAGTAAACATACATAGCAAAAGAAAATGTAATGTAAAACAATGTGCTAGCATGCTAAGTAAACATACATAGCAAAACATAATGAAATCATGTACTATAAGTGTACTAATGAACATATCAAGCATATGATATAAAAACATGGAAAGCACGAAAGTAACAAGTATGCACATGTGTTTCACCCCAAAACATTTGAAAACAGTAAAAGAGGGGTCTATGTACTCACCTGAGGGTGCTTAAAGTCTTTGAACAACAACCAAGCAAGCTAGAGGGATCACGGAATCAAACGGCACCCTATATAGATAACTACATAAATAACCGGACCTAAATCAGAGGATCAGATAGTATGAGGTTTCATAAACCAAATGAGTATTGGAACTCATATGATATGGTTTAACAAAGTCTACATACTAAAAGGAAACCTAACCTAAGTGCTTACGACCCATTACGACCCGTTTAGGTAGCCTACGCCACTTTAACGCGTCGTGCGCGCAAAGCGCGTTCGAGACGTCTAACTAGTCCTATGACAAGTATTATATGCCCATACATGTTTAAATATGTTGTGTAATTAGTTATGTGGCAAAAGTTTAGGTTACATATGCTTAAATATCAATTATGCATAAAAAAAGGGTATTTTGGTCATTTTCCTAAGGCATATAAACTACCTATCATATAACTACTTAAACAACGTGACCATAAGGTATAACCTCGAAAGGTTATTCCCTATACGACTCTGGTCACCAAATGTGTTTGGTCGGATCCTAATGATCGACCAAACGGGTCGGGTTTGTAAGTATAAGCGATTGTTTAGATCGCTTACCTTTCAACCCTACATAAGCACTAAACCTAAAGTGACGGGCTAAACATGCTAAAAACATTTTTAGTTAAGTTAGAAAACAGGTTTGGTATCAAAACAAACGGTTTTGATACCTAAAAGTAGTTTGGTTACAAAATACGCGAGAATACGCATTTTGGCCGAAACTACGACTCGTCACTAAACCTAGATAACGTGGTAATCAGTAGGCATAGTCACTAGGGACTATAACCATCGTGATCACGCTCACGTTATGAAGTTCACACGAACTTCATGTTGACCATAAACTGGTCAAAGCAGAAAGTTAAACACTGTTTGACTTTCGTGCTAAAACGCATAAAAGAATTAAAGAGGACTTAAAAAAGGTCCAAGAATGGAAGTTTTGATTTAAACAACTCAGGTATGGAGCACAAGACCCCAACTTAGAGCTGAATAAATCAAAGGTGTGAGTTCAAGTGAAGTGGGGGTGGGCTATTTATAGTTTTTCTAGGACCGTTAAGATCGTTCATCGAATAACATGTCTCAATCTCAACCGTACATGTGTGCCCCTTGTTTTGTGAAACCTTGGGCACCCCTAGAAATGGCCCATAGTATTGAAAATACCAAGTGCAAGGCCCGTAAACAGCTGGAACAGGCTGGAAAACACTTCTGCTGAACTGGGAGGTCCTTACGGACCGTATGGATAATTGCTTACGGTCCGTAACCCTTGTGCAGACCAGCAAAGTTTGATATTTTGCAGAACAGGCCCTTGTGACTCCGAACTTGATTTTTGATGCGTTTTGACACGTTTAAGCCCCGTTAACCTCATTTTAAGGCTCTAATATGAAGTTAAAGTATAGGGAACTTAAAATATGCTCAAAAATATGTCGGATGTCAGTTCGTTTGGCCGTACGGTTGCGTTGTTCGGTTAATTATGACGGAAGTCGTAACGGACGCGAAAACGATCCAAATTGTGAAACGAATGAAGTTTTATCAAGGAAATCACTAAAATAAAATATTTTAATGATTACATAAATTTTTGGATATCCGGATGTATTCAGAACGTAAGTTATGTGCGAAAATGCAAACTTATGCACTTTTTTACGCTTTTAGTCCCTGAATGAGCATAAAGTTTATTTTAGCACACCGAACCCCTCAAAGCCTATTGCTAAGCTATGTAAAGGATATTTAGGGTGTGTTTAACTTATGATCAAGTTCCGGAATGTATGTTACAGTACAAATTGACATACTTTCGCAGTTTGTCGAATTTAGTCCTTGTAAGCGAATAAACTTGATTTCGGCACACCAAACCCTCCAAAACTTATTTCTAAGTTATGTAAAGGTTATTTAAGGTATGTTAAGACTATGTAACTATTCCGGAGTGTTTGTTGCATTAAACTGGTTATATTTACGCATCAATGCACGTATAACCTTCAAGAAAGCGATTTAGAGCCCGAAATCGAACAAGAATTGATATGCGCAAATGATACACATATTTATACAAATCCCAAGTATGAAATACAATATTTCATTGGTTTGGTATTTTTTTGATGGTTGAAGTGACACAGGTGTCACACATATTCTCATGAACAGGTGATTGAGAAGGACGGGTTTGTGTCTGGTTCAAATCAAGAGCATCCAACAATAATTTTGTTTGTGGGGGAATTGTGGAGGTGAGGTTGGGTGTAGAAAGCGAATTTGCCCCGGGCATTGGGCTGTGGATGATGGACTCGAGTGATTCCAGAGCATCATATTGTGTTGTCCCTATGTATACAACCTGTTCTTTTTTAGAAGAAGCAGGAGGAGTTTGAGGCATGGGTTGAGATGTTTCTACCATCTGCTGTGAGGAAGCACCAGCAGTGGTTTCTTGTGACTTTTGTGCTGTCACTGGCAGTTGCTCTGGTATCTCATCCTCTAGAGTTTCCTTTGATTTGGGTTTGGGGGGTTTTTGAGTTTTCTTTTGTCGTGGTTTTCTGGTGGTTTTAGGTGTGGGTTTCACAGCACTTGTTTTGCTGCTGTGATAACCTAGAGCAGTGGGGTCAGCAGCAGATACCTAAGGAGCAGTGGTAGCTGCTAAATTCTGCTCAGGGACCTCTGCTTTTGTTTTGGAAGGTGTTGATAATCTTGTAAAAGTTTCAGCTGTTAAACTATTTATTTGAAAATATTCACCTTGTTGAAGCAAATGAGCATCCTCCTTTCCAAATTTATTTTGAAAGTAAAAACTTAGAAATCTTGGAAATAGTAGGAATGGTTTTTATCAACATTTTTAACCAAATCATTAAAGATCACCTGGGAGTAGTTAAAATTTTCATTTTTTAGAATAGCATAACCCAGGTATTGTATCTTTAATGGTATTTCATTAAAAGCAGTTGTTTTATTTGAGACACACATCAAGAGGGTATGAAATAAGAATCTTGTTGCAGGAGGAAAACTACCTTTTTTGTAAGGTGTCCTTTTTCATTTCATCTGCATACCCCCTTTCAAGAAAATCAGTTTTATACTCGATTTTGGGAAAAGAAGTTTTACCTCGATGATCATCGAGTTCGAAGACTTTTGAAATGGATTGTGGAGTGATTTTCACTACTTTACCCTTTATTGAAGAATTGATGGCTATGGTTGTTTTACCTTGAAGTTCAAGGGAGACATTCTTCCAAAATTCTCTCTGGGTTGTCAGGAAGATTGGAGCATCAGTAGTCAACAAAGTTTTATACTTTGATGCTGACATAGTATCAATAATGAAATCATAGATATCAATGTTACCAGGTTTTGTGAGTAAACCCAGATAGTTATGAGGAACTTTGTACGGAATTTCAATGGGTTTGGGGTCCGTTTCAGCGTCTTTTTGAGAAGAAGAGGACAATGATTTTGGAGAAGAAGACATGAGTGGTTTGTAAGATGATGAAGACGAAGGTGAATTTGAGAGAAGAAGATGGAAACTGCTTTGAGAAATGAATTTTTGAATTCGATTCGACAGTAAAACCCTGTTTGGGGTTTTGATCAGGGTTTTATAAGGAAAAAGTGAATGCTGACATGGCAGCGGTTACAAAAGATCTGACCGCTATGTACTGTCCACGTGCCAACCCCTGATGAATAATGGATGACAGTTGTTTTATGAAACCACTGATGAAGGAATAACAGTGGGTGTAACAGTAATAATGAAAACAGTGGGTGATTTTTACTATCAATGGATAGCATATCAGTGGTTAAAAACACTGATTTTGAACAACAGTGATTACCAAAAAAATGAGAGAACAGGGGATGACTTTCAGCAGTGGACAGACTTCAGTGGAACAGGTGTTTGAACAAAGCAGTGGTTATGGCAGACTTTTAAGGATTTAATGAAAAATTCATTTTTAGCTATTTTTAAGGATGGATTTTTGATTTTCTGAAAACATTTTAATGCTTTTATTCATAGAAAAACAAGATTTTGCTTGTTATTCCATGTTTAGCATGCCAATCCTAGAGATCAAGCTTTTAAAGGTGGATGTGTCTAATGCTTTGGTTAGCACATCTGCTAGCTGATCCTTAGTTGGTACATGGTGCAGAGAAATCAAACCTTTTCATAGCAATCCCTCACAAAGTGATGTCTGATATCTATGTGCTTGGTGGTTGAATGGGAGACTGGATTTTTGATGATATTTTCTGATGTGTCAACATGAGAGGTGTCTTTAGGGTAGTGATACCAAAATCCAGCAATTGATTTTGAAGCCAAAGCAGTTGGGTTGTACAGCTTGCAGCACCTATATACTCTGCCTCAACAGTGGATGTGGAAACAGCTGCTTGCTTTTTGCTTTGCCAAGACACTAAGCAATTGGCTAGGAATTGGCATCCTCCTAAAGTGGACTTCCTTATCTTATCACATCCAGCAAAGTCACTATCTGAGAAACCTGAAAGCTCCATTTTACCATCAGCTGGATACCAGATACCAAGTGTGGGAGCACTTTTTAGGTATATGAATATCCTTTTTACAGCAATAAGGTTTGACTTTCTGGGGGCTGATTGGGATCTTGCACAAACATATGTTGCAAACATGATGTCTGGCCTAGATGCTGTTAGGTACAATAAAGACCCAATCATGCTTCTATGTAAAGTTTGATCAACCAAATCATCCTTTTCATCAGACATGACAATTTTATTGGTTGCAATGGGTGTACTGCATGGTTTACAATCATCCATCTCAAATTTCTTTAAAAGTTCTTTGGCATATTTGCCTTGATGGATAAAAGTGGCATTTTGCAGTTGCCTAACTTGGAGACCAAAAAAGCACTGGAGTTCACCCATTGCACTCATTTCAAACTCAGTTGTCATGAGTTGCCTAAACTCTTCACACATTTTGTTACATGTGCTTCCAAAGATGATGTCATCCACATAAATCTGGACAATCATCAAATCCTTTCCTCTCCATTTTAAAAAAAAATATTTTATCTATTTTACCTCTTGTGAAACCAATGGATAGTAGGAAAGTGGAAAGAGTTTCATACTAGGATCTTGGTGCTTTTTTCAGGCAATGCAAAGCTTTATTTAGCTTGTAGACATGATTTGGATTAAATGGATCCTCAAAGCCTGGAGGTTGACAAACATAAACCTCTTCTTGAATCTTACCATAGAGGAATGCACATTTGATATCCATTTGATACACCTTGATGTTGTGGTTGACAACAAAGGCCAACAATAGTCTGATAGCTTCAAGTCTTGCTACAAGAGCAAAGGTTTCATCATAGTCAATGCCCTCCTCCTGTTTGAACCCTTGAACCACAAGCCTAGCTTTATTCTTGACAACAATGCCCCTTTCATCAGTTTTGTTTTTGAAGACCCACTTTGTTCCAATAGGACTTACACCCTCTGGCAGTGGTACAAGCTCCCATACTTGATGTCTTTTGAACTGTTGGAGCTCTTCTTGCATGGCTTCTACCCAGCTGTTGTCTTTCAGTGCCTCTTGGTACTTGACTGGCTGATGGAGTGATAGGAAGCCAGTAAAAAGACAAATGTTTTGGGATTGACTTCTTGTGAGCACCCCTTCATTGATATTGCCAATGATTTGGTCAGGTGGATGAGATTTCAAGAAGATTAGATCTCCTTGGTATGGAAAAATGGAATTTAATGGTGAAGGTTGCAGATGTGAATCATCTGAGTTAACCACTACTGGTGACTTTGATGATCCAACAGTGGCTTCAAAAGGTGGTGGAATAGGGGGTAATGGAGTGGACACATGCTGACTTTTGTCCACTGTTTGGGGACTTTTGTCAACAGTGTTTGATGATGTGGAAGCAAGGGGTTGATGGGATACTTTGGTCAACAACTGTTGAGGTAGCAATGGTTGAACTTTGACAGTTTTTTTGAACATCTGCTGCTCTACCATTTGATGCAGACTTTTGTTGTGGAATGATGACTTCATTTCCATAGTCTGATGATGAACTTTCTGATGGACCTGCACTGTTAGTCTTAACAGCAGTGTTTTCAAAAGTTAATTTATCAAGATCAAACAATTCTGCAGGGTTTGCTGGGATTTTCATTGATGAAAGTTCATTAAACTTTACATTCAAAGTTCTTCCACTGTTTTGGTCCTTGTGTTAAACACTTGGTAGGCTTTAGCAGTGGTTGAGTATCCTGGATGATAACCACAATCAATTTTGGCTGCAAACTTTGAGATAGAATCTTTTAAGTTTAAAATGAAGCATGGGCAACCAAAAACTTTGAAATATGAAATCAATGGCTTTATTTTATACAACAGTTCATAGGCAGTCTTTTGATGTCTCGGGTTGATTAGAACTCTATTTTAGACATAGCAAGCAGTGTTTACTGCCTCTGCCCAAACAGTTAATGGCAAACCTGAATCAGCAAGCATGGTTCTGGCAGCCACAATCAAAGTCCTGTTCTTTCTTTCAACAACCCCATTTTGCTCTGGTGTTCTTGGAATGCTGTATTGCCTAACAATTACTTTTGACACACTGAAATCATCTAACTCCTTGTTTCTGAACTCTGTGCCATTATCACTTCTGAAGATTTTTACTGGAAGGTCAAACTGCTTTTCAACCTGTTTCACAAAGTCTTGCAGAATGCCTGCAGTCTCATCTTTTTAGTGTAAAAAGTAAGTCCATGTAAACCTAGAAAAGTTATCAACAATAACCAGACAATATCTTTTCTTCCTAAGACTCATGACTTTAACTGGGCCAAACAAATCCATATGAAGCATTTGCAAACATTTGGTTGTTTTGGACTCTTCAATTGATTTGTATGAGCTTTTATGTTGTTTCCTTTTAAGCAGGAAACACAATGCTCAGAACAGGTGAACAGTTTTTGAGGTAAACCTCTTACTAACCCCTGTTTTGAAATGGCAGTGATTGTCTTGAGATTTGTGTGCCCCAATCTCCTGTGCCATAATTCTGTCTCTTTGTTTGAAGCAACTGAGAACAGACAGGCATTAGTCTGGGGGCTCTCTTTTGACATATCCACCACATAAACATTGCCACTTCTTTGAGCAACAAGTTGGGTTTTTCCAGTTTTAATTATTGCTTCAATTTTTTCAACCATTTCTGGTCCAACAATCCTACAACAATCCTTTGTGAAGAAGGAGCCATAGCCCTTATCACTCATTTGAGAGACACTCAGGAGGTTGAATTTTAGATTGTCTATTAGATTGACATTTTCAAACTTAACTTTACCAGACTGCACAGTTCCAGACCCCAGAACCTTCCCTTTACTATTATTGCCAAAGGATATATCACCCCCTCCATGAATTTTGAAATCTTTGAGAAGGACTTTACTTCCTGTCATGTGCCTGGAGCCTCCACTATCTACATACCAAAGACTATCTAAGCATGCAGAAGCTCCCTTGGTAGCAGCCATCATGACATAATTACATTGATTATCACTTTCTTCACTAGCTCTCTCTTCTTTCTCACCTTCTTTCTTCTCTTCTTTTTCTTCTTTGTCTTCTTTGGACCAGGGGTCAAACAGTGGTTCAATCAGGGTTTCTGAATTTTCTCCCAGCAGTAGTTCACCAGCAACTGCAGTAAGCACTGCTTCAGCCACTTCATCCACTGTTTTAGCATTTAGTTGTTCTCCTTCAGGTTCTACCCCTTCTGGTATTGACTCTAATGCCATCAGACAAAATTCATCATTAAAAGTATCATTAGAAGCATAGAGTGCAAAATTTTCATCACCAAGCTCATCAGGCATACTGCTCCAGTCAACAAAGCCTTGGGTGAAAAAGCTTTGCTGATCTGGTTGAACCACTGCTGGAGCAGCTTATTGAGGTGCAACAGGTTGCACTTGTGCCTGAGGGGTAGGGGCTTGAACATACTGAATTTGTGGAATAGTGGTTTGAACATAATGCACAGGCACAGGGGTTGCAGCATAGTGAGCAGTGTTAACATGGGTTGCAGGGGTATATTGGGCATAGTGCACAGTGCTTTGGTGTTGTGGTCTAGGGTTTGAGCTGGGATGAGTTATAATTGGACCAGTGGTTTGACTCCTACATTCCCTAGCAAAATGAACTAGCCTATTGCACTTATAACATTTAATCTTTGACTTATCCAACCCCACTTTTAAATTCCCATGTAACTCTGGGAATTTTCTCCCTTTTCTATTATAGAATTTGCTTTTTCTCACACTAAGCAAAGCCAATTGATGCAAGATGTCCATTTCTTCTAAGTCAGTGGGATCAAAGTGCTGCAAATCATTGAGTTCAAAACACAAATTATCAGAGTTCTGGCTTTCTCCATTTGCTGTGAAAGCAAAGTTGGATGAGTGAGGATCAGAGTTGAAATTACCTCTAGCAGTTATGTCAATAAAATGATCATAACTCTGATCCTTACTGCTGCCAGACTCTTCTTGACCCAGAAGAGCTGTGTTGCCAAATGAATAGTTATATGTAACTTTGCGAGACTCCTGCAACTTCTTTTTCTAGTTTAACTCCCTTTCATAGGTCAGGAGTCTACCATGAAGTTGGTTCAGTGTTAGGTCTTTGAACTCAACAGAATTTCTAGTCACAAAGGCAATTGTATCCCATTTTTCAGGTAGTGATCTAAGAAACCTGCTATTTTGTGTAGATTTAGGAAATTCAACCTTAACAAGCCTTAGCTCACTAATGAGACAACTGAATCTCTCAAACTGTTGAGTCAATGACTCTCCCTTAATGTGACAAAAGGTTTCATACTGCTAATTTAGAATTTCCCTATTATTTTCAATTACTTTTTCAGTTCCCCCGAATTGTTCCTTAAGTGCATCCCATAGCTCTTTGGCACTGTTACAATGTAACATCCCAGCATAGATTTCGTTGGGTAATGCAGATGCAATGATGTTGAATGCTTTGGCATCCAGTTCGAACTTTTGAAAGTCAGTTTCAGTATAGTTTTCATATTTTTTAGGTTCGAACTTCTTTGGATCCTCAGCACTCGGCACCATTGGAACATGGGGTCCAAAGACAACCGATCTCCAACATCCAGTATTTTGTTGAGCAAGGATGTGACCCTTCCTTCTCTCCCAGATGTTGTACTCATTTTGTTTCAGCATGGGTGGTTTGAAAAGTGAACCGATGTTATTCTTATCATCTTGTGATTGTGACGTCATCCTGGTTGTTTTGCAGGCACTGATTAATCAACTTTGAACGTGATTAAACGTTACTCTGTTTTTCAATAAAACGAACAACTATCAGTATCAACGATTGTGAGCTGAACTATTTAGGTCAAAATGATTGTTAAATCAAATTTGACTGTCTGAGCTCTGATACCAATTGTTAGGGTCTGAGTTTGGATTGATTGTGTTTTATGTTTGAATTAAGATGAACAATGAACAAGTAATGCAGCGGAATATAAATAGAATTAAACTTTGCACACAATCAAACAGAATAATTGCTTTTAACACACATTGTTTGTTCGTACAGGAAGAAAAGATTGAATTTATTTCAACTACGATTACAATGCATGCATGTAACAAACTCCCCCTCAGCCTGAGCTCACAGTGTTTGTTCGTACAGGAAGAAAAGTGGTGAAGAGCTAATAGAACAGTACAGGGTACTGTTCTTTTTATAGGCACGGACAAACCACTGTGGCATCTTTGCTGACGTCACCATGAAAGTGACATCTAACCCCCTAACAAAATTTAAACAACTGATCTATACAAACACTGCTATGCTAACTACTGATAACAATACATTACTGATGTGTGTAAAATGCAACATATAAATTACATCAAATGAGGCATAAAACTAACCCTTTTTAAGTACTAATGTTGGAAAAAGAGTGTTTTTGTCTTCCTTTTGTATTTTCAGGATTAAATGAGCTCAACTTCACAAAAGAAGCAAAAAGGCAGCTAAATCTAGCATAAATACAAGAAAAGGAACAAATGTGGCATGCCCGACCCCCTTCAATAGCATCTCCCAAAGAAAAAACAAGAAGAAAGCTGAGCATGGGGCTGTGCCCAGCTGAGCACGGGGCGTGCCCAGCTCAGCACGGGGCAGTGCTCAGGATGGACAGCCCTGGCACTAAAGACAAACCTGTGGAAGCTTCTATTGCCCACCACGGGGCCGTGTCCAGTGAACACGGGGGCGTGGCGAAAGTAAAGCAGGCGCATTAATTGTAATTGCGAATTACAATTAATGAAGAAAGAGAGTGTCAGACAGGCACGGGGCCGTGTCCAGCGGACACGGGGGCGTGCCCAGCCTTCTGTTCAGCCTATAAATAGGAGTGCTTGGTTTCATTTCAACTGATCCCTTGGCACACCACCTCTCTCACACTTCATCCACCACCCACCACCATCACAACACCATCATCCACCACCATCATCCATTGTCCATCGTAGAGTGTGTGAGTCGTCTCGGGATCCAAGATTGATCGTAAGAGTTCTTGACAATCAAGGCCATGTTTGCCTAAGTCTCTTACATCACTTAGTGAAGACAAAGTGTCTAGTATAATACTTTTTATTTCTAATCTTTTGCACTTTTTATTTGGTTTTGTATTAATGACTTTAATAACTGGTTACTTATGTTGAAGGTGATCTTTCCTTATCGTTTGTCCGTGGTGTCTTGGCATTATTTTACTGTCTATATAAAATAAAAGATTTTCACCATTCATATCTCCACGGTCTATATGGAGGTATGTTGGCTACCTGGTCGGGGGTTAAGGGAACGGTTTGGTAAAGGTCTTGCCATTGTTCAGCGTTTAGAGGTCCTGCAATGGACCTGGGTCAAATTTAGTAGGACCTCCTTCAATACTTCACGGTATTGGATGGCGGGGGTCCAAACTCTTTGACCCCCTCATAAGTTAACTACTATTAATACTATAACCCGGCTATTTAGGACTGTATCCCTGCTGACTCAGACTACTTAGTCGAGGGTAACGTCACCGACAAAAGCGGGGCCTACCATAATATTGCATTAATAACTTAATTCATTATCTTCCAATAATCCACCCTTTTAGGATTGTATCCTTGCTGACTCAAACTACTGGGGTGAGGGTAACGTCACCTTCAAAAGAGGGGCCTACTACAATAACTAAGATAATCTCTTAATTATGTGCAAAAGTGCGGAAATAATCAAAGGTTATACTAGATACGATTCGGAACCAAGTGATTCATCTTGTCTATCCGTTTTTCTTTTTATTTTCAGCATTTTAGTTAATTTTTATTTTTTCTTAGTTTAAAACATTTTTTCTAACTTTTTGATTTTGATTAGACGTTAAGGATAAACCAGTACTAAAAGCTCTTGTGTCCTTAGACGACCTCGGTATCTTACCAACGCTATACTACGCTCACGATGGGTGCACTTGCCCATATGTGTGTTTAGTGTTAGTAAAATATCGTGTTTTATAAATTTAAAACTTGGCTAAAATAAGTGTTAAAGGGGCTTAAAATATACACCTAATATATATAACACTTCGCACGCATCAAGTTTTTGGCGCCGTTGCCGGGGACACAAGGATTTTAGGAAAGCTTAAAATCGACTGCCTAATCAGTTTTTCAAAACCTTTTTAAAACGGGCCCACATTTTTCTGCATTTTAGTTTAGTTTTGCATTTATAGTAGGTTGAACACGGGTCGTGCTCGCTGAACACGGGGCCGTGCTGCATATTTTTCATAAAACACCCAGTAACAGAAGCTTGAACATGGGCCGTGCTCACTGAACACGCCCCGTGCTCAACGAAATCAGTAAATTTAATTAAAACGCCCAGATACAGATTCTGAACACGGGGCCGTGTCCACTGAACACGGGGCCGTGTCCAGCCTCTGTTTCCGTTTTTCTTTTTGTTTTCTGATCTCGGGACTTGGTTGTGGTCTGCTGAGTGATTCTTATGGATCAATACTCAGGAGGTTACAACTACACCTATGAGGAGGATGATTATAGGGGTAACTATTGCACTAATTGTCGTAACACACGCTCGGTTCAAAATAGTCACTCATATCAACCATCCAATTCATACACCTACTATGAGGAACCCAGGTACGAGCCATCAACTTCATACACATCATATGAAGACCAAAGGTATGAACCTCCTCCCTCATACTCATATTTTGATGAACCAAGGTATGAGCCTTCATTCTCATACTTTGAGGAACCAAGATATGAGCCACCACCTTCATATGCTTATTATGAGGAACCATGGCGTGAACAACCCACCTCATATGAGTATTATGAAGAACAAAATTACGACCCTTATCCATCATATGCTTACAATGAAGAACAATGGTGCGAACCATCTACTTCATATGGGTATTATGAGGAACAAAGGGTCGAACAACCGGATTCAAGCTTAGAAAATCCCGATTCTTTTTCTATAACCGAAGTAACCGATAGGATATTAGAACACATTAGAGTTATCGATCGATGTATAAGAGAAGCTCGCGCAAGGGAAGAGGAGTCCCGCGCAAGAGAAGAATTAAAAAAGGAAGAGATAACTGAAAGTGTAAAAATGGAAGAACAAATAAGTGAAAAACCGACACATGAGTTAAACAACGAAATAGGTGAGTCCGACAAAGTTAAAATTCAAGAAGAGTCTAATTTTGAAGAAATTAATCTCTTGTCACCTTCTTTCGAAAATCATTGTTTAGTACCCACTCATGCTAAGTTTTTAAAAGAGTTGAACACTAACACTAAAATTGACGAAACAGTAAGTGTTAAGTTAACTAATGATCAAACCTCGCTAATAAAAGAAGACCCATTTGAAATTAACATTACACCGGTTCCATGTTTCTTTCAAAATTCATTTATTAGTAATGTCACAATCGATAAAGATCTTTGTGTTAACATAATGCCAAACTACATTTTCGAAAAATTAAGTATTAGTGATTTTTCTCCACTTCAAATACCCATTTTTCTATCCAATCGGAAAGTAATAAAATCAATCGGTGTAGTTGAGGATATCTTGGTTCAAACAAATCAAATGGTAATCCCGACCGACTTTGTCATCCTCGATGACGCTCCTCTAGTGTTGGGACGACCATTTGTAAAAACTCATGAAGCTTTGAAAAACCGGAAGTTCAACAATCTACCTCTTCAATTAGGGGCATTTAAAAAGAGTGTCGACCTTGAGCGATCAATGAAATATCCATTCGGCAATGACGACCCCCTAATTGAAGATGAGCCAGAACCACCTGATAAGGTGGGTCTAGCCAAGGACCCTCATAAACGTGGCGCACCACGGAGGCATTCCGCGGAACTATCCGTAGTTTAGTTTAGATTAACCTTTATGTTTTCTAGTTTAGTTTTTAATTTTCAGGAATAAAACACACTCGGGATGGTGAAGGATGATAAGGGAAGCTTGAACCAACACAAAAACAGAGCCTCCCGACGATTTTTCTTCATTACAGCAAGTTCAGCATGGGGCCGTGCTCACCCCAACACACCCCGTGCCCAAGGTTCTGTAGAAAATGCCCAGTTCAGGTACCTGGACACGGGGCCGTGCTCACTGGACACGCCCCCGTGCCCAGCCATCTGTTTACTTTTGGTACTGGCAGTCTGGACACTGGGCTGTGCTCAGCCAACACCACCCCGTGTTCAGCTACCCAGTACCATAAAATCTTGTTTTTAACCCACTTTTACACATTTTAATCAACCGAAAAACTTATTTTTGGGACACATTGAGGACAATGTGTAATTTAAGTATGGGGGGGATGCTAAAACCTTGAATCTTGCAAGTTCTAATTACAAGCCTTACACAAAACTCTATTGGAACCGCTAATCACCCCAAATTTTTTCAAAAATTTTCGTTTTTTAACTTGTCTTGGTTTAATTTGGGAAATTCAAGTTCTCAAAAAGGTTATATTTTTACGAATTTACAACCGATAGCGTCGTAATAAGAAGAACCAACATAAGAAAATTATGAAAAGGCATGACAAGCTTAGTTAAAATTTAATTATATATACTTGATCACATAAAAACCCATTCCCACAAAAGTGAGTTTTGAGCCTTTATTGAGCATACAATTACATATCATTAGAACTAAATGCTCATTTTCGTTTCTTGTGTGAATAGCCGCTTGGTTCTTACGACTCTAGAACTTGCCATGACGATACATTCCCGGTCCTTACCAACTTAAACCCGAGTAAGTAAATGATGGAGGCTTTAGGACTAACCCTTTTTATTTCTACACCTTTATTTTTTCTTTTTTTTACCACCTACCCAAAATCCCCCTAGTTAGCCCCTTTGAGCCTAAACCTTTTCATTTCAAAACCCAAAACCAAACACCCTTTCACCCACCAAAACCTTTTTTTATTTTTTTAACCCTTTGTTTTAGTAACAAGCTCGGTTTTTCTTATGACTTAAAAAAAAATAAAAAAAATTGATGATGATGAAGCAAAAGAAAAATAAACAAACAAGTTTATCAAAAATAACTTTGTTTGAATAATGGCTTCATCAAAATAAAAACTTAAAAAAAAAAGTCTTACGAAAACCGACGCTTTTTACGCCTTTCGCCCTTTTACTAACCACTTACCCAACTACCTACCTTTAACCCAAGCCAAACCCTTCACCACACAAGTCCTCTTGATATTTACAAATGTGTATAGTTAAAAAGGAGGAGGATTGATTGCTTGGCAAGCTTATGGTAGGAGTAAGTTCCATGCCGCTCTCGAGTGATCCACTAAAATACATCTTCGGCCGAGTGTTGAGTGATCCCCGTGAGGTATGTGAACTTGTATATAAATAGAATCTTAAAGAGGCATGTTATGCCCCAATAAGTAATTTGTCTTATGAAAAGTTTTAAATAAATCATGACGAATAGGATTGTAAATAAATAAAAATAAAAACCCAAAAAGATCTTGGATTCCCAACACTCTACGACAAGCCAAAACCTTCTCTTCTACCCATTCCATTTGGGAGTGTAAGCCACATATTAAAGAGTTTTGCTTGAGGACAAGCAAAAGTTCAAGTGTGGGGGTATTTGATATGTGTAAAATGCAACATATAAATTACATCAAATGAGGCATAAAACTAACCCTTTTTAAGTACTAATGTTGGAAAAATAGTGTTTTTGTCTTCCTTTTGTATTTTCAGGATTAAATGAGCGCAACTTCACAAAAAGAAGCAAAAAGGCAGCTAAATCTAGCATAAATACAAGAAAAGGAACAAACGTGGCATGCCCGACCCCCTTCAATAGCATCTCCCAAAGCAAAAACAAGAAGAAAGCTGAGCATGGGGCTGTGCCCAGCTGAGCACGGGGCGTGCCCAGCTCAGCACGGGGCAGTGCTCAGGATGGACAGCCCTGTCACTAAAGACAAACCTGTGGAAGCTTCTATTGCCCACCACGGGTCCGTGTCCAGTGAACACGGGGGCGTGGCGAAAGTACAGCAGGCGCATTAATTGTAATTGCGAATTACAATTAATGAAGAGAGAGAGTGTCAGACAGGCACGGGGCCGTGTCCAGCGGACACGGGGGCGTGCCCAGCCTTCTGTTCAGCCTATAAATAGGAGTGCTTGGTTTCATTTCAACTGATCCCTTGGCACACCACCTCTCTCACACTTCATCCACCGCCCACCACCATCACAACACCATCATCCACCACCATCATCCATTGTCCATCGTAGAGTGTGTGAGTCGTCTCGGGATCCAAGATTGATCGTAAGAGTTCTTGACAATCAAGGCCATGTTTGCCTAAGTCTCTTACATCACTTGGTGAAGACAAAGTGTCTAGTATAATACTTTTTATTTCTAATCTTTTGCACTTTTTATTTGGTTTTGTATTAATGACTTTAATAACTAGTTACTTATGTTGAAGGTGATCTTTCCTTATCGTTTGTCCGTGGTGTCTTGGCATTATTTTACTGTCTATATAAAATAAAGGATTTTCACCATTCATATCTCCACGGTCTATATGGAGGTATGTTGGCTACCTGGTCGGGGGTTAAGGGAACGGTTTGGTAAAGGTCTTGCCATTGTTCAGCGTTTAGAGGTCCTGCAATGGACCTGGGTCTAATTTAGTATGACCTCCTTCAATACTTCACGGTATTGGATGGCGGGGGTCCAAACTCTTTGACCCCCTCATAAGTTAACTACTATTAATACTATAACCCGGCTATTTAGGACTGTATCCCTGCTGACTCAGACTACTTAGTCAAGGGTAACGTCACCGCCAAAAGCGGGGCCTACCATAATATTGCATTAATAACTTAATTCATTATCTTCCAATAATTCACCCTTTTAGGATTGTATCCTTGCTGACTCAAACTACTGGGGTGAGGGTAACGTCACCTTCAAAAGAGGGGCCTACTACAATAACTAAGATAATCTCTTAATTATGTGCAAAAGTGCGGAAATAATCAAAGGTTATACTATATACGAGTCGGAACCAAGTGATTCATCTTGTCTATCCGTTTTTCTTTTTATTTTCAGCATTTCAGTTAATTTTTATTTTTTCTTAGTTTAAAACATTTTTTCTAACTTTTTGATTTTTATTAGACGTTGAGGATAAACCGGTACTAAAAGCTCTTGTGTCCTTGGACGACCTCGGTATCTTACCAACGCTATACTACGCTCACGATGGGTGCACTTGCCCATATGTGTGTTTAGTGTTAGTAAAATATCGTGTTTTATAAATTTAAAACTTGGCTAAAATAAGTGTTAAAGGGGCTTAAAATATACACCTAATATATATAACACTTCGCACGCATCAATTACATATGGACAACTAAACTACTGCTTTATCCTTCCACTGTTGTGACTCCAGTAGTACTTGATATCTTCAGCAGTGCTTGACCCATAGCAGTAGATTGATCAACAGAGCTTTAGTCTTCATAAGTCTTTGACTTGATCAGCAGTTATAAGTGAGCAGTTGTTGTAAGGATCAGTGGATGGAGGCCATCAGATGTTGAAACCACTTTCAATGGGAGAGAATGTAAACATAACATCTGCTTGTTTTGGATCCACTGCTCTGATCCAGTTTTGGCTTTAATCAATTGTTCCTCTGGTAGGGTTCAATCCCAACAGCTCATTATGAATGAGGCTCACAAATCCCGCTACTCTATTCATCCAATCGCTGATAAGATGTACCATGATTTGCGTGCAACTTATTGGTGGCCTGGCATGAATAGGGACATTGCTGTATATGTTTCTAAATGCCTTACTTGTACGAAAGTTAAGGCTGAACATCAACGTCCTTCAGGACTCTTAGAACAACCCGAAATCCCAGTTTGGAAATGGGATAGCATCTCTATGGACTTTATTACCAAACTACCTCGAACACCTTCTGGTTACGATAGTATCTGGGTGATAATTGATCGTTTGACCAAATCAGCCTACTTTCTTCCTATTCGTGAAGATTATAAAGTGGAGAAACTTGCTCGAATCTATACTGATGAGATTATATGCTGTCATGGCATACCTCTTGACATAATCTCTAACCGTGATGGTCGTTTTACTTCACGTCTTTGGCAAACTTTTCAATCCGCCATGGGTTCTCATTTGAATCTTAGCACGACCTTTCATCCTCAGACGTATGGGCAGACAGAGCGAACTATTCAGACCCTGAATGATATGCTTCGTTCTTGTGTCATCGACTTTGGTGGTAACTGGGATGTACATTTACCATTGATTGAGTTCTCGTACAACAACAGCTATCATTCCAGTATTCAGATGGCTCCTTTCGAAGCTTTGTATGGCCGCAAGTGCCGATCTCTTCCCAGCTGGCATGAGATTGGTGACAAGTAGTTTACTGGCCCTGAGATCATTCAAGAGACAACGGATAAGATTCTCCAAATCCGTGATAACTTGATCAAGGCTAGGAGCAGACAAAAGAGCTATGCTGATAGTAGGCGGAAGCCTTTGGAATTTGATGTTGGTGATCGAGTTCTTCTCAAGGTATCCCCCTGGAAGGGGGTAGTTCATTTTGGTAAGAAGGGAAAGCTTGCTCCTCGCTATTTGGGTCCATTCGCGATACTCGAAAGGATTGGCAAGGTAGCGTACCGACTCGACATGCCACATGAACTAAACAACGTCCATCCAGTGTTCCACGTATCTAACCTACGTAAATGCCTAGCCGAAGAGGAACTACAGGTTCCCTTTGAAGACTTGCAAGTAAATGAAACTGTACACTTTGTGGAGAAACTGGTTGAAATCATGGATCAGGGTGTCAAGCGACTGAGGCGCAGCAAAATTCCCATAGTCAAGGTTAGATGGGAAGGAAAGCGTGGCACCGAATTCACTTGGGAACTGAAAAGTGAGATGAAGGCCAAGTATCCGCAGCTCTTCGAGCAGTCTTCTACCTAGATTTCTGGGATGAAATCTCCTAAAGGATGGGAGACTGAAACTCTTGTGTTCCTAGACTTTTACCTATTTGACACTTTTTTCCCTAAACTATGTAATACTTGATACTTTTGATACTTGGTGAAACTTATGCTATGGTTTTGATACTTGATGCTTGGAAACTATGAGACTATGATTCTATGACGCTATGAGACTATGATTCTAAGATACTATGAAACTATGATTCTATGATGCTATGAGACTATGATTCTAAGATACTATGAAACTATGATTCTATGGTGCTATGAGACTATGATTCTAGAATACTTGATACTTTGGTGCTTGACTCTTGAGGCTCGTGAAACTTGAGACTTGGTTAAACGAGGGACTGGAGTCTTGTCACTTGCGGAAACTATGGAAACTTTTGTGTTGATGATATAATCTAGTTATGTAAATCTATTACCCAATAATACGCAACACAACGCTTAATCTAACTCGCGAAACAAATCAAAGACGGGAACACGGAAATGATGGGATTAGCCAAATGGCAATCCGATCGGATGACCATCCGATTCGAGTGCACTGCCTTAACTCTCCTTCCACACTATAAATAGGCCTGTCACATCACCGTTCTCAACGATGTGACAACCTCACTCGACCCAGACGCACGCACTCCTCTTTTCTTCCATTTCTTGGCGATTTCGGTATGTTTTACACTAGATTCTTGTACATCTTTGATCTACACGCTATTCTCTACAAGATTCTCCTTTGAAATCTCACTTTGCACCATGAAATCTCTAAGATTTGAGCTCTTGAAGGTGACGTCATCATGGTGGTCTGTCCAAACTATGGTGTGATGTCATTTCTGCCAAGATCTAGCTCGGATCTAAGGAATTTCATGTGTTTTACACTAAATCTTTACTAAATCTAGACTTCTAGCTAAAGCTTATGTTTATCTTCATCTTTTCTTAAAAAACTTTTACCTAAAACGGTGAGATCTGGAATCAAACGAACTGTAGACTTGATAAATAGTCTGGAGTTGGTTTGGAGAAGGATTATTGCCGGTGAAGATGACCAGAGTATGAATTCTGACATAAGCACCGTCACGAACGGGTAACCGAATGGACTGGGGTGATTCCCACCCGATCAACTCGGCTGTTCATTGATGGGCTTACCGTTGTCTCAATGCGTACCATGTCGTCGTTGTTTAAATAGAAACTTAGAAACTTTAGAAGTTAGGAACGGGACAAGGACAACCCGATCGAGTGGCAATCCGATCGGATAGCCATCCGATCCAACCGCCATCCGATCAAGTGACACTTGCCTCTTACCCCTAACACTTGGATACTTGAATCTTTTGATCGTTGAATGGCAATCTGATCGGATAGCCATCCGATCGAACTGTCATCCGATCAAGTGTTATTACCATAAACATTTTTGGAACTTTGAATCTTTGATCGTCGAATGGCCGTCCGATCGGATAGCCATCCGATCGAACTGCCATCTGATCAAAGTGATAACATGCTTTAGAACCTTCTAACACTTGGAATCTTTTTGAGACTTTGAATGTTTGAAAACTTAGAACTTTGGATCGAATGGCAATCCGATCCGATAGCCATCCGTTCCCTCCCCACACAATAGTCATCCCAATCAGATGGCAATCCGATCGGATAGCCATCCGATTAAGATGACTGATCCGACACTTTGTTGAATCTCGTTATTCTGCCCGACTCTTATCTGTTGTAATCTAATCGGGCTAACTCTAAAGAGCTCCCTTTGATCCAATAACAGTTGACCTGTTAAGCAATCACTATGAGTATACTCGATCCCTTTTTGTTTAAACTTTGGGATGTAACATGTATTCTACTAAACTATGATTCTTGAAACTTTTGGAAACTAAACTCTATCCTATGTGTATGTGAAACTTGTGATTCTTGTATTATATTTGTTCTATGTGGACGTTAAATCCAGGGTGTGTAGTTTCTCCTTAACAATAGTAGCGCTATAGGGGATGCACCTCCCCATTATTCTCGGGGGTATTGTTAGGAGGATTCTAGTTTTCCTTGAGACTTGGGAAAGCAACAAAGCATCGGGATACTTGGGCTATCACTTATTGGACTGCAAACACTAGCATGGCTGAAAGTATTTTGTTACATCTACATATGGATATGAGACTTTTAATCTAGTATGCTATTATTCAAACTTGTATACTCGCCGGTACATTTTGTACTGACCCTATTTTAATACATGTTGCAGGCTGACAGGGTGCTAGGAATCTTGCAATCAAGCTAGGATGATGCTTAGAAACTCATCTAGATAAATAAGATTTGAACAATATTTGAGACTTGATGTACTATGATATTTGATGATGGTTGTGGGTTTTAGACAATGTGTGAATCAATCTAAATTATAATGAAACTATTTAGTGTTATAGAATCTCATGAGCACTCTGAACGCTTAGTGCTCACACCCCGATGTTTACGCCATCGGTTGGGGTGTGACACCGTGCCTGGTAGGAATGGCCCCATGGTCGTCTTATATATTTTTTGGTTACTGGGGAGTTGGTCACGGGGGCGTGCCTGGTGGACATGGCCCCGTGGTCAGAGTGCCAGTAACAAGTTTTTTTATTGTGCACATGTGCGTGACCATTTCTCAGAGGTTTCCCCTTTTTTACTTACATGTTTCTCCTCCAATCTCAAGTATGATGCTCTCCAAACTTACCTACAAGATAATTAAAAAGGAAAACATACATATTTACAATTAACGTTTGATTGTTCCCGATCACTTAACTACCTCTTGGAGTGTTAATTCAACTTCCTTATCCTCAAGAAAGCCTCTGTAAAGCTTAAGCCCTTGTCCGTTTACCTTGAAAGGTTCACCGTTTGGAGGCTTAATTTCTATGGCTCTATGTGGAAAGATTTGGGTAACGGAAAAAGGTCTCGACCACCTAGACTTGAGTTTTCCGGGAAACAACCAAAGTCTTGAGTTAAATAAGAGCACTTGATCCCCCTCATGAAATTCCTTAGGTTTTCTTATTTTATCGTGTAAGTTTTTCATGCGTTCCTTATAAATTTCACAGTTGGAGTATGCTTGATTTCTCATTTCATCTAATTCATTTAACTGATAAAATTGATTTTTACCAGAAGTTTCTTGGTCTAGGTTTACATTTTTTAATGCCCAGTATGCTTTGTGTGCAATTTCTACTGAGAGGTGACAATGTTTTCCAGAGACAAGCTTATATGGGGTAGTGCCTATTGGGATTTTATAGGCTGTTCGGAAGGCCCATAAAGCATCGTCTAATTTATCTGCCCAATTCTTTCTATTTTGACCCACAGTTTTTTCTAAGATTCTTTTTAACCCTTGACGTGCGTGCGAGTGTCTATACTTTTAGTTATATTTTTAGCTCTTTTTACTCACCGATTTCAAGTTTTAAATTTATAAAACATGATATTCTACTATCACTCTACACACACGCTAGGGCAAGTGCACCCATCGCGGACGTAGTATAGTGATGGCAAGATACCTAGGCCGTCAAAGGACAGAAGAGCTTTTAATATCGGCTTATCGTTAACTTCTAATCAAATCAAACTTTGAGAAAATATTTTTAAACTAATAAAAAGATAAAAATAGAAAATAAAATAAAATATAAAAACAGATAGACAAGAAAGAATCACGTGGATTCGACTTATCTTTCATGTACCCTTTTGATGATTTTCGCACTTTGGGCATTTTAAGAGATTATCTTAGTTATAGTAGTAGGCTCCTCTTTTGAAGTCGACGTTACCCTCAACCTAGTGGTTTGTGTCAGCAAGGATACAATCCCACTAGGTCGGAATATTGAAAGATAATTAAGTAAGTTATAAATGCAAAATGTGGTGGGCCCCCTTCCAAGCAGCGGTCACCCTCAACCTGTTGGTCTGAGTCAGCAGGGATACAGTCCTCACGGGATTGGTTTAAAGTTTTAATAGTAGTTTGTAAATAAGGGGTTCAAGCGGTTTCTTACTCTCAGTCGGATCAGTCATTCCCGGCCAATCCATGGAGTAGTACTAAACTTGAACCAGGTTCTCGCAGGATCTATACACTGAACGAGACATAGAATTACCCAACCACCCTTCTAACCCCCTTCCAAGTAGTTAATTATATAGACCGTAAAGACATGAATATGTAAATAAACGACATATGAAGAATGGTTGAATAATTTTGCCTTCAATATAAAAAAAACTATTTATTAAAGTCATTAATACATACCGAATTAAAAGTTGCCAAAGATTGGAAATCATAAAAGAAATACATAAAATATATGTCTTCACGAAGTGATGTAAGAATTTAGCCAAGCATGGCCTTTGTTTGACAAAGATTCTTACGATCAATCTTGGATCCTGAGACTAGACACACACTCTAAAAGATGAAAAATGGATGATGGTGGTGGATGATGGTGTTGTAGTGGTGGTGGAGTGGTGGCAAGTGCGAGAGAAGCGGTTTGCCAATGGATGGTTTGAAGTGGAACCAATCACTTCTATTTATAGCTGAAATCAGAAGCTTCACCACGGCCCAACCCATCTGGCACGGCCTCGTGGCTATCTCTCTCTCTTCCACATTAACTGCTTGTCAGATTTTATATTAACACGGCCCCGTGTGTCAATGGCATGGCCCGTGGCCAAAGTACTTGTTGTACTATCGCAGATTCTGGAAATCTTTGAGTTGACCATGCCCCGTGTTAGCTTAGTACGGCCCCGTGTTGGCTGCCAGTTTTGTCCTTTGCAGTTGTCTTTTCTTCTGCGCAGCATCGATCTTCGGACACGGCTCGTGTCAAGTCTTCTGTTCTTGCTATTTTGTGGTTCAGATGTGAATCGGGGCTTGGCGAGTTGCGGCAATTCCTTCTTCTTTACATTTATGTTGGTTTTTGCTGTCTTTTTGCTCCTTTTGCAAATTTAAGCTTTTTTAACCCTGAAAATAAAAAAGGAACAAAAACACGAGCTTTTTCCAACATTAGTACTAAAAGGAACAAAAACACGAGCTTTTTCCAACATTAGTCTTCTGTTCTTGCTATTTTGTGGTTCAGATGTTTTACTTTGGGCAAAACATGCCTTTATAAAATTTCATTTAGTTATATACAAATTTACACACCTCACAAGTATTCACTCAACACTCGGCCGATGATGTATTAAGTGAAAACGCACGTGACTATTTTTGAAACTCACTCCTACCATAGGCTTGACAATTGATCAAACCTCCTCCATTTGACGTTAAATCCTTATAAATATCAAAAGGGATTTTTAAGGGTAGATGGTGGTTCGGGTTTGGTAGGTTTTATTGGAAAAAGGGTAAAAAACGTAAAATATTGGGTTTTCTATTGCTTTGTGGCTTAGCAAAAAATACTTTGGCATATTTTTCTGATTTTTTTTTGTTGCCAAAGTTGAAACTGAGCCGTACTTTTAATTTCATAACCGATAGGTTTACAAAAATAAAAGATGAAAAATGAAAAGGTTTGTTTTTGTGGGTTTGGAAACGAAAAGGGTTTAACTAGGGGGGTTTTTTTTGGATAAAGCAAAGAAAAATAAAGGTTTGGTTTTGAAAAATGGGTTGGTCCTAATGCCTCTATAATTTATTTACTTGGATTTTTATCGGTAAGGACTTGGAACGCATCACCTTGTGAAGTTCTAGATTCGTGAGAACCAAACGACCTATTCACACTAGAAAGGAAAATTTGAGCAATTAGTATAGATGTCTATTTGTATGCTCGGTAATGGCTCAAAACTCACTTTTGTGGGAAAAGGGTTGTAGTGTACAAATGTATATATAATCAAATTTTACAAAGATTTGTCATGCCCGTTTTCGTAATTTTTCTAACTTGGTTCTTTTTATCACGACGCTATCAGTTGTAAATTCGTAAAAACGTAATTTTTAGAACTTTTTTTACCCAACTAAACCAAGATAAGTAAAAAAAATGAAAAGGAAATTTTGAAAAAGTTTGGGGTGATTAGCGGTTCCAAGGCGAGTTTTGTGTAAGGCTTGTTTTAAGACAAACGAGTCAAGATTTTTATTATCCTCCCCCGCACACTTAAATTATACATTATCCTCAATGTGTTCCAAATAGGATTTATTTTGGTAAAATGTGTAGACAGTATGAAAATAACAAAAAAAAAAAAAATTGTTACTGGCACTTGCAGCACGGGGCGTGCTATGGGGACACTGCCCCATGTCCAAAGTGGCAGTAAAAAATTGAATTCAGAAGACTTATAGTGGGGTGGCCACGGGGGCGTGCTGGGTGAGCACGGTCGTGCCACCTTCTGGTAGAAAAAAATTTGACAACAGTAACTTGGGCACATGGGCATGATGGGTGAGCACGGCCCGTGCTGCAGCCACTGTTTTGCAGTTTATGAGTCGGGAGGCCTCTGATTTACATGCATGGGTTCCATTTCCTCACCATCCATCTTTCTCTGTTGAGCTTGTCTTACTCATACAAAGCGAAATACTCAAAAGAAAACATTAAACTAGATATTAAACTAAGATTAAACTAACTTTAAACTAAGATTAAACTACTAACTAATGGATATTCCGTGGAATGCCTCCATGGTGCTCCACGTTTATAAGGGTCCTTGGCTAGACCCAAAGCCGGTCAAATGTTACCCGCGTGGGATGACTCACATCTTGAGTTGTATCGTTGTAACGTGTCATTTAGGCTTGAGTCAATCGCGTTGAGGTATTTGACCGAATCGTCTTCCGCTCATTGGCCAACTTCAAACTTGATCTCTTTTTCACCAACCCTCAATGTTAGTTGTCCGTCACTCATGTCCACCATGGCTCATGAGGTGGCAAGGACGGGTCGTCCTAGTATGAGCGGGATTTAGGTGTCTTCTTCCATGTCTAGGATAACAAAGTCGGTAGGAAAAACAAATTCTCCTACCTTTACCAATAAATTTTCTACGACACCTTGAGGGTATTTTACCAACCGGTCCGCAAGTTGGATGCTCATTTTCGTAGGATGTGGTTTACCCAATCCTAGTCGGTTGAACATAGAGGCCGGAATTAAATTAATGCTAGCCCCCAAGTCGGCTAGTGCATTGCTTATTGGCGATCCTCAAATAGAGCAAGGAATGGTGAAGCTTCCGGGATCAATCTTCTTTTGGGGGAGCTTGTTGAGGAGCGCCGCCAAGCATTCTTCACTAAGGGTGACTTGTTGGATGGTTTCAATCTTACTTTTATGAGTGAGTAAGTCTCTCATGAACTTGGAATATTTTGGCATTTGAGTGAGGACTTCTACAAAAGGAAGATTGATGTGGAGTTGTTTAAGCAAGTTCACAAACTTAGTAAATTGTTCGTCGGTCTTTTGCCGAAGTAAACGACCGGGGTAAGGGACCGAAGGTGGTTTGGTTGTGTCGGTGTTTTGGGGTTGAATATTTTCTTCGTTATTATAGGTGGGTGTTTTAGCGTGAGTTAGATCGGTTTGTTGTGGGGTTGGCTCACACTCGGGTCCTACCTTCCGACTTTTTATATTAATTACATTTACTTGGGCTTTTAGGTTTGTTTCGGTGTTACTCGGTAAGGTCCCTTATGGTCTTTCGGCAAATGTTGGGCTAGTTGACTAAACTGTTTTCCATATTTTGGATACTAGCCCTTTGGTTTCTAATTTCTGCTTCAGTTTGTGAGAACCTTTTCTAGTATCTTTATCGGATTCGGAGAAGAGGCGAGTGATGATATCCTCAAGCCTTTCTTATCCTCCTTGTTGTTGTGATTGAAAACCTAGTTGCTCATTTCGTGGTTATTGTTGAAAGTTAGATCGTTGATTTTCATTTTGTTGGTTATTACCACCCCCCCCCCCCCCCAATTCCCTCCAACTAATGTTGGCATGATTATGCCATTCAAAATTGAAAGTATTACTTTGAACTCCCGGTGATCGTGGCCGGTTATTTAGGTAATTTACCAGTTCCATTTGATTTTCTAGATCTTACATACAACTCCAGTTTTCATGGGGGGCGCTGCATCCTTCGTAAGCCATAACCGAAGCCGTTTTGTTCAATTCAAGTTTCTTTATTTTATTAGTTAAAGCTATGATTTGGGCTTGCAAAGAAGTGGATACATCCACTTTTTGGGCGCACGGGGCTATAGATTTTGAGCCCCTAGGAGTGTGCCATTAAAAACTGTTTTGAGCAAGTTCTTCAATTTGATTATAAATTTCCTCGGGTCACCGATTCCCAAGGAGTTCCCAGGAGCCGGAATCAAGGATTTGCCTTGTGTGTGGTAAGAGTCCGTTGTAGAAGGTGGACACTTGTTGCCAACGTTCAAGACCGTGATGCGGGCACTTCCTTAATAGCTCCTTGAACGTTTCCCATGTCTCGTACAAGGATTCCCCGTCTTCTTGAGAGTAGGTGTTAATCTCGCTCATGAGTTTGGTGGTTTTAGCGAGAGGGAAATATGTGTAGAGAAATTTTTGGGCAAATTCATCGCAAGTGTGTATGGACCCACTTGGGAGGTTGTTTAACCAAGCTTTCGCTCGGTCTTTGAGGGAAAAAGGGAACATACGGAGCCGAATAACATCGCTAGAGGCTTCGTTGATCCGGAAGGTGTTACATATTTCCAAGAAGTTGGTAATATGTAAACGGGGATCTTCATCAGCTAAGCCATGGAAAGTGGCAGAATTTTGGAGCATTTGGATAATGTGTGGTCGAAGCTCAAAGTTATAAGCATCGACATTAGGGGGGTTAATAGCGGTTCCAAGATTACCGACCGTAGGTCGTAGGTAATCCATGAGAGTGCGTTGATCCGCCATAGGGGGTTTTGGGTCGAGGCTTTTTGTTAGTTTTTAGCTTTAAGTCATTTTCTTGAAAAGTTCTCGGGTTCGTCAAGCGGCACTTTTATGTCTTTATCGGAGGTAGAGGTCATGCACCAAACTGTATTCCTGCAAAATATACAGAATCATGTGATGTTCTGTGAGCAAAAACAAAAAGAAAGCCTGATCAGAAGGGTAACACGGCCCCGTGCTGTAGCTGGCACGGCCCGTGTCGTCCAGAAGAACTTTCTGTTTTCAAGTTCCCAGATACTGGAAGTTCAACACCGCCCCGTGTCAATATTCCAGTAACAAGAAAATAGATTCTCCCAAATACTGCAGATTTAACACGGCCCCGTGCTAAATCTGCAAAAAGCAGAATTTGAAGAGAAGAAGAGGAAAAATAAAAATTCTTGTGTCCCCGGCAACGACGCCAAAAACTTGACATGTGTTTGGGTGTCTATCTTTTTAGCTATATTTTTAGCTCTTTTTACTCGCCAATTTCAAGTTTTAAATTTATAAAACACAATATTCTACTATCACTCTACACACACGCTAGGGCAAGTGCACCCATCGCGGACGTAGTATAGTGACGGCAAGATACCGAGGTTGTCCAAGGACACAAGAGCTTTTAATACCGGCTTATCGTCAACATCTAATCGAACCAACTTTTGAGAAAAGATTTTAAACTAATAAAAAGATAAAAACAGAAAATAAAATAAAAACAGATAGACAAGAAAGAACCACTTGGATCCGACTTATCTTTCATGTACCCTTTTGATGATTTCCGCACTTTGGGCATTTTAAGAGATTATCTTATTTATAGTAGTAGTCCCCTCTTTTGAAGGCGACATTACCCTCAACCTAGTGGTTTGAGTCAGCAAGGATACAATCCCACTAGGTCGGAATATTGAAAGATACCTAAGTAAGTTATTAATGCAAAATGTGGTGGGCCCCCTTCCAGACTACGGTCACCCTCAACCCGTTGGTCTGAGTCTGTAGGGATACAGTCCTTACGGGATTGGTTTAAAGTTTTAATAGTAGTTTGTAAATAACGGGTTTAAGCGGTTTCTTACTCTCAGTCGGGCCAGTCATTCCCGACCAATCCATGGAGTACTAAACTTGAACCATGTTCTCGCAGGATCTATACACTGAACAAGGCATAGAATTACCCAACCATCCTTTTAACCCCCTTCCAAGTAGTTTGCTTGCTTTATATAGACCATAAAGACATGAATATGTGACTAAATGACATATGAAGAATGGTTGAATAAATTCACCTTCAATATAAAAAACTATTTATTAAAGTCATTGATACATACCCAGTTAAAAAGTTGCCAAAGATTAGAAATCATAAAAGAAATACATAAAAGATATATCTTCACCAAGTGATGCAAGAATTTAGCCAAGCATGGCCTTTGTTTGACAAAGATTCTTACGATCAATCTTGGATCCCGAGACTACACACACACTCTAAAAGATGGAAAATGGATGATGGTGGTGGATGATGGTGTTGTAGTGGTGGTGGAGTGGTGGCAAAGGAGAGAGAAGTGGTTTGCCAAGGGATGATTTGAAGTGGAACCAAGCACTTATATTTATAGAAGAAATCAGAAGCTTCACCATGGCCCATGCCCGTCTGGCACGGTCCCATGACCATCTCTCTCTCTCTTTTCCTCATAAACTGTTTGTCAGATTTTGTACTAACACGGCCCCGTGTGTCAATGGCACGGCCCGTGGCCAAAGTACTTGTTGTACTATCGCAGATTCTGAAAATCTTTGAGTTGACCACGCCCCTTGTTAGCTTAGCACGGCCCCGTGTTGGCTGCCAGTTTTGTCCTTTGCAGTTGTCTTTTTTTCTACACAACATCCATCTTCGGACATGGCCCGTGTCTGATGGACACGACCCCATGTCAAGTCTTCTGTTCTTACTATTTTGTGGTTTGGATCTGAATTGGGGTTTGGCGAGTTGCGGCAATTCCTTCTTCTTTACATTTATGTTGGTTTTTGCTGTCTTTTTGTTCTTTTTGCAAATTTAAGCTCTTTTAACCCTGAAAATAAAAAAGGAATGAAAACATGAGCTTTTTCCAACTTTATTACTAAAAGGGTTGCTTTTACACTGTATTTGATATAATTTATATGTTGTATTTTAATCACATCACCCCCGATTGGTTACTTCGGCTTGACCATTGGTTTGAGGATGGTAGGCGGTTGAAAGACGGTGATAGACCCCATATTTTGTTAAAATTTTGTTTAATTGATAATTGCAAAAATGGGTACCTCTATCACTGATAATTGCCTTTGGAGTACCGAAATGAGAGAATAATCCTTTTAGGAATTTTACCACAACTCTCCCATCATTAGTTAGTAGAGGTTCGGCTTCAGCCCACTTAGACATGTAATCAACCGCCACAAGAATATATTTGTTCCCCTTTGACGGTCGGAAAGGTATCATAAAATCCATACCCCAAACATCAAAGATTTCATAGATAAGAATGCCATTTTGAGGCATTTCATTTCTTGATGAGATATTACCTATTCGTTGGCAAGCGTCACATGTTAATTAAATTATATGCATCCTTATGGATGGTTGGCCAATAAAATCCTAAATCGAATACCTTACGTGCGGTGCTCGTTGCTACATGATGTCCTACATATGGTCCTTCGTGACAATGGCGAAGAATCTTTCTTTCTTCTTGACCATGGACGCACCTTCAGATAAGTTGGTCGGCACATATTTTAACAAGGTATGGATCTTCCCAAAAATAGTGTTTGACATCAGCAAAGAATTTTTTCCTTTGATGATGTGACAATCCTTTGACTAAGGTGCCACTAGTGAGGTAGTTAGCGTAGTTGGCGTACCATGGTTCTTCTTGATATTCGACCATTTCTAAGGATTCGGTGGGGAATTTTTCATTGACGAGCTCTTCCCGAGTTATCTCCAAAGCGGGATCTTGTAAACGAGATAAATGATCGGCGGTAGTGTTTTTAGCTCCACGTTTATCTTTTATTTCAATGTCGAATTCTTGGAGTAGAAGAATCCACTGAATCAAACGTGGTTTGACATCTTTTTTTTTTGAAGAGATATCGAATGGCGGCATGGTCCGTATAGACTATTGTTTTAGAAAGCACAAGATATGAACGAAATTTATCAAAAGCAAATACTATTGTTACTAAGTCTTTTTCGGTGGTTGTATAGTTTTCTTTGGCATCATTAAGAGTTTTACTTGCATAGTATTTTGGGTGAAAATGTTTTTCTTTTCGTTGTCCAAAGACGATTCCAACTGCAAAGTCGCTCGCATCGCACGTGATTTCAAAAGGTAATTTCCAATAGGGTGCTATTGGTGTGTGTTGGGTGTATTATGTTTCTCTTTATATTGTAAGCCCTTTTTAACACATTAGTCAAGTTTTAAATTAATAAAACACGATATTCTACTAACACTAAACACACACATGGGCAAGTGCACCCATCGTGAGCTTAGTATAGCGTTGGTAAGATACCGAGGTCGTCCAAGGACACAAGAGCTTTTAATACCGGTTTATCCTCAACGTAAAATCAAATCAAAAATTTTAGAAAGGTTTTAAACATGAAAAATAAAACTAAAAATGCTGAAAAATAAAATAAAAATAAAAACAAATAGACAAGATGAATCACTTGGATCCGACTCGCCTTTAATGTAACTGATGACGGGGGTAGCCCCAAAGACTAAATAAAATGACTAAATATGTAAACGCTCAAATGGTTAAACGGTTCAATGGTTGTAAAGCTGTGGTATGGGAAAAGCAAACAGTGGCCAGTCACATCCGGAGATCGCTTCACCAACCCACAGCCGCAAAAGCAAAGCAGGTCTGCACAATGCACGCTATTGTCCGGGGGTCAAAAGCCTTCAACACCCGAAAGGGGAAACCCTCCACTGCAAGCAAGGTTACTAGTCTAATACATTCTACTTCGGGAGATGTCTTCTCTTATAAATTGACACTTCATTTACTTCAGAAAACATCTCCTGACCAGCCCTGATTCTCTAATCTCTGGTCATTCGCATTGAGTGCTTGTTTCATACAAGTCACTCCCTTTCACATCCAACACACACATTCCCTTTGCTACCACTTCCGAATCTGAGTGCATTTCAGATAAGGATCTGTAGCAAAGAACAACAATAAACTAGTAAACCTCCTTACACGTCTTGCAAATGTGGGGGGGGGCACGACCTGCGTTAGGCAAGGTTGAACCCTTCAACCATTTTGCCTAGCCAGTCCAGCTACCACCGTTGGTCTTATATTTGTTGCATCAACAAGTTGGCGCCCACCGTGGGGCTACGCCGCTATTTCTTCTCAAAAAGACCTAGTAGTGTAGCTCTTTTCACTTAAAATCACCATGTCTGAAAGTGGATCACTGGAAGAAGTAAATCAGATTCCAAACGCTTCTACTCCGGGTAGTAGCCAAGCTCACGTGGCTATACCAACTTCTTTCTCAACTCCGGGGAGCACACCCGAGTTCCTCAACTTCAACACACCAACTCCGTCCAGATCCGGAGTTCCATCTCCCAATATCGGTGTCTCCGACGCCCCATCATGTGTTGAACTCACCCCTGAAGGGGTTGCCAACAATTTCCTTGTGCTGAGGTCCCTTCTCAACCAACATGTGAGTAAAGAAAGAGAAAAGGGAGTGAGGATTCGTTTAGACTATGATGAACCTGAACCAACATTGTCTCCTGGGCCACCTCCCCCTCTTTTTGCAACGAGAAGTGAGGCTGGTCCCAGTAATCTTTCAAACCCTCACCCCTATCTGTCCACTATGATAAATCCTACGGTGCATCCTATCTTCTCTTCCCAACCAATTACTAGTGGTGCTCCTTTGGGACATGAGCTAACCCTTGATCAGCTCCTACAGTCCCCAGTAACAAGCTATCCAACATCTATCACAACCACATGGGAGCAAGCTCTGTCCGTGCTCCCTTTAGCACGAAGTGCTGTTATGAGTGCTCCCCTCGGGATAAACTGCTCTGTTGGCCTGAGAAGCCTTCAAGGCTTCAACCCCATGCCCAACATGATGACCCAGATGATGGCCAACTTCCCATGGCAACACTTCATCAATCAAGTGCTAGCCACTCAGGGAAATAACGGCACTAACAATAACGTGGATGCAAGGGCTGAAGAAGACTTGGCTAAACCATACAAGCCAAGTAACCTTTCATGCTTTTCAAGGCAGATAGCCGATTATGATTTCCAATCAAAGATTAAGATGCCATCCCACATCAGGACGTATGATGGGACTGAAGATCCTGAGGACCATCTTCAGATCTTCACCGGTGCAGCCCGGATAGAGAAATGGTCAAACGTTGAATGTTGTTTAATGTTCATGCAAACTCTTGTGGGATCTGCCAGAATCTGGTTCAATGACTTACCTGCTCAAAGCGTTCGAAGCTTTGATGATCTTAGCAAAGGTTTCTTAGCCAATTTCTCCCAACAAAGGCGATATGTCAAAGACGCAACAGTGATCTTTCAGATAAAACAACGTGATGATGAAAGTCTCTGTGCTTTCATTGAACGATACAAGAAGGAAGGTCTGACTTATGTAGGGGCCGATGAGAAAATGAGGGTGGCTGGCTTCATGAATGCCATCACCTCTAAGTACCTTACAAGGGATTTCAACAAATCTCTACCCAAGACCTTAGAAGAAGCTCTTGAAAGGGCTGAAGCCCACATCCGGGGAGAGGAGGCAGTAGACATTAAAGAGCAAAGAAAAGAGGGTCCGGCTGGAGAAGCAACAGTCCAGTCAGAAAAAGAGGGAACTTCAACTCCTATGACAGGCGGTCAAAGGGTTCAGACCCTCGAAGGTCTGAAGTCCGGAACCCTCCAAGCAGGGAGAAAGGCATAAGTTTTACACCCCTCACAAAGACCCCTCAAGAAATCCTTGCAACAGAAGAAGTTAAACAAAACTTTCGGCCTCCGAGGCCTCTCCCCAAGAGCAGGAAGAACGAGAACTCCACCCAGTACTGCGAGTTTCATGAAGAAAAAGGTCACCACACCAATGATTGCTTCCAACTCAAGAAAAGAATAGAGGAAGCTGTTAAGTCCGGAGAACTCGCTCATTTGGTAAAGGGAGTCCGGGACAAAATGGCTAAAGGAAAGGGTAAGGAAGTCAATATGGTGGATTTCGATGGAAGGGTTCCTCATAAAAGACAGCGGTTGGAAGCTTGGGAGCTTCAGTGTGTCTGTTTCCCCCCCTACGGAGAAAGACCCTCTCTCTAGCCCTCTTGTGGTAGAAGCTACCGTGGGAACGTTGCAAACATGCAGGGCATACATAGACACTGGGGCTGCCACAGAAATCATGTTCGAGAAATTCTTCAACCGTTTAAGTAATGAAGAACGCTCAAGGCTCCAACCCTCTGGAACCTCCATAAAAGGTATAGCCGATGTACCTCTCAAGCCTTTAGGGCAACTGACACTTAATGTTCATTTCAGCGATGGTTTGAAAGAAAGGACCCAACCACTAACCTTTGTGGTTATCAACATCCCCTCAAGCTATGATGTGATCATTGGAAGACCTGGACAGTGTGCATTTTACATGGCCGTGTCTGTTGGCCACGGCACAGTCAAATTTCCTACCGAGAGGGGCATAGCAACCCTTCAACCCTCTCAGGAAGCCTACATGGTTGATGGTGAAAGCTCAAACAGTGAAGAAGACAGGCAAAGGTTGGCCATAAACCCTAAGTACCCTGAACAAAGGATAAGGGTCAACCCAGACCTTTCTCAAGAGACCCTTTCATACCTTGAAAAATTGCTAACACATTACAGCGATGTATTCGCTTGGTGTCCAGAAGATATGACCGGGATCCCCCGAGACATTGCCGAGCATGAGTTGAGAATACCACCGGATGTCAAGCCTGTGGTCCAAAAGAAAAGAAGCTTGGCACCTGAGAGAAGTCTGGCCGCCTGCCAAGAGGTTGAAAAGCTTGTGTCGGCCGGTATTCTCCGAGAAGTCAAGTACCAGTCATGGGTTGCAAACCCGGTTATGGTCAAGAAAACAGACAACTCTTGGAGGATGTGCATAGACTTTAAGGATCTTAACAAAGCTTGTCCTAAGGATTGCTATCCGCTACCAGAAATTGATATCAAAGTTGACTCCCTCACCGGATACTCGTTCAAATGATTTCTAGATGCATACAAAGGTTATCACCAAATCCTCATGAAGGAAGAGGATGAGGAAAAAACAGCCTTCCACACGGACAGAGGGATCTTTTGTTATCAAAAGATGCCTTTTGGTCTCAAAAATGTCGGAGCAACCTACCAACGACTCGTTGACAAAGCCTTTGCAGGCCAAATCGGTAAAAACATGGAGGCATATGTCGACGACAGCTTGGCACCTGAGAGAAGTCTGGCCGCCTGCCAAGAGGTTGAAAAGCTTGTGTCGGCCGGTATTCTCCGAGAAGTCAAGTACCAGTCATGGGTTGCAAACCCGGTTATGGTCAAGAAAACAGACAACTCTTGGAGGATGTGCATAGACTTTAAGGATCTTAACAAAGCTTGTCCTAAGGATTGCTATCCGCTACCAGAAATTGATATCAAAGTTGACTCCCTCACCGGATACTCGTTCAAATGATTTCTAGATGCATACAAAGGTTATCACCAAATCCTCATGAAGGAAGAGGATGAGGAAAAAACAGCCTTCCACACGGACAGAGGGATCTTTTGTTATCAAAAGATGCCTTTTGGTCTCAAAAATGTCGGAGCAACCTACCAACGACTCGTTGACAAAGCCTTTGCAGGCCAAATCGGTAAAAACATGGAGGCATATGTCGACGACTTGGTGATCAAAAGCAAGACGGAGTATCAAATGCTCGATGACATCCAAGAAACTTTCAAGAACCTCAGAAAAGTCAACATGAAGCTCAATCCTGAAAAATGTTCGTTTGGATTTGAGGAAGGAAAATTCTTGGGTCACATTGTTGGAAAGCAAAGTATGTAACACCCCAAAAACCCGAATGTTTATATTCGTTAAAATGTTATGATATGGTACATCTAGTAATAGATAACTAGGCTATTTAACCTACTTAATTGTATGGTTAAAATTATTAAAATGTGGAATGTAGTAGAATGTTTAGCAAAGCAAACAAGGGAACAAACTTGAGGGACCAAAGATGAATAAGGGGGAAAGTTATGTTTTAATTAACAAAACACACACACAAACACACATAGTGTGTTCGTGAAAAGAGCAGGAAGCTCCCATGGAGCCAAGAACCCTAATTTCATCAATTCCCTCAAATTGGAAGGCTAAACGAAGCTCAAATTCATAACCAAACACGGATTAATGATCACCTTCATAAGGGGATCGTAAGGTATGTCCTAGATTCTAGATTGGTGATGGTGCACGAAATGGGTTATGTTGTAAATCACGAATTTGTATGAAATTGAGCATGTGTATGTGTTAGATTCATCATTTGGAACATGGATTATGCACGAAATAGGTTAATTTGATGTTTAAGGGTGAAACCCATTTGTTATGGTGAAGATGATGACATGGGTAAATCATCTATGTTTAAGTTCTTGCTTAATATTGATGCATTTTGAGTTGTATGATGTATTCTTGTTAGAAGAATTGAAAGAAATGTGATACTAGTATGTTTGATGTTTATGCATGTATGAATCATGTTGATTAGGAGGAAGAAATTGATGAATTGTGTATGAGATTAGAATGATATGCATGAACTAGTTGTACACTATGCTTACGAGGTAGTACATATATCAAAAGTATGATGAGTTATGAAGAACTTAAGATTAGATCACTTGTAAGTGATTAACAAGTAGTTATGAAGTGGGTTTTTGATGATGTAATGTAATTTGATGATTCACTTATGTTAATAATGTTTGGAATCATACATGTGTGTGAATGTTTAAAGAAATGGGATAAGAAATGAGGAATTGATGTAGATGAAGTGAATGAAATGTGATGATAACAAGTTTGATGTTTAACTTAAATACCCCATGTTGGATTGTAGAAGCATTTGATGAACTATGTACGAATTTAGAAGATTGTGTATGAATTAGTTGTACGTAATGCTTAAAAGATAGTACGTATATCAAGTGAATGATAAAATGTATATAGTGTCGTCCGTATAGTCGATTATGATGTTACGGGAATATGTTGATAAGTCGATAGATATGTATGGTGAATAGTTGACTTTTGGAAGTCAACTAAGTATAAGAAACATGAGTTGACTCGTTGTCGTAAATGTAGGTTGATGAGAAGTCGTATGGTACATGTAATAGCAATCCGTGTTAAATGTAATGACATGATGAGTTACATGAGTTAAACGTATACGGACATGATTATATGAGTTATGTTTGTTAGAAATGATTAATGAAAGTTAAGTGTGAAATATGGGATTGATACGATTGTTATCATGTACAAATGAGTATGCTAATGATAGCGTGATTTCGATGACATGAAAGTATAGGAATCATGTGGAGATGGACTCAAGCGCGAAAGGCTAACGGGTCAAGAAATGGCGAGGAAATGAATATGAACACGGATGCATGAGGTAAGTGATTCCGTAATCACTTCTTAGTTGTTTATGCAAAGTTATATGTATTTTAACTAAATGTGTTAATTGAGGTCAAATAGGAATGAGTTGAATGAAATCGATGAAGTATTAAACGGATCTTAGTTTTTGATCCGAGTAAGATATATGCGTTAGAATTGAAGTTAAGTGGTAGGATTGGTTAAATATGCAATGAAGTCCTTGGTTGTAAGGGATGGAACAAAGTTGACGAAAACGCCCTTGATGGGTAAAACGGGCAAATGATCTTAAAAGTTGATCACGAACAAGCTATTTGATTAAATGAATGTTTTGAAAAAGTAAGAAAGCAAGAAGTATGATTTTCGTAAGCTAAGGACCTTTTTATGCGCATTTGCCCTTAACGGGTCAAAATAAGCTTTTGAGCGAAAATTGTGTGGAATAAGGTGTAAAGTATCCATAAATGAATCTTTTATGATAGATGACCTTGAAATTATTAGGTTCATATGAAGTTAATGTCAAACAAACAAGTTATGTTGATAAATGCATGAACGAGTCAAGGTTTGGTAAAAGGGTAACGAGCCGAGGGCTTAATAGTCATAAATTTAGGTAGTCCAAATATTGGATTTTTACTCCATGTGATGGAGAATTAAATTACGATCACGTAGGAAAAAGAATCGGGTAAAACGGATCAAAAACGAGAAAGTTATGCTCGTTTCCGTGAAATCCGGTTGTGCTGGAAATCTGCAGATCAGCAGCATCAACATTCTGTCAAAATGTAGGCAGTAGCGTAGCGCGACTGCCAAGGCCCTAGGCAGTAGCGCTACGCGACTGTGGTCAGTTTCGCGAAAACCGTTTATTTCAACTGTTTATGCATTGCGAACCCGTCTGGACCGTTTTTAAACGCGTATAAGCTAAGAATGATTAGTTATTTCCTTATTTTAGGGAAAGTAGATATGTATAAAGGTATGTATGTATGTACGTATGAATATATGTGGCGTGAATGAATGAATGTATGTGTGTATGCATGCAATTAGGTATATAAGAGCATATACACGTATGAAAGCATGCGTGAAGATATGAATGCAGGTATGTATGTAGGTGAGTATGTAGGTAGTATGTGTATGTATATATATATATATATATATATATATATTCAAGTGAGTATATACGAATGTGCACACGTATGTAGGGTTGTGTGAAGGCATGTAATAGGTATGTATGTAGACATGTATGCATGTATGTATGTAGGTATGCACGTATGTAGGCACGCACGTATGAAAGCAGCTACATAGGTTTGAAAGTAGTTATGTGTGAACGGATGCACTTATGTAAGTATGCATGAAAGTATATATGCATGTATTCAATGAAATTGAGTATTGACGATAATAATAGCGTGCCTTGTGAACGAAGTGTAACGCAGGTACAACGAGAAAGTCTCACCACGGATTGTATGATCAGATGGAAAGCTGGGATGTAATGAGTTAACGGAACGAAAAGTAAACGTGAATAAATCTTGTATGTTTATAATGCGTACTAATGTTATGAATTTTATGTGGTGAGCGCAGGTAATACGAGCCTTGAGGATCATCAAGGAACAGAGATCGAGGATCGAGTCAGTAGAGAGATTGTACGGGAACGTTGATGTATATAATGTAATAAGCATAAGCTGTGTTTTTACTTAGTAATTAAGCCAATTGATGGAATTATGTGAAAGAGTAATGTTAAAGCTAAATTTTAAATAAGTTAAAGTATTTATAATGAAAGAAATTTTATGCTACGTATTTCCGCTGCGACTTTTGTCAAATACGTATTAGGGTGTAACAAGTTGGTATCAGAGCCCTGGTTTGAGAGAATCAAGTGTAAGAAGGTAAGTGCTTGAACTCAAGCCTGTGTGCTCTTGTGATAAGAAACCCGTACAATCCAAGACTCGGTCAAGAACCAAAGGTAAAAGAGAATGTAAGTATGTACTTATGTATACGCATAAAGAAACTGAAGGTTTTGTATATGCAAGGTAAGTATAAGCGTTTGAAGAGGATGATCCGCGAGTGCGGTCAAGTACCGACACCAAGGCATGAAATAAGATAAAGTTGAACCCAGGTACATAAATTTAATATGTCGGTATATGAAATGGTAAAGTGCATTAAGGGAAGAAAAATGCTAAATGAAGGACCACGATGGTATAGTAAACATGTTTTGAAAAATGATACACGTGCCGAAACCAAACTCTTCGGACATAAGGTGACAATTACACGAAGACACGAAACTAGTATGTGGATTGTGTACCTGGCCAGTACACGTGAAGCATATGACGTTCGTGTGACCGTGATAATTGATACAGGTATGTCCGTTAGAATTAAGTAGTAGGTGGACGTGAGGGTGAAGAGAAATGTAAGACTCTCAAGAATGAGAGTATGACATGCTATGCTAGAATCCGCGAGACGGATTCGAAATATGATATGCTATGCTAGAATCCGCGAGACGGATTCGAAACATGATATGCTATGCTAGAATCCGCGAGACGGATTCGAAACATGATATGCTATGCTAGAATCCGCGAGACGGATTCGAAATATGATATGCTATGCTAGAATCCGCGAGACGGATTCGAAATATGATATGCTATGCTAGAATCCGCGAGACGGATTCGAAAGATGATATGCTATGCTAGAATCCGCGAGACGGATTCGAAACATGATATGCTATGCTAGAATCCGCGAGACGGATTTGAAGTATGATATGCTGTGCTAGAATCCGCGAGACGGATTCGAAGTATGATATGCTATGCTAGAATCCGCGAGACGGATTCGAAATATGATATGCTATGCTAGAATCCGCGAGACGGATTCGAAACATGATATGCTATGCTAGAATCCGCGAGACGGATTCGAAACATGAAATGCTATGCTAGAATCCGCGAGACGGATTCGAAATACGATATGCTATGCTAGAACCCGCGAGACGGATTCGAAACATGAAATGCTAAGCTAGAATCCGCGAGACGGATTCGAAACACGAAAGAAGTTAAAGTATAAATGAAATGTCTGAAACCGTTAGATGGATTCAAACATAGGAGGTACGAAAGGTATGAATGATGTGTTCGAATCCGCGAAACGGATTTAAGATATAAAAGACGGAACTAGTCTATATAAGAAGAAGTCGATAGCTTGACCATGTGTGCGTCAAATAAGTCACATAAGTAAATGTAAAGCAAATGAACAAAAGAATGATGGGAATGAAAATATCCGAATGCGTAAGTAACGAAGGGATATGTATGGTACAAATAACTAAAGAAATGTGGAACGGTGTAAACTATGAAGGTAAGCGTTATTATAAGTTTAGATAAGTATGTATATTGACCTGTTATTAACGGGTCAAAGGAAATGAGAATGTTTTGTGAGAGTATGCCATGGAAAGTATAGACTTGTTAAGAAGAGGAAGCCAAGTGATTGAATAATTATGAAATGAGATAGGATGATTACTTATGATTATGATGTGACTATGAAGTCAAACATAGATGTGGGTGTGTAATATAAATGAGAAAGGTTTCGGGGACGAAACCTTAATTAAGGGGGGTAGACTTATAACACCCCAAAAACCCGAATGTTTATATTCGTTAAAATGTTATGATATGGTACATCTAGTAATAGATAACTAGGCTATTTAACCTACTTAATTGTATGGTTAAAATTATTAAAATGTGGAATGTAGTAGAATGTTTAGCAAAGCAAACAAGGGAACAAACTTGAGGGACCAAAGATGAATAAGGGGGAAAGTTATGTTTTAATTAACAAAACACACACACAAACACACATAGTGTGTTCGTGAAAAGAGCAGGAAGCTCCCATGGAGCCAAGAACCCTAATTTCATCAATTCCCTCAAATTGGAAGGCTAAACGAAGCTCAAATTCATAACCAAACACGGATTAATGATCACCTTCATAAGGGGATCGTAAGGTATGTCCTAGATTCTAGATTGGTGATGGTGCACGAAATGGGTTATGTTGTAAATCACGAATTTGTATGAAATTGAGCATGTGTATGTGTTAGATTCATCATTTGGAACATGGATTATGCACGAAATAGGTTAATTTGATGTTTAAGGGTGAAACCCATTTGTTATGGTGAAGATGATGACATGGGTAAATCATCTATGTTTAAGTTCTTGCTTAATATTGATGCATTTTGAGTTGTATGATGTATTCTTGTTAGAAGAATTGAAAGAAATGTGATACTAGTATGTTTGATGTTTATGCATGTATGAATCATGTTGATTAGGAGGAAGAAATTGATGAATTGTGTATGAGATTAGAATGATATGCATGAACTAGTTGTACACTATGCTTACGAGGTAGTACATATATCAAAAGTATGATGAGTTATGAAGAACTTAAGATTAGATCACTTGTAAGTGATTAACAAGTAGTTATGAAGTGGGTTTTTGATGATGTAATGTAATTTGATGATTCACTTATGTTAATAATGTTTGGAATCATACATGTGTGTGAATGTTTAAAGAAATGGGATAAGAAATGAGGAATTGATGTAGATGAAGTGAATGAAATGTGATGATAACAAGTTTGATGTTTAACTTAAATACCCCATGTTGGATTGTAGAAGCATTTGATGAACTATGTACGAATTTAGAAGATTGTGTATGAATTAGTTGTACGTAATGCTTAAAAGATAGTACGTATATCAAGTGAATGATAAAATGTATATAGTGTCGTCCGTATAGTCGATTATGATGTTACGGGAATATGTTGATAAGTCGATAGATATGTATGGTGAATAGTTGACTTTTGGAAGTCAACTAAGTATAAGAAACATGAGTTGACTCGTTGTCGTAAATGTAGGTTGATGAGAAGTCGTATGGTACATGTAATAGCAATCCGTGTTAAATGTAATGACATGATGAGTTACATGAGTTAAACGTATACGGACATGATTATATGAGTTATGTTTGTTAGAAATGATTAATGAAAGTTAAGTGTGAAATATGGGATTGATACGATTGTTATCATGTACAAATGAGTATGCTAATGATAGCGTGATTTCGATGACATGAAAGTATAGGAATCATGTGGAGATGGACTCAAGCGCGAAAGGCTAACGGGTCAAGAAATGGCGAGGAAATGAATATGAACACGGATGCATGAGGTAAGTGATTCCGTAATCACTTCTTAGTTGTTTATGCAAAGTTATATGTATTTTAACTAAATGTGTTAATTGAGGTCAAATAGGAATGAGTTGAATGAAATCGATGAAGTATTAAACGGATCTTAGTTTTTGATCCGAGTAAGATATATGCGTTAGAATTGAAGTTAAGTGGTAGGATTGGTTAAATATGCAATGAAGTCCTTGGTTGTAAGGGATGGAACAAAGTTGACGAAAACGCCCTTGATGGGTAAAACGGGCAAATGATCTTAAAAGTTGATCACGAACAAGCTATTTGATTAAATGAATGTTTTGAAAAAGTAAGAAAGCAAGAAGTATGATTTTCGTAAGCTAAGGACCTTTTTATGCGCATTTGCCCTTAACGGGTCAAAATAAGCTTTTGAGCGAAAATTGTGTGGAATAAGGTGTAAAGTATCCATAAATGAATCTTTTATGATAGATGACCTTGAAATTATTAGGTTCATATGAAGTTAATGTCAAACAAACAAGTTATGTTGATAAATGCATGAACGAGTCAAGGTTTGGTAAAAGGGTAACGAGCCGAGGGCTTAATAGTCATAAATTTAGGTAGTCCAAATATTGGATTTTTACTCCATGTGATGGAGAATTAAATTACGATCACGTAGGAAAAAGAATCGGGTAAAACGGATCAAAAACGAGAAAGTTATGCTCGTTTCCGTGAAATCCGGTTGTGCTGGAAATCTGCAGATCAGCAGCATCAACATTCTGTCAAAATGTAGGCAGTAGCGTAGCGCGACTGCCAAGGCCCTAGGCAGTAGCGCTACGCGACTGTGGTCAGTTTCGCGAAAACCGTTTATTTCAACTGTTTATGCATTGCGAACCCGTCTGGACCGTTTTTAAACGCGTATAAGCTAAGAATGATTAGTTATTTCCTTATTTTAGGGAAAGTAGATATGTATAAAGGTATGTATGTATGTACGTATGAATATATGTGGCGTGAATGAATGAATGTATGTGTGTATGCATGCAATTAGGTATATAAGAGCATATACACGTATGAAAGCATGCGTGAAGATATGAATGCAGGTATGTATGTAGGTGAGTATGTAGGTAGTATGTGTATGTATATATATATATATATATATATATATATATATTCAAGTGAGTATATACGAATGTGCACACGTATGTAGGGTTGTGTGAAGGCATGTAATAGGTATGTATGTAGACATGTATGCATGTATGTATGTAGGTATGCACGTATGTAGGCACGCACGTATGAAAGCAGCTACATAGGTTTGAAAGTAGTTATGTGTGAACGGATGCACTTATGTAAGTATGCATGAAAGTATATATGCATGTATTCAATGAAATTGAGTATTGACGATAATAATAGCGTGCCTTGTGAACGAAGTGTAACGCAGGTACAACGAGAAAGTCTCACCACGGATTGTATGATCAGATGGAAAGCTGGGATGTAATGAGTTAACGGAACGAAAAGTAAACGTGAATAAATCTTGTATGTTTATAATGCGTACTAATGTTATGAATTTTATGTGGTGAGCGCAGGTAATACGAGCCTTGAGGATCATCAAGGAACAGAGATCGAGGATCGAGTCAGTAGAGAGATTGTACGGGAACGTTGATGTATATAATGTAATAAGCATAAGCTGTGTTTTTACTTAGTAATTAAGCCAATTGATGGAATTATGTGAAAGAGTAATGTTAAAGCTAAATTTTAAATAAGTTAAAGTATTTATAATGAAAGAAATTTTATGCTACGTATTTCCGCTGCGACTTTTGTCAAATACGTATTAGGGTGTAACAAGTTGGTATCAGAGCCCTGGTTTGAGAGAATCAAGTGTAAGAAGGTAAGTGCTTGAACTCAAGCCTGTGTGCTCTTGTGATAAGAAACCCGTACAATCCAAGACTCGGTCAAGAACCAAAGGTAAAAGAGAATGTAAGTATGTACTTATGTATACGCATAAAGAAACTGAAGGTTTTGTATATGCAAGGTAAGTATAAGCGTTTGAAGAGGATGATCCGCGAGTGCGGTCAAGTACCGACACCAAGGCATGAAATAAGATAAAGTTGAACCCAGGTACATAAATTTAATATGTCGGTATATGAAATGGTAAAGTGCATTAAGGGAAGAAAAATGCTAAATGAAGGACCACGATGGTATAGTAAACATGTTTTGAAAAATGATACACGTGCCGAAACCAAACTCTTCGGACATAAGGTGACAATTACACGAAGACACGAAACTAGTATGTGGATTGTGTACCTGGCCAGTACACGTGAAGCATATGACGTTCGTGTGACCGTGATAATTGATACAGGTATGTCCGTTAGAATTAAGTAGTAGGTGGACGTGAGGGTGAAGAGAAATGTAAGACTCTCAAGAATGAGAGTATGACATGCTATGCTAGAATCCGCGAGACGGATTCGAAATATGATATGCTATGCTAGAATCCGCGAGACGGATTCGAAACATGATATGCTATGCTAGAATCCGCGAGACGGATTCGAAACATGATATGCTATGCTAGAATCCGCGAGACGGATTCGAAACATGATATGCTATGCTAGAATCCGCGAGACGGATTCGAAATATGATATGCTATGCTAGAATCCGCGAGACGGATTCGAAAGATGATATGCTATGCTAGAATCCGCGAGACGGATTCGAAACATGATATGCTGTGCTAGAATCCGCGAGACGGATTCGAAGTATGATATGCTATGCTAGAATCCGCGAGACGGATTCGAAAGATGATATGCTATGCTAGAATCCGCGAGACGGATTCGAAACATGATATGCTATGCTAGAATCCGCGAGACGGATTCGAAACATGAAATGCTATGCTAGAATCCGCGAGACGGATTCGAAATACGATATGCTATGCTAGAACCCGCGAGACGGATTCGAAACATGAAATGCTAAGCTAGAATCCGCGAGACGGATTCGAAACACGAAAGAAGTTAAAGTATAAATGAAATGTCTGAAACCGTTAGATGGATTCAAACATAGGAGGTACGAAAGGTATGAATGATGTGTTCGAATCCGCGAAACGGATTTAAGATATAAAAGACGGAACTAGTCTATATAAGAAGAAGTCGATAGCTTGACCATGTGTGCGTCAAATAAGTCACATAAGTAAATGTAAAGCAAATGAACAAAAGAATGATGGGAATGAAAATATCCGAATGCGTAAGTAACGAAGGGATATGTATGGTACAAATAACTAAAGAAATGTGGAACGGTGTAAACTATGAAGGTAAGCGTTATTATAAGTTTAGATAAGTATGTATATTGACCTGTTATTAACGGGTCAAAGGAAATGAGAATGTTTTGTGAGAGTATGCCATGGAAAGTATAGACTTGTTAAGAAGAGGAAGCCAAGTGATTGAATAATTATGAAATGAGATAGGATGATTACTTATGATTATGATGTGACTATGAAGTCAAACATAGATGTGGGTGTGTAATATAAATGAGAAAGGTTTCGGGGACGAAACCTTAATTAAGGGGGGTAGACTTGTAACACCCCAAAAACCCGAATGTTTATATTCGTTAAAATGTTATGATATGGTACATCTAGTAATAGATAACTAGGCTATTTAACCTACTTAATTGTATGGTTAAAATTATTAAAATGTGGAATGTAGTAGAATGTTTAGCAAAGCAAACAAGGGAACAAACTTGAGGGACCAAAGATGAATAAGGGGGAAAGTTATGTTTTAATTAACAAAACACACACACAAACACACATAGTGTGTTCGTGAAAAGAGCAGGAAGCTCCCATGGAGCCAAGAACCCTAATTTCATCAATTCCCTCAAATTGGAAGGCTAAACGAAGCTCAAATTCATAACCAAACACGGATTAATGATCACCTTCATAAGGGGATCGTAAGGTATGTCCTAGATTCTAGATTGGTGATGGTGCACGAAATGGGTTATGTTGTAAATCACGAATTTGTATGAAATTGAGCATGTGTATGTGTTAGATTCATCATTTGGAACATGGATTATGCACGAAATAGGTTAATTTGATGTTTAAGGGTGAAACCCATTTGTTATGGTGAAGATGATGACATGGGTAAATCATCTATGTTTAAGTTCTTGCTTAATATTGATGCATTTTGAGTTGTATGATGTATTCTTGTTAGAAGAATTGAAAGAAATGTGATACTAGTATGTTTGATGTTTATGCATGTATGAATCATGTTGATTAGGAGGAAGAAATTGATGAATTGTGTATGAGATTAGAATGATATGCATGAACTAGTTGTACACTATGCTTACGAGGTAGTACATATATCAAAAGTATGATGAGTTATGAAGAACTTAAGATTAGATCACTTGTAAGTGATTAACAAGTAGTTATGAAGTGGGTTTTTGATGATGTAATGTAATTTGATGATTCACTTATGTTAATAATGTTTGGAATCATACATGTGTGTGAATGTTTAAAGAAATGGGATAAGAAATGAGGAATTGATGTAGATGAAGTGAATGAAATGTGATGATAACAAGTTTGATGTTTAACTTAAATACCCCATGTTGGATTGTAGAAGCATTTGATGAACTATGTACGAATTTAGAAGATTGTGTATGAATTAGTTGTACGTAATGCTTAAAAGATAGTACGTATATCAAGTGAATGATAAAATGTATATAGTGTCGTCCGTATAGTCGATTATGATGTTACGGGAATATGTTGATAAGTCGATAGATATGTATGGTGAATAGTTGACTTTTGGAAGTCAACTAAGTATAAGAAACATGAGTTGACTCGTTGTCGTAAATGTAGGTTGATGAGAAGTCGTATGGTACATGTAATAGCAATCCGTGTTAAATGTAATGACATGATGAGTTACATGAGTTAAACGTATACGGACATGATTATATGAGTTATGTTTGTTAGAAATGATTAATGAAAGTTAAGTGTGAAATATGGGATTGATACGATTGTTATCATGTACAAATGAGTATGCTAATGATAGCGTGATTTCGATGACATGAAAGTATAGGAATCATGTGGAGATGGACTCAAGCGCGAAAGGCTAACGGGTCAAGAAATGGCGAGGAAATGAATATGAACACGGATGCATGAGGTAAGTGATTCCGTAATCACTTCTTAGTTGTTTATGCAAAGTTATATGTATTTTAACTAAATGTGTTAATTGAGGTCAAATAGGAATGAGTTGAATGAAATCGATGAAGTATTAAACGGATCTTAGTTTTTGATCCGAGTAAGATATATGCGTTAGAATTGAAGTTAAGTGGTAGGATTGGTTAAATATGCAATGAAGTCCTTGGTTGTAAGGGATGGAACAAAGTTGACGAAAACGCCCTTGATGGGTAAAACGGGCAAATGATCTTAAAAGTTGATCACGAACAAGCTATTTGGTTAAATGAATGTTTTGAAAAAGTAAGAAAGCAAGAAGTATGATTTTCGTAAGCTAAGGACCTTTTTATGCGCATTTGCCCTTAACGGGTCAAAATAAGCTTTTGAGCGAAAATTGTGTGGAATAAGGTGTAAAGTATCCATAAATGAATCTTTTATGATAGATGACCTTGAAATTATTAGGTTCATATGAAGTTAATGTCAAACAAACAAGTTATGTTGATAAATGCATGAACGAGTCAAGGTTTGGTAAAAGGGTAACGAGCCGAGGGCTTAATAGTCATAAATTTAGGTAGTCCAAATATTGGATTTTTACTCCATGTGATGGAGAATTAAATTACGATCACGTAGGAAAAAGAATCGGGTAAAACGGATCAAAAACGAGAAAGTTATGCTCGTTTCCGTGAAATCCGGTTGTGCTGGAAATCTGCAGATCAGCAGCATCAACATTCTGTCAAAATGTAGGCAGTAGCGTAGCGCGACTGCCAAGGCCCTAGGCAGTAGCGCTACGCGACTGTGGTCAGTTTCGCGAAAACCGTTTATTTCAACTGTTTATGCATTGCGAACCCGTCTGGACCGTTTTTAAACGCGTATAAGCTAAGAATGATTAGTTATTTCCTTATTTTAGGGAAAGTAGATATGTATAAAGGTATGTATGTATGTACGTATGAATATATGTGGCGTGAATGAATGAATGTATGTGTGTATGCATGCAATTAGGTATATAAGAGCATATACACGTATGAAAGCATGCGTGAAGATATGAATGCAGGTATGTATGTAGGTGAGTATGTAGGTAGTATGTGTATGTATATATATATATATATATATATATATATATATATTCAAGTGAGTATATACGAATGTGCACACGTATGTAGGGTTGTGTGAAGGCATGTAATAGGTATGTATGTAGACATGTATGCATGTATGTATGTATGTAGGTATGCACGTATGTAGGCACGCACGTATGAAAGCAGCTACATAGGTTTGAAAGTAGTTATGTGTGAACGGATGCACTTATGTAAGTATGCATGAAAGTATATATGCATGTATTCAATGAAATTGAGTATTGACGATAATAATAGCGTGCCTTGTGAACGAAGTGTAACGCAGGTACAACGAGAAAGTCTCACCACGGATTGTATGATCAGATGGAAAGCTGGGATGTAATGAGTTAACGGAACGAAAAGTAAACGTGAATAAATCTTGTATGTTTATAATGCGTACTAATGTTATGAATTTTATGTGGTGAGCGCAGGTAATACGAGCCTTGAGGATCATCAAGGAACAGAGATCGAGGATCGAGTCAGTAGAGAGATTGTACGGGAACGTTGATGTATATAATGTAATAAGCATAAGCTGTGTTTTTACTTAGTAATTAAGCCAATTGATGGAATTATGTGAAAGAGTAATGTTAAAGCTAAATTTTAAATAAGTTAAAGTATTTATAATGAAAGAAATTTTATGCTACGTATTTCCGCTGCGACTTTTGTCAAATACGTATTAGGGTGTAACAATTATCAAAGCCAACCCAAACAAGGTGAAAGCAGTCCTTGAAACCAAGCCACCAAAGACCAAGAAGGAGGTTGAAAGCTTGAACGGGAAGCTTGCAGCCTTGAAGCGTTTTACCTCAAAATTGGCCGAAAGATCTCTGCCCTTCTACAAAACGCTCAAGAACTGCTCAGATAAGAAGGATTTCAAATGGACTGAAGAAGCTGACGAAGCTTTCAACCAAATGAAGCAACATCTAGCTTCCCTACCAGATATTGCGGCATCAAAAACCGGGGAGTTAATATCGGTGTACCTCTCAATTACAGCCGAGGCCATCAGTGCAGTCCTCACCATTGAGCGAGACAAGGCCCAGGTACCCGTTTATTTTTTCAGCAAAACCTTAAAATTAGCTGAAACAAAATACCCTCCCCTTGAAAAACCTGCCCTAGCCCTAGTTCAAACAGCTAGAAGGCTTCGAAGGTATTTCCAAGCACACACCATGCAAGTGGTCACCGACCAACCTATTAAGAGTGTGCTTGAAAAACCTGAAAACTCAGGGCGATTAGCCAAATGGGCCATAGAACTGGGTGAACATAACATCACCTATGTCCCAAGAAAAGCTATCAAGGCCCAAGTCTTGGCTGATTTCATTGTGGAAGTCCCGAACCAAACAGCCGCTGAAGTAAACACCACCACCACTGAACCTTCCAACCCTGAAGCCAGGAAGCTTTTTACCGACGGGGCTTCAAGCGTTGAAGGGTCAGGGGCTGGGTTAATTTTGATCAACCCAAAAGGTTTGGAATTCACATATGCTCTCCGTTTTGATTTTCAGACCACCAATAACGAGGCTGAGTACGAAGCACTAATAGCCGGCCTAAGGCTGGCCAAAAAATGAAGGTTGAAAAGCTTGAAGTGTTCACGGATTCGTTGCTGGTCTCAAGCCAAGTGAATGACAGCTACATAGCTAAAGAGCCAAACATGAAAAAATACAGAGAAAAATCCAAGGAACTGATGAGTACCTTCCAAGCGTGTAACATCAAACAGATCCCCAGATCTCAAAACAAAAAGGCCGATGCCCTAAGTAAACTTGCATCTCTCACTTTTGCCCACCTCACTAAGAAGGTACTGGTAGAAGTGTTGAAGGCCCCATCCATTAATGAATTGGAGGTTCAAGACGTGGTTACCGAAGAAGATCCAAACTGGATGACTCCCATAAGAAAGTTCCTCAAAAATGGTGAATTACCCAATGATCAAGTGGAAGCCAAAAGGGTTGAAATCAAGGCAAGGCAATACATACTACAAGGAGAAACCCTTTACAAAAAGGGGTACCTTGCTCCCTTGCTAAGATGTGTCGGTCCCGAGCAAAGTAAGTATTTGATCAAGGAAATTCATGAAGGTGTATGCGGAGCTCACTTTGGAGCTAGGTCGGTAGTTGCAAAGCTCATGAACCTCGGATATTTCTGGCCTTCAATGCATCGTGATACAGCCGAAGAATTGAAGAAATGTGATGCTTGCCAGATCCATGCACCAATCCCAAAAAATCCCAAGCACGACTTAGTCCCAATAACCTCAGCATGGCCATTCCATAAATGGGGAATGGACATTGTTGGTCCATTTCCCCCTAGCAAAGGAGGGGTAAAATTCTTACTGGTGGCAGTAGATTACTTCACTAAGTGGCCCGAGGTCAAACCACTTGCTAAGATCACAGGAAAGCAAGTCATCGACTTTGTTTGGGAGAACATCATTTGTCGTTATGGATTGCCGGGAGTACTTGTCACCGACAACAGAAGGCAATTTGCTGAGAAGCCTTTCAGCATTTGGTGCAAGGAATACAAAATCAATCAGGTTTTTAGCTCAGTGGCTTATCCGCAATCAAACGGTCAGGTCGAAAGAACAAATAGAAGCATAGTAGAAGGCATCAAGACAAGATTGGGAAGATATGAAAGCAATTGGCTTGAAGAATTGCCTAGTGTCCTATGGGCAATTAGAACAACCGAAAAAACAAGCCATAAGAAAACACCGTACAGCTTGGTATTTGGATCCGAAGTTGTGATCCCTGCCGAGATAGGAGTTGTAACCCAAAGAATTGTCAACATGGATCCCGAAACAAACCAAAAAGAGACTATGTTGAATTTACAACTCCTAGAGGAAGCAAGAGATCAAGCCGCAATTCAAGAGGCAAAATACAAACAACAAATGGAGGCTTACTACAACAAAAAAGTCAAGAACGAACGTTTCAAGCCAGGGGACCTGGTCCTCAGAAACAACGAAGCCAGCAAGAAAGAAAATCAAGGAAAGCTTGGCCCAAAATGGGAGGGTCCATACACCATCCTTGAAGCACACAAGGGTGGATCCTACAAGTTGGCAGATTCAGAAGGCAAAAGGCTTCCAAGGCATTGGAACGGCAAAACCCTAAAAAGGTTCCATGTTTAAAAAAGTTTGGTTTGTAGCAAAATGTATTTTGAACAACACTATGAACACCTTTTGTAAAAAGCAAGTATTGCTTGAATGAATGAAGTTGTTTTATCAAACTTGTCTTTCTATCCTAAGACCAGGTTGAGAACCTAGCAAAAAACTCCATGGCAAGGGCCATGTAAGGGGATGAGCTCCCAGGCCACATCGCTCAATAGGTTCAAGGGTTGAATGAGCCTATATAAGGGGTGAGTTCCTAAATCAATACAACTCCATGAGACTTGTTAAGAAAAAATAAAATTGTCTCATAGACGGGTATGAGCAGCCTACACCAAATGTTCCCTAAGCCTTAAAAATATAGTCCACAAAGAGGCTAAAAAAACAAAAGAAATAATAAAAAGGATAGGTGCTATCTCTTCTTGTTAAAAATGCCAAGGCTAAGTGTCTGCAGCACTGACCCCTTTTAGGTATAAAAAACATAAGGGCAACACAAACCCGACAAAGACAAAGTTACAAAAGAACAAAGCAAAACTAAAATAACAAAATCACTCAGACAAAGAATCACAAAGATACAAACCAAGTCATGACGCAAAACTAAGAAGCCCTCAAGGCTTCAAGCCACCCTGGCAATATCTCGAAACCTTAAAGGCTTCAACCTATTAACAGATAGCTAAAAGGCTTGGAAGGTTAAAAGCCAAATAAACTGCCTTGTCCAAAAAGGCACAAGCATAAAACCATAATACAAGGAAAATAGTTAAAACATAACATCATATAAAGGAAAGCCCCAAAAGACTTTCAAACATAAGTTAGAGCAAGTCCTAATAACTTGCAAGCTTAAACTACTGTTCCAGCGGCCACAAAGGCCTTAAAACACAACCAAACAGGAACCTTAAGGGTTCCTAAAAACCTTATATTGTTCAGGTTAACATTACAAAACATAAATTGTTTTCAGTGCTAAGAAAGCTATGAATTAAGCATCAACAGGATTGGAAACTCCAGAACCCTCGCCCTTGGCCTTCTTGGTCTTCTTCAGTTTTTTAGTCTTCAAACCTCCATCACCACCAACCGCTGAAGCCTCCAAACTTGCATCCTTGGAAACATCCAGCTGACCGGAAGGGGTATCATCACTATCCCCCAAGTAGGATCTCTTCCTTGAAAGAGAACCCAAGATTTCAGCACAAACCTTTTCATTTAGACCCTCCGGTTTCAAGTCCTGCAACACAGCAAGAGGCTTACCAAAACAAGCAGAAACTTGATGGATGTAAGGATAGGTCAACTTCTCCATTTGCTCAACGGAGCCTTTAAAAACATCAGAAGCTTCGGGACGGAACAGAGGTGACTTCTCCAAAGGATGGCCGGATTCATGAAGCTTATACCCAACAATGAGGCCTTGGTGTTTCCCCAGGTTGAGAAGCTTAGTGTAAACATCACCAAGGGCAGAATTGAACTCCTTGGAATGTAGAAGGTAAGAGACAACCTGCTGGAAACCTTGCTCAATTAACCACTGATTGTCAGCGGTAGAACGAGCAACTGAAGCTTTGAACCCCTCTTTCTCCTTACCGAAAGCCTGTTGCTGAACAAACAAAGTTTCCCGGTCAGCCCTAAGCTTCAACCTATCAGCCTCGAAGCTCTTTTTCAAATCACCCATCTCAATCTCATGCATCTTCTTCAAATCACTAACCTTCTTTTCCCATGCTGTTTCTTTCTCGGTAAAACCAGCTACCTCCTTTTTCATCGCAGCCATGGAGGATTTCATCTTATCCCTCTTCTTGGAGAATTCTTCATACTCCTGCATTCTTTGAAGAAAACGGACAATACCTTGAGGAAGCATAGCAGCAAGGTTGCAAGTACTCAAAATCATACGGGACAACATCAGGTCATCATCCATCCCAGCAATGGTCTTGTGAACCGAAGGAGGAGCAATGTGACTCAGAGCATCCTCACAAACAGCAGCATCTTTGAAGCTGTCATCATTCTTCACCGACCAAGCAGGCACATAAATCCCTTCCGGATCCAACCCTTCAACGTCCCTGCTTGAAGATTCCTGAACAGGAGTGGCAACAACCTTCTTGCCTGAAACCTTTTTACCATGAACAACCAATTCTTTATCCTTCTCAGCACCTGCTTCAACACCTTGATCTTCCGAAACTTCAATATCATCACTCAAGTCCACTGGTTCAGTAGAAGTGGATTGAGGACCAGCCTTCAACAACCGACGAGAAGATCGGCGGGTTGAAGACTTAGGAGCATTAGACTTAGAAAAACCCTTGGCAGTAGCAGCACTAACATAACCTGAGCCCTCAAACCTTTGATCAACAGTTCTAACCATAACATTCTCACCAGGAACAGACGGAGCATCCTCAAAAACAACATCAGAAGTATCGTCGCTCTTAATAAAATCCAAAGCAGACATGACTGCAAAAAAAAAAAAAAAACAACAGCATATAAGTCATAAGTTAAGAAAAACATAAAGAGGGCAAAAAAGGAAAGTGCATACCCATGCCACTCCTCATAAGAATCGGATCCCGATCAACATTCCCCCAAATTTTACTAACCCCTAAAAGAACTAGTAAGTGTTCAGGAAAGGGACGAACCCTCGAAGGGCACCCCCGGATGGCTTTGAGAAAAACAGCATTCAATTCAGACTTGGAAGGTTCCGGATCATTGAGAACGGCATCCGGATTCCTCCACACCATTTTAAATGGGAGAATAGCATCGGAAACCCAGAAAAAGCGATCTTTCCAAGCCCCAAGCGTAGTAACCATCGACGAAATAAGGCGGGTATCAACTTTGGATGTTTCGAAAGTAAACCAATCGCCATTCTTAGCCAAGCGAAAAAACCGGAGAAAGAGTAAAAGGGAAGGATCATACCCAAGAGCACGACACAAAACCTCAAAATGCAAAACCCTAGCCATCCCCTTTGGATGAACTTGCCCAAAAGAAACCCGATAATACTCCAACAAGTTCAAAACAAAAAACGAAATGGGATAACGAAGGTTCGAGGACTCAAAATGACTACAATAAAGGGCAATCGAACCAGAAGACGGTTTATCAACAGGAACATCACAAGCAGGGGCAGTTGGGTTAAACTTCCTATCAATACCATATTCCATACAAAATAAATCTACCTCCTCTTGTGTTAACCGGGAAAAAGATCTTGCTAAGTCCTTACGAGCACCCATTTTTTAAAACAGAAAATGAAGAATGCAAGATGTAAAGAAACCGGAACTAACCTTAGAAGAGGGAGAAAATGGCGAGACACTTGGAAAAATTATGAAGAAAATGGATAAGAATTGCAAACATAAAATAAATATAAACCTACAATAGGGGTAATAATGGCAAAATAGTAACTTCTGCAAAACCGCAACCCTATCAACTGCCATACATCAATCAAATCAATTGTCAGTTATTTAAAATTCAAATTCAAAACATTAACTGCCTTCAACCTTTCAAGCCTTTAAGCAACGAACCCTTGAAACCTTCAGGCAATAAAATACATACATAAAAGTCAGAAGTCTTTCAGCTCATCACCCAAAAACCTCTGACTTGGGGGGCTGATGACGGGGGTAGCCGCAAAGACTAAATAAAATGACTAAATATGTAAACGCTCAAATGGTTAAACGGTTCAATGGTTGTAAAAGGTGTGGTATGGGAAAAGCAAATAGTGGCCAGTCACATCCGGAGATCGCTTCACCAACCCACAGCCGCAAAAGCAAAGCAGGTCTGCATAATGCACGCTATTGTCCGGGGGTCAAAAGCCTTCAACCCCCGAAAGGGGAAACCCTCCACTGCAAGCAAGGTTACTAGTCTAATACATTCTACTTCGGGAGATGTCTTCTCTTATAAATTGACACTTCATTTACTTCAGAAAACATCTCCTGACCAGCCCTGATTCTCTAATCTCTGGTCATTCGCATTGAGTGCTTGTTTCATACAAGTCACTCCCTTTCACATCCAACACACACATTCCCTTTGCTACCACTTCCGAATCTGAGTGCATTTCAGAGAAGGATCTGTAGCAAAGAACAACAATAAACTAGTAAACCTCCTTCCACGTCTTGCAAACGTGGGGGGACCCCACGACCTGCGTTAGGCAAGGTTGAACCCTTCAACCATTTTGCCTAGCCAGTCCAGCTACCACCGTTGGTCTTATATTTGTTGCATCAACAGTAACCTTTGATGATTTCAACACTTTTGCATTTTTTAAGAGATTATCTTAGTTATAGTAGTAGGCCCCACTTTTGAAGGTGACGTTACCCTCAACCCAGTGGTTTGAGTAAGCAAGGATACAATCCCAAAGGGTCGGAATATTGGAAGATAATTAATTAAGTTATAAATGCGTAATGTGGTAGGCCCCTCTTTTGAAGGTGACGCTGCCCTCGGCTAAGTGGTTTGAGTCAGCAGGGATACAATCCCAAGTAGCCGGGTTAATGTATTAATAGTAGTTTACATATGAGGGGATCAAGCCTTTCGCACCCCCGCCATCCAATACCAGTGGGTATTGAAGGAGGTCCTAGTAAGCATGACCCAGGTCCTTGTAGGATCTATACACTGAACAAGGCAAGAACCTTACCAAACCATTCACTTAACCCCCGACCAGATAGCCAACATATCTCTATATAGACTGTAGAGATATGAATGGTGTAAATCTTTTATTTTATATAGACAATAAAATAATGCCAAGACACCACGGACAGATGAAAAGGAAGTTTCACCTTCAACATAAGAAACTAGTTATTAAATTCATTAATACAAAACCAAATAAAATGTGCGAAAAGATTAAAAATCGAAAGTATTACATTAAATGCTTGTCTTCACCAAGTGATGTAAGAGACTTAGGCAAACATGGCCTTTGATTTTCAAGAACTCTTACGATCAATCTTGGATCCCGAGACTACTACACACACTCTAAGATGGATGATGGATGATGGTGGTGGATGTGGGTGTTGTGATGGTGGTGAAGTGTGGGTGAAGTTGGAAAGAAGTAGTTTTCTAAGGGATGCCATTGAAGTGAGCCAAGCACCCCTATTTATAGCCAGTACAGATGCCCGGACACGGCCCCGTGTCCGCTGGACACGGCCCCGTGGCCATCCTTTTTCTCTTTCTTCATTAATTACAATTTGTCTGCATTAGCTCCCCACGCCCCCGTCTCCGCTGGGCACGACCCCGTGTGCAGAAGCGTATCCGTACTATCAGGATTTGCAAAGATTTTGTGAATCTTAGCGTTGACCACGGCCCGTGTTGAGCTGGGCACGCCGCCGCGCTGGGAATAGAAGCTTCTATAACTTTGTCCTTTCTGAAGACACTTGGCCACACCCCCATGTCCGCTGGGCACAGGGTCATGGTCATCCTTCTAATATCTTGTTTTTTCTTGGGAAGATGCTGTCGAGGGGTCAGGCATGCCATGTTTATTCCTTTCTTTTGTATTTATGTTAGTTTTATGCCTCATTTAATGTAATTTATATGTTGCATTTTACACACATCAAATACCCCCACACTTGAATCTTTGCTTGTCCTCAAGTAAAACTCTTTATTATGTGGCTTACACACCCAAATGGAATGGGTAGAAGAGAAGTTTTGGGTTTGTCTTGAGTGTCGGGAATCCAAGATATTTATTGGGTTTTATTTTTATGTTATTTACAATCCTATTCGTAATGATTTATTTAGAACCTTTCATAAGAGAAGTTACTAATTTGGGCATAACATGCCTCTTTAAATTCCATTTATATACAAGTTCACATACCTCACAGGAGATCACTCAACACTCGGCCGAAGATGTATTTTTGTGAAACACTCAAGACTGGCATGGAACTTACTTCTACCATATGCTTGCCAAGCAATCAATCCTCCTCCTTTTTAACTATAAACCTTTGTAAATATCAAGAGGACTTGGGGAAGGGTTAGGCTTGGGTTAAAGGTAGGTGGTTTTGGGTTAGTGGTTAGTAAAAGGGCTAAAAGCGTAAAAAGCGTCAGTCGTAGTAAAACTTTTTGTTTTTGTGACTTTTATTCAAACTAAACACTTTCAAACAAAGTTTCTTTAAGGAACATGTTTGTTTATTGCTAGACTTCAATTTTTTTATAAGGAACGTCACGAGACAACCGAGCTTTTTACTAAAATAAAGGGTTTAAAAGAAAAAGGTTTTGGAGGGTAGAGGGTGTTTGTTTTGTGGGTTTAGAAATGAAAAGGTTTAGGCTCAAAGGGGTTAACTAGGGGGATTTTGGGTAGGTGAAAAAGAAAATGAAAAATAATGGTGTTGAAAAGAAAAAGGGTTAATCCTAATGCCTCCATCATTTACTTACTTGGGTTTAACTTGGTAAGGACCGGGAATGTATCGTCGTGGCAAGTTCTAGAGTCGTAAGAAACCAAGCGGCTATTCACACAAGAAACGAAAAATGAGCATTTAATTTAAAGATGTATGCTTGTATGCTCAATAAAGGTTCAAAACTCACTTTTTGTGGGAATGGGTTTATAATGTGATCTAGTATATATAATCAAATTCTAACTAAATTTGTCATGTTGTTTCATAATTTTCTTATGTTGGTTCTTTTTATCACGACGCTATCAGTTGTAAATTTGTAAAAATATAACCTTTTTAGAACTTGTTATTCCCAAATTAAACCAAGACAAGTAAGAAAAAATGAAAAGTTTTTGAAAAAAAAATTGGGGTGATTAGCGGTTCCAATAGAGTTTTATGTAAGGCTTGTTATTATGACTTGCAAAATTCAAGGTTTTAGCATCCCCCCCCCCCCCACACACACACTTAAATTACACATTATCCTCAATGTGTCCCAAAAATAATTTTTAGGTTGATTGAATGTGTAAAAAGGTGTTTAAAAACAAAATTGTATGTTACTGGGCATCTGGACACGGGCCCGTGTTGGTCCGGGCACGGCCCCGTGTTCAGATTGCCAGTATCATAATTAACAGAAGGCTAAGCACAGGGGCGTGTTCAGTGAGCACGGCCCCGTGTCCAGTTACCTGAACTAGGCGTCTTCTGCAGATCCTTGGGCACGGGGGCGTGTTGGGGTGAGCACGGCCCCGTACTGAACTTGTTGTAATGAAGAAAAATTGTCGGGAGGCTCTGTTTTCGTGCTTGGGGTGTGGGTTCAAGTTTCCCTTAGTAACCTCCACCATTTAGAGTGTGTTTTATTCCTGAAAAGTAAAACTAAACTAGAAAACATAAAAGTTAATTTAAACTAAAACTAAGGATAGTTCCGCGGAATGCCTCCGTGGTGCGCTACGTTTATAAGGGTCATTGGCTAGACCCAAAGTCAGTCATATGTTACCCAAGTGGGATGTTTTGCATCCCATGTTGAACCGTCGGAGAGCATCATCCAAGCTTGAGTCTATGACTTTCATGTAATTGACCGGGTCGTCGTCTTCTACTCTTTTCCCAACCCCGAACTCCATCTCTTTGTCCCCAACCCTCAATGTTAATTTCCCACCATTCATGTCCACCATTGCGTAAGCGGTGGCTAGGAACGGTCTTCCTAGGATAAGTGGTACTTCGGTATCTTCCTCCATATCTAGTATGACAAAGTCGGCCGGGAACACAAATTCTCCGACTTTTACCAATAGATTTTCGGCGACACCTTATGGATATTTGATGGACATATCGGCGAGTTGTATGCTCATCTTTGTGGGGCTTGTTTTACCTAGTTCAAGTCGGTCAAACATTGATTCGTGCATGATATTGATGCTAGCCCCAAGATCGGCTAGCGCATTGCGTATGGGTGATCCCCCAATGGAACAAGGGATGGTGAAGCTTCCGGGGTTGATTTTCTTTTGTGGGAGTTTGTTGAGTAGCAAGGCGGAGCATTCTTCACTTAAATTAACTAATTGCAATGATTCAATTTTTCTTTTGTGAGTGAGAAAGTCTCTCATAAATTTTGAATATTTAGGCATTTGAGTGAGGACTTCCACAAATGGAAGATTGACGTGCAACTGTTTTAGTAAGTTTATGAATTTTGTGAATTGCTCATCGGTCTTTTGGCGAAGTAACCGTCCGGGATAGGGTGTCGTGGTATTTTTGGTAGGCTCGTGATTTGGTGGACGAGTCGTTTCCTTTTGGGGTGTTGGCGAAGTTGTGGATTGATTGGATGGACTCTTGTCGGATGGGGGTAGTGGAGCCTCCTCGGGACCTACGGTACGGTTTCTCAACGTGATGAGATGTACCTGCGCCTTTGGGTTGGTTTCGGTATTGCTGGGTAACGTGCCTTGTGGTCTCTCGGAGAAATTTTGAGCTAGTTGATTTAGTTATTTTTCAATGTTTTGAATACTAGCTTGTTGATTTCTATAGTTCGAATCCAATTGTTGGAATCGATCCAAGTTTTTCTTTTCGGTGTCGGAGTTGAGGCGTGAGATAGTATATTCAAGCCTCTCTCTTCCCCCTTGTTGTTGATGAGAGAAATTTTGTGACTCGTTTCTTGGTTGCTGAAAGTTTGTTCGTGGGTTTTGGTTTTGTTGGTTACTACTATTGTCGGGCTCTCTCCAACCAAGGTTAGGGTGGTTACGCCATCCTTGGTTGTAGGTACCCGTTGGAGGACCCGACGGCCTAGGTCTATTATCAATGTAGTTTACCATTTTTGTTTGATTATTCATTTCTTTCATACAACTCCAATTTTCATGTGGCCCACCACACCCTTCGCAAGCCATAACCGATGCCGTTTTTGCCATTTCTATTTTTTTTATTTTTGAAGAAAGGGCCTCGATTTGAGCTTGTAAAGAAGTACTTTCAACAACCTTATAGGCGCCCGGGGCAATAGATTTTGTGCCTCGGGAAGTTTGCCATTAAAAATTGTTTTGAGCAATTTCATCAATTTGATTAAAAATTTCATTTGGCCGACGATTATCTAGAAGTCCCCCGGAGCTAGAGTCGAGTGTTTGTCTTATGTGTGGTAACAACCCATTCTAGAAAGTGGATACTTGTTGCCATACCGCAAGACCATGATGAGGGCATTTTCTTAATAGCTCCTTGAATCTCTCCCAAGTTTCATATAAGGATTCTCCGTCCTCTTGCGAGTATGTATTAATTTCAGTCATTAGTTTAGCCGTTTCAGAAGGGGGGAAATACTTATATAGAAACTTTTCGGCAAGTTCATCCCAAGTGTTTACCGAACCACTTGGGAGGGTGTTAAGCCAAGCCTTAGCTCGGTTTTTTAGCGAAAATGGGAACATTCGAAGGCGGATGGCGTCGTTTGATGCCCCATTGATCCGAAAAGTAACACATATTTCCAAGAAGTTGGTAATATGTAGATGAGGATCTTCGTCCGCAAGCCCATGGAAAGTTGCGGAGTTTTGGAGCATTTGTATCAAATGCGGCCGAAGTTCGAAGTTGTTGGCATCGACATTCGGTGCATTGATAGCGGCGCCGGGATTACCTACCGTGGGTCGTAGGTAATCCATTAGGGTAAGTTGGTCCGCCATTAGAAGTAGATCCCCTGAAACTTTCTCTTGGATTTTAGCTTTAAGTCTTTTTCTTAGAAAGCGTTCGGGTTCGTATAGAGGTTCTTTTATGTCTTTATTGGAACTGGAGCTCATGCACTGCGTAGGAAGTTCGGGTGATGCGCCTGGGTCCAAGTCCTACAATAAAAATAGAAAATATTGGTGGTCAGAAGTCTCACCACGGCCCCGTGTTGGTTGGACACGGCCCCGTGGTCATTGTTACAGTATCTGTTTTCTGGATCCCTGTTACTGGAAAGTTCAGAACGGCCTCGTGCTGCACCGGGCACGGCCCCGTGCTGAGCTCTGCAGAAGCTGAAAAATCTAAAAAAATATCCTAAAAAAACAAAAAAATAAGAAAAATGATTAGGCTGTTGATTCCTAACTTTCTTAAAATCCTTGTGTCTCCGGCAGCGGCGCCAAAAACTTTGTGTGTGTTGGGTGTATTATGTTTTTCTTTATATTTTAAGCTTTTTTTAACACATTAGTCAAGTTTTAAATTTATAAAACACGATATTCTACTAACACAAAACACACACATGGGCAAGTGCACCCATCGTGAGCGTAGTATAGCATTGGTAAGATACCGAGGTCGTCCAAGGACACAAGAGCTTTTAATACCGGTTTATCCTCAACGTCTAATCAAATCAAAAGTTTTAGAAAAAGGTTTTAAACATGAAAAATAAAAACTAAAAATGCTGAAAAATAAAATAAAAATAAAAAACAGATAGACAAGATGAATCACTTGGATCCAACTCGCCTTTAATGTAACCTTTGAGGATTTCCCCACTTTTTCACTTTTTAAGAGGTTATCTTAGTTATAGTAGTATGTCTCTCTTTTGAAGGTGACGTTACCCTCAACCCAGTGGTTTGAGTCAGTAAGGATACAATCCCAAAGGGTCGGAATATTGGAAGATAATTAATTAAGTTATTAATGCGTAATGTGGTAGGCCCCTCTTTTGAAGGAGACGTTACCCTCGGCTAAGTGGTTTGAGTCAGCAGGGATACAATCCCAACTAGCCGGGTTAATGTATTAATAGTAGTTTACAAATGAGGGGATTAAGCCATTCGAACCCCAGCCATTCAATACCAGTGGGTATTAAAGGAGGTCCTAGTAAGCTTGACCCAGGTCCTTGCATGATCTATACACTGAACAAGGCAAGAACCTTACCAAACCATTCCCTTAACCCCCGACCAGGTAGCCAACATATCTCTATATAGACCGTAGAGATATGAATGGTGAAAATATTTTATTTTATGTAGACAGTAAAATATGCCAACACAACACGGACAAATGATAAGGAAGTTTCACCTTCAACATAAGAAACTAGTTATTAAAGTTATTAATACAAAACCAAATAGAAAGTACGAAAAGATTAAAAATCAAAAGTATTACATTAAATGCTTGTCTTCACCAAGTGATGTAAGAGACTTAGGAAAAGATGGCCTTTGATTGTCAAGAACTCTTACGATCAATTTTGGATCCCGAGACTACTACACACACTCTAAGATGGATGATGGATGATGGTGGTGGATGTGGGTGTTGTGATGGTGGTGGAGTGTGGGTGAAGTGGGGGAAAGGAGGTTTGCCAAGGGATGCCTTTGAAGTGAGCCAAGCACCCCTATTTATAGCCTGTACAGAAGCCCAAACACGGCCCCATGGCCATCCTTTTTCTCTTTCTTCATTAATTACAATTTGTCTGCATTAGCTCCACACGCCCCCGTGTCCGCTGGGCACGGCCCCGTGTGCAGAAGCGTATCTGTACTATCAAGATTTGAAAGATTTTGTGAATCTTAGCGTTGACCACGGCCCGTGTTGAGCTGGGCACGCCGCCGTGCTGGGAATAGAAACTTCTATAACTTTGTCATTTCTACAGACACCTGGCCACGCCCCCGTGTCTGCTGGGCATGGGGCCGTGTCAGCCTTCTGATATCCATTTTTTGCTTGCGAAGATGTTGTCGAGGGGTCGGGCATGCCATGTTTATTCCTTTCTTTTGTATTTATGTTAGGTTTTGCTGCATATTTGTTCCTTTTGTTCAATTAAGCTCATTTGGTCCTGAAAATACAAAAGGAAGATAAAAGCACAATTTTTCCAACATTAGTACTAAAAAAGGGTTAGTTTTATGTCTCATTTAATGTAACTTATATGTTTCATTTTACACACATCACTATCATGATTGGTTCGTTGACTAGCATTTCTTTTAGTGTAAGAAAAGCTATATTGCACTCCTTGTCAAAGATGAATGGGGCATCTTTTTCAAGTAATTTTGTTAGAGGTCTAGATATTTTTGAAAAGTATTTGATAAATCACCTATAAAATCCGGCATGTCCTAGGAAACTTCGGATGGCTCGAACGGAGGATGGGGGAGGTAATCAGGAGATAGTATCTATTTTTTCCCGATTAACTTCTATTACTTTGCTCGAGATTTTATAACCGAGTACTATTACTTCAGTTACCATGAATTGACATTTTTCCCAGTTAAGGGCGAGGTTAGTTTCCTCACATCGGGATAACTTTCGTTCAAGATTATCGAGGCATTGGTCAAATGTATATCCAAATATAGAGAAGTCATCCATGAAAACTTCCATGGTTTTTCCTATCATGTCGTGGAATATAGCCACCATGCAACGTCGAAATGTTGCGGGGGCATTGCATAGACGAAAAGGCATGCGTTGATAAGCAAAGGTTCCATAGGGACATGTAAAAGTTGTTTTTTCTTGGTCCTCCTGTGCTATGGGAATTTGAAAATACCCGAAGAAACCATCTAAAAAACAATAAAATTTATGACCAGATAGTCTTTCTAGCATTTGGTCGATAAATGGCAAAGGAAGTTGGTCTTTCCTTATTGCCTCATTTAATTTGCGATAGTCAATACAAGCTCTCCATCCGGTGACGGTTCTTGTTCGTATAAGTTCATTTTTTTCCTTTGTTACTACCGTCATACCTCCTTTGTTTGGTACTACTTGGACGTGATTTACCCATGGGCTATCGGAGATAGGGTAGATAACTCTGGCGTCTAGTAGCTTGATGACTTCATTTTAACCACTTCTTGTACGTTTGGATTTACTCTTCTTTATGGTTGTATTACTGTTGTATAGCCATCTTTCATTAAAATTTTGTGTGTGCACATGGAAGGACTGATGCCTTTGATGTCCAGAAGTTTCCATGCAATTGTTTTTTTATGTTTATTCAAAAGTTTTATTAATTTTTCTTTTTTCACAAAGGGTTGAAGAAATGATGACGAGAGCTTACCATGTTCATCCAAGAATGCGTATTCTAGACCTTTTGGTAACACCATGAGTTCAAGTGACGGTGGGTCTTCAAGAGACCGTTTATTTTCGTCTTTATTAAGGTCGATGGTCGAAAAGGTTTGTTCGATGATGTCTTCCTGTTCGACGAGTTGTTCCTCTGTTTCTTCTGAATCGGGTGGCTCTGTCTCATCTTCAATTAGGGGGTTGCCATTACCAATTGGATATTTCATTGATTAGTCAAGATTGACGTACCTTTTATTGGTCCATAATTGAAGTGGCAGGTTGTTTTGCTTCCGGTTGACTAAGGTTTGATGGGTTTTTATGAACGGTTGTCCCAACACGAGGGGGGCATCATCTAGGATGACAAAGTCGGTTGGAACTACCGTTTGTTTCTTTGAATTAAGACATTCTTAACCATTCCCGTGACTTTTATCATTTTTCGGCTAGATAGAAAAATAAGGATTTTAAGAGGAGAAAAATCCCTAGTACCCAATTTTTCAAAAATGTAGTTTGGCAATATGTTAACACAAAGATCTTTATCAATTAACACGTTACTAACAAAGATGTTTTGAAAAATACATGGTACTTGTTCTAAAACTAGGTTTCATTTTCTTTGATTTGCTTCACAAAAGCATTGAACCCAACAATCTTATTTATCTGAGTAATATTGACGGTAAAATAATATACTATACAATAAAGGTAAGAGTACTTAGGCCATGGAGGGCAAGAATATACAATCAAGATAAGAGTACTTAGGCTAGTTATACATCAAATTATCAAGAGTAAAAGATACAACCGGTGTAAAATTACTAACATTTGCTAAGGATGAAACGTTACAAATTAAACAACCAACTTTGTATACGAAGAAATATTAAGAGATTTACGAAGTCTTTGGACACTTAGCGAATTCTAATAATTTTTTTTTTTGTTATACACTAACTTTTCATTTCAATTACTTATACTTTTAAGTTTATATAGCTTGTATTTATTACACCCGTCACCTATTTCAAATAAATTAATTTAAATATCCTTTGTTTTCTCGTCCCCATCTCGTTTCTTTTCTCGTCTTTATTCGTTTTCTTTTACCCTTTGATGATAACTAAATTATTTCAACAGGTATCTGATAATTAGCAATTATTTATGCAGTAGTGGTGAGTGTTGTCCCAATTTCACTATATAAATAAATGGAAATATATCTGGATTTTAGTTCTATGGCTCTCAAGGTAACATCATGAAACATGTCAAGATTTCCATCATAGGCTCCCACCAAATATCCCAGAACTATAATGATTGAGTTCCCTTCAATCATGCATCAGGAGTAATACATCATGCACGATCATACAAGTAACTACTTTGTTCATACTTCAACAAAATAACTAATTAAGACCATCCACGTTCACATCAAATCGTTTTCACAAGGCATGGAGGTATACACACCATATTTGCATGAACGTACCATCACGGCATCACATAAAATTGAAATGTTTGTGTATCCATAAATAGAATCTTATTTAGAGAAAACAAAAGGCAAGCCTCTTTATTGAGAGGTTAAAAAGTAGATTCTATAATGTATCGTAAGTGTATAAAAAATAAAATAAAATAAAATAAAATAAAATAAAATAAATATTTATGAGTAGGATAAAGATAGAGAATGTAATGTAAAAGATTTTTAAAAAATATACAAATTTAAGAGTAAAATGTGTTTTATAATTAAATTATATAAATGTAATTATATAAATAGAGAAAGAGAGAATAAGATATTCATGCTTTAAATTGTACTCAGTGGCGGATTTATAAATTTTTCCTAGCGGTGCAAATTTTTTTTAAAGATTTTAGATATCTAGCAATATAAAAAAAATTTGGTTTATAGCGGGTTGGATCGAGTCAGGTCATGTAAAACAAGCAAACATAAACAAACAAAGTTTCATAGCGGGTCGGATGGATCAATTTCAATTTTCAAACAATCAAACCCTAGTTACTAACTTCCTACCACATTAATAAACAAAGTTTCAAGTAAACAACATAAAAACCATTATAAGTAAGTAAAATCACAATAAAAAACCATCAAAGTTCAAACTCTCTCTACTTCTATTTCTCCTAATCATTAAATAAAACAAAAAAAAAAACTTATCTAAAACAAACCTTGGTCTTTAGTTAGAAGAATCCGGTGAAAAAAAAGTTGTTCAACCATTTTCCTCTTGAGAAATCGCGTCATAACTTCCCTACTCATGGTGTTCCTAATTTCCTATCAAATATAAAACAACACCATTAAAAACAACACTAAACACTAAAAGTCTTAAACAATTATCAACCATACTTCATAATTTTCAATTATAATTTCAAGCCCTAGTTTTAATTGTTGATTCCTTGTAACTAAACATTTAAAAAACTAAACTTTTACTAAAACGACATAATCTTCCAACTAAAGTTTCAAATAACATCAAAACAACAAAAAGTTTCAAACCTTTTACAACTCTATTTTTCATAGAAATCTAAATAAAACAAGAATAACAAATTAAATAATCGAATCATACCCAATTGCGTGATGTTCCTGTTGTTTGCATGCGAAGGGTGACCGGATTTCACTTTTGTCCGACGAAAAACAAGAGAAATCGATTGCCTGTGGACTGTGGTTTGTGCGTGGGTCTGGGGATTTCAAACTTTTACAACTCTGTTTCGCATAAAAATCTAAATAAAATAAGAATAACAACTTAAATAATCGAAGCATACCTGATTGCGTGATGTTCCTACTTTTTGCGTGGGAGGGGTGTCCGGATTTCACTTTTGTCCGGCGAAAAACAAGAGAAATTGATTGCCTATGGACTGTAGTTTGTGCGTGGGTCTGGGGATTTCAAAGACTGGAGCCGAGAGAGAAGGGGAAAAAACAATGGGTTGGGCTATTTTATTTTTTGTTCAAATTAGAATGGATTGGGCTTTGATAATTGGGTTATGTATTCTTTATTGGGCTAAAGGAGTAAAGGTTAACTACTTGTTAATTGGGTTTGTTTAGAGTGGTTACTAGTTATATAAATTAGGAATTTAGGTTGTATTAGAATTGAGTTTCTTGTTTGTAAACAAATATTAATCAAACACAATATTATTCACAAACTGGTAGTCATCATCAATCACTGATTGTTTTTCATTCAATTCAAATGATTCAATGTTTTACAACTCGATTGACTCTAGAGACTCCCCCTCAGCTGATCACATAAACAATCTATACGGTACATGAGAAAATGTGAAGTGTGTGATGAATAGGTCACTAACATCTGTGATCTATTTATACTAAGGACGAGAGCCCTGTTTAGTGATTGGCTGACATCACCCTGATAATGACATCTAACATTCCTATCAAAAAATATTCCACAGATGTTACAAACATCTGTGCGAATCCAAACAACTAATCTAGGCTAATTCTAAACACTGATAAGATTAGTACTGTTACATTGAGAAACCACTGTCTAAGATATCCTCTGTTGTAGTTGTCCAATGATCTGTTTGGCCAAACAGATGATTGGTCTTCTTCATCAGACCTTTTGCTTGATCAGGGCTTTGATCTTCAACAGATGTTGTATCCTCTTGAACAACGGTTCCAAGCCTTCATCAGATGTTTGTCATGCTCTTAAACATATGTTTTGATTAGGTGTTAAAGATTCGCTATCTTTGGGGAGAGACTGGTTCAATATTTTGCTTATTACCTGATCAATGGATCATACTTTGGGTTTTGGATTCATCTATTCTTTTATATGTCCAACAATCTCCCCTAGAATAGAAGATGCCAAAACAGATGTTTATTAGATCAACTTTTATTCCTCATCTTCAACATATTCTTGATTTGTGCTTTGAATTGCTTTTCAAATCTTTCAGATAGTGAATCATCAGCATCCCTTTCGAGTGGAAGATTCAGTTGATCTTGTAGATCATCATTTTTAAGCTCATCACACTGTTCATTGAAGTCTTTTGCACTTCCCCATTAGCCCTGAAAATTGTCGATTCGTGGTTGGCTTTGTCTGAGGACCACTTTTGAAGTTTAGAGGAAATGGGGTTTACTGGGAGTGATGTTATTGGAAGATATTGAGGAAATTGCATTCCCATGAGTTGCCGTAACAAATCTGCCAGATTGGTATCTGGATGTTTATACATGATAATATTCTTGATACATTCCTTCATAATTTCTTCTTCAAATCTTTTCACATCATCTGCAGAAATATCGTTCTCACTTTTGAGATGGCTTCTTACCAAGGAAGAGGCTTGTCTTGCAAATGGAAGTTCAGAAGTGATGGCCTTTGATCTGATAGGTAAGTCTTCATAATTAGGCTTTCTGGGGACTGAGGGACATTTGGCTCTTATAGCTTCTAGCTTCTTGTAAGTTGTCCTGCTTGTTGACTCATCCCACTTAGCCATTGATTACATAGAGCCATATTTGGCAACCACCAACTCTTACTTCATTCTAGTAAGTTCAACCGTTTTTAAGCCAACCGGTTTTCTTCCTGCATCCCAGTTGGGAAGAGTGGGGTTGATTGCTGGATTGAGCTTTAACATCTCAATTCTGGCTTTTTCTTCCAGAAACGCCTTAACAGACCATCCACTAAATTGAGCTCTTGAAGCTCTGTAGGGCTTGTTCTTCATGATGAAATCAAGATAGTCTTCCCTAAGTTCCTTTTTGAGGCTAGGGTTGCTAACTCGTCCTTGTGAAGCCCTCTGACTGACATTTTTGGTAAAATCATCAAGTCTATTCACTTTGGTGAATTTTGTAGACAAGATTTATTGTGTCTCCTTATCACTCTTTCCTTTGCTTTTGAAAGAAACAAAATATTAAGCATGTTTAAGCTTTAAATCCAGATACTCTTGTACATTTTTAGGCTTTTTATATCTTCTAAGGGAAGGAAAGATCACTTTGCTTATGTCACTAGTGGAGTAGAAGGATTATATCTCTTTTGAGACATGTACTAACTCCAGTGGGTCAAGTATATTGGGTGGAGATGTGGTATGTGAGTGGATGGAAGTGAGTGCAGTGGTTGTAATGGTAGATATATGAGATGTAGTGGTGGTGGTGTTTTTGATAGGAGATGCATCAGGAGTTTCTTCATCATCATATGGGATAATGAATTTGGTTTTCCTAGTTCTAATTTGTGATTTTTGTATTTTTGGTGATGGTTGTGGAAGTGGTGTGGTTGGTTTTCTCTTATCGATAACTAGTCCTTTTGGGGACTTGTGTGAAGATGAAGGTGGAGGTTTGTTGTAACATCTGTTGTCACTTTTGTAGTGGCAACAAATGTTTGGAGAATGTGACCAGTGGTTTGAGTAGTGGCAGTGGATTGGATAGGTGCATCAGGAGTTTCTTCATCATCATATGGGATAATGAATTTGGTTTTCCTGGTTCTAATTTGTGATTTTTGTATTTTTGGTGATGGTTGTGGAAGTGGTGTGGTTGGTTTTCTCTTGTCGATAACTAGTCCTTTTGGGGACTTGTGTGAAGATAAAGGTGGAGGTTTGTTGTAACATCTGTTGTCACTTTTGTAGTGGCAACAAATGTTTGGAGAATATGATCAGTGGTTTGAGTAGTGGCAGTGGATTGGATAGGATAGGTGCAGTAGTGCTTTGACTAACCCCTGTTGAAGCACCTTGGTTGTCTTGGATTTCTTTTCTAGTGATGATTTCCTGCACTGTGATCTGCATGTTAGCTTCTCTTGTATCCTTTCTCTTTTGTTTCTCCACTTCTTTGGCAATTTCTTCCTTTCTTGCCCTTTTAAGTGCAGCAATGCCAGACCTTTTTCTAGTATTTTTGACATGAGGTTGAAGCTTCCGCATGCATTCTTCTACCACCCCCTTTTTGGCATCATCATATTTAGGGAGAGTGAGAGCTCCACTAGTGTTTACAAAAATAAAGTCTTTAATTGCTTTAACTTCTGCCTAAGTATCCTGATACCAGGCATCCACTGTTTTTCTGATAACCTCTGCTAGCATGGCAAATCTCTCTTCTGTAGCCTACTTTTGAAAATGTATGTATGGTTGAACATGAACCCACATTTCTTTTGCTATGTCTGCATTTGAAGGACGAGGTTTGGAGTTTTGAATCAAGATTTTCAACATATCCTTGATCTCTCCAGCTGATGTTTCCAAGTTTGTGACCCTCTTAGTCAATTTCTGATAGTTTAATCCATCGCCTGAGTTAACAAGATCATTAGAATTCCTGCCAGAAGTGGTTAAACTTGGTTTTAGACTAAGTGCCCCTTGTTCTTGGTACCAGGGACTTCCAACTGATGTAGAGACTAATGTCTCAACAGTTGTTGCCTTCAAGGGGGTCTTATTATGTAACCACTGTCCAGTTGTGAGACTGTTGTCTCAACAGTTGTAGTAGCTTCCCCACTTGAAATACCAACACGTGTCTCTTTGGATACAGGAGGTGTTACCTCCTCTGCTTGTGGGATAACAATGATCCCTGAACTTGCCCTATTCAATTGTGGGAGTAAACTCTCTGTAATTTGTTGTTGAGAAGAACTAGGTACATGCAAGTCAGAAGTATCAATTGAATCAAGCACTTTTTGTAAAGGTGAGGGGACTGTTGAAGTGGGAGGTGGTGTAAAAGATAAGTAGCCTTGGGAGAGGGGCTTGAGTAGAGATAATTAAGTGATATATCTCCTACTTGATTTATGTCCCCTGTGCTTACAACACTCTCCTTTTGGGAGGATGAGTAAGGAGTATGGATAGGTGGAGATGTTTGCATCTGTTGTGAGGAAGTAACAATAAATGTTTGCTACATTTGTTTTACAACAAGTATCTCTGGCATCTCAAACTCCAGAGACCCTTTCTTTTTTTTTTCTTTTAGATTGGGGATGCGAATGGAAATGGTTTGTATGGAAGAGTCTAGTGTGGGTTCTATAGTGCGGGGTTGTGCAACATGGCCACCAGAAGTAGTGGGCTCAGCAACAGATGTTGTAACATATGTTACATGGTTTTCTAAAATGTTATCTTGTTCAACATTTTCCAGGCTTTTGGCCATCATGCGTGTAAAAGTTTCATTTGAAAGGTTGTTACTTTCAAGTGCTTCACATTGTTCAAAATGTTCTTTTCTTAAAACATTTTTTAGGTAAAAGCGTAATTGCCTTGGATAGATGAGAAAAGGATTGCGAGTACCTCTCTTTATTGCCCTTAAATTTTCTACCAAATCTAGAAACAGTGTCTGTTATAGCTTATGGTTTGAATTTCTCAAAATAGGATACCCTAGACATTGAGTTTTTAGGGGTATTTCATTGGAAGTTGTGGTTTTAGTAGATCGGCAAACCAAGAGATTATGGAAAAAGAATTTCATTTTATGTGGAAACTTTGGTTTGTATAGAGTTGCTCCCACCATCTGATCTTCATAGCCCCTTTCTATGAACTCAGTATGTAAGTCATTTTTGGGGTAAGATTCCATACCTGTCATATCCTGTAATCGGAACATAGTGGAGATGGATTCTGCAGTAATTTCCAAATTTTAATTCTTGATGATGGAAGTTATGAGAAAGGGCCTTTTGTTTTGCAGTGAAAGTTTTGCATCTCCCTAAAATTCTTTGAGGGTGAAAATATGGATGGGGGCGTTTGCAGTGAGAATGAAGTGATATTTTGATGAAGCTATGACGTCGATAATGTAATGAAAGTCCGCATTCTTGTTGAGCTTTACAAGATACGACAAGTAATTGTGAGGGGTTTTGATTTCAAGAGCCATGATGAAATATTGTTCAAATCTTTTAAGCAGATTATCTTTTGATCGAAAACATAACTTGATGGAAGCTAATTCAGAGTTTTCTCTTTTGAAAAAGCTTTGATTTTCTCATTAATGGAGGATAAAAGTAAACTCTATTTCTTATGGGTTTTTATAGGGTTAATGGAACAAGGGTTCCAGCATGGACAACAGTTGCCTTTTTAGTCCAAGTGGTCAGTTTATATTTGTCATAGCAAACATCTTTTCAGAAAGTGGGCCCTACAGAGGAAACACATTGAAAAAGATACAAAAGATCTGAATCAATCAAACAAGTCAACTTGAGTGAAGAATTCTCGGCGGCACTCCTCAACAAACTTCCCCAAAAGAAGATTGATCCCGAAAGCTTCACCATTCCTTGCTCCATTGGAGGATCACCGATAAGCAACACACTTGCCGACCTAGGGGCTAGCATTAACCTAATGTCCGCCTCTATGTTCAACCGACTCGGATTAGGAAAGCCACGTCCTACAAGGATGAGCATACAACTTGCGGATAGGTCGATAAAATATCCTCAAGGTGTCGTGGAAAATCGATTGGTCAAGGTTGGGAAATTTGTTTTCCCGGCCGACTTTGTAATCCTAGATATGGAGAAAGACACCGAGATCCCACTCATATTAAGAAGCTCATTCCTTGCCACCGCACGGGCCATGGTGGATATAAGTGATGGAAGGTTAACATAGAGGGTAAGTGACAAGGAAATGAAGTTTGAAGTAGGACAACGCGTGGAGGAGGACCCGATCAACTACATCAAAGCAATAGACTCGAGCCTAGACTACGCCCTCAGTCGGTGCAACTTGGGATGCGAGTCATCCAGCTTGGGTATCATTTGACCGACTTTGGGTCTAGCCAAGGACCCTTATAAACGTGGAGCACCATGGAGGCATTCCACGGACTATCCAATAATAAAGTAGTTTTAATCTTAGTGTAACTTTTAAGCTTTTATTTTTAATTTTTTCTTTTGGTAGGAATAAAATACGCTAAAAAATGATGAGAATGGCCAAAGGAAGTTGAAACAGCACCCCATGCACGAAAACAGATGTCTCCCGACGCAAAATCTTCAAAACAGTAAGTGCAGCACGGGGCCATGTGAGGTAGGCACGCCCCCGTGCCTCAAGTCAGCTGAAAACAATTTTGATTCTGAAACCTTCACACAGGGCCATGTCCCATAGGCATGCCCCCGTGTTTGTCTTCTGAAAAATTTCATTACTGGCACTTTTGACACGGGGTCGTGTCTCCCACATACTCCCCCGTGTCTATTGACTGATTATTGAAAAAAATGTTGTTTTTTTTAACCCACATTTACACATTTAATCAAATCTAAACAATTTTGGACACATTGAGGACAATGTGTAATTTAAGTGGCCGCGGGGGGTGGGGGGGGGGGGGGGACTTGAATTTATTTGTCCTAAAACAAGCCTTACCCAAAACTCTACATGGAACTGCTAAAAAACCCAAATCTTTTTCAAAAAAAAAATTTTTGTTTGTCTTGTTTATAGTTTAAGTTAGAAAACCAAGTTTTAAAAATTCAAGTTTTTATAAATTTACAACCGATAGCGCCGTGATATATAAAAAGTACTATATAAGGAAAATTCATACAAAGGCATGGCATTTTTTTTTTAAATTTGATTATATATATTTTCACATTTTTACACTTTTCGCACAAAATTGTGAGTTTTGAGCCGTTACAGAGCCGTAAATATCATATCCATAGTAAATGCTTATTTTTCATTTCTTGTGTGAATAGCCCATACGGTTCTTACAAATCTAGAACTTGACAAGACAATACATTCCCGGTCCTTACTGACTAATACAACTAAGTATATGATTGAGGCATTAGGACCATCAACCCTTTTTCTTTTTCAACCTTATTTTCCATTTTATCTCCCCGAAAAACTCCACTTAGTCAACCCCTTTGAGCCTAAATCTTTCATTTCAAAACCCATAAAACATCGTCACCCAAAACCATCTTTTATTGTTACACCCCTTTATTTTAGTAAAATTCGATTCTTTTGAAAATACACAAAATCATGTGACTTTATTCTATCAAAAAAAAAAAAAAACTCTAGTTGCTTGAAATAAATAAGCAAAGTCATTTGCTTATAAGCATTTAGTACATAAAGTCACAAATAAATTTTCAAAAGAAAACTGACATTTTACGTCTTTAGCCACTTTTCAAATAAAACCACCATACCCTTAACCAAAACCCTACCCTTTTCAAAGTCCTCTTGATATTTACAAAGATTAAGTTAAACAAGAGGAGGTTTGATTACTTTTCAAGCATATGGTAGGAGTAAGTTTCATACCAGGACCGAGCGTTTCACTTGTGAGGTATGTGAATTTATATATAGCTAAATGAAATTTAAAAGGATATGTTATGCCCGAAAATATTTATTTTTCTTAAAAAGTTATAAATAAATCATATCGAGTAGGATTGTAAATAAAATAAAAACTAGAATAAAAAGAACATGGATTCCCGACACTCTACGAACAAGACCCGAAAACTTCTCTTCTAACCATTTCATTTGGGTGTGTAAGCAATATTAAAGAGTTTTGCTTGAGTACAAGCAAAGATTCAAGTGTGTGGGTATTTTATATGGACCAAATGCAACATATAAATTATATTAAATAAGTTATAAAAACAACAATTTTTAGTAATAATGTTGGAAAAAGTGTGTTCTTTGTATACTTTTGATTTTCAGGGTTAAAAGAGCTTAAATGTAAAAAAGGAAAAAATTAACGGAAAAAACCAGCATGAATACAAAGAAAGGGAAGTTGATACAACATACCGACCCTTCAAGTTTCACCCCAAGACCAAGAACAACAAAACAGAAGCCAAAAACGGGTCGTGCCCAACTCAAGATTCCCTAAAGAACAAAAACAAACAGAAGCAGACAAGGGACACGGGGCCGTGTTTTATGGACACGGGCCATGGTCAACTCTCATATTTGCAAATCTTGGATCGTACAACAAATACAAGGGCCACGGGGACGTGTCGTTGACCCACGGGGCCGTGTGAGCATTTGGACTGACAAGTGCATTAAATGAAGACAGAGAAGGAGAAGGGCAAGGGGGCCGTGCCTACCAGGCACGAGCCGTGTAAACCTATTGTTTCCAGTTATAAATAGAGGTGCTTGGTTCACTTGCAACTCATCCTTTGGCAAACCACTTTTCTCACACCTACCACTTCCCCACCACCACCACAATACCACCATCTGTCACACCCTGACTTTTGCGGAAGCGTGTGCGTGTGACTTGATCAGTTTCATTGCATTCAATTATAATAAACATCTATATGATTAAAATGATGTTCATCCATTCATAAGTTTTAAAAATAATACAAACGTAAGTTGTTTAAGTTAACTTACAAATCATCCAAATTGTAATAAGTTCCATACAAGGGCTTTTTAACAAAAGCTAGTAAACCAAGCCTTTGCTTCATATATCTTATCTAGGATAAGATATACAAATCAAACCCTTCAAAAGTGGATGACATCTATTCTTGTAATGCACTTCTTGAAAACATATCCAACGCCGCAAGATCCATTTACTTTCCTGAAATACATGTAATTTGAAAACATCAACAAAAGTTGAGCGGGTTCATGTGTTTTGTATGAGCTCCAGATAATCTTGTAAACATTTGAAAGTTTATTTGTAAGTAGGTATGTAAAGCGTATTTGAACAGATCATTAATGTTTTGCAAGGACATTAATATATGTGACGACATAGGAAGTACTCAACCCGAGCAGACGATTTTTAGTGTCGAATCACCTCGTCTGTGTCGAATCACCTCGACTGGGACACAACAGCACCCAAAGTGGTCACCCATGGACCGTGAGTGGGGCTCACCCGTACCCATTAGATCTAACCTTTGTTCCGTGGTCCTTAAAAGGATTAATGGCATTTCAGTTTCAGCCTATGCTCACATGATGTAACAGTTCATTCCTTAGCTAAATCATACCCAAGTTGACATGTATTTCACCCCCGAAAGTTATAAATCCGAAAACAGTTAAGAGAAAAGGGAGACATGAACTCACAAATTTGCATCCGTAACCTTGTGTACCCAAAGTAGATATCCTCAAGCCGTACTACTACCTACACACGTGCTACGTTTTATTAGACTCTTAGGTCGTGTAACGACTCTTATCCTTATTTATTTATTAAGACTTATTTTGGAATTCTGATATACTTTGAGTTACACGCTTGGTGTATGTTGTATATGTAATTATATAATTCCATATTATATAATTAGGAAAATTGGTTTTTAATAAGCCAGCATTTGTCCCGTTGGTACATAATAATCTTACCTACGTAATTGGTATACAATAATCTTACCTATCAACATGTTGGTACTCAATGAACTTCCGTTAATTTTTTTTAACTGAAGTTAATTTTTAAGTTTTATTTATTACACAAAAAGTCTCTGTAGTTGTAATTTACTAGTTTTAACTATTTTATAAAACAAAAAAACCTCAAGGGACTGTAATTTACTAGTTTTAAAATAGTTAAAACTAGTAAATTAAAACTATAGGGACTGTTTGTGTAATAAATAAAACTTAAACACTAACTTCAATTAAAAAAAATTAACGGAAGTTCATTGAGTACCAACATGTTGATAGATATGATTATTGTATACCAATTACATAGGTAAGATTATTATTTACCAACGGGACAAAGGTTGGTTTATTAAAAACCAATTTTCCATATAATTATTAGTTAAAATAAGGATATTTTAACTTAATTCATTTCCATTCAATTATTCGAAATATTGTTAAAAAATAGTATATTTTTAACTTGTTTGGTTGTACGGTTCTCACATATATATTTCCCAAGTACAGGTATACTTGTATTTGCGTATTTTAGCAAGTGTTGGTAGTGTATGTTCGTTATGTATTTATACGTATAGGAATACGTGTTTCTTGTATTTATTAAGTATTTTATACTTAATTTATGTATAATTTTCCGAAATATTATTTTTGTACAATTAAAAAACACCAACTTTATATTCTTAAAATATTTTTATTTTAAGAGAATTTTATAGAAAAATATCTATGAATTTTATTTGGTAAGAATATGTATACTTCCACATATATCTTAAAAATAATATATTTTTGAGTTGTTTATGAAAATATATATTTTCCACCACTTCAAAAATAATATATTTCCAATTTGACAAAATATGATATATTTTATAATAGTTGTAAAAATCCATACTTTGTCGTTTCTTTGGTTTCAAAAATACCGTTTACCACATTTGTCAAGATACGAATTTTTTTCTGGAATATATATATATATTTATAATCCAAAGTGTCCATTGTCTGAATCATCCAATATTTGTGTATAAGTTATTTATTTATTTTCTGGTGATTTTTTGTAATATTTCAAATTACAATTTTTACTATTTTGGTGTGGTGTATTATTTTTTAAGTTCCTAATTTTTAGTATAACTAATACAAATAGTATACATGTAGCACATAATTTTGTGACTTCTAAATATATATTTCCTAAATATATACTTAGTCATTTTTATTATTGAAAATCAACCTCAAATACTTATAATCTTTACAACAAAAATTATGGCAAATTTTATATTTGAAACCATGATAAAAAAATTACTTATAAACATTTGTTTAAACATATTTTTCTAAGTGTTGAATTTTTACAAAAAAAATTGCCATAGTTTCCATTGAAAATGGAGGTTTCCATGCTTATTGTCATATCATTTTCTTTTCAGAATTTCATCATCAATCATCAATAACATCCTACATTCTACCATGAGCCATAAACATACAATTTTACAAGATGGTATGAACTTGAAGTTTTGTAAAATCTTGTAGTATTTTACCATGATGTTTAACAAAGTATACTAACACTAAAAACATGGTTTTTATTTCATAAAACTCCTTTTTACAAGATTTCAATCTTTACAACTTATGACACAATTTTATAGAAATTCATCTTCTTGGATTTTTCATGTCTTCCATACTTTAATGGTTCCATTTTAACACCTAAAACATGTTTATTTCCTTTCAAAAACCAAGTCATGTAAATCATGAAGTAAACTTTATTTTCTTGAAACTTTTACTTTTAAAATCTTGTATTTTTAAGACTTACAACTTGTAGGAATCATCACCCTACACAAAATCATGTTCATATTCAAGTTCACACTTGACATAAAGGATGATCAACATAGATCTTTCAAGATTCATCCTCATACTTGCAAGAGTATGTTTTAAATCATCATCTAGCAAGCTTTTATGTGGTGATCTACACGCATTAAACAACTTAGATCTTCATGATTTCAAGCTTTATGTTTATGTTCATGTTTTGGTGTGATTCTTTAAATCTTTAGTTACTACATACTTTAACCACTAAAATCAAGTGTAAAAACAAGATCAAGAGGGCTTACTACTAGCACAAGGGCTAGGGAAGAACAAGATGCAAGATGAAGAAGAAGAAAAGAGGTGGGTAATAGCTCCACAAGATGGTCCTTCAAGTCTCCTTGCTTGCAACCTTACTAAGTAGCTTTGATTCACCTTAGGGAATGCTTAGATTATGTTGAATGGTGAAAGAAAAATGGAGAAGGGATTGCGGAAGCTTGGCCGTGAGTTTGGAGGTAGGAGAAGAGTGTTTTGGAGTTTGAAAGTTGTGAAGAGATAAGTGATTAAGTCTAAGGGATCATGTGATCTTTATTCTCCAACATAATATTATACATTGGTTCTTATGCCTTATATCTTTGCAACAACTTTAAATAAAATACTCAAGAAAATGGTGAGGTGGTGGGGCCCCTTGTAACCGTCTATGGGGGGGGGGTAACTAGTTGCATTTTAATGTTAAGTTACATGTTTAGTTAGGATTTAAGTGTTCTAGTTAGGGTTTAATGTGTTTAGGTGTTTTGAGATGTAATTTGGTGTTTAGTGGTAATAACTAGTCTTGTAACATTAAAATAATGTTTCTAGTTCAATTTTGGTGTTTCGGGTAGTGTCTGGTTGTTCGTTTGGTTACCGGTTCGTTAAGGTACTAAATTGCGCAGTTTAGTGTGTTATGAGATACCTTTTATGACAGTTTTCACTCCCGACACTTTACAAGTTATTCTGGACACTTAAACCTTATTTCTTCATTGTATTTTGATGTTTAATTGCTAAATTTTGCATAATTTTGCATAATTTTGCGTTTAGGGTGTGTTTCGGGTACTTTTTAGTGCTTAAGCGTCACTCGGAAGGCGGTTTCATAACCCATACTTTCCTTCCTAGAATCCTAGTGCAAATCTTTGTCCTAAGACTCAATCTGTGTCCTAACCTGATGTCTGTCTGAGTACTGAACTCCCGTTTGTACTACTAGTTTATTTGATTATTATGCTAGTTTCGTTCTGTGCATTAATTTAACTGTTTCAAGTTGCATTTAACAATCATAAATAACATGCAACATGTAATGTATTCATGAGTTCTTTGAAAGTAAACCGGAAATCATTCATATCATAAGTTCAATCATGCACAGTCATATAGTATCAGTTTCCGTTCACATCGTACGGAAATACATGGAAAGGTGCCAGTTGTGTAAGGACCTGCAAAAATGCCCCAAAACGACTCGTATGTGAAAACCCGGACCCATGAAACCCTAATGTGCATGAAAAACCAAGAAAACAAGAATTTTAAGTTTCAGGCGGGCCGCGTACAATGTAAGCTTAGGCTTACGCGGGCCGCGTCAACTTAAAGTTGACCAGATAAGCGTTCCGGGCCACGTGTCGCACACGTGGTAACCCTACCAGTGACACACCAGCCCTACACGTAGACTAGGGGCCCTCCCGGGCCGCGTAAAAGTCTTATTAAGGTTTACGCGGGCCGCGTAAAACCTGAAATATTGCTATAAGTAGCCTGTGCATGGGACTTGTTTCTGCATTCGAAATTTCAGTTTCAAAACGACCCAATTCTGCTGAAAATAAGTATTACGATGTCGAGGCGCTGCTACGAATACAGGGTATTAACTCGATCACTGCTACGATGTAATTTCCGATTGATTGAAACCGATCCGATGGATGTTTAAGTGCTGCCCAAACCAGGGCTATACTTTGTAATTCGTCGTGAGGGTTTTGATTTCGTGAAGTTTATCGTAAATGTTGTATTAAGTTACTGACCTAGTTTCGTATGCATTGTCATTTAAATTAGGTTACAAAGCTTATCAGTAGGCTAAACTATGCCCGACTAGACTTGTATTGTGAGTCATTCTCTTTTTATCAACAATGTTTTATAATACCCAAATTGTTTTCAAAAGTTATAATTACAGGGATTAAGTCTTGGTTATCTTGAATCACTGGCAAGTGGGGTATTGTGCACATTACTAATTTCTCACGGTTAGGTAAACAAACCTAACAGTGATAATCATCACTACTTGGGTGAAAGGACCCAATAGTGGTATGACCATTGTCACCAGGGTGTGACACGGCGCTAGATAAAAATAAGATAGTAGCCATTGTAATCGCTCTTATGCTGTAATTCATAACTGTGTGTTGTTTTATAAAAATTGAGTGACTCGCCAGTATTTCCCCGCTGATAAAATAATTTTAAAACATGTTTCAGGTAACCTACTGTGAATCAAGGAAAAGTGCTACGGAGCAGTAACAAGCTTGAAGTGGTGGCTCAATAAATTAAAAAAACATGTTTTGTAAAACAAGGGATTTCCTTGTGAAATACCCTTCACTGTAAATTATGGGGTTTGTCCCAATTTGTGAAATAAAATAATTGGGCATTTTCGAGTTTTAAAAGATCCTGTTAAACTTCCGCTGTCAACTCAAATAATAAGTACCACGGGTTTCTGTCTCGCGGATCCTGAACTGGGTCACACTGGGACGGGGGCCATGACAGAAAAATATGGTATCAGAGCCACTGATTTAAGCCAATTAAGTATTTAGAAATACTTAATTTCTCAAATTGCCACTCTGTGATTCCGTGAAAATTTAACTTGCAAAATATAACTTTCTAATTAGGATTTTGTGTTTTCTCTCTGTATCTGCTAAACAGCATAAATGAGTTGTCTGAAGCTCTTCAGAATCTCAATATCCATTCTGCTAGGATGGAAGTTTCCATAGAGTTTCCCGATTATCTGGCCGACACTGAAGAACCTATGGAATTCCATGCTCAAGCCCAGGAGAAACCTAAGACGAAGAAAAGAAGGAGAATCATAGGCTGGAGACGCGCACGGAGGAAGAAGCCAGCTGCTCAGAGGATTAAAAAGACTGAGGAACCAAAAGACAAAGGCAAGGGAAAGGAAATCGGGGAAAGTTCAGGACAAGCCCAGGAAATGCCACCGTGGGAAGAGCTGGATCGCAAACTGGCAAATTGTGACCTCATTGGACCTGCCAATGAAGACTTCTTCAATTACCCAATTGAATCACAACTTCCAGTTAATTTGGAACCTACTATCCTAGATCCCATTGTCCACCACCAACTTCTACCCGGAGAGCTGGAGGAATGGTGGACAAGTGATTGGCAATTTTAGAATCTCTTGAATAACCCTAACACCTTTTTCCCCCAGTTTGACCCTGAGCCTGCACCAAACCCACCGATGAGCACCGAGAACTTGGCTGAACTCCGCCACTATGGCGAGGAGCTAGTAGATGCATGAAATAGAATTCGGGAAGTGGGGGAGAGGATATTCTGGAAATACGACGAGAGGGAACGTCGTTTCTGAAGTGCCAGCTGACGGGGATCATATGTGGTTGTGTGGTTACGTGTTTAATAATAATAAAATAATAAATACTAATAAAAATATAATCATGTAAAATAACTTAAAATAAGACTTTTGTAATATAACGGGTCTGTAATGATGCATACTAATATATATATAAAGATGAAAGTCGCAAAGTCGACAATTTTGGCTATAAGTTTTAACTTGATTATGTGTGATTATTTTATTGTGACTGATTATTATTTATTTTGTGCCAATAATTTATCTATTGTTAATTATCAGATGGAACATTCCGTTAATGAACCAGTTAACGAAGTTAACCAATCTGAGCAAAACCATGGAGACCAATTTCTTAATAGGCAAGATATAGAAAATATCGTCGCCCAGGGAATAGCCAATGCTATCCCAGCCATCGTCGCTGCTGTTAAAGGCCCTGTTGAACATTTACAAGCTAACCCCAGTAAACGCACGCGTGACGATAATTTCAGTAACAGTGTAAATGGAGGCGGCAACAATAACAATAACGATGATGTGATGCAAGCCCCATTTCTTAAGAAAATGAAAGCTGCAACGCCTGGTTGCACTTACAAGGAAATTTCTTGCCTGTAAACCGATTGAATTTGCAGGCAATGAAGGGGCAACTGCTGCACTGCGTTGGTTAGAGAAAACCGAAGCAGTAATTAAAATAAGTAAATGTGCCGAGGAAGACAAGGTCATGTACGCGTCGCATCTTTTTAAAGAAGGGGTATTAGAATGGTGGAATACGGTACTACAAGCCAAGGGAAGTGATGTAGCGTATACCATGAATTGGGAAGAATTTTAGTGTCTAGTGGAAAGAAAATTATGTCCCGAATATGAAAAGGAACAAACGACAAATAAGTTCCTGAACCATCGGATGGTGGATGTAGACTGTCGAGGGTATACTTCGACATTTTTCGAGTATGCTAGAGTTGTACCAACCCTGGCTTCGCCAGAACTGGTACTTATTTCTCGCTATATTTGGGGATTGATTAGCGAGATTCGTGATATCGTCAAAGCTGCGAGACCCCGCACTATTGACGATGCGGTGGAGTTAGCCAACACCTTGACCGACGGACTGGTACGCACAAGAGAAGAAAACCAGAAGAAGGAAGTAGCTCAAAAGATTACCCAAGGATTCTGTGTGGGTAATAGTAATAATTTCAAGAAAAAGGGAACCGGGCAACCTTCCACTACTCCATTTTGCAGTACCTGTAAAAGAAAGTATTTTGGAAGATGCAAAGGATATTGCAATTTCTACAAAATTCCAGGGCATCAAGAAGAAGACTGCAGAAGGAAGAAATCCACAATTTGCTTCAACTGTGGAGAAGCTGGACATTTTAGACCAGACTGCCCTAAACTAGTCAAACCAGCTGACAACAAAGCCAAACCTGCAGAAGGAACTACCAAAAAGAATGCAAGAGGCTTTCAGCTGACTACGCAAGAAGCAGAACTAATTCCCGACGTAATAGCTGGTACGTTTCTGGTAAACGATGTTTATGCGAAAGTATTATTTGACTCTGGTGCAAACCAAAGTTTTATAAATACTTCATTCTGCCAAGCTCTTAACCTACCCTTAACCAGCCTTAGGCAAATTCTTACGGTAGAAACGGTAGATGGAAATTTTGTTAACATAGATAAGGTTTTGCAATAGGGAAAGATAGAACTTGTAGGCCATAAATTTTCTGCAAACATGTTACCTATGAATTTAGCTGGATTCGATGTTGTATTAGGAATGGATTGGTTAGTAGCTAACCATGCTCGAATCCTCTGTGATAAGAATTCCATAGAAATTCACACCCCCGCAGGAAAAGTACTTTTGATTACAGGGGACAAGCCGCGTAAACCAATGAAGTTTATTTCTGTAATGAAAGTTGCTAGTTATTCAAGAAAACAAGGAATAGTGTATATGATTTCGGTAATCATTAACACTAAAGGTAAGGACCTTTAGGAGAAATTCCAGTAGTGTCAGGATACCCAGATGTATTTCCAGAAGAATTACATGGATTACCACCCTATAGGGAAGTAGAATTTAGAATTCATCTAATTCCTGGAACTACCCCGATAGCCAAGGCACCTTATCGGTTAGCACCCACCGAAATGTTAGAATTGAAAAAGCAATTAGATGAATTGCTCAGTAAAGGATTTATACAACCTAGTTCATCCCCGTGGGGAGCTCCAGTGTTGTTTGTGAAAAAGAAAGATGGTCCGATGCGAATGTGTATCGATTACAGGGAATTGAATAAAGTTACAATTAAGAATCGATACCCATTACCTAGGATCGATGATCTTTTCGATCAACTTCAGGGAGCTAGATATTTTTCTAAGATAGATTTATGCTCCGGATACCATCAGTTGAAAGTACAAGAAGAAGACATACCTAAAAATGCTTTCAGAACTAGGTATGGTCATTATGAGTTTACAGTCATGCCCTTTGGACTAACAAATGCACCTGCAGCATTTATGGACATGATGAATAGAATCTGTCAACTGTATTTGGATAAATTTGTGATTGTCTTCATTGACGATATACTCATTTATTCCAAAAGTCAGGACAAGCATTGTGAGCACCTACATCCACTCTTAACATTGTTAAGAAAAGAGAAGCTTTACGCCAAATTCTCGAAGTGTGAATTTTGGTTGTAAGAGGTACAATTTTTAGGACACATGGTGAATCATGAAGGTATTCACGTAGATCCCTCCAAAACAGAAGCGATTACCAAATGGAAGGTCCCCCAATCAGTTATGGAAGTTAGAAGTTTTCTAGGGTTAGCCGGCTACTATAGACGGTTTATTAAGGATTTTTCCAAAATAGCTGTGCCATTAACTAAGCTCACCTGTAAAGCAGTAAAGTTTGAATGGGGACCTAGACAAGAAGAGGCTTTTAAGATTTTAAAGCAAAGATTAACAAACGCCCCAATTCTTTCCTTACCAGAAGGGACGGAAGATTTTGAAGTCTACTGCGATGCTTCTAAGCTAGGATTAGGATACGTGCTAATGCAACGCAAGAAGTTACTTGCGTATGCCTCAAGGAAATTGAAAAAGCACGAAGAAAATTATACTATGCACGACTTAGAATTAGGAGCCATAATTTTTGCCCTTAAGATTTGGAGACATTATTTGTACGGAAGTAAGTTTACTGTCTATACAGATCATAAGAGTTTAAGATACATATTTGGGCAAAAAGAATTAAACATGAGGCAAAGAAGATGGATGGAAATTCTAAGTGACTACGACTGTGATATTCAATATCACGAAGGAAAGGCAAACGCAGTTGCAGATGCCTTAAGTCGTAAGTATCATGAGAAACAACGACGAGTCCGTGCTCTTAGATTAAGTTTATAATTAGATCTAATGGAACAACTTAAAACCATTCAAGAAACAGCAATCAAGGATGATGCTGAAGGAATGAAGGGACGAATAAAAGAATTAGAACGAGGAACTGATGGAATTTGGAGATTCCATAAGAAAAGGATTTGGGTACCTAAGTGATGCTTGCGAAGTGTTATATATATTAGGTGTGTATTTTAAGCCCTTTTTAACACTTATTTTTAGCCAAGTTTTAAATTTATAAAACACGATATTTTACTAACACTAAACACACATATGGGCAAGTGCACCCATCGTGAGCGTAGTATAGCGTTGGTAAGATACCGAGGTCGTCCAAGGACACAAGAGCTTTTAGTACCGGTTTATCCTCAACGTCTATTCAAAATAAAAAGTTTAGAAAAAGGTTTTAAACTAAGAAAAATAAAAACTAACTAAAATGCTGAAAATAAAAGTAAAATAAAAACAGATAGACAAGATGAATCACTTGGTTCCGACTCGTATCTAGTATAACCTTTGATTATTTCCGCACTTTTGCACATAATTAAGAGATTATCTTAGTTATTGTAGTAGGCCCCTCTTTTGAATGTGACGTTACCCTCACCCCAGTAGTTTGAGTCAGCAAGGATACAATCCTAAAAGGGTGGATTATTGGAAGATAATGAATTAAGTTATTAATGCAGTATTGTGGTAGGCCCCGCTTTTGGCGGTGACGTTACCCTCGGCTAAGTAGTCTGAGTCAGCAGGGATACAATCCTAAATAGCCGGGTTATAGTATTAATAGTAGTTAACTTATGAGGGGATCAAAGAGTTTGGACCCCCGCCATCCAATACCGTGAAGTATTGAAGGAGGTCCTACTAAATTTGACCCAGGTCCATTGCAGGACCTCTAAACGCTGAACAATGGCAAGACCTTTACCAAACCGTTCTCTTAACCCCCGACCAGGTAGCCAACATACCTCCATATAGACCGTGGAGATATGAATGGTGAAAATCCTTTATTTTATATAGACAGTAAAATAATGCCAAGACACCACGGACAAACGATAAGGAAAGATCACCTTCAACATAAGTAACTAGTTATTAAAGTCATTAATACAAAACCAAATAAAAAGTGCAAAAGATTAGAAATAAAAAGTATTATACTACACACTTTGTCTTCACCAAGTGATGTAAGAGACTTAGGCAAACATGGCCTTGATTGTCAAGAACTCTTACGATCAATCTTGGATCCCGAGACGACTCACACACTCTACGATGGACAATGGATGATGGTGGTGGATGATGGTGTTGTGATGGTGGTGGGTGGTGGATGAAGTGTGAGAGAGGTGGTGTGCCAAGGGATGGTTTGAGCTTGAGCCAAGCACTCCTATTTATAGCCTGTACAGAAGCCTGGACACGGCCCCGTGTCCGCTGGACACGGCCCCGTGTCCACCCTTTTCTCTTTCTTCATTAATACAGTTTGTCTTTATTAGCTCCACACGCCCCCGTGTCCGCTGGGCACGCCCCCGTGCCTGTCTGACACTCTTTCTCTTCATTAATTGTAATTCGCAATTACAATTAATGCGCCTGCTGTACTTTCGCCACGCCCCCGTGTCCGTTGGGCACGTCCCCGTGGTGGGCAATAGAAGCTTCTACAGGTTTGTCTTTTGTGCCAGGGCTGATCTTCCTGGACACGGCCCCGTGTTGAGCTGGGCACGCCCCGTGCTCAGCTGGGCACTGCCCATGCTCAGCTTTCTTCTTGTTTTTGCTTTGGGAGTTGTTGTCGATGGGGGTCGGGCATGCCACGTTTGTTCCTTTTCTTGTATTTATGTTAGATTTTGATGTCTTTTTGCTTCTTTTGTTAATTTGAGCTCATTTAATCCTGGAAATACAAAAGGAAGACAAAAGCACACTTTTTCCAACATTAGTACTAAAAAAAGGTTAGTTTTATGCCACAGTTGATGAATTTTATATGTTGCATTTTGAACACATCAAATACCCCCACACTTGAATCTTTGCTTGTCCTCAAGCAAAACTCTTTAATATATGGCTATTACACTCCCAAATGGAACACATCAAATACCCCCACACTTGAATCTTTGAGTGTCGGGATTTCCAAGATTCTTTATTTAGTTTTATTTTTATTTATTTACAATCCTATTCGTCATGATTTATTTAAAACTTTTCATAAGATAAATTACTTATTAGGGCATAACATGCCTTTGTAAAATTTTATTTATATACAAGTTCACATACCTCACGGGGATCAGTCAACACTCGGCCGAAAATGTATTTTTGTGGATCACTCGAGAGCGGCATGGAACTTACTTCTACCATAGGCTTGCCAAGCAATCAATCCTCCTCCTTTTTAACTTATATACCTTTGTAAATATCAAGAGGACTTTTGGGTGAAGGGTTAGGCTTGGGTTAAAGGTAGGTGGTTGGGTGAGTGGTTAGTAGAAAAAGGGCGAAAAGCGTAACAAGTGTCGGTTTTCGTAGGACTTTCTATTTTTTGTAACTTTTATTTTGATGAAGCTTTTATTCAAACAAAGTTATTTTTGATGAACTTGTTTGTTTATCTTTTGCTTCATCATCAACACATTTTTTTTTGAACGATCATACGAAAAAAAACCGAACTTGTTACTAAAACAAAGGGTTAAAAATAAAAAAGGTTTTGGTGGGTAAAAGGATTTTGGTTTGGGTGATGAAATGAAAAGGTTTAGGCTCAAAGGGGCTAATTAGGGAGATTTTTGGGTAGGTGGTAAAAGAAAAGGAAAAATAATGGTGTAGAAATAAAAAAGGGTTAGTCCTAATGCCTCTATCATTTACTTACTCGGGTTTAAGTTGATAAGGACCGGAAATGTATCGTCATGGCAAGTTCTAGAGTCGTAAGAACCAAGCGGCTATTCACACAAGAAACGAAAAATGAGCATTTAATTTAAAGGTATATATTTGTATGCTCAATAAAGGCTCAAAACTCACTTTTGTGGGAATGGGTTTTTATGTGATCAAGTATATATAATTAAATTTTAACTAAGCTTATCATGCCTTTTCATAATTTTCTTATGTTGGTTCTTTTTATCACGACGCTATCGGTTGTAAATTTGTAAAAATATAACCTTTTTAGAATTTTGAATTTCCCGAGTTAAACCTAGACAAGTAAGAAAAATGAAATTTTTGAAAAAAATTTGGGGTGATTAGCGGTTCCAACAGAGTTTTGTGTAAGGCTTGTATTTAGGACTTGCAAAATTTCAAGGTTTTAGCATCCCCCCCACACTTAAATTACAGATTGTCCTCAATGTGTCTAAAAATAAATTTTTAGGTTGATTAAAATGTGTAAAAGTGGGTCAAAAACAAGATTTTATGGTACTGGGTAGCTGAACACGGGGTGGTGTTGGTTGAGCACGGCCTAGTGTCCAGACTGCCAGTACCAAAAGTAAACAGAAGGCTGGGCACGGGGGCGTGTCCAGTGAGCACGGCCCCGTGTCCAGGTACCTGAACTGGGCATTTTCTATAGAACCTTGGGCACGGGGCGTGTTGGGGTGAGCACGGCCCCGTGCTGAACATGCTGTAATGAAGAAAAATCGTCGGGAGGCTCTGTTTTTGTGTATGGGGTGTTGGTTCAAGCTTCCCTTATCATCCTTCACCATCCCGAGTGTGTTTTATTTCTGAAAAATAAAAACTTAACTAGAAAACATAAAGGTTAATCTAAACTAAACTACGGATAGTTCCGCGGAATGCCTCCGTGGTGCGCCACGTTTATAAGGGTCCTTGGTTAGACCCACCTTATCGGGTGGTTCTGGCTTATCTTCAATTAGGGGGTCATCATTGCCGAATGGATATTTCATTGATCGCTCAAGATCGACACTTCTTTTAAATGCCCCTAATCGAAGAGGTAGATTGGTGAACTTCCGGTTTTTCAAAGCTTCGTGAGTTTTTACAAATGGTATCCCAACACTAGAGGAGCGTCATCGAGGATGAAAAAATCGGTCGGGATTACCATTTGATTTGTTTGAACCAATACATCCTCAACTATACCGATTGATTTTATTACTTTCCGAATGGATAGAAAAAATGGGTATTTGAAGTGGAGAAAAATCACTAATACTTAATTTTTCGAAAATGTAGTTAGGCATTATGTTAACACAAAGATCTTTATCGATTGTGACATTACTAATAAACGAATTTTGAAAGAAACATGGAACCGGTGTAATGTTAATTTCAAATGGGTCTTCTTTTATTAGTGAGGTTTGATCATCAGTTAACTTAACACTTACCGTTTCGTCAATTTTAGTGTTAGTGTTTAACTCTTTTAAAAACTTAGCATGAGTGGGTACTAAACAATGATTTTCGAAAGTGTTAGGATCGGAGGCTCTCATGATTGTGTTTGTTTTTTATGTTTTGAACAATTTGTGAGTATGAAAACATGTAAAGTGCAGCGGAAATGAAAACAAACTTTGTAAACACAATCAAAGGAGAAAATAGTTTGATAAACAATTGCTTTTCATAGAGTCGAAAATTACATCAAAAGCAAAAGGTTACAATGCAAGCTTACAGACTAAACTCCCCCTCAGCCTGATACTTCAGAGTTGGTTGCACAAGATGAAAGGATTGAATTGAGGAGAAGAACTCTCCCAAAACGAATCAATCATAACAGTACAGAGTACTGTCATATTTATAGGCAAACCAAACTACTGATGTACCTCAGCTGACGTCACCATGATAGTGACATCTAACAGCCTAACAATCTATAAACACTGTTCTATACAAACTACTGATGTCTAACAACTGATTGATAATAAAATACAAAACAAGTCTAACACTGTTCACGTTCCACTGTTGTGGCCTAAGCACTGATTACTTGATCATCAGTGCTTTCTTCAAAAGGTGATCAGTCTTTGAATGAGCAGTGCTTGGGTCTTCAGCAGTACTTAAGAATCAGCAGTAGATAGAGCTCAGTGTTTGCCTTTTAGCAGTCTTTAGCTGTTTCATCAGTGTTTGGTTCATCAGTTGTTCTTCAGAGCAGTACTTAGAGTGTATCAGCAGATAGATAACCACTGTCAAGGGGAGAGCTTAGAGTAAACGTCTGCTTATTACGGATCCTCTGCCCTGATCCGGTTTTGGCTTTACATCATCTGTTCCTCTGGTAGGGTTCAATCCCAACAATCTCCCCCTGGAACAGATGATGCCAAAACCCTTCATTATTCTGGATCTTTATTACCTCATCAGAAGTTCCTTAGCTTGTCTTTTAAATTCTGCTTCAAAGTCCTTGGAACTTGAGTCTTCCTCATCCCTGCAAAGTGTAAGCTCAAGGAGATCTTGCAGATCTTCAACACCCAGACCCAGTGCTTGTTCCCTTGATATGTGCTTCACTACACCATTAGATCTGAGCAGAGTCAATACATGGGTCTTTTGATCAGACTTCCACTTTAGTATTTTTGAACCTAATGGGTTTCTTGGGAGAGGTTTATTAGAAAATGAGTTTGGAGATGATGGCCTGGTAAGGACTGCATGGGCAGAGTCTGCAACCTTTGATGACACAGGATTTTCAGCCAGCATTTGTTGAAGAACCATTTTTATAATGTAATCTTCTGCTGTTTTATCTTGTGTTGTCTCTTCATCCATCTGTTTTTGAATCTTCTTTTGTCTGAAGATAACAGCAGTTGGAACAGTGGATTGAATAACAGTGTTTGATGAAATAGGTGTTGCCATTACAACAGATGTTGTAACATCTGTTGTTTTCTGCTTTATGGCAGGGGATGATGGTAGTGATGAGGTGGTTTTTGGTGGTGATGGTATATTTGGTAGTGTAAGTGATTTTGTGGGAACAGGAGTTGTGGTTGGGGTAGTAACTGGCTTAGTTTTAGAAGTTGTGGTGGTTGATTGCCTTGTTTTTTTTTTTTTTTTTAACAGGACTTTTTTTTTTTTTTTTTTTTTAACAGGACTCTTCTTTAATGAAGTACCAACCTCTTCTTTTCTTTTTGCAGCACTATCTTTTTCTCAACCAAAGCTCTGCTATCATCCCTTACCCTTTTTAATATCAGCAGTGGTTTTGAGACCAGCTGAATTGACTTGACTTTGAACGATCCTCATTTGTGTATCTTCATCATCTGCTTGAATTTTCAGGGTTTCATCACCTCCCTTTTCCTTTTCTTTGACAGATGTTTCAGCAGAAGTTACTGAAAGATTTTCCTCAGAGTCATTTTTCTCCCCCTTTTTGGCATCATCAACTCTTTCGAAGATAGTGCAGGGGTTGAAATAAATTCCACAGCTCATCTGGAGTAGGAGCAGATGATGGAGTAGCTGTTGGAGGTGGTGCAGCAGTGGATGGTACCGTTTGTGCTTTCAACAACTGTTGCAGCATGTCTTTGATTTCTGCAGCAGATGTATCCAGTTTATCAATTCTAGTCGTCAATTCTTGGTACATTAAACCATCACCCAACTTAATGGGGTCATCTGATTTCCCACTAACAGTGGTTGTAACAGTGGTTGATTTGAGGAAGTGTATCCCAAAACTCATCCACTGTTGCCCCTTTGTCTTGGTACTGGGGACTTCTTTCTTCATAATGAGAAACACTTTTTAGTGAACCAGTGAAGACTGGATACACAAGAGTTCCCAGTGAAGAAATTGCCTTCAAGGAAGTCTTATTGATGAAACTACTGTCCAAGTGCAAACCAGTGGGTTCAGCACTTGTAGTAGCTGCTTCACTTGAACTACCACCAAGAGTTACTTGTAACTCAAGGGGTGTAACCTCCTCAATTGTTGCTGGGATAGCAGAGGTATAAGCATCAGACTCAGTCACTTGTTGGAGTATACTCTCAGTGATAGGTGGTTGAGAGGAACCGATTTATGTCTGAGCTATATCCAAAGCATGCAACAAGGTCATTATTGATGGTGGTATTTGTGAAATGATGATGGAAGTTGAAAGTGATTTTGCCCCGGGCAGTGGGCTGTGGATGATGAAATCAAGTGATTCCAGAGCATCATGATTTGGTGTCCCTGTTCTTACAACCTGTTCCTTTTTAGAAGAAGCAGGAGGAGTTTGAGGCATGGGTTGAGACCTTTCTACCATCTGCTGTGAGGAAGTAGCAGCAGTGGTTTCTAGTGACTTTTGTGTTATCACAGGCAGTTGCTCTGGGATCTCATCTTCCAGAGTTGCCTTTATTGGATAGGTTGGTGGGCTTTTTGGTAATTTCCTTTTTAGGCTTTTTGGTAATTTCTGGTGTGGGTTGCACAGCAGTGGTTGTACTGCTGTGTTCACCAGGAGCAGTGGGCTCAACAGCAGGTGCCTGAGGAGCAGTGGTAGCTGCTAAAGTCTGCTCAAAAACCTCTGCTTTTGTTTTGGAAACTTTTATAGCCTTGAAAATGTTTCAGGTGTAAGGCCATTTATTTGAAAAAGTGATCATGGCATCTGATGCACACACTGTTGAATAACATCTGTCCACGTGTAACCTCTGTTGTAAATCAGTGTTTTGCACAAACAGAGGATATACTCTGGCAGTGGATAGATTTTACTATTTAACAGAGTTTTAATGCCATCAGTGCTTTGAACAGACTTTGAGGATTTATTGAAAAATTTAATTTTAAACTATTTTTAAGGTTATTTTAGATTTTTCTAAAAACATTTTTATGCTATTTACACATGGAACACAAGAAAGCTTGCTTAAATCCATGTTTAGCACTCCAATCATAGGGATCAAGTTTTTAACAGTAGATGAATCCAATTCTTAAGTTTGTACATCTACTGACTGATCTTTAGGATGGATATGTTAAAGATAAAATCAAACCTTTTTATAGCAATCCCCCACAAGGTGGTGTCTGATGTTATGTGATGATGGAGTGAGATATAGAATTTTTGATGATATATTTTAGCTACTTGACTGCCCTGCATAAAAACAATCTTTTGAGCATTTTATATCAAAATCCAATATCATATTTTTGAAGAGACAAACAGTTAGTTTCTCATCATGTAACAGCAGCATATTCTTCTTCAAAACTGTGATTGTGAAAACATCTGCTGTTTGTGCTTAGTTTGAACAACATGAATCTTGACAACTATGCTCCCCATATGCAATGTTTTTGAGGGTCCACTTTTTACCAAAAAGATTCTCGTCCTTTGGTAATGGAACAAGTTTTCAAACTTGTTTTTCCCTGAACTGTTGAAGCTCCTCTTCCTTGTCAATTACCCAACTTTCTGTCTTTAAATGCCCCAAAGGTACATGACATGTTGATGGAATGGTAGATAGTCAAGAAGAAGACAATGGTTTTGGGATAAACTTTTTATAATAATCCCTTCAATTGATGTTGTCAAGAGAGTGGAAACATGAATGAATTTTAAAATGGCATTGGTGTTCAAAAGGTGAGGCTGCAGATGTGAGTCATCTGAGCTAACAACTGTTGGTGACTTTAATGATCCAACAACTATTTGAAGGTGAAAGTGAAGGAATAAAAGGAATTGGTGATAACCAGTGTTGATTTTTATCCACTGTTAGTAGATTTTTATCAACAGTGGTTGTGGACTTGGAAATAGAGGTGAAGGGCTACTTTGATCAAGCAATTGTTGAGGTAGCAGTCAAGTGATTTCTATCCATTTTTGATGGACTTCTATCAGCAACTGCTGGTGGATCAGTGGGTGAGCTTTACCAGCTGTTTTGTACATCTGCTGCTCAGATGGAGGAAATGATTTTGTCCTGTGATAACACAGTATCATGTCCAACATCTTTTGATGGTGATAATGAGATATCTGCAAAGTAGCATCCATGACAAAACACATTTTAGATGCATATTATCAAGATTAACATATTAGCAGATTTTTACAGGGATTTGTATTCAAGGTTTTACTACTTATCAATTTCATGTTTTAAACATTTGATAGATTTTGACAGTAGATGAGTATCCCAGATGATGGTAACCTTTTCACTTTGACTACACATTTTGTGTTCTAATCCTTAGAGTAAAACATGAGTAGTCAAGAATTTTAAGGTCTGTTAGCAATCAATCTTTGATCTGTGATAAAACAAACTTGAGTTTGACATGACCTTGACACATGTATCATTTCCTTTTGAGCTATTTTCCAGGATAGTATCATCAAAAATAAGAGAAATACATCCTGACAGGAGATGGAACTTTTACTAAAAAAAACAGGTAGAAGTTCAAAATATATTATTCTCATAAAAAATGGAGAATAATATATCCTGTTTTAATGAGAAAAACCTTTTAAAAAAATTAAAGGTTATTCTGAAAATGACATCAAAAAGGATCTGGTACATTTTTAATAAAGCTCATAGTCATATCATTCTCAAGTCTTATGAAAATGGTCAATGATTTGAACAACCACTGTTTGAGACCATTTCTTTGTCAATTGATTGCTAAAATGAGGAGACATGTACACATAAGTTTTGAAAGTCCTGTCATAGACTTTGTTACCATGTGATGACACTGAAAAATTTTGTCTAGTCCTCTTTGTAAGTTTAATCACTGGTGATACTTTTGTTACCTGAATTTCCCTGAATCAATGATGCACACAGTTGCTAGATGACCATTGTTCACCCAATTTTGGACTCTTAAGTGTTTTATGTTTATACTCTTTTCTTTTGATTTCAAAAGTTTTGAGATAAACACACCTTTGAGTTTTTGTAATTTTTCTTCTTTCCCTTTTTACCCTTTCCATAGAAAAGTATTGAAACTTTTACCGGAAGGTTTTCAAGGAAAGAATACTCAATCCAAAATCATTTTCAGCAATGTTTTGAGAGATTTGGTCATTTTTGCACATGCTTATGCCAAATTTCACATTACTCATGATCTGGATATTTTGACTGCTGATTTTCTTAATGTATTCTTAACACAATTGATTTTGGTCCTTTTAGAGGACACTCAACCTGTTTTTCAATACATAAGATTCAAATAACTAAAGTTTTAATTTCCCTCTTTTTATGATAGCAAAACATCAAAGTTTTATGAACATAGGTTTTGTTAATCTGAGGTTCATACTTTAGTATTTAATAAAAACATCACAAATTTTACATCAACAATTGAGATCAATTTAGAAAATAGGAAGTAATCTCATAGTTTAAACAGATATTGTTTTCAGATCTAGAAACCATGAGTGTTTTGTGCATGAAATCACTTGTTGTGTTAATTTTGTGTGTCACATGACATCTTGGTTGATTTACAGAGTTTTTGAATAACCATTTTGAACATGATTTACTTGATACTCTGTTTTTCAACTAACTACAACCAACCTTAGTATCAACGAATTTTGAGCCGAATTGTTATGTCAAATTGACTGTTAAATCGAAATTGACTGTCCAGGCTCTGATACCAATTGTTAGGATCGGAGGCTCTCATGATTGTGTTTGTTTTTTATGTTTTGAACAATTTGTGAGTATGAAAACATGTAAAGTGCAGCGGAAATGAAACAAACTTTGTAAACACAATCAAAGGAGAAAATAGTTTGATAAACAATTGCTTTTCATAGAGTCGAAAATTACATCAAAAGCAAAAGGTTACAATGCAAGCTTACAGACTAAACTCCCCCTCAGCCTGATACTTCAGAGTTGGTTGCACAAGATGAAAGGATTGAATTGAGGAGAAGAACTCTCCCAAAACGAATCAATCATAACAGTACAGAGTACTGTCATATTTATAGGCAAACCAAACTACTGATGTACCTCAGCTGACGTCACCATGATAGTGACATCTAACAGCCTAACAACCTATAAACACTGTTCTATACAAACTACTGATGTCTAACAACTGATTGATAATAAAATACAAAACAAGTCTAACACTGTTCACGTTCCACTGTTGTGGCCTAAGCACTGATTACTTGATCATCAGTGCTTTCTTCAAAAGGTGATCAGTCTTTGAATGAGCAGTGCTTGGGTCTTCAGCAGTACTTAAGAATCAGCAGTAGATAGAGCTCAGTGTTTGCCTTTTAGCAGTCTTTAGCTGTTTCATCAGTGTTTGGTTCATCAGTTGTTCTTCAGAGCAGTACTTAGAGTGTATCAGCAGATAGATAACCACTGTCAAGGGGAGAGCTTAGAGTAAACGTCTGCTTATTACGGATCCTCTGCCCTGATCCGGTTTTGGCTTTACATCATCTGTTCCTCTGGTAGGGTTCAATCCCAACAGAAAGAAGGTGACAAGATGTTAATTTCTTCAAAATTAGACTCTTCTTGTATTTTAACGTTGTCGGACTCACCTATTTCGTTGTTTAACTCATGTGTCGGTTTTTCACTTATTTGTTCTTCCATTTTTACAATTTCAGTTATCTCTTCATTTTTTAATTCTTCTCTTGCGCGAGACTCCTCTTCCCTTGCGCGAGATTCTTTTATACAGCGATCGATAACTCTAATGTGTTCTAATATCCTATCGGTCACTTCGGTTATAGAAAAAGAATCAGGATTTTCAAAGCTTGAATCCGGTTGTTCGATCCTTTGTTCCTCATAATACCCATATGAAGTAGATGGTTCACACCATTGTTCTTCATTGTAAGCATATGATGGATAAGGGTCGTAATTTTGTTCTTCATAATACTCATATGAGGTGGGTTGTTCATGCCATGGTTCCTCATAATAAGCATATGAAGATGGTGGCTCATATCTTGGTTCCTCAAAGTATGAGTATGAAGGCTCATACCTTGGTTCATCAAAATATGAGTATGAGGGAGGAGGTTCATACCTTTGGTCTTCATAGGATGTGTATGAAGTTGATGGCTCGTACCTGGGCTCCTCATAGTAGGTGTATGAATTGGGTGGTTGATATGAGCGATTATTTTGAACCGATCGTGAGTTACGACAATTAGTGCAATAATTACCCCTATAATCATCCTCCTCATAGGTGTAGTTGTAACCTCCTGAGTATTGATCCATAAGAATCACTCAGCAGACCACAACCGAGTCTCGAGATCAGAAAACAAAAAGAAAAACGGAAACAGAGGCTGGACACGGCTCCGTGTTCAGTGAGCACGGCCCCGTGTTCAGGATCTGTATCTGGGCGTTTTAATTAAAGTTACTGATTTCGTTGAGCACGGGGCGTGTTCAGTGAGCACGGCCCATTTTCAAGCTTCTGTTACTGGGTGTTTTATGAAAAATATGCAGCACGGCCCCGTGTTCAGCGAGCACGGCCCGTGTTCAACCTACTGTAAATGCAAAACTAAACTAAAATGCAGAAAAATGTGGGCCCGTTTTGAAAGGGTTTTGAAAAACTGATTAGGACATCGATTTTAAGCTTTCCTAAAATCCTTGTGTCCTCGGCAACGGCGCCAAAAACTTGATGCGTGCGAAGTGTTATATATATTAGGTGTATATTTTAAGCCCTTTTTAACACTTATTTTTAGCCAAGTTTTAAATTTATAAAACACGATATTTTACTAACACTAAACACACATATGGGCAAGTGCACCCATCGTGAGCGTAGTATAGCGTTGGTAAGATACCGAGGTCGTCCAAGGACACAAGAGCTTTTAGTACCGGTTTATCCTCAACGTCTAATCAAAATAAAAAGTTTAGAAAATGGTTTTAAACTAAGAAAAATAAAAACTAACTAAAATGCTGAAAATAAAAGTAAAATAAAAACAGATAGACAAGATGAATCACTTGGTTCCGACTCGTATCTAGTATAACCTTTGATTATTTCCGCACTTTTGCACATAATTAAGAGATTATCTTAGTTATTGTAGCAGGCCCCTCTTTTGAAGGTGACGTTACCCTCACCCCAGTAGTTTAAGTCAGCAATGATACAATCCTAAAAGGGTGGATTATTGGAAGATAATGAATTAAGTTATTAATGCAGTATTGTGGTAGGCCCCGCTTTTGGCGGTGACGTTACCCTCGGCTAAGTAGTCTGAGTCAGCAGGGATACAATCCTAAATAGCCGGGTTATAGTATTAATAGTAGTTAACTTATGAGGGGATCAAAGAGTTTGGACCCCCGCCATCCAATACCGTGAAGTATTGAAGGAGGTCCTACTAAATTTGACCCAGGTCCATTGCAGGACCTCTAAACGCTGAACAATGGCAACACCTTTACCAAACCGTTCCCTTAACCCCCGACCAGGTAGCCAACATACCTGCATATAGACCGTGGAGATATGAATGGTGAAAATCCTTTATTTTATATAGACAGTAAAATAATGCCAAGACACCACGGATAAACGATAAGGAAAGATCACCTTCAACATAAGTAACTAGTTATTAAAGTCATTAATACAAAACCAAATAAAAAGTGCAAAAGATTAGAAATAAAAAGTATTATACTAGACACTTTGTCTTCACCAAGTGATGTAAGAGACTTAGGCAAACATGGCCTTGATTGTCAAGAACTCTTACGATCAATCTTGGATCCCGAGACGACTCACACACTCTACGATGGACAATGGATGATGGTGGTGGATGATGGTGTTGTGATGGCGGTGGGTGGTGGATGAAGTGTGAGAGAGGTGGTGTGCCAAGGGATGGTTTGAGCTTGAGCCAAGCACTCCTATTTATAGCCTGTACAGAAGCCTGGACACGGCCCCGTGTCCGCTGGACACGGCCCCGTGTCCACCCTTTTCTCTTTCTTCATTAATACAGTTTGTCTTTATTAGCTCCACACGCCCCCGTGTCCGCTGGGCACGCCCCCGTGCCTGTCTGACACTCTCTCTTTATTAATTGTAATTCACAATTACAATTAATGCGCCTGCTGTACTTTCGCCACGCCCCCGTGTCCGCTGGGCACGGCCCCGTGGTGGGCAATAGAAGCTTCTACAGGTTTGTCTTTTGTGCCAGGCCTGATCTTCCTGGACACGGCACCGTGTTGAGCTGGGCACGCCCCGTGTTGAGCTGGGCACGCCCCGTGCTCAGCTGGGCACTGCCCCATGCTCAGCTTTCTTCTTGTTTTTGCTTTGGGAGTTGTTGTCGATGGGGGTCGGGCATGCCACGTTTGTTCCTTTTCTTGTATTTATGTTAGATTTTGATGTCTTTTTGCTTCTTTTGTTAATTTGAGCTCATTTAATCCTGGAAATACAAAAGGAAGACAAAAGCACACTTTTTCCAACATTAGTACTAAAAAAGGGTTAGTTTTATGCCACAGTTGATGAATTTTATATGTTGCATTTTGAACACATCACTAAGCAAGGAGACTTAAGAGATAAGATTTTAGAGGAAGCCCATAAATCTAGGTATATCATGCATCCTGGTAACAATAAGTTGTACCAAGATTTAAGAAATAATTTCTGGTGGATAGGTATGAAAAATGACATAGCTAGTTACGTTTCTAAATGCCTAACTTGCTCGCAAGTTAAGGCAGAACACTAGAAACCCTCAGGTCTACTGCAACAATTAGAAATGCTTGTATGGAAATGGGAACTAATAACTATGGATTTCATTACTAAGTTACCCAAAACCAGAAAAGGTAACGACGCGATTTGGGTAATTGTGGATCGATTTACCAAATCAGCTCATTTTCTACCCATGAAGGAAACCTTTAGCATGGAAAGATTAGCCAAGTTATACGTAGACGAGGTAGTATCCTTACATGGAGTCCCACTCTCCATTGTATCGGATAGGGATAGTCATTTCACTTCACATTTCTGGACCAGTTTCCAGGAAGCAATGGGAACGCGATTAAATTTAAGTACAACTTACCGTCCCTAAACAGATGGACAGAGTGAAAGGACAATCCAAACTATGGAAGACATGCTCAGGGCATGTGATAGATTTTGGAGGAAACTGGGACAATCATTTACCTTTAATTGAGTTCTCCTATAACAATAGTTACCATTCAAACATCGAAGCTGCCCCGTTCGAAGCACTGTATGGACGAAAGTGTAGAACTCCAGTTTATTGGGCATAAATAGGAGAAAGTCGATTATCAGGTCTCGAGATCGTGCAAGAAACCACCGACAAGATCACTCAAATCAAGCAAAGGCTAAAGACGACTCGAGATCGCCAGAAAAGTTATGCAGACAATCGACGTAAGCCCTTAGAATTTCAAGTTGGAGACAATGTACTCTTGAAAGTTTCTCCTTCGAAAGGGGTAGTCCGATTCGGAAAGAAAGGAAAGTTAAGTCCAAGGTACGTAGGACCTTTCCCAGTAATTCAACGCATAGGACCGGTTGCCTATCGTTTACAATTACCAGAAGAACTAGCTGGAGTACATAACGTATTTCATGTATCCAACCTCAAGAAATGTTTATCTGACGAATCCCTGGTAGTACCTCTTCAAGATATAGAGGTAAATGAAAAGCTAAAATTTGTTGAAAAACCACTCCAAATAGAAGACAGAAAGGTCAAGTTTCTCAAACACAAAAGATTGGTACTGGTCAAAGTCAAGTGGGATTCAAAAAGAGGACCCGAATATACCTGGCAGCTGGAAACGGAGATGAAGCGAAAATATCCTCACTTATTTCTTTAAAATCTCGAGGACGAGATTTTAAATAAGGTGGGGAGGATGTAAGGACCTTCAAAAATGCCCTAAAAACGACCCGTAAGTGAAAACCCGGACCCCTGAAACCCTAATGTGCATGAAAAACCAAGAAAACAAGAATTTTAAGTTTCAGGCGGGCCGCGTAAAATGTAAGCTTAGGCTTACGCGGGCCGCGTCAACTTAAAGTTGACCAGATAAGCGTTCCGGGCCACGTGTCGCACACATGGCAACCCTACCTGTGACACACCAGCCCTACACATAGACTAGGGGCCCTCGCGGGCCGCGTAAAAGTCTTATTAAGGTTTACGCGGGCCGCGTAAAACCTGAAATATTGCTATAAGTAGCCTGTGCATGGGACTTGTTTCTGCATTTGAAATTTAAGTTTCAAAACGTCCCAATTCTGCTGAAAACAAGTATTACGGTATCGAGGCGCTGCTACGAATACAGGGTATTAACTCAATTACTGCTACGATGTAATGTCCGATTGATTGAAACCGATCCGATGGATGTTTAAGTGCTGCCCAAACCAGGGCTATACTTTGTCATTCGTCGTGAGGGTTTTGATTTCGTGAAATTTATCATAAATGTTGTATTAAGTTACTGACCTAGTTTCGTATGCATTGTCATTTAAATTAGGTTACAAGGCTTATCAGAAGGCTAAACTCTGCCCGACTAAACTTGCAATGTGAGTCATTCTCTTTTTATCAACAATGTTTTATAATACCCAAATTGTTTTCAAAAGTTATAATTACATGGATCAAGTCTTGGTTATCTTGAATCAATGGCAAGTGGAGTATTGTGCACATTACTAATTTCTCACGGTTAGTTAAACAAACCTAACAGTGATAATAATCACTACTTGGGTGAAAGGACCCAATAGTGGTATGACCATCATCACCAGGGTGTGATACTACGCCAGATAAAAATAAGATAGTAGCCATTGTAATCGCTCTTATGCTGTAATTCATAACTGTGTTGTTTTATTAAAATTGAGTGACTCGCCAGTATTTCCCCGCTGATAAAATAATTTTAAAACATGTTTCAGGTAACCTACTGTGAATCAAGGAAAAGTGCTACAGAGCACTAACAAGCTTGAAGTGGTGGCTCAATAAATTAAATAAACATGTTTTGTAAAACAAGGGATTTCCTTATGAAATACCCTTTACCGTAAATTATGGGGGTTGTCCCAATTTGTGAAATAAAATAATTGGACATTTTCGAGTTTTAAAAGATCTTGTTAAACTTCCGCTGTCAACTCAAATAATAAGTACCACAGGTTTCTGTCTCGCGGCTCCTGAACCGAGTCACACTGGGACGGGGGCCGTGACAAGTTGTCACACCATCATCCACCATATTCATCAATCATCAATCCATAGAGTGTGTGTAGTAGTCCCGGGATCTAAGATTGATCGTAATAGTTTTTTTTTTCAAACAAAGGCCATGCTTGGCTAATCTCTTAAATCACTTGGTGAAGGCGAATAATTTATATATTACTTTTGATTTCCAAGGTTTGGTAACTTTTTATTTGGGTATGTATTAATGACTTTAATAACTAGTTTTTTGTATTGAAAGTGAACTTTATTCTATCATCTCTTCATGTTTTGTTTATTCACTCATTCGTGTCTTTACGGTCTATATAAAGTGCGTTAACTGTCTGGAAGGGGGTTAGAAGGGTGGTTTGGGTAAAGTTCTTGCCTCGTTCAGTGTATAGATCGTACAAGGACTTGATTCAAGCTTATTGGCATTTCCTTAAATGCATATAGCATCAAATCGGGGGAAGTAAGAACGGCTTGAATCCCCTATAAATAAACTACTATTAAAACTTTAAACCGGCCTTGCGGGACTGTATCCATGATGACTTAGACCAATATGGCTTAGGGTAGTGTTGCCTCTAAAAGAGGGACATGCCACATTTTGCATTAGTAACTTAATTATCTTTTGATATTTCGGCCTAGCGGGACTGTATCTCTGCTGACTAAGACCGATATGGCTAAGGGTAGCGTTGCCTCTAAAAGAGGGACATGCCACTATAACTAAGATTATCTCTTAAAAAAATCCCAAAGTGCGGAAATCATCAAAAAATAAATAAATGACGAGTCGGAACCAAGCGATTATATCTTGTCTATTTATTTCTTTATTTATTTAGTTTATTTATTTTACTTACTAAAAATCTTTACTCAAAATTTGGTTAGATTAGATGTTGACGATATTCCGGTATTAAAAGCTCTTGTGTCCTTGGACGACCTCGATATCTTACCATCACTATACTACGCCTACGATGGGTACACTTCCCTAGCGTGTTTAGAGAGTGATAGTGTTATATCATATTTTATAAATTTAAAACTTGATAAAAGAGTTAAAAAATCATACAAGCTCGCAAACACGTCAGTATCAATCTTTACGTTCTGGTCCGGTTTTATACGGTAGGTTTCTAGTATAAACCGTAAATCAAACTATTCACTACGGTTTGAAGTTTTCTACGCGAAACCCAATCGATGACTTATTTTGGACGGTTTCACAGCTTTGAAGCGAAACATGAACACCGGTAGTTTATATTGTTTGTTATGGAAGTTGTTAGGATTAATTGTATCTACTTTCTCCTTTCCAGCCTCTATATATAGAGGGCTAGTATTGTACATCCATCCGCCATAGGGTGCCCTTGCACATGAGCTCTCCTCTCTGGTGAAGTGCTTTGGAAGGGTTGTGCCAAGCCACTTAATACACCTTAAAGGCCATCCGTTTAAGATGTTCTTATAACTCAAGTTCAATCTCTTCCAACATTAGTAATCGTTGAATTTGCTCTATCTTAATCCTTGCTAGTTAATTGAAATGTTGATTTAGTCTAGCTTCTCGCATTAATTCACATTGGCTAGTCCCATAAACGATCAAGGCCCTTATATCACCAACACACAATGTAACATATATTCATCATCATAAAAGTTCAAATAAAAGTCTACAACATCACATTCCATAAATAAACATAAGAAATGAAGTGTCAATCTCTCTCAATAATCGAAGGCTAGACTAAATAAACATATGAAATAATGTGTCAGTCTCTCTCAATAATGTCCGCGTTGTGAACAATAATCCAATGTGTTCAAAGCAAATAGCCACGTACAAGACCACATCGGTTACACGGTTGAGTTGATCTCGATAATAGTCTACGCCCACATACAATAAGAAGAAAATATAAAACTTGGTTACAGCACGCTATAGCTACACTAAACATTTCAAGATGAACGCAATATCCTTGGTTAACGACTTAACAGAACAAATATTTAACAACACTATAGTGAACACAAATATGATGACATGATGTATATGCAATAAAGATCGAAAATGATACCAACAGTGTTACTTACATAAAGATATCCGATTTGTCAAATTCCATGACAGCTCTCACATTTATTTCGATAATGCCAACTCCCAATTAATTTACACAATAGTTATATATTTGTAGGAAAGCGTGCGTGCCAAACTTCAAGAACAAATGAGGTATAGCAGCAGACTAACAGGATTGAAGTATATACTGTGATCGAGTAGTACTGTATATGTGCATGTGCTTGTGCATGGGTGGGGTCAGAAAACAACAAATCAGGAACGTTTATTACAACCCTACAATACTGAATATGAATAATATTTATACCATCTGAATTAATAAATGGCAGAACATGCCCTTTGTCTCTCTTATGTATCATCTACTCAGTGGTCCAACTGGTCAGAAAATTACATAATTATTATAGTTATAACTTTAGTCAATGGTATTTAAAAATAAATCTCGTTTTGGTTGGTTGCTATTTGAGGATAAATATAATATAATGATAGTTCCAATTTTATATCAAAGTTTAACGTATATTTTCGCAAATTAAAATTTTAATTCAAGACAAAAAAAAAAAAAAAAAGAAGAAGAAGAAAACCCTTTAATCTAAGAGAAAAAATAAAGATGGAAGGAAGGTGAAGAATTTAGAAGAAAAGTAGAGTGAAATGCATCGTGTATTATGTTTGTGATAGTTACTAATGAAACATGCACCGATCTATATGTAGAGGTGTAAACAACTAACAAAACAAAAATACACATCATCTAACAGGAAATACAAGCATGGAAGAAAACCCTTTTGGTTAGGAGTTCAGTCAAAACATACCGAACACTGATACTCTGTGCTAGCTAGCAAGTTAACATAAGACCGTGGGGTATGGTGGGGTGGGGGTTGGGCTTGGGTGTGGGTATTTGGTGGCACGTGGAATAGGTGCCCCCCACCTCCTGGTTACGTGTCCGCGGGGTATGGCGGGGCGTGGGTTGGGCTTGGGTTGGGTGCACCGCGTGACAGAGTAATTAAAAAAAAAAGATACAAAAAAATTTATAAAAAATCACACAACAATTATAAAAAAACCTACAACTCCATTAAAATTTAAAACATTACATAATCCTAAAAATTACAAAATAACAAACCTAAAGCGTTAAAAAATTTCAAAAAGATCGATCTTGTCGAACGCCTTTTTTTCCTTGCCTCGAAACTCTATGTTAGCCACCGCCACCAGGTCCTCGTGGCTTAACTCGCCACCGGGAACGGCTTCGTAGTAAGCCTTGAAACGCTCGAGCTTGGGCCGTAGCTCGCGCCATATATAGGCCTTTGGGAGACCCGCGTGGCGGTTAGAGAAGATGGGGGGACCGTTTGGGGGGGACCGTTTGAATTTTAAAAACCGCTTGACGTGGCGGATGAGCCAATGAGATTCAGCCAACTAACATGGCCAGACCGCCTCACGCCCGGCTTGAAAGCCAAGCCCCAAGGGCCACGTCCAAACCCAAGCCCACCCGGGGTGGTGGCTTGGGCGTTTTACCCCAACCCACGCCCAAACCTCCGCCCCATACCCACGTTCTAAGACGATACGATGAAGATGATTAATTGTACTAGTCTAGTGCTTTAGTAATTTATGTACTAAGCTATTGTAGCCAGGGGTGTTAATCGAATCAATTTTTTTGAATTTTTTTACCTGAATTTGTATTTGATTCGATTAGTATTTGAAACAAATTCGAATAAATTCGAGTTAATTCTAATTCACCCAAAATAATTAAGTATTTTACTTTCACTTTTTAAACTGCTACAAACTAATCATATTCACCATAAAATATTATAATATGAAAAATTAATTAACTATTAATATGTCAAAACACCAAAATTTAAAAGACATATTGGTTACTAGTAACGATTAAGCTAAGTAAAAATTTAGAAATAAGTAGTATTAGTTTTTTATTAGTAGATTTGGTAATGTTATGAATAATAAACTTATCACTTATGGATCTAATTCGTACTTTAGTCAAGTTTTGAAATTATATGTGTATGTACATATATGTGTGTGTATATACATATATTAAATATATATATATAACTTGAATTCGAATTTTTATTCGAATTGAATAATTCGAATTAGATTCTTGGACTCGAATACGAATCAACTTGAATTTGAATCAAATTGAATTTTGAATTTTTCGAATCCGAATCGAATTATGAACACCCCTAATTGTAACTCTGATACAATGATAATTTAGAAGAAAGCAAAGAGAAAAATGCGTTGTGTATTAAATATTCTTGTAATTGTTACAAATGATACATACCACATTTATTGATCAATATTGATAGAGGTGTTGCAACTAAACTAAACATGTTGATCAACATGAACCTACTAAACGGAAAATATAACTATCACAAAACTGCTGTAAATACAAAAAGGTTAAACTTGTTTACTACACTTCTCCATTTACTAAACGAAAACTTTGGATTTTTAATTAGATGTTGGAGCGTGTTCTTAACAAAGAATAGACAGTGTAGTCAAAAGTTAAATGAACATATAAATTATTATTATTACCTCAACATGTTATAAAATCCTCAAAACTTGATGCCATGTAAAATTTGTATAAAAAAAATCATAAACCGTCTCACCTACTCAGACCACCTTTAGTGGGAATCCCCGCCCCCCCCCCCCCCCCCCTAAAAAAAAAAAAAAAAAAAAAAAACGCCCCATAATGACCCTCTACCGCCCCCATAGGGGTTTTTCTTGAAAATTTGGGTTGGGGCGTTCCAAATCAAACGCCGGGTCGAGGTATTTTGGCCAATCATGTCGTTGCCAACGAAAGATTATTGGTTTTAATTAAAAAAAACAAAAATAAATAATTGGGTAATCATTGGATTGAACATTATTGGGCATTAAACAACTACACCCATTTTGGAAAAACGTACCATAATACTTCATTGCTGACTGGATCGCCACATGACGGATAATGACCAAGGTTCTTCCTTCACCACTACACATGATCTAACATGTTTTTTGGACGTGATAGATTTAACCACCAATGCATATAACACTATGATACATAAATTTTGATTTTAGTTAAGATGTATAGATCAATTAAAGCATCGATCAAAACATCATCAACGTAATGTCACATTATGGGGAGGCCGGAAGAATCAGGTTTATCGTTTTTAGAATTTGCATTAATAAGCCAGAACTTTATATAAATCCTAAAATTGAAAACATGGGGCTCAAGATTAGACTTTCTTTAACAAAAACTCAGTTTTAGAGTTAAACATATAAAGGGTAAAAGAACTTCTGTGAACCACATGGAATATACATATAAAAATGGAATATTTATATAAACTTTAGAAAACAAACTAAGAATTCTGTTATTGGGAGTGGCCTACGAGGACCTGCTAGTCATGTTCTCTTTGAACTCTAAGTTGGCTCCATTTGGACGTGTCTTGTCATTATTGGAGAGTGAATTTAGGGTTAACTATTTGAAAGTTGCCAGATAGATGACCCACATAGTTTGGAAGTGGGCAGAAGAAATAATCCATGGCTCGTTTTGGCTTTGGAGTTAATATTTGATGAGGTTAATTATTTTGAATATATTGATGTTGAAACATACTTAATTTAAAGTTTAACGATGTTTAATAATTTGCACACACCACAAGAATAACGAGTAATAGCGCGACACTATTAGCGGCGACAACCAATATGTCGCCGCTATTGTCCTTATCCGCACCAAGTAGTCCCAAGTGAAACCCTAGCCACACGTTTGTTATCCTCATCCAATGGATGGGGTTTAACCTAAGTAATACCAGGGACATGTTAGGTTAATAGTGGCGACACTCTGTCGCTGCTATTAGTCCTTCGCATAAAACAGCAGATTCAGCTCCAATCTTCCCTGTTCTTCCACTTTCCCCAAAACCTTTCATCTTTCTCAAGGTTTCTCCTCCAAATCACCGATTTCTCTTCATTTTTACCAATTTCTACTTCAAACCGGTTAGTATTGTTTGTTTTATGTTGAATTTCTTGTTTATTTTGTTATATGTATTGTTAATTTCTTGATTCTTGGTGTACGTATATGTGTATGCTAGAGAACTCCGGTCATCTAGAACTGTCTCCGCCTCCACCACGAGATCCAACATCATTTTTAAGTTAGTTTTCTATTTATTTTTGTTAAAGAGGAGAAATTGTGTAATGTAGGTGTATGTTAGTATATATGTTTGTTAAAGATGAGAAATTATGTAATGTAGGTGTATGTTAGTATATATGTTTGTGTAAAATATGAGAAATTGTGTAATGTAGGTGTATGTTAGTATATATGTTTGTTAAAGATGAGAAATTGTGTAATGTATGTGTATGTTAGTATATATGTTTTAGTAAAGTATGAGAAATTGTGTTATGTAGGTGTACGTTAGTATAGATGTTTGCTAAAGATGAGAAATTGTGTAATGTAGGTGTGTGTTAGTATATATGTTTGTGTAAAGTATGAGAAATTGAAGACTATAGGGGGTAGCGTATGGAAGAAGATACAGACCATAACCAATAGATGCAATAGATGTCGGGTGGAGATTCTAGCGGTGTGAAATTTTATTGAGTTGCATTATACAAATGGTTATTCAACTGTCCTATTTCAGTGCAAGTGGTTTGATACTCGAAGGGGTGTAAAGTATGACAATAACAATAACATCACCAGTATAAGCACTGAAGATGAATGGGACAAAGATGATCAACTCATATTTGCTTCACAAGCCAAACAAGTGTTCTTCATCCAACAACCGTCTCGAAAAAAAAAGAAAATAAACATAGGTGGGCAGTCGAAAACATTAATCATCGAAAAATTTAGGATCAGCCATTAAATGATGACCGCGTCAAGCCGGTTCAAAATGTTGATGATGACTTATAAGATATTGACGTTGTCCATAACAACTCTTCATCTGACTGTCCACTTGTCATCGACCGCACCCAATACTTTCAAATTGGGTCTTCTCATGTTACTTCAGGTGAGCCTGCAAATGATGTTGATCCCCCAACGACTACCGTCGATGAAGTGTTGGAGGTCGAGTGTGATTATGATGAGGATAATCCCGATTATAACGTCGAGTTTGATTAAAAGAAAAGTTATTGTAATTTACATTAGTTGGTATATGAAAAACACTTGTTGGAATCTTTATTTGCATATTAGTTAAACTTTTTGTACTTTCTATTAATTTATATTTGATACACTTGTAATATTTGTAACTTTTTAGGAAAAATGTTTTCTTTGTGGTTTGTATTTGTTTATCTCATGGCAGATGTGCTCCCCCGGGGACATGGGGGAGACGGAGTTGGGGATCCACCACCTCCGGATCCTTTTCGGAGAGGGACACACGAGACCGATCCTAAGTTATCAATTATTATTTATTACTTTTATTTCATTTATTATAAATGTTGTCATTAATTATATTTAATTTTAATTTTAAATGCAGCGGTTCCCCCAAGGAGAGTTAGGGGAAATCAAAAAATCAAAAGCTTCGCAGAATGGTGAAAGCGGGGGGACCCGTGTCTCTGACATTCGATAGGGATGTAACCTATACCCCCGTCGGTGTACCGAGCGACCAATTTTCACATGAGGCGGGTATGTATATGCGGCGGACCATCCCGTTCGATAAAATGGTTTGGGAAAAAGTTTCGAAACCTCATAAGGATGGCATCATTAACCACCTAAAGTTAAATAAGTTATTTCCTGTTAAACGGCTGCAAACACGGCAATAAACGGGTGCAAAAGGGCAGCCGTTTGCTGCCGCGTTTGCAGCCGTTTAACGGCGCGTTTACGGCTACAAACGCAGCAGCAAAGGGCTGCGTTTTTACACCTGTTTGTTGTTGCGTTTGCAGCCGTAAATGCACTATTAAACGGCTGCAAACGCGGCGGCAAATAGCTATGTTTTTGCACCCGTTTGCTACTGCGTTTGCAGCCATAAACGCATCGTTAAAAGACTGCAAACGCGGTAGGAAATAGGTGCAAAAGTGCAGCCATTTGCAGTCGTTTAACAGCGCGCTTATGACTACAAACGCAACCATTAAACTGTTTTAACGTATTTTTATAATGTTTTAACTTTTTTATTCAATTCCTAGGAAAACTTCAATGTTGATGAAGTTGAACAAGATTTGGAAGCTTTGAACTTAACAGGTGGCATTAAGCATATGCTTATGAAGCGGTACTCTAGCCGCAAGCACGACACTAAAGAAGAATTTCTTGGTAATGGAGGTTATGACGATATCGAAAGAGCAAGGGCATACCACCCCGTGGATATGCCTTACGAAAACATGTAGAGAACCGCTGATCACTTTTTAGACCCCAAATATATTGCAAGATGTGAAGCTAATGCAAAAGTCCGCCAACTTCAACTATTCCTAAACCGTGGGGGTACAACGTCATACAGTAGCACCGCCTACAAACATGTAATGTTTTATATGTGTGTGTTTGTATGTTGTGTTTATTTAATGTCTAATCTAAGTTTTAATGTTAAACAGGGTTTGAAACATCTCGCTACGTACCACAAAATTCACACGGATAAAGATGGAAATTGGGTTGAAGCGGTAGTCGAACAGAATTTTGAAAGTATCTATCTAAAGTAGAATTCTCTCTCTCTCTCTCTATATATATATATATATATATAATCATCTTCGTAAAATACAACTTATTTTAGAATGCGAGATTGTGGGCGAAAATGAATATGACGGAGAAGGCGGTGGTTATCAACCGCCGAATGAGGTTGTCGAGTTTTAGAATGTGTTGGGTGATCGGCGAGGATGGTACGGCGGATTGGGCATAAACCTTCTTCCAATATGTCCTCGAATGTGTTGGGTGTGCAACCTTAAACTCCATAACCCTTTTCCGAGGTAAGCTATACAATTTTACTTTAAAAAGCTATACTAGTATCAATGAGCGCATGTTACTTTGGCAAACACATGTTACTTTGGTAAATATATGTTGGTAGTATGTTAAATGCTAATATAGGTTTTGATATGTATCAATGTAGGAATATGTTTCGAGTTTGTCCCGGCATTTTTAAATCAACTTGATTCCTATCTTACTTCGAAGGGAAAGTAAGTTGCAAACGACGATGATGACATTTTTGACAAAGACGATGAGGATGACGATGACTATCAAGTATTATCGACATATGATAACTATCAGATGTTATTATCGACATATTAAGTATTATTCAATTTTAGGATGTTATTGTATGGATTAAACGATTTATACGATCTTAGGATGTTAAGTATTATGTTTATTTAGTTTGTTTGTGTTGCGTAAAACTAGAAAATTGGTAGATTTGGATATAACCGAAAATATTGAAAATGCAGCAAAAAAATTGAAAAAAAAAGACTTTTAGCCACGACATGTGTCGCCGCTATTGACGCTTACCTTTAGCGAAGACTTAATTCTAGCGACACATGTCGCCGCTATTGGTTTATATCAATAGCGGCAACATGAAGCAATAGCGGCGACAAGAGGGCCTTTACCGGCCAACCTTTAACGGCACAGATCAGGCCTTTTAGCGGCGACAATTATCGCGGGTATTGCCTAGTTTTCTTGTAGTGACAATTAATTAAATATTTAAACAATAGTTAAAAGTATTCATATATTGCACAATTAAATATCTAAACAATAGTTAAAAGTATACATGTATACATTATAAATTATATTCATAAAAATTACTTTAATAATGCATAATATCAACTTTGTACTTTTAAGAGAACCATAATTAAAGAACTACTATACAGAAGCCAAATGTTGAAGTTGGAAATTCGTGGTTTAAATCATACATGCAATACATCTAATCATCTAATCATATTTACATGGAGAATGCAACATTATTCTTTGACAAAGGCTTGCGTGAGGCGACTGAGGACTTGTTTGTTTGTGGAGGTCCTTTCTTTAGAGACTTCCAATAAAGACTTGCTTCCTTACCTATTAAGTTCCGGGGTTTGTGGTTATTCGGCTATAAAGGCTTCATCCTATGCCTTTGTGGCCTTTAGGGCCCAATCTTGGGTGTTACAGGACCACATCGTACGAGACATTAGCATATGCGATATGGATTCACATTTCACATATACAACCACATATACAACGAGCTAAACAGATGATCAGTCAATACAGGCAGTGCAACAATATGGCATATTAGTGTTCGGTCCATTAATATATAGCCCAATTATAAGTGAGCGATCCAAATACAAATCAGTGTACACGTCTGTGGTCCAGCTATAATGTCAATCCATTTAGAGTGTGCGGCCCAATGAATCAACGGCCCAATGAGAGTGTGCGGCTCACTGCCTAGTGTGCGACCCTAGGCAGTGTGAGGTCATGCAGTGTTGTGTTGTACGCTGTGCATCAGTCAGTTGTACAACTGAAGTGTGCGGACAATCCAGTGTGTGATATGCATTAATATCTTCGACGTTGTACATCTGAAGTTGTGCATCCGTTAGTGTACGACACACATGGCACTCTTCGTGCGGTCCGTTGTGCCCTATTGTACGATGTGCAGGTCTCATTGTACGTTGGGCGAGTTTGTGGTATGAAACATTCCAAACAGTAAACAATTCATGCTCATAAGATTCTACCGATCAAAACATAGATTTTTGACAGCATTCAAAACATAGATATGAACATCCCACTCGAAACCTTACTAGACGCACTAAACATGTCCGATCCAAACATATAAAAAACAAAAACTTACAAAACAACCCCTAAAATCTTGTAATCCTCTATGAATAAACCTTTAGGTTCCAACAATTATCCCCTAGGTTTATGCATAGAGGTTTTGAAGACTTCAACTTCCACCGCTACTACCCAATCGATCCTTGAAACCACCAAACCCTTTTGTTCGGATGTGAATGACTGAAGCAACAGCAGCAGTCCATCCTTTAGCTACTTCTTCATATTTCTCAGTAGCCCTAATCTGATTACAAGCAAGAACTTCTAAATCTTCTTGAGCTAAGTTCAGAAAATCCACTTGATCAACTAAACAAAAGTTCACATCATCACAAACAATCATAGCTTGCCCTAAACGAGCATCATAAGCCCAGAAGTGCATGGTCTTCAGAGCACCTTTAGGAATTTTCTTGACTAAGGGAATGGTCTTCTCCTTGTCAATTGGTGGCCATGACACGATCTTCATTCGTTTGTTAGTGTGTGGATCCCTAACTCCCTTGGCAGCTGGAGTGACGATAGATTCAGCAGTATGCATATAAGGAAAATCACGAGCAACTTCTCTCTGCAACCTTTCAAAGAATAAATATCCACGCCCACCTAGCTTATCATTAACGTAAGGTGACCTTGACAAAGTAATCAAGTCTACCTTAGTGAATGTTTGAAACTGAGCGGGATTCTTGTACCATTCGACAGGTCCACCCTTCCTTTTAATCCACCAGCTTCTACGGTCTTGATCAAATCCCCAGCTAACTACACTAGAACGATTTCCAACTTTATCATAGAGAGTTTCACCAACATCCATCAGATGATGAGTAGCTTGAGCATCATCATCTTCTGGATTGAGATTCTTGTTTTCAGGATCACAAACTCTCTTTTCTTCTTTATTCTCTCAGCTTTTGCCTTGTCAGCATCTTTATCAGTAACTTTCTTGAAATAATGCTCCATAGCAGCATTCCTTTCAACGTCATCCTTAGCAAAAGCCCTTACTCTATCTTCATCAGCTTTTCTTCTACTTTCCACATCAGTTGGATCAGAAAACTCTTGGCCAAACTTCTTTTCCAACTTTCCACGCAAATCATATACCATGTTGAACAACAAACTGACGTCACCTAGAAGTTGATCAATTTGTTGGTTCTTTTGCACAATAGTATCTTCAAGCTGAATGATCTTGGCGTCTTTATGGATAGAATCTTGCTTGAGCACAACTATTCTTTTCTTCATCTCCCTCATGCTGATAAATTCATCATCGTCACTTGAATCATCGTCAAATAACATTCTCAATGGTTCTTCAGACCGCTTACCACTTGAACTACAAGGTTCTTCCTGAATCGTTCCAGATGAACCTGCAATAGTAGTAGTAACAGGTGGTGTTGGATCAATGACAGGAGCAGAAACAGTGGTGGTAACTGGAATCTCTGTAGAAGTAGCATCCACATTCATTCTTTGAGTATCAACATCAAACTCAAAGATATTTTCAGTAGCAGTGGTGGTATCAGTAATATTCTTCTCAAAGTCAAAGTCATACAAACCATCTTCATCTTTAGTATCATTCGTGGGTTGATCTTGGCTTTGCTCAACATACATTCCAGGTCAATGATCCCTCCTTTTTCACTTCAAAGGTAGAGTATCAGGATCCTTTGGGTCATTAGACATTTTGTGACAACTGGCCCAAACCGGTAATTTCCGTACACATTAATTATTGCTTAATGACTGCAATTATGAGTTTAATTGTCAGCAATGTCTGAACACATGATTAAACAAGTGAATTCATGCATGTTGTATACTACAAAATATTGCTTTATGCATAAACGAGAGCGTTGCGTCAGAATAATAGTAAACTCACCGGTAAGACACACTGTGTCGACTGAACTGCAGAAAGCAGTCAGACATTAGAATTGAGGCCTAGGTGTAGGTCCGACAGCAAGAATGCATTAAAACCCAAGAGTACATACAAGGGTCTAATATATATGCAATACGAAAGCAAAAATAAGCACTAAAAAGCACCCGAAACGCACTTTAAGTGCAGAATTTATATAATTCAGCAATAAATCAGCATTTAGACATAAAAATATTATGCAGAAATGTCGTTTTATTATCCAGAATATTTCCCTAAGTGTTGGGAATTGAAAGAGTACAAGAAAGGTACTTAAACGACACTAAAAAGTGTAATTTAGCGCTTTAACGAATCGGTATGTAACCGAACGACCGGACTATACCCGGAACATGAAAATATTGTTATTTTCATTATTTATCTTTTTCTGAGCTAGTTAGGGTCCCTGATTACCCTAACACCCGTTATAACACGCTACACACTAATAACCAAGTTAAACCCTTAGTTTAACCTAACTAACTACCTAATTACTAGTTGAGATCGAACTAGTACCCCCCCCCCCCATCCTAACCGGCCCTAACTAAGGAAGGACACCCTTGTCCTTGTGATGAATATTATAATCAACATGCTTAATATCTAGGGGGCATGTAATCCATTGGTTAAACCCACTAAACTTGTCTATAAGTTCTAACCTAAACACAAGAGATCATTACACAACACAACACCAACTCAAACCCTCTCTTTCTCTCTACCTAGCTCACGGCCAAACATCCCTCCTTCAACCATCCATTTTCGAGTTTGGTTCTTGCCATTCCAAGATCATACAAACATCAAGGGTCACGTATTAGGAGCCTTGGAGCAAACGGAACGCGAAGGACCTCCTTCTCTAGCTTTTATCCACCTCTTTTGCGTATAGATTCTTCCCTAGCCTTGAGCTAGAGGTATAATGCTTAAAACTCATATTTGAACTAATCTAAAGTGGTTAAAAGGATTTTTATCGGATAAAACTCGTTAACATGCAAGATGATGCTTTAAAGCCTACTTAAAACACTAAAAATGGTGGTTAATAGCACATAAGTTGTGTAAATGATGTAGTATTCGAAATGTATGATTATTGAGACCCGATCTAAGATTGTGGTAGCTCGGACCACCATTTAACCCGATGTAGTTATGTTCTTGGATCATGACATAAGGTTATGTTAGAAGATATAAGGGTTAAAAGGTGAAACTCTACCACACATGAAACATGAACTTGTGTAAAAGTATTTTTACTTGCAAAATAGTGTTTAAAACTAGCAGATCTACGTATCTGCAAGTGGTATTTTCAAAGGACCAAGCGTTAAAGAAATCATGTTTTAAAACCGGATCTTTCATGAACTAGAGGTGTTTTTATGAACAAACAAGCGTGTGGACACTTGTGTAACAAAGGTTTTAACAAAGAAATAATTTTCGTAAAAACCGACTAGAAGTTGTGAAACTTCATATTCTTTAAAAATAAAGTTTTTAAGAAATTAAACTCATTTTTAAAGATAACAAGACTTACTAAATGTGCTAGTAAGTTACTACACATTTTTGTAAAGATTCAAGTTCATGAAATGGAGAAACTAGTGATTATTGCTGATGAGTATTGTTGATAATTGTTGTTGATGATTGATAATGATTTAAAAGAAAATAAACACACGTTTTGAAAACGTGGGAAACCTCCATTTTTAGGGGAAACTCTGTCAAAATTTTTATAAATTTTGACACTTAGAAAAAAATATAAGTTTTTGAGAAACTTATTCCCTAAAAATGTATTTAAAAGTATTACCAAGGTTTCCCTAATTTTTGGTGATGAGAAATGGTGATTTTTCAAGAATAAAAATGGATAATATGTATATATATTTTTGAAAGAAAAATATATATTATTTGATCACCAACTTTTGTGCTAAGTGTATATAGTATGTGTTATACGTGCTAGTGTATTAAGACTTAAAAATACACTAATTACTCATGAGGAGTAGAAATATAAAAATACACATACAACATACAAGATACATAATTCGGGTGCAAAGTGCAAAACACAAAAGACTTATATTTATTTAGAGAAAATAATATAAGTAAGATACGTAGTTAAAAATATAAGAATATTTTTAACACAAGAAAATATACACAAAAGAGAGTGACTGTACTTGTGAGACGCAAGTCTAGTGACTAACATTAAGAAAACGCGTATAGGTTACGACGTTAATTAAGCAAATCCGGTGGAGTTCTTGATGCTAGGAACGCAAAGTTGTGAGTTCATGCTCCCCCTTTTCTCTTTATAACTTCGGGGGTGAAATACATGTACAAATGTACAAAATTTATAATTGGTATGATATAAATGCAAGAAGTACACTTGGTGAGAACGAGAACCAAGTGTGACGAAATATAAGAATACAAGAAGTACACATGGTGAGAACGAGAACCAAGTGTGATGAAATATAAGAATATGAGAAGCGCACTTGGTGAGAACGAGAACCAAGTATGAGGCGCTATGAGAAATGATAACAAGAAATGCGCTTGGTGAGAACGAGAACCAAGTAGGATGCGTTATGAGAAATAGTGTCACGAATAGGGTACAGAAGCACCATTAATCATGTACATACTTAGACCGCAGAACAAAAGGTTAGATCTAACGGGTGCCTGGCAGCCTCACACTCGGTCGGGGCGAGAATCGAGTAGTGCTTTTGTGTCTCAGAATATACCAATTAAATGCCTTAGGTTTGGTGACTTCCTATGTCGTGCCACATGTTAATGGCTTTGCAACCCATTAACAATCTGATAATTACAGAAATACTGTATTTACATAAAATTCATACCATACTAAAATCGATATATAACTTGAAGTACGTGGGGTACTCAAGAGGATTGATATATAACTTGAAGTACGTGGGGTACTCAAGAGGAGTGATATATAACTTGAAGTACGTGGGGTACTCAAGAGGATTGATATATAACTTGAAGTACGTGGAGTACTCGAGAAAAACTTGATTTATTCACAACTATGTTTTTATACAAAGTATACAAACGTGAAATACAAAACTGCATGAATTCACACCAACTTTATGTTGACGTTTTTCCAAAAACTCACATGTATTTCAGGTAACTAGGATGGATGTGCGCGTGGTCTTGCTTATGCTCGTGGATGTCGCTTGTGTTTAACTTTAAATAAAGTTGTAAACTCTTAAGACAATGTTTTAAGCTGTCTAGCGATGTAAACGCTAAACTTATGTTTTAAAATTATGGTATTTGATGTTATTTTACGAGCATGTAGCATGTTTACTCTTCGTATGCAATGAGAACCTTTCATGATCACACCTCGTGCTTCCGCCGTAGAAAGGGGTGTGACAGATTGGTATCAGAGCTGCGATTGTAGTGAACCAGGATTCCTTCTCGAGTCTAGTCTACAATCTCTAGGATCCATTCACGAAAACAATTTTCAAAGAAGTTTTCATTGCATAAAACGTCCCGCGACATCCACTGCCTGAAACTGTCTACATGAGTCTAGAAAAGACACTACGAGACTTAGAGTGCACTTGAGTAGCACTTGTCGTTGGCTAGAAACTACTTGCAATTATGTGTGATAATTAGCATGTACTAGAAGTAGAATGTCACAAGTATATGTGACTTTACCTGAAAGCGATGGCCTATCTGAAGGAAGAGATACGAGGATGAAACGAACTGTGCGGACTGTGCAAGGAGTTACGTAATTATGGATGCATACATAATTATGGAATTCGGTGCACAGAAACCACAGCAAGTCTTGTCACGTATAGATTCCCTCAGTGCAAGCCTACCAAGTACTCTGCTAGAGTAATAATTGTTTGATGTCACTTATGTGATATATACCTGTGAATATATATATACTACTACTGCCTAGTAGGACGATATCAAACAAATGCCTAACCCTGTTGTGTTATGTTCTGTCAGAACATGGCACCCAGGAAAGCTGTGAATGCTCGCAATGACGATCAACCTCCTCCTCCCCCACTGCCAAGAACTGCTGATGAGCTGAACGCTCTACTAGAAGAAAGGATCTCCGCTGCTATCGCCCAGTACGAGGCGAACCGAACTCAAGACAGTGGAGGACCAAGCAACGCTAGGCGTAATGGGAACGGAGATTCGTCTGGAGGCAATGCAGCCCAAGGTAACCTTAAGACGCTATGCTAAGCATGAGGAAATTTATGAACGGTCTTTGTTTCATCATTTCTTCGATTGCTCACATGTGAATTGGTTGAGTCAATTCCAGGCTGCACTTTCAAGCAGTTCCTCGACTGCAAGCCGATGAACTATGATGGCACAGGAGGTGCAGTAGCATTTGTGCGCTGGACGGAGAAGACTGAAGCTACTTTCCGCATGAGCAAGTGTACCGCGGATCAGCAAGTCACTTTCGCTACTGGGTTATTCGTCGATGAAGCTCTGACTTGGTGGAACCTGCAAGCCCAAACTTTGGGTGATGACGCCGCTTATGGCCTCACTTGGGAGGAACTGAAGGAAAGGATGAGAGAGAAGTACTGCTCTCGTGCGGAACTCCAAAGGCTGGAAACAGAGTTCTGGCACTTGAGTATGGAAGGTGCTGACATCAATGGTTACACACGAAGGTTCCACGACCTGTCGAGAGTGCTTCCCTACATGGTGACTCCGGAATTTAAGCGTGTTGAACGCTACATTTGGGGACTGGCCTCAGAATTTCGTGGCATGGTGACGTCGGCCAAACCTCAAACGATCACCGAGGCTGTAACTCTGGCTGTCAGCCTTACTGAAGATTGTGTTCGTATGAAGAAGTTATCACTAAACCCAACAGAAAAGACCGAGACACATGCTGAGCCGTCCGGTGACAAAAAGAGAAAGCATACAAGTTTGAACCAAGCTACTCGCAACAACAAGGGTTTCAACAAGAAGCGCAACACTAATCCGCCTCAGGAGACGAAAACCCATGCAACCAAAGCATACCAAGGCTCCATGCCTAGATGCCAAAAATATAAGTATCATCATGATGGAGCTTGTCGCATTCCAAGGTGCGACAAATGTGGTAAATTGGGTCATCAAACAGAAGACTGTTGGGGAAAAGGAAAGAACCGAAATGGGAACGGTGCTGGTAACAAGAATGGCAACGGGAAAGGGCAAGGATGCTTCAAGTGTGGAAGCAATGATCATTTCATGAAGAACTGCCCAGAGAGAAACAACGCTCCGGCTCGAGCATTTGTGATTGGAGCAAGAGACGCACGCGAGGACCCTAACGTGGTCACCGGTACGTTTCTCATTAACAATCACTTTACATCCATATTATTCGACACTGGCGCCGATTATAGCTTCATGTCTGTGGAATTTAAATGCATACTCGGAATAGAATCTAGTAGATTAGAAATTCCTTATTCCATAGAACTAGCCAATGGTAAACTTGTTGAATCGGGCGAAGTTGTTAGAGGCTGCACACTAGAACTTGGTGAACGAAATTTTAGCATCGACCTCTTACCTATTCAATTGGGTAGCTTCGATGTAGTAGTCGGAATGGACTGGTTGTCCAAGAACAAAGCTGAAGTTATTTGTCATGAGAAAATCATTCGCATCCCTTTAGCGAATGATGAGACTCTCATCGTGCATGGAGAAAAACGAGACGCGCCTCTTCGAATCATCAGTTGTATGAAGGCACAGAAGTGCCTAAGGAAAGGATGTGTTGCTTTCCTAGCACACGTTATAGACAAGAAGGCTGAGGAGCCGAAACTCGAAGACATTCCTGTGGTGAGGGAATTTCCTGATGTGTTCCCTGAAGATCTGCCAGGACTACCTCCGCAACGACAAGTCGAATTCCGTATAGACTTGGTTCCAGGAGCTGCTCCTGTAGCCAAGGCACCCTATCGGCTTGCACCATCCGAAATGCAAGAATTATCTACACAACTTCAGGAGTTGTTGGATAAAGGATTCATAAGGCCAAGCTTCTCACCCTGGGGAGCTCCAGTATTATTCGTGAAGAAGAAGGATGGAACACTGCGGATGTGTATCGATTACAGGGAACTGAACAAGCTCACTATCAAGAATCGGTATCCACTACCGAGGATTGATGACTTATTTGATCAACTGCAAGGATCAAGCTACTATTCCAAGATCGACCTTCGATCTGGATACCATCAGCTGAGAATCCAAGAAGAAAGCGTGCCAAAGACTGCATTCAGAACGCGATATGGGCACTACGAATTTCTTGTGATGCCATTTGGATTGACGAATGCACCAGCGGTCTTTATGGATCTAATGAACCGTGTATGCAAACCATATCTCGATAAATTCATGATTGTATTTATCGATGATATCCTGATTTACTCGCGAACGAAAGAAGAGCACGAGCAACATCTCAGAACCATCTTGGAACTACTGAAGAAAGAGAAGCTTTATGCAAAATTCTCGAAGTGCGAATTCTGGATTCGCGAAGTACAATTTCTTGGTCACGTGGTGAATGAGAAGGGCATTCATGTAGACCCGTCCAAGATTGAAGCAATAAAGAATTGGGAAGCTCCCAAGACCCCGACCGAAGTCCGTCAATTTTTGGGCTTAGCGGGCTACTATCGGCGATTCATTGAGAATTTCTCGAAGATAGCTCAACCGCTAACGACCCTTACTCAGAAAGACAAGAAGTACGACTGGGGTCACAAACAAGAAGAAGCCTTTCAGCTACTTAAGAACAAGCTCTGCGATGCACCGATACTATCGTTACCCGAAGGCACTGAAGACTTCGTGGTATACTGCGACGCCTCACGACAAGGCTTGGGTTGCGTGCTCATGCAATGCCAAAAAGTCATCGCTTATGCTTCAAGACAACTGAAGGTCCACGAGAGAAATTATACCACTCACGACCTGGAGCTGGGTGCAGTGGTATTCGCCTTGAAGATTTGGCGACATTATCTATATGGTACTCGATGTACAATCTTCACAGATCACAAAAGCTTGCAACACATATTTGATCAGAAGGAATTGAATATGCGCCAGCGACGTTGGGTCGAGCTGCTGAATGATTATGACTGTGAGATTAAGTACCATCCTGGAAAGGCGAACGTTGTAGCAGACGCGTTGAGCCGAAAAGAAAGGGTTAAGACCCTGAGGGTTCGAGCACTAGAAATGACGATTCGAACGAACCTCACAGCACGCATTCGTGATGCACAACAAGAAGCTCTTAAAGAAGAAAATCGTAAAGCTGAATACCTCCGGGGTGCATTGAAGTACATGGCACCAAATGAAGAGGGAGCCTTATACTTTAAAAAGCGCATTTGGGTTCCGCTCTATGGTGGCCTACGAGAAGTCATCCTTAATGAAGCCCACAAATCGAGATATTCGATCCATCCAGGATCGGACAAAATGTATCAAGACTTGAAAGAGTACTATTGGTGGCCGAGACTCAAGAGCGACGTTGCTGTCTATGTTGGAAAATGCCTAACTTGTGCCAAGGTTAAGGCAGAATATCAGAAACCGTCCGGCCTACTACAACAACCAGAGATTCCCGTATGGAAGTGGGAACAAATCTCGATGGACTTCATAACGAAATTACCCAGGACCCCGAGAGGGCACGATATGATACGGGTAATAGTTGATCGATTAACGAAGTCTGCGCACTTCCTACCGATCCGAGAAAAAGACAACACTGGAAAGCTTGCTGAAATATACTTAAGAGAAATTGTGGCACGTCATGGAGTGCCAATCTCAATCATTTCAGACAGAGATGGACGCTTTGTCTCAAGAATCTGGCAATCATTTCAGGAAGCCTTTGGATCCCAGTTAGATCTGAGCACGGCATTCCATCCGTAAACAGACGGCCAGAGCGAACGGACTATACAAACGTTAGAAGATATGCTTCGCGCATGTGTCATGGACCTAGGCTGCAGCTGGGATACTCATCTACCTCTAGTTGAGTTTTCCTACAATAACAGTTATCATAAGAGCATAAAAGCCGCGCCGTTCGAAGCTCTGTATGGCCGCAAATGCCGATCGCCCTTATGTTGGGCAGACGCTGGAGATAAGCGTATGGTTGGTCCTGAGCTTGTACAAGAGACCACCGACAAGATTGCGCAGATCCGAGAGCGCATTAAGGCGGCTCGAGAGCGACAAAAGAGCTACGCTGATCCAAATAGAAAATCGGTAGATTTCAAGGTGGGAAACAAGGTGTTGTTAAAAGTCTCACCATGGAAGGGCGTAGTCAGGTTTGGAAAGCGTGGAAAGCTGAATCCACGATATATCGGACCATTCAGAATATTGAGAAGAATTGGTACCGTCCATACAAGTTGGAGTTACCGGAAGAACTTAATGGAGTACATGATACGTTTCATGTATCCAACCTGAAGAAGAGCCCAACACAAGAAAACGTGGTCATCCCGATGGATGAAGTGCATATTGATGAAGCCCTCCGATTTACAGAAAAACCCGTTGAGGTTACTGACTGGAAAGTCAACAAGACCAGGAGGAGCAGTGTGAAGCTTGTCAAAGTACGTTGGAGCTCTAAGCACGGACCCGAGTACACATGGGAACGTGAAGACCAGTTCAAAGAAAAGTATCCCCACCTATTCAAGAAGACTCCTGCGAGAGTTAGTTCAACCTGAATTTTGGGACGAAATTCTTTTAACGGGGGGAGACTGTGACAACTGGCCCAAACCGGTAATTTCCGTACACATTAATTATTGCTTAATGACTGCAATTATGAGTTTAATTGTCAGCAATGTCTGAACACATGATTAAACAAGTGAATTCATGCATGTTGTATACTACAAAATATTGCTTTATGCATAAACGAGAGCGTTGCGTCAGAATAATAGTAAACTCACCGGTAAGACACACTGTGTCGACTGAACTGCAGAAAGCAGTCAGACATTAGAATTGAGGCCTAGGTGTAGGTCCGACAGCAAGAATGCATTAAAACCCAAGAGTACATACAAGGGTCTAATATATATGCAATACGAAAGCAAAAATAAGCACTAAAAAGCACCCGAAACGCACTTTAAGTGCAGAATTTATATAATTCAGCAATAAATCAGCATTTAGACATATAAATATTATGCAGAAATGTCGTTTTATTATCCAGAATATTTCCCTAAGTGTTGGGAATTGAAAGAGTACAAGAAAGGTACTTAAACGACACTAAAAAGTGTAATTTAGCGCTTTAACGAATCGGTATGTAACCGAACGACCGGACTATACCCGGAACATGAAAATATTGTTATTTTCATTATTTATCTTTTTCTGAGCTAGTTAGGGTCCCTGATTACCCTAACACCCGTTATAACACGCTACACACTAATAACCAAGTTAAACCCTTAGTTTAACCTAACTAACTACCTAATTACTAGTTGAGATCGAACTAGTACCCCCCCCCCCCATCCTAACCGGCCCTAACTAAGGAAGGACACCCTTGTCCTTGTGATGAATATTATAATCAACATGCTTAATATCTAGGGGGCATGTAATCCATTGGTTAAACCCACTAAACTTGTCTATAAGTTCTAACCTAAACACAAGAGATCATTACACAACACAACACCAACTCAAACCCTCTCTTTCTCTCTACCTAGCTCACGGCCAAACATCCCTCCTTCAACCATCCATTTTCGAGTTTGGTTCTTGCCATTCCAAGATCATACAAACATCAAGGGTCACGTATTAGGAGCCTTGGAGCAAACGGAACGCGAAGGACCTCCTTCTCTAGCTTTTATCCACCTCTTTTGCGTATAGATTCTTCCCTAGCCTTGAGCTAGAGGTATAATGCTTAAAACTCATATTTGAACTAATCTAAAGTGGTTAAAAGGATTTTTATCGGATAAAACTCGTTAACATGCAAGATGATGCTTTAAAGCCTACTTAAAACACTAAAAATGGTGGTTAATAGCACATAAGTTGTGTAAATGATGTAGTATTCGAAATGTATGATTATTGAGACCCGATCTATGATTGTGGTAGCTCGGACCACCATTTAACCCGATGTAGTCATGTTCTTGGATCATGACATAAGGTTATGTTAGAAGATATAAGGGTTAAAAGGTGAAACTCTACCACACATGAAACATGAACTTGTGTAAAAGTATTTTTACTTGCAAAATAGTGTTTAAAACTAGCAGATCTACGTATCTGCAAGTGGTATTTTCAAAGGACCAAGCGTTAAAGAAATCATGTTTTAAAACCGGATCTTTCATGAACTAGAGGTGTTTTTATGAACAAACAAGTGTGTGGACACTTGGGTAACAAAGGTTTTAACAAAGAAATAATTTTCGTAAAAACCGACTAGAAGTTGTGAAACTTCATATTCTTTAAAAATAAAGTTTTTAAGAAATTAAACTCATTTTTAAAGATAACAAGACTTACTAAATGTGCTAGTAAGTTACTACACATTTTTGTAAAGATTCAAGTTCATGAAATGGAGAAACTAGTGATTATTGCTGATGAGTATTGTTGATAATTGTTGTTGATGATTGATAATGATTTAAAAGAAAATAAACACACGTTTTGAAAACGTGGGAAACCTCCATTTTTAGGGGAAACTCTGTCAAAATTTTTATAAATTTTGACACTTAGAAAAAAATATAAGTTTTTGAGAAACTTATTCCCTAAAAATGTATTTAAAAGTATTACCAAGGTTTCCCTAATTTTTGGTGATGAGAAATGGTGATTTTTCAAGAATAAAAATGGATAATATGTATATATATTTTTGAAAGAAAAATATATATTATTTGATCACCAACTTTTGTGCTAAGTGTATATAGTTTGTGTTATACGTGCTAGTGTATTAAGACTTAAAAATACACTAATTACTCATGAGGAGTAGAAATATAAAAATACACATACAACATACAAGATACATAATTCGGGTGCAAAGTGCAAAACACAAAAGACTTATATTTATTTAGAGAAAATAATATAAGTAAGATACGTAGTTAAAAATATAAGAATATTTTTAACACAAGAAAATATACACAAAAGAGAGTGACTGTACTTGTGCGACGCAAGTCTAGTGACTAACATTAAGAAAACGCGTATAGGTTACGACGTTAATTAAGCAAATCCGGTGGAGTTTACGACGCTAGGAACGCAAAGTTGTGAGTTCATGCTCCCCCTTTTCTCTTTAACTGTTTTCAGTTTTTATAACTTCGGGGGTGAAATACATGTACAAATGTACAAAATTTATAATTGGTATGATATAAATGCAAGAAGTACACTTGGTGAGAACGAGAACCAAGTGTGACGAAATATAAGAATACAAGAAGTACACATGGTGAGAACGAGAACCAAGTGTGATGAAATATAAGAATATGAGAAGCACACTTGGTGAGAACGAGAACCAAGTATGAGGCGCTATGAGAAATGATAACAAGAAACGCGCTTGGTGAGAACGAGAACCAAGTAGGATGCGTTATGAGAAATAGTGTCACGAATAGGGTACAGAAGCACCATTAATCGTGTACATACTTAGACCGTAGAACAAAAGGTTAGATCTAACGGGTGCCTGGCAGCCTCACACTCGGTCGGGGCGAGAATCGAGTAGTGCTTTTGTGTCTCAGAATATACCAATTAAATGCCTTAGGTTTGGTGACTTCCTATGTCGTGCCACATGTTAATGGCTTTGCAACCCATTAACAATCTGATAATTACAGAAATACTGTATTTACATAAAATTCATACCATACTAAAATTGATATATAACTTGAAGTACGTGGGGTACTCAAGAGGATTGATATATAACTTGAAGTACGTGGGGTACTCAAGAGGAGTGATATATAACTTGAAGTACGTGGGGTACTCAAGAGGATTGATATATAACTTGAAGTACGTGGAGTACTCGAGAAAAACTTGATTTATTCACAACTATGTTTTTATACAAAGTATACAAACGTGAAATACAAAACTGCATGAATTCACACCAACTTTATGTTGACGTTTTTCCAAAAACTCACATGTATTTCAGGTAACTAGGATGGATGTGCGCGTGGTCTTGCTTATGCTCGTGGATGTCGCTTGTGTTTAACTTTAAATAAAGTTGTAAACTCTTAAGACAATGTTTTAAGCTGTCTAGCGATGTAAACGCTAAACTTATGTTTTCAAATTATGGTATTTGATGTTATTTTACGAGCATGTAGCATGTTTACTCTTCGTATGCAATGAGAACCTTACATGATCACACCTCGTGCTTCCGCCGTAGAAAGGGGTGTGACACATTTGCTCTTCAACATGAACTGAAGGATTGGAAGGAGGATTTCTCATCTTTTCAGTTGTAGATTTCAACAGCTGAGCCAAACTTTCAGATGTAATCACAGGTTGTTGAACAGTAGAAACAGCAGAACTGACTTCAGCTTCAGGAGGAAGCTCAGCTTCATCTTCATCATCACAACTAATTTCAACGCCTTCATCGTCAGAGTTAATTGTCAAGATCTCTGTCTCAGGCTCTTCCTCATTAGAACCTTGAATAACATGCTCTTCACCAATCATAGCATTGACTGGTGCATTAACAGGTACAGCATTCACAGATGCCGGTTGTACTATCACAGGTTTAGCTGCTATATCTTTCATCTCAGCAAACTGCCCAAACTTTTTTAATGGTATGATTTCTTCAAACTTCTTTTCTGTACACTTCTTAGGCGTAAGAGCACCAAAACAAGCAGGACCCATAGGCTTTAATTCCAAGGTGTTTCCAGATCTCACCAACTCTGGATAACGAGCATTAAACACCATTTGCAAGAACCTTGGATACATAAGAAACTTGTCCTTTCGAACCCCTGTCACATTCCTCTTCATGCCTTCAAATATGTATTTCGAATAGTTGAATGGTTGATTCGTAATCAAAGAGATAAATGCAGCAGACTGTGTGATATTCAACTGATCTGCGCCTCCTCGGTTTTATGTCATGCATAGAATGAACATATGCACTAACAAACGCCAATATGGATGCACAAATTTCTTTACCAAGGATGGATACTTTCCTTCATAACATAAACGTGGCAGAATTGCTTCCACAGTTCCAGCAGGAAGCTCAATTGGGTCAGTTTCTTGGTCATTAAACTGCAGCACCTCTCATATCATCTGTTCGGTTACAGTAACAACCTTCTTCTGAATCTCGGCAATGATCTCTCCTTTACCCTCTGCTTCAAGTGCCCCGAATCTCGCAGTCTTCAAGAAATCTTGATTCAAGCTTTAAAATACAACAGGATTTTCTCGTAACACGTGAACTATCCTGCAGCTATTCTAACCCTTGATTAAAGACGTAAACATTCTCTTGTGCTTCTATGGAGGTGGTGCTAGATATCCTGCCTGATTATGCATCGAAATAAATTTCAGATCCATATCCTACACAAACCAAAAATGTTAAGTATAGAATTATGGTGGAGAAATTCAATGTTGACTTGGTTCGAAATTCATAAAGATGCAAAATTTTTCAAGTTAAAAGATCAGCACTGGTAAAAAATCCAAAACTCAGATTGTGAGTCAACCAGAGAAGCCTTGACTCGAGACCATGAGATTTTGAGTCGAGACCGCGTGATTTCGAGTCGAAACCAAGTGAGTTCGAGTCGAGACCTCAGTCGAGACAATGTGATTGTGAGTCGAGACCTCAGTCGAGATCAACAAGGTTGCGATTCGCAACCACATGTCTCAAGTCCTCATGTATGACCAGTCGCAACCCGGTCGAGACCCCATAAACAACTATCATCTGATTAATTTTGGATCAAAGTCCATAAACACTCTTTGAATTTCATGAAGACCAAAATCAACTTCGAATTAGGGTTCTTAATGATGTTCAAATCTTTAACAAATCTTCATCTAATCTTCAAAACACCTGCAAAAACCTTCAAATAAACATCATAATACCTTCAAATGATTGATGATAACGAGTCGAAACCGGAAAAGCTTGCCGGAAATTAATGATCTCGCCGGAAAAATTGAGAGAGAATTGAGTGAAACAGTAGAATGTTTCAAGTGAATAGTGAGGTCTCGACTCGAAACCTCCTTAAATACCTCATTTATCATGGGCCGGGCCTATGATTTTGGGCCGAGACCATGATCTCGAGTCGAGACCATTAGATGGTTTGTTTTCAGGATTTTATTAAACATAATTAATTTTTAAAAATTCATTTAAAACAAACATTTCTTAGATAACCCTTTTAACCTCCCGAGCACGTTTTACGAGATCAAAACCTAAAAACACAAAAATAAATAATATGAATAATTATTTACAAAAATAAAATAGGAAATATCGTAATTGCTCAGGGATCAAATCACGAGGTTTTCCATATAACTGCATGTAACTATATTTTATCATGTTTTGATGTCTTAACAATGAACACCTAAACAAATACCAATCAAATCTTGGAATGTTAGGTAGCATAATCTATCATGCAAGTAGTTTCCCTACCACATATTTCTACAAGTCCGTTCCAGACTTCTGAAACCTTAACTGGGACTAGGTTAAGAGGAGAACAGAATAGATCATAAGCAGAGATGATATAATATACAAATCAAATGAGTTTTCTCAGTTTGATATAGGTTTCTTTGGTTTCTTTTGGGCACTTGAGGGCCTCTTTCGGTTGTTAATTGATCTACAAGACGACAGACGCTAAGCTAGTTCTTTGCTCACGCAAAACAAAAGCTAAGCGCTGCCTAGCACCTCCAGGTCTTTGCTCACGCAAAACAGAGGAGATACACAACTTTTTCAGAGAAGATTTCAGAACCAGACCAAAATTGTGTGTATCGGGATATCAGACAGGCATTCAAATATATATGAGCTAATTCCAAATGACTTTCTTTCCTGGGGTCATTTACTATTTTAGGTTCTGAACAGAAGCAGCCATTGTTTCCTGCCTTAAGGATAGAGCCTACCAACACATCATACTAGAGTTAAACTATTTCAATACTGGTCTTACATGAGTCAGCCCTTTACCACAATGTGAAAATTCATTTCATTTCCCATGTCATGCAATGCCTCTTTTTGTATTTTTCAAAATTTTCAATGTTTTTGTTTTTTTGTTTTCAATGTTTTTGTATTTTTCAAAATTTATCCCCCTAAATTTGTGCATAAATAAAAACTACTTAAGAATAGGAAACTTTATGTACAAATTTACCTACGAAAAACAAAAACATGCTCGGTCAGTATAGCGGATCATTTTCAGAAAATCCACAAGCACTTGAAACTTCAAGCTGCTGACAGGTTTTGTGAACAAATCAGCAACATTTGCATCTGTGTCGATTTGCTCCAGTTTGATAAGACCTCTGTCAAAACAATCTCGTATAAAATGAACTTTCTCTTTCAACTTTTCAAGCTCACTAAACCTTTCATCTTTATCTTTACATTGTTTGCAAGGTTCCAAACATGTAAGACAAGGTTTTGTGACTTCAACAATCTTTTCAATCTCCACAATCTTCTCGACTTCAACTACTTTTTCCACTTCAACTATTTTCTCAACAACTTTAACTTCTTTCATTTCTTTTGTAGCTTTTCTCTCCTTAAGTTTCTTCAATTTGTCTGCAAAATAAAATTCAAAACTGTCAGAAGATAAATGAGTTTTTCCAATGTTTATCTGTTCAATTTCTTCATCATCATCACTAGTATCTGTTGAACTATTTTCAGAAGAAACAGATTCTTCATCTTGACTTTTCTCTTCATCAGCTAACACTGCTATCCATTCTTTCATCAATTCTGGCTTTTGAACAATTTAAGCAATGAAAGCTTTAAACTCCCTATTATCATCCACAAACCTATCCCAACTAAATCCTGGAGCCATCTTTTCATCATCTTGATCAATGATACCATAATAAGCTTTCTTATTTGCATCTTCGACCATTCTTGCATGCGCAGTTTGTGGTTCTTTTTGTTGATGCGGTTGATGACCAACCTGTTGATATATGGCTTTTCGATAGTAATCATCTTTTCCAAAAGGATTCTTTGCTCCACTAGATTCCTGATTTTTGCATTCTCTCTTGAAATGACCTTTCTCCCTGCATCGAAAACACGTAACATTAGATTTATCAAAACCCAAAGTCGAAACATGTGCATCCAAAAAATCATTTCTTCCTGTAATCATTTTAAACTTTTCTGCTCTCCTCAAGACACTAGCTAAGCACCACTTTATATCCATGAGCTCCATTTCTTCTGCATCGATCTGATCATAATATTCCTTGGTTAGCATAGGATTACTAATTCTTCCAGCAATCAATCCTTCATAAGATTCCAAAGCAGTAACCAGTAATGCCATATAACTTTTAACAACTTCTTCAGAAAAATTTTGACCATTTTGAAGATGCAATGCAACATTGCACTGAATCATATGTCCATTACCAACATTTGAACTTTGAACACTTGGAGGATTGACATTTGAAAATCCACTAGTATTGATTGAACTTTGACTGACTGGTCCAGATGAATTTCCTGCACTAAAAGCAGTTTGGATCTTTGGACTTGCTTCAACAGTTTGAACATTTCCTTTATAGTACAATTTGATGTCTTGTTGATTGCTCGAGCTGTTCATTCTGGCAATTTTTTGCTGTTCAAGATCCTGTCCCTCAAGCTTTTCAATAAACTGTCCAATTGACAATCTACTAAACTCTCCTGTATTCTTTAAAATCATGAGATATGTACCCCATTCTTTCTGAGGTAAAGCATCAGCTAACTTTTCAACCCATTTTGCTGGAGTTTTAGTAATTTTCAACTGAGACATGGTACGCACAAGATGGCAATTTCTCTCAATGAGAGTCTTTGTAGATTCACCTGGCATACTTGTAAACAATTCAAATTCTTTCTTCAATAATGATTTTTTGCTATTGATCATTTCCGTACTTCCTTCAAATTTCTTCTCAAGTGCCTCCCATATTGAGAAAGCACTACCATCATGCTGAAGCAAAACAAAAATGTCCTCTTTGACAGCTTGTTGTAAAAGTCTAATCATCATTTTCTCTCCTTTATAACTATCTCTCTCTTTGTCTGAAAATTCTGAGATAATTTTATCAACATTTAAAGCGGTCTGTGGTCTAACATATTTTGTTTCAATGCGTTCCCAAGCTCTTAGATGATTTGCCGGAACCCAATTCTCAAAACGATTTTTCCAGCCATGGTACTCTTAAATTCCCATAAGTTTCGGGGGGTTTTGCAACGTTCCATTTTCATTTTCCGAATTCAAGTTTTGAGCAATGGTAGCCGGAGTAGTCGGAGATGTGGCAAATGCGTTGTAGAATTCTTCCTCCATGATTCGATAACAATTTTTCAAATCAGAATATTCCAAGCGGAATTAGCCTTCAAACGAGATTAACCTGAAACAACAACTTCAAACGGAATTAAAAATTCAAACGGAATTACTCTTCAAACGAAATTAAGGAATTTCGTTTGAACTTGCCAAACGGAATATAATTCCGTGTGGAATGAGACACTAGTTAAAACAGAATTACGCTTTTGAAATGAAATCACTTATTTCGTTTGAAATTTTCAAGCGGAATTACAATCTGAAACGAAATAAGGCAATTTCAAGCGGAATTAGGTGCAGTTTCAAATGAGATTAGGCTGACATCATCATTTTGAACAAACTTTTCAAGCGGAATTACGAATTGATCAAGTTTTAAGCAGAAATTAGGTCTGAAACTTTCAAGGATTTGTTAAAACACAAATGCGCGTATACAGTGAGAAAATCAGCCGATTTTAACCGTGAAAAATTGTTCAATTTTGAAAAGAAGGTGTAGAAGATAGAAAATCTGATGAAATCAAGCTGAAAATGATAGAACTCCTCCTCCTGAGCTCTGATACCACTTGTAGGATCGTGTACGGACCCGAAACGAGTCAATCAGAGGCGTTCTACACAATATGAAAGGCGGAAACAGACATATTGTGTGTAATTCAGCAAGATATACACTTTAACTGTCTTTCTGATTAATCTGACAAAGTTTTACAGCAAGACGACACTTCGGCAGCACTCCGGCTCCAGAATCACACATACACCTCTCTCAAACGGAATCAGGCACCAACTATTTATAGGCAGCTTAATTCCGCTTGAACATGACTCAAGCGGAATCACGGTTCAAACGAGATTACCATTCAAATGGAATTAGTAGTTTCAAGCGGAATTAGCATAGTAATTTCGTTTGAAATGTCATGTTTATTTCAAACGGAATTACACCTTGTAATTTCGCTTGAACATGCCTGTTAACCTATTTTCTCGTTTTCCATGCCCTGATTTATCTATACATAATTCAAGACTCGATACAAGACGAAGTCGACAGATGCATGCACCAACATGATTGTACTCATCATATCTTTCAATAGATTCACGTTAATTGTACGTTCTTGTGTTCGGTCACGTTCGTGTACGGATTCCGCAGCGTCACACGTTCGGTTCGCAATCGTATCAGAGTTGAAAACTGGTCCTAACAAGTGGTATCAGAGCAGGAGCTCGGTTGTCAAGATCAAACACACAGAATCGTTCAAGAATCGATCAGAATCAGAGCAAAAAATATCCAGATTTGTCGAATTTCTCATACTTTTCTTGTTCTTCACGTTTTATAGTGAAAAACGTAAAATTGACGGGGTTTTTACGGTTAAAATTGGCTGATTTTTTGATATGTTGTGCGAAATTAGCTGATCTATAACCCTACAAAATTTCAGGTCAAATCTCCAAGCCGTTTGAGAGAAATCTGAGTTTTTTGTGTCTATAACCGCTGAAATGTTCGTCAAATGTGTTCTTGATGGTCATGAGTCGGATGGCAATCCGACCGGATGACATTCCTATCCGGTCATACAGCACTAAGTCCATCCGGTCGTACAACACTAAGTCCATCCGGTCGAACAGCTAACTCCATCCGGTCGAACAGCATAACCCACCCGGTCGAACAGCATAACCCATCCGCTCGGGCAACTATTGTCCATCCGCTCGGGTTACTTTTGGCCCATCCGAGAGAAGTGTATTAGGCCCATCCGATTGTGTGTCATTACACATCAAATCAAGTGACATTATACATACTATCGAGTGTCATTGTCTGATTCATTTCATTATTTTCTGATAATTCGTTTTTATCAGATCGTTTATGTGATTCGGTTGCAGGTGATTTACGAGGTACGAATATCAAGACGTAATTTGAAAATGTCAGGAGGCGGTGAAGAATTTTACCACACGTTTTATAATGCATTGACTTCAGAATCTTCCGAAAGAAGAACAGAGACAAGAGATCTTTCAAAAGAAATTTCGGACAATTTGAAATACGACAATATGTATGGAAACCAACAGAAACCACCGAAATTAATGAGTGTTGAAGATTATAACTGATGGAAAAATCGGTTTGAGGGTTGGGTAAAAGCTTTTGCACATGAAAGTTGGTTAAAATTAAAACAAGGATACAAAGAACCAACAAAAGAAGGAGGAGTTTTATTAACTGATGAAGAGTTCACAGAAAAAGAAATAAAACATGTTGTAGCGGAACAAGGAATGATTACATTGTTATATCAATCAGTTAGAGAAGATATTATTTCACTACTTGAACATGAGAAAACATCAAAGGGTTTGTGGGAGGCTTTAGAAAGAAAATGTACTGGTAGTGAGGAGATTATAAAAAACAAACGTTCCTTATTGAAAAAAGAGTTTGATATATTTGCATGTATGAAAGGTGAAACTGTACCACAGATGATTGAAAGATTCTGTCACCTTAAACTTGAAATGGAGAGAATTGGTGTGTTAAAAGATAATGAAGAGATCATTGATAGGTTGATAGAAGCTGTTCCGAATGAAGATGACTGGTTACACTATGTCATGATTCTCAAAAATAGCAATGTGAGCAAGGTAACCCTGGACTGGCTGATTGAGAAGTTTGAGGGGCACGATTTAGAAATCAAGAAACAAAACAAAATAGGAAGCCAGCTGTATAAACAAAATGTCGATCTATACTACAGTGGAAACATGTTTGATCAAAAGTCAAAACCGGCATTTAGTGCTGGAAGCTCAAGGGATTCACCACAACAAAGTTCTACAAGAGATTCGGGTTATCATTCAATTGGTTCAAATCGATGTTGGATCTGCATTTGTAGCCAAAGTGGATCAAGATAAACATCGGGTCATCAAGATAACCCGAATCTCTTGGAAGAAATCAATGAAGGTTCTGACGAACCCACGAATCCATAGTTTGCTTGTGGGTTCGTCAGTTTGCTTGTTTGTACACTTTCTTATATAACTATCTCTTTTCCACAGTTTATCTGCATATTGTCGTATTTCATATTGTCGTAATTCAGAAGATTCATTTACCTCAGTTTCATTCAGCACATGTGATTCTTCTGTTTTCTCCTTCTGATCCTCTTCCTTCTTCTGTTCATCCTCATTAGCATCATCTGCCATTCTCCTCACCTCCTCTATCAGCTTTTCCAGCTCGTGTTCTTTCCCTTTTCTCATTTCTACCACCTTTGGTAGACTTTCTTCAAAAATTTCTTTCACTTTGTTCATCAGATCAACTTCATAACCTTTTTCAGATAACCTTCTTGTATGATAAGTGTCCTGATCTGGAAAACGATTTGTTATTGCATCAAAATCCACCTTTGATGGATCAACCACTGGATTACCCTGTGGATCCATATAACATTCCAATTCAGCATTCCATCTTTTGGCTCTCTGAGCTTCTTTGAATGGAGCACTCAATTTACTGATCTCATATCTCGCACTATCTCTTTTCCACAGTTTATCTTGATCCACTTTGGCTACAAATGCAGATCCAACATAATCTTCTTTTGGAAGAACTTGACTCCAGTCATAACCTTCGTCTTCTTGAATAACCACCATCGCTTTTGATCTTTCCTTTGATGAACCTTCATCGATTTCTTCCAAAAGAAGATTATGTTGGATCTGCATTTGTAGCCAAAGTGGGTTCGTCAGTTTGCTTGTTTGTACACTTTCTTATATAACTATCTCTTTTCCACAGTTTATCTTGATCCACTTTGGCTACAAATGCAGATCCAACATAATCTTCTTTTGGAAGAAATCGATGAAGGTTCATCAAAGGAAAGATCAAAAGCGATGGTAGTTATTCAAGAAGACGAAGGTTATGACTGGAGTCAAGTTCTTCCAAAAGAAGATTATGTTGGATCTGCATTTGTAGCCAAAGTGGATCAAGATAAACTGTGGAAAAGAGATAGTGCGAGATATGAGATCAGTAAATTGAGTGCTCCATTCAAAGAAGCTCAGAGAGCCAAAAGATGGAATGCTGAATTGGAATGTTATATGGATCCACAGGGTAATCCAGTGGTTGATCCATCAAAGGTGGATTTTGATGCAATAACAAATCGTTTTCCAGATCAGGACACTTATCATACAAGAAGGTTATCTGAAAAAGGTTATGAAGTTGATCTGATGAACAAAGTGAAAGAAATTTTTGAAGAAAGTCTACCAAAGGTGGTAGAAATGAGAAAAGGGAAAGAACACGAGCTGGAAAAGCTGATAGAGGAGGTGAGGAGAATGGCAGATGATGCTAATGAGGATGAACAGAAGAAGGAAGAGGATCAGAAGGAGAAAACAGAAGAATCACATGTGCTGAATGAAACTGAGGTAAATGAATCTTCTGAATTATTGAATGTTGAAAATATTGATAAAAGTGAAGATAAGTGTAGGAATTGCATAGAAATGTGCAAAGTCTGTACTGAGAAAGATGAAAAGATAAAACAAAAGATATTGAAATAAATAAAATTGAAAATGTTTTCAAAACAAAATGCAAAGAAATGCTTGAAAATGAAGAAATTTTGAAACAAAAGATTGAAAAGCTAACACTGAAATGTCAATATTTTGAGAAGGAAAATGAAATTTTAAGACAAATGTGTACAGCAAAATGTGTAGGTTGTGTTGAAAAAGATTATAAGTTTCAAGATTTTCAAAAAGAATATGATAATTTGAAATGGTCAAGTCAGAGGGTACAAGAAGCTTATGACACTTTGAAGAAATAAGTCAAATGTTTTGATGAAAGATTGTCTGAAACTTTAACAACAAAGGAACTTTATGAGAAAACGTTTAAAGAAAAGAAACTTGAATTAAACAAGTGTGTTGATGAAGTTGCTAATCTTAAACAAGTTCTTGTTGAAAAAGAAAAGATTGTTACAAAACTTCAAAGTTATCATAGTTCTTCGTACATTCTCGAACACATTTTCAACATCACACCAGATGACAAAGATACTGACAAGAATAAAAAGGGTATTGGTTCAGAATATCATCAGGTACCACCACCATTGAAAAATAATTATACCTTTTATGATGAGGAAAAGGTGGCAAAAGGTCTGAATATAGTTGACCAATTACCTGAAAGTATCGATGTGACTTACGCCAAATCTGATGAAGCTGATGATTCAGAGATGGTAAGTAAGGTTGTTGAAAGCGTTTTGAAAGATGAGTCTACCAAAGGGAAGTCTGAATCACAGGATGAAAATGAGGGAAATTTTCATGATGGTTATCTCAAACATTCAAAATCTGAGAAAGTTGTGAATGATGATCCAAACGGATTGGCTTATACCATGATTGGATTGGACAAATTATTCTGGGATAACGAGTTCCCGATTCAGAATGTGATTGTGGATAAAATTGACAAAGTGTTTAAACTGGTTGAGATCGAAAAGTCAGAAATTTCAAAATTTGCTGGGAAGAGCAAGAAAGCTTTTTATAACAAACCTGGTTACAAAAAGAAGAATATGAAGGCAGGGTTGGGTTATAAAAAGAAACAAAATCAAGATAAAAGGTTTGAAAAGCAAAATTTTCAAAAGAAAATGAATTTCGTTCACGGGAAAAGTTCGGAAGAGGAGAAAGAACTTCAATTTAGACGACAGTCTAGTGAAGAGTTCTATGCTCAGAAAAAGAAACAACAACAGGCTAAGTATGTTTCAAGGAAAACTTGTTTTAAATGTGATCAAACTGGACATCTTGCACGAAAGTGTCCAAACCCAAAGCCTGTTGATGTTGAAAAACAGAAATCTGAGGATGTGAAACAAAAATCAACCAGATTTGATTCAAAACAAACTTGGAGGTACAATATAAACAAGTTTGCTTCGAATCAAACTTGGAAATCAAACCAGACTAGGTTTGATTCAAGACAAACCTGGAATTCTCACACACCCAGAATCAGAACAACACAAAGTTGGCAAACATCAGTTGATATGACAAAAGCAAACCAATTTTGAAACCAAAAGCTGTTGTTCCAAGTCAAAATAATCAAAACGAGTCACGGTTCTACAAAAGAAGTGCCTCAAAAGGACAAAACTGGGTGATTAAGAAACAAGTGACTTCTGTGAATGAAGAAAAAGTCGAAGTCAAAGATGAAAAAGTTTTTGTACGAGATGACAAAGATTTTCCATCATTGAATGAAACTTATTGTGTTGAAATGCCTAAGGTCAAACAGACCTGGGCTAAATTATTCAAGTAATTGAGTTTGTGAAAATGTGCAGGTGCTCATGAAGTTTGTTTGCCAAGAAAAAGAATTGATGAGCAGCCTGGCACAGGAGGAGAAGGCTGCTAAACCCTGGTTTGGTTAAGCAGTGAGTTTATCAGTTTTTGTACATAAATAAACAATATTTCAAAAATCCTAAAAACTGAAAAATTTAAAAACCAAAAATATGTTTTTATTTTGTCAAAAATTTGAAAAAATAAAAAATATGTTTGTTTTTAGATTTTATCAAAAAATTTTAAAAATAAAAAATATGTTTATTGAATATGCCGAAACCCTCACGGCTGAACAAACATGATTACTTTAAAAATATTGAAAAACGGTTTTCAAACTGTCAAAAATCAATGAGTTGTAAATCATGGGGGTACGTTATATTTTCTCCAAAACAGAGGATGAGATGCAGAAAATGGATGGCGAGACAAAGCTATCAGTATTAGGTTGTCAAATTTTCTTTAAATGGTTTTGCATTTTAGGGGGAGTAAGAAATTTTTAGAAAATCCAAAAACATTAGAAAATTTGAAAAAGCCAAAAAGATGATAAAATTCACAATTGAGATTTGTGTAAAAAGAGGAAATGATAGTACATCAGTAGACAATCACAGTACGCTAAAGAAATGGAAAGTAAAATGTGATAAACGAACTCACTGATGATATGCCAGTAGATTTTTACACGCTTAGTAGATTGTATTCGAGATATAAACCTAAATATAAAATACTTACTTATCTCGTGGGGAACATCTCTCGGATATATGGGTAACCCCCAAAATCTTGTTTGAGAGATTGCCTGATTCTGAGATACTAGGTCTTTATACTGTTTGATATCTAGGGTATTATACCTGGTCTTCTGATATTGCGGAAGCAATGGCCTAGACCTCGTATAATACTTTACGCGCTTTAAAAGCTTACCCTCTGCACAAAAATTGAAAAATATCGAAAGATATGAGTGAATTGCAGTTGAAGAAAAGATTCCCTAAAGGGAACACACCTAAAGTCGAGCCTTCATCTCTTTGACTGAATGGAAGTTCATACCTGAGCTCTCAAGGTCTCGCACTAACCCAGAGAACAGATATCAAATTGGTATACTCACCTGTAAGACTGAATCTAGGGAATTTTGATACGGGAGTATATTCTGAGGGGGGACACGTGAATAAATTTAAGTCCTTAAAATACTAAATCGTATCTCGAATCAGTTGAACTTTGTGTGAAAAATTAAGTGGATTAGTATACTGACAATCTAAGTGAATCATTTAGAACTTAAAGTGTTAAAAGGCTCAACGGTACTAGTGATTTGTCATAAACTGATATGATCCTCTGACACGAACTCAAACAAAACTATTTTCTGTAAATATGTTTGTAAAAAATTCTTTACTGCTTTATGTTTCAGAAAAATACAAAAAGATTTTGATTTCTACTTTATTTTCGACAACCGATGTCTGAGAACTGAGTTTCAAAATCTAAGTATGCTGATCGTGTTTCTGAAAATAAAACAAGTTCATTACTTTGAATTTTGAAGTTTTATACAAAAATCAAAAACAGTTAGTGAAATCTCCAAGGTCATTAATTTGGACTTGGATGATGAATCATGAAGGTTTTGGATGCTTAAATTGTTAAAATTTGTTTTAAAGAGCTAGTTTTCGATTTTGGATTCTTAATACTGCCAAATCTATGAAGTTTGTTGATAGGGGGAGTGGAGCCAATATAATCCTGGAAATATTCATATTTTTATAAAGTTTTAAAAGAGCCAGGTTACGAATCCTGGATAACTGAAAATGCTTTCACTGTAAAAATATTTTTTAGCATATGTTGAAAGAGCTAGGTCATCAATCCTGGACATTCAAAATGTTTTACTTATCAATGTTTGAGGATTGCAGATGATGTACCAGATTACGATCCCAATAGCCGAGTCTAAGGGGTAGTCTGAAGACGAGCTCAACGCAAGGGGGAGCTTGTATCCGGAAAGCCAGGTGTCGATCCCAAAAGCACGAAAGCTTGAGGAAAGGGGGAGCCTGAAGAGAAAGAGTCTAACCGAGAGGGGGAGCAACTAAAGTCGAAGACAGATCCACGAGGAGTCTGTTCGAGAAAGAAGTAGTCTATGGTTACTGATGATATCAAACCTTCAAGAAGACTCATAGAGAGAGAGAGAGAAATACAAGATGCTATGAGATTGACTGCGACAATATCCAAGGGGGAGTCTGTTAGTGCAGTATGTCTATCATCTCCGTCAATCAGAATCGTAGCAAGACACTGAAGAAATTTAGTGCTTTTATTGTAATATTTAGATAAAATGGGCAAGGTGGCAATCTTGTAAATAAGCATAAATCCTTATACCTTGTGCCAATAAATAGAAGACTTAGGGTTTTCATTGGAGACTTTTGCTAGTTTGGAGCTCATTTGGTGATCTTAGAGTTTGAAATCTAGAGAGAGAAAGGTGATTCACGGTGATTGTACTCGTATTATCTTTCAATAGAATCACGTTAATTGTACGTTCTTGTGTTCGGTCACGTTCGTGTACGGATTCTGCACGTCACACGTTCGGTTCGCAATCGTTTCGGAGTCGAAAACCGGTCCTAACAATAACCTACTGAGGTTATACCTTATGATCACTTAGGTTGGTTAGTTATTCATTAAGTCGTTTATATGCCCATAGAAAATGACCAAAATGCCATTTTTGAGTATAAATCCATATTTAACATATGTGATCAAATTTTTGACATCTAAACTGATTTAGTAACATATTTAAACATAATTGGGGATGTAAGACTTAACATAGGACATAGATAACCATCCGACCTTAGGTTTACGCAAACGACACGTTAAAGTAGCTTAAACTACCTTAACGGGTCGAAACGGGTCAAAAACACTTAGGTTAAGTTTCTAATCAGAATTTTAGGGCTATTAAATCATGTCATATGAGTTCCAATACTCATTTGATTTATAGAACTACATTCTATCCTATCTCCCGATTTAGGATCCGTTTATTAACGAAGTTACCTACATTAGGTGCCGTGTTGATTCTGTGATCCTTGAAGCTTTATTTGGTCTTAATTCCAAGACTAATAAGCAATCCCAAGTGAGTACATAGTCCCCGATTTTACCGTTTTCAAATATTTTGAGGTGTTACACACGAGCCTACTTGTTACTTTCATGCTTTAATGATTTTCATGACATATACTTGCTATATTCATCTAGTACACGTGTACATGATTTCACTTATGCTTTGCTATGTATGATTATTTAGCATGCTAGCACATTGATTTACATTACATTTCTACTTAGTTTGTTTAATTAGCATACATTTTCACATGATATTTGATTATACATAACATTACACCTATGGGATTCAGTAAATTCTTTTATTCACCATACATAACATTACACCTATGGGATTGAGTAATTTCTTTTATTCACGATACATAACATTACACCTATGGGATTTAGTAAATTCTTTTATTCACCATACATAACATTACACCTATGGGATTGAGTAAATTCTTTTATTCACCATACATAACATTACACATAGTCCCCGATTTTACCGTTTTCAAATATTTTGAGGTGTTACACACGAGCCTACTTGTTACTTTCATGCTTTAATGATTTTCATGACATATACTTGCTATATTCATCTAGTACACGTGTACATGATTTCACTTATGCTTTGCTATGTATGATTATTTAGCATGCTAGCACATTGATTTACATTACATTTCTACTTAGTTTGTTTAATTAGCATACATTTTCACATGATATTTGATTATACATAACATTACACCTATGGGATTCAGTAAATTCTTTTATTCACCATACATAACATTACACCTATGGGATTGAGTAAATTCTTTTATTCACCATACATAACATTACACCTATGGGATTGAGTAAATTCTTTTATTCACCATACATAACATTACACCTATGGGATTGAGTAAATTCTTTTATTCACCATACATAACATTACACCTATGGGATTGAGTAAATACTCTTTATTCACCATACATGACATTTGGTTACACTTGACATTTGATTATACACGACATTTTTGGTGGTTTATTATTATTAAGTGATCTAAATAACGAGGAGTGTGTAATATTATAAAAGCATGGTGGATACGCCACTGGTACTTCCAATATATAAGTGCTTTTATGATATTACATATCGCATCGTTATCTAAACCACTTTGACCGAAACAAAGACAAGATACATTTTATACTATGACAAGACATATTGTTTACAAGACACTGTTTTACAAATAACATATTTTATACAAACTCGCTTTTACTTGGTTATTTATTTAACCATATATCATTCTTTTAAATCATCTGATTTTCATATCGATTTTCACATAAATTTATAAAAGAAAACCTTTTACAAGATTCATGACTACTTTTTGTTAAACACTTCTTTTAACTTACAAGTCATGAATCCTGCTTTAACAAAACCTATGTAACTCACAGGCATTTTTATGCTGACGTACCTATTTTCACATGTGTTTCAGGAATTATTGTATGATGATTATCATGCTACACTTAGGCGGACTATGGCCTTAGTGACTTAAATTGAAGCAAGATAATTTAATTTACGTTATAATTTCAATTAAATTTAAAGACATTGTAAACAATTATTCTAATAAAGCAAAACTTTAAATACCATGTGTTGTGAAACAATGATTCTGTTACTACACTCCCCGACGTTTCCGCCACGATTTGTTGTTTTACGCGGTCGGGGTGTGACAGAGAAGATGGTATCAGAGCTTATGGTTATAGGGAATTAGGTTATTAGTAATGCTTTAACCTAGACTATAACCTTCCTAGGACCCTAGCACGAGTTTACTTGCGTTTAGATTCTAAAACAAAACCGTCACCTATCTTTTGGTGACAACCACAACAAGAACACAAAATACAAATACGTTTTGAAAATCAATCATCTATCCTTAGATGATTTGTTATAAGGTTTTGAAACTTCAAAGTTTTCAAAATCTCGTCAAAGTTATGGTCTTTATAATGTGAACACGTGCAATCTGGAAGGGTGGGTTCCTGTACCTCGAGTTTTATGTCTAAGGCTAGAGTGTTCGTACAAATCCGCAGTATCGGACCAGTCACTCTTACCTGGGAACTTTTGGGGTGAGCATCCACTTATAGGCTAAAGCATGTCTTCACGATACATTATTATGACCCGTTTAATTTGATTAGTTACCGTGATGTTTGTTTGTTCGAGATAACGAACGAATGATCGCCTTCCTTATGTTTCACCAATATTTCTTTAACATTCAGATTTGATTATACGATAACATCCCACTTGGTATTCCCTCATACTTTCCACTATCTTTAGAATGTCTCCTCATCACAGCGATACTCAAAAGTGTGAACTGGCTGCTACTATTGCTCAAGAAATAAGCATAGTAATATGTGGGGCAATTGAGGTAGCTATTGTCATGTCTCATCTTAAGGATGAAACTGCACCTGAGGCACCTAAGAAGACGAAAACCAAGCCTTCAAGAAAGTCAAAGAAGGGTAAGGCTTCGCTGAATTTTTTAGGCTTGCTCAAAACAATCAAGATGCACCTAACCAACCAGCTCAACCCCCTGCAAAGAAACCTTATGGCGGTACTGCACCGCTATGCAACAGGTGTAATGCACACCACCAAGCTAACCTACAGTGTCGTCATTGCACATCATGTGGGCGATTTGGCCATTTGGCAAGTACTTGCCGAACTAACCCGAGCCATGGTGGTCCAAACCAACCTCAAACCAACCCTGCTCAAGCCCGTTTTCCACCTTGTTCTTGCTACATCTGTGGCGAGACAGGCCATTTCAGGAACAAGTGCCCAAAGCTTGTTAATGCAAATCTAGCCCATGGATAAGCATTTGGCTAACTGGAAGATGATGCTGCTTTGAAACAAATGTTTTGGTTATGAATAAATCTTTATTTGCAATCTTGACGTACAAAAACAAATGTGGTTACATATATGTATATATACATATGTATATATGTATATATGTATATATGTATATATATATGTATATATATATATATATATGACATACCCCTACGATACCGACACTAAGGGACCATATTCCTTGCAAATCAAACTACCCATGTAGTTCCTGATCGCTCGCGATCTCCACGAGAATCCTAAGTACTAGTTTCTTTAAAAAAAACAAAGTACAAGGTTCAAGTTACAACTCTGAACAAATACTCAAAGTACCACTCTAAATCACTGCTTGGATATCTGAGGATACTTTTCATATGTCCTTAATTGGTCTTATACGATATGTCTATGTACATATCATTACATTCTTACTTTCATAACATTATACATAGTAAATGATTTCAAAACATCATTCATGATTTCAAAAGACATTTCATATGGTTTAAAAACATTTTTACATAGTATATTTACCTAATATACCAAGTGCATAATTTCAAAAACATTTTCCATGTTTTCGAAACCCTCATACATGATTTCAAAAACACTACATAAGATTTCAAAAACATTAAACACATTTTCAAAGAATCCCATGCATAGATTTCCAACGACATCCTTTTTCATATTGACTTAGCACATCCAGCCCCTTGACTTCGTGAACTTTTCACTTCGCGTTTCCACTTAGCCCACCTAGTACAAGGGTTTCAAAACAATTTCTCGCTTCTCACATTCCAAAAATCCTTATAGGATCTTCCTATCTTCATAGTTAGACCATTGTGGATGTTTAAAGCGCAAAATCAAAATCCTTAATTGGATACTTTGTGTGCTTTAATACATATGTTACGATTCAATGAGAACAAAACCAAATCCTTATAAGATCTTCCTAATTTCATAGTTAAAATCCTTGTGAATATTTAAAGTACTAATTGAAATCCACTTGATTGGATTCCTGGTATACTTTAAATGCATATAAACAAATCAACTACAAGTTAATAACAAATGATAACAAGATTAATAACAAGTTGATAACAATCAATAGTTATTTGATTATATGATTATGTGAGTAGATGTTTATATGTTTATATGTTGACCTAATTAAAGAAACTCTAGGGCGATCTAGTCAAAGTATTCCCAAGACTATTTGATTCTATTCCCTACATTATAGAATAAACTGTGCGAACTGTGCAAGTAATTACGTAATTATGGATGCATACATAATTATGGAATTCAGTGTACAGAAACCACAACAAGTTTTGTCATGTGTTAATTTAAACTAGAAACAAAAGTTATATATATTAATTTCCGTTTCTGATGAAGTATCCACTGAGGAAAAATGAATTAGCTACTCATTTTTCGCTTCTGAAATAAATATCAACTGAGGAAAATGAATAATCTATTCGTGAACCGTGTTCATTTTCGTTTCTTATGAAGTACCCACTGGGGAAAATGAATTATCCATTCATTTTCGCTTATGAGAAATATCCACTGAGGAAAATGAACAAATTCATTCCGTTTCTGGTGAAGTATCCACTGAGGAAAATGAATTGTTCATTCATTTTCACTTCTAAAGAAATATCCACTGAGGGAATGACTAGTCCTGTATTGAGTTCGTTCATTTCCACTTCTGACGTAGTATCCACTGAGGAAAATGAATTATCCATCCATTTTCGCTTCTGAAAAAATATCCATTAGGGAAATGAATATTCTTTACGATAATCCTTCATTTCCACTTCTGACGAAGTATCCACTGAGGAAAATGAATTATCCATTCATTTTCACTTCTGAAGAAATATCCATCGGGGAAAATGAATATTCTTTACGATAATCATTCATTTCCATTTCTGACAAAGTACCCACTGAGGAAAATGAATTATCTATTCATTTTCGCTTCTGAAGAAATATCCATCGGGGAAATGAATATTCATTGCCATAATCTTTCATTTTCACTTCTGACGAAGAATCCATTGAGGAGAATGAACTATCCAATCATTTCCGCTGCTGAAGAATATCCACTGGGGAAAATGAAATAAAAATCCTTACAAGACCCTTCTGTTTTAATAGTTAGATTCTTAAGGGATACTTACAAGTACTATTGGTTGATTTAGTTTTACCATTAACAGAATCCCTCATTCTCACTTCCTGCATTATCTAAGGAAGCATCCATTAGGAAATAATAAAGTTATGCCTTACGTGGAGATCCTTGAAGAAGTTATTCTACGAGAATAGATGAAACTCTAGATTTCGGGCAAGACAATTACTTAAACAGACTCCTACGAATAAATTACGAGACGAAATTTCCTAAAGTAGGGGAGACTGTGACAACTGTGCCTACGGTTATCCCTAACCAATCTCGAACAATTTTGTTAGCAATAAAACCTTGTGTTTTATTTATTGGATTGTGTAAGTATCTATGATATTTGCACAATATCAATCCTTGTTCAAATTCAAACCTTTAAACACTTTCTGGAAAGTTATGCGTAAACGTAATCAGTATTAATGCAACGAACACTCCAGAACAGTGACATAAGTCTAACATACCTTAAATAACCCTTACATAACTTAGAAATAAGTTTTGAAGGCTATGGTATGGCAAAAATAAGTTATTAGGTTCACAGGGACTATTTGCGTCAAACGGCAAAAGTCTGCCGTTTCGTATGGCAACGTGCATTCCGGAACATGATCATAAGATAAACATACCATAAATAACCTTAACATAGCTTAGAAATAAGCTTTGAGTGGTTCGGTATGCGAAAATGCGCTTATTTGATCACAGGGACTAAAAGCGTCAAAAACTGCGTAAGTTTGCATTTACGCGCATATCTTACGTTCTGACCACATCCGGACATCCCAAATTTTTTTGTAATCATTAAAATATTTTATTTTAGTGATGAGAATGCAAAAATACCATTCATCGCTTAGTTTGGATCGTTTTAGCGTTCGTTACGACTTACGTCGTAATTAACCGCAAAACGCGACCGTACGACCAAACGAACCGACATCCGTGATATTTCCAGGCATGTTTCAAGTCCCCTACACTTTGACGTCCTTATAGAGCCTTGAAAATGGCTTAACGAGCGTTAAATACGTCAAATATGCCTAAATATGTGTGCAGGGACTGAAAGTGTAATTTCTGAAACATATGCAGCGCTCGCGGGCCGCGACCACCCAGGCACTATCTGTCGCAGGGCACGACAGGCCCCTGTCGACAGAATGTTGATTTTTAGCAACCATCTTGAATTTCATGTCCCTTTATGCAATTTTTCTATGTTTGGGCAACAAGTTAACAACACTCCAAGTAATGTTAGCTGGCTATGACACATGTATGGAAAAGAATTTATGCTTGGGCAATACATAAACACTTGGAATGATCCTACAAGTCATCCACACGTATAAATAGCCATGAAATCTATTGCATTCTTTGCTCATTTCCATCTTTTGGACTCTAAGTGGAGGCAACCACCATTGGAAGCCACCTAACTGAGTTCTCTTAGTCTAATCTTTCAGCCATTGAGCCTTGTGAGTGTTCTTTCATGGCTTAGTCTTTATTTTCAGCCATTTAGAGTTAAAAGTCAAATAGTTAGACTAAAAGTTTGACTTTCGGTTTTGACCATCAATTGGTCAAATCAAAGTTCAATTGAACTTTGCAACGTGATTGTAATCACGATGGTTATAATCCTTAGCCATTATACCTACTGATTACCACGTTGACTAGGCGTAGTGACGAGTCAAAGTTTCGGTCAAAATACGTATTTATGCGTATTTTGCGACGGAACTATTTTCGGATATCAAAACCCTTTGTTTTGATACCAAATTAGTTTTCCAACTTAGTTAAACCTATTTTAACATGTTTAACTCGTCACTACTAGTTTAGTGCTTGTTTCGGGTCGTAAGTTAAGCGGTCTCGACAACCGCTTAGACTTTCGAACCCGACCCGTTTGGTCGATCATTAGGATCCGACCAAACTTATTTAGTGATCATAGTTGAATAGGGAATAACCTACCGAGGTTATACCTTATGATCACTTAGGTTGATTAGTTATTCATTAAGTCGTTTATATGCCCATAGAAAATGACCAAAATGCCCTTTTTATGTATAAATCCATATTTAACATATGTGATCAAAATTTTGACATCTCAACTGATTTAATAGCATATTTAAACATAATTGGGCATGTAATACTTAACATAGGACATAGATAACCATCCGACCTTAGGTTTACGCAAACGACACGTTAAAGTAGCTCAAACTACCTTAACGGTTCGAAACGGGTCAAAAGCACTTAGGTTAAGTTTGTAATCAGAATGTTAGGTCTAATAAATCATGCCATATGAGTTCCAATACTCATTTGATTTATAGAACTACATTCTATCATATCTCCCGACTTAGGATCCGTTTATTAACGTAGTTACTTACATTAGGTGCCGTGTTGATTACGTGATCCTTGAAGCTTTATTTGATCTTAATTCCAAGACTAATAAGCAATCCCAAGTGAGTACATAGTCCCCTCTTTTACCGTTTTCAAATTTTTTGGGGTATTACACATATGCCTACTTGTTACTTTCATGCTTTTCATGACATATACTTGCTATATTCATCTAGTACACGTGTACATGATTTCACTTATGCTTTGTTATGTATGATTATTTAGCATGCTAGCACATTGATTTACATTACATTTCTACTTAGTTTGTTTACTTTGCATACATTTTCACATGATATTTGATTATATATAACATTACACTTATGGGATTGAGTAAATTCTTTTATTCACCATACATAACATTACACCTATGGGATTGAGTAAATTCTTTTATTCACCATACATAACATTACACCTATGGGATTGAGTAAATTCTTTTATTCACTATATATAACATTACACCTATGGGATTGAGTAAATTCTTTTATTCACCATACATAACATAACACCTATGGGACTGAGTAAATTCTTTTATTCACCATACATAACATTACACCTATGGGATTGAGTAAATACTCTTTATTCACCATACATGACATTTGGTTACACTTGACATCTGATTATACACGACATTTTTGGTGGTTTATTTGGTAAGTGATCTAAATAACGAGGTGTGTGTAATATGATAAAAGCATGTTTGATAAGCCGCTGGTACTTCCTATATATAAGTGCTTTTATGATATTACACATCGCAGCGTTATCTAAACCACTTTGACAGAAATAAAGACATGATACATTTTATACTAAGACAAGACATATTGTTTACAAGACACTGTTTTACAAATAACATATTTTATACAAACTTGCTTTTACTTGGTTATTTATTTAACCATGTATCATTCTTTTAAATCATCTGATTTTCATATCGATTTTCACATAATTTTATAAAAGAAAACCTTTTACAAGATTCATGACTACTTTTTGTTAAACACTTCTTTTAACTTACAAGTCATGAATCCTGCTTTAACAAAACCTATGTAACTCACAGGCATTTTTATGCTGACGTACCTATTTTCACATGTGTTTCAGGAATTGTTGTATGATGATGATCGTACTACACTTAGGCGGACTTTGGCCTTAGTGACTTAAATTAAAGCAAGATAATTTAATTTACGTTATGATTTCAATTAAATTTCAAGACATTGTAAACAAATATTCTAATAAAGTAAAACATTAAATACCATGTGTTATGAAACAATGATTATGTTACTACACTCCCCGACATTTCCGCCGCGGTTTGTTGTTTTACGCGGTCGGGGTGTGACAAAAAAATTGGTATCAGAGCTCATGGTTATAGGGAATTAGGTTATTAGTAATGCTTTGACCTAGACTATAACCTTCCTAGGACCCTAACGCGATTTTACTTGCGTTTAGATTCTAAAACAATACCGTCACCTATCTTTAGGTGACAACCACAACAAGAACACAAAATACAAATACATTTTGAAAATCAATCATCTATCCTTAGAAGATTTGTTATAAGGTTTTGAACCTTCAAAATTTTCAAAATCTCGTCAAAGTTCGGGTCTTTATAATGTGAACACGTGCAATCTAGAAGGGTGGGTTCCTGTACCTCGAGTTTTCTGTCTAAGGCTAGAGTGTTCGTACAAATCCGCAGTATCGGACCAGTCACTCTTACCTGGGAACTTTTGGGGTGAGCATCCAGTTATAGGCTAAAGCATGTCTTCGCGATACATTATTATGACCTATTTACTTTGATTAGTCACTGTGATGTTTATTTGTTCAAGATAACGAACAAATGATCGCCTTCCTTATGTTTCGCTGATATTTCTTTAACATTCAGCTTTGCTATCCAATAACATCCCACTTGTTATTCCCTCATACTTTCCACTATCTTTAGAATGTCTCCTCATCACAGCGATACTCAAAAGTCTGAACTGGTTGCTACTATTGCTCAACAAATAAGCATAGTAATATGTGGGGCCATTGAGTTAGTTGTTGTCATGTCTCATCTTATGGATAAAACTGCTCCTGAGGCACCTAAGAAGATGAAAACCAAGCCTTCAAGAAAGTCAAAGAAGCGTAAGGCTTCGCATAATTTTGTTAGGGCTGCTCAAAACAATCAAGCTTCACCTAACCAACCAGCTCAACCCCCAGCAAAGAAACCTTATGCCGGTACTGCACCGCTATGCAACAGGTGTAATGCACACCACCAAGCTCACCTACAGTGTCGTCAGTGCACATCATGTGGGCGATTTGGCCATTTGGAAAGTACTTGCCGAACTAACCCGAGCCAAGGTGGTCCAAACCAACCTCAAACCAACCCTGCTCAAGCTCGTTTTCCACCTGGTTCTTGCTACAACTGTGGCGAGATGGGCCATTTCAGAAACAAGTGCCCAAAGCTTGTTAATGCAAATCTAGCCCATGGATAAGCTTTTGGATAACTGGAAGACGATGATGCTTTGAAACAACAGAACTCTATGTTTTGTTTTTTTGCTCTCCAAGACTATGAAACAATTATTTTGGTTATGAATAAATCTTTATTTGCAATCTCGACGTACAAAAACAAATGTGGTTACATATATACATATATATATATATATGACATACCCCTACGATACCGACACTAAGGGACCATATTCCTTGCAAATCAAACTACCTATGTAGTTCCTGATCGCTCGCGATCTCCATGAGAATCCTAAGTACTAGTTTCTTTTAAAAAACAAAGTACAAGGTACAAGTTACGACTCTGGACAAATACTCAAAGACACTCTAAATCCCTGCTTGGATATCTAAGGATACTTTTCATAAGTCCATAATTGGTCTTATATGATATGTTTATGTACATATCATTACATTCTTATTTTCATAACAATATACATAGTAAATGATTTCAAAACATCATTCCTGATTTCAAAAGACATTTCATACGGTTTAAAAACCTTTTTACATAGTATATTTACCTAATATACCAAGTGCATAATTTCAAAAATATTTTCCATGTTTTCGAAAACCTCATGCATGATTTCAAAAACATTACATAAAATTTCAAAAACATTAAACACATTTTCATTTAATACATATGCATAGATTTCCAACGATATTCTTTTTCATATTGACTTAGCACATCCAGCCCCTTGACTTCGTGAACTTTTCACTTCGCGTGTCGACTTAGCCCACCTAGTATAAGGGTTTCAAATCAATTTCTCGCTACTCAAATTCCAAAAATCATTATAGGATCTTCCTATCTTCATAGTTAGACCATTGTGGATGTTTAAAGCGCAAAATCAAAATCCTTAATTGGATACTTTGTGTGCTTTAATACATATGTTAGGATTCAATGAGAACAAAACCAAATCCTTATAAGATCCTCCTAATTTCATAGTTAAAATCCTTGTGAATATTTAAAGTACTAATTGAAATCGACTTGATTGGATTCCTGGTATATTTTAAATGCATATAAACAAATCAACGACAAGTTAATAACAAATGATAACAAGATTAATAACAAGTTGATAACCAAATCGATAGTTATTTGATTATATGATTATGTGAGTAGAATTTTATGTGTTTATATGTTGACCTAATTAAAGAAACTCTAAGGTGAGCATCCACTTATAGGCTAAACAAATGATAACACATGCAATCTGGAAGGGTGGGTTCCTGTACCTCGAGTTTTCTGTCTAAGGCTAGAGTGTTCGTACAAATCCGCAGTATCGGACCAGTCACTCTTACCTTGGAACTTTTGGGGTGAGCATCCACTTATAGGCTAAAGCATGTCTTCGCGATTCATTATTATGACCCATTTAATTTGATTAGTCACCGTGATGTTTGTTTGTACGAGATAACGAATGAATGATCGCCTTCCTTATGTTTCTCTAATATTTCTTTAACATTTAGCTTTGATTATCCGATAACATCCCACTTGGTATTCCCTCATAATTTCCACTATCTTTAGAATGTCTCCTCATCACAGCGATACTCAAAAGTCTGAACTGGCTGCTACTATTGCTCAACAAATAAGCATAGTAATATGTGGGGCCATTGAGTTAGCTATTGTCATGTCTCATCTTAAGGATGAAACAGCTCCTGAGGCACCTAAGAAGACGAAAACCAAGCCTTCAAGAAAGTCAAAGAAGCGTAAGGCTTCGCAGAATTTTGTTACGCTTGCTCAAAACAATGAAGCTGCACCTAACCAACCAGCTCAGCCCCCCGCAAAGAAACCTTATGCCGGTACTGCACCGCTATGCAACAGGTGTAATGCACACCACCAAGCTAACCTACAGTGTCGTCAGTGCACATCATGTGGGCGATTTGGCCATTTGGAAAGTACTTGCCGAACTAACCCGAGCCATGGTGGTCCAAAGCAACCTCAAACCAACCCTGCTCAAGCCTGTTTTCCACCTGGTTCTTGCTATAACTGTGGCAAGACGGGCCATTTCAGGAACAAGTGCCAAAGCTTGTTAATGCAAATCTAGCCCATGGATAAGCATTTGGCTAACTGGAAGATGATGATGCTTTGAAACAACTGAACTCTATGTTTTGTTTTTTTGCTATCCAAGACTATGAAACAATTGTTTTGGTTATGAATAAATCTTTATTTGCAATCTCGACGTACAAAAACAAATGTGGTTACATATATATATATATACATATATATATATACTAGTCGTTTACCCGCGCGATGCGGCGGGAAACATATCACTTAGGTTGTTGAGTTTAGGTCTATGTACGGGGTGGTTCGGTTTTGAGCCATAAGCAAACCCAAATTCGCGATGCAACAAAAAACACAACACTTATTAGTAATTCTAAGGGTGTGCATGAAAAGGTCCAGTTCAGTTGGGTCATAACTAAAATCTAAATTTTCGGTTAAGGTACATCAAAATCGGTCATGTGAATTTAAAGAATTTTAAAAGGACGTAAACAAACCGAAGCCAACACAAGCACAACCATAAGCTCAAAACTAATCAAACCAATCTACGAGCCCGTATGGTCATTGTGGTGTGCATGTTCTGTCGGTTCGGCTATTTTCCTCTACCAAAGCCATCGGTTGGTCTATTTTATTAACCAATCGGTTTTCGGTTAATCAGTTTGGTTTTGGGTTAGATTGACAATTTTTTGCTCAGTTATTTTAATTTTGGTCATTAGTAAAACAGCAGTTGGGCTAAAACTTTTGCTTAAAAATACATGAAATTGAGGACTCATTATTTTATTTTTTGCTTATAAAATACATATCATGGACCCATTATTTTATTTTATTGTATAAAAAGGATCACATCAATGTCAATACCTAATTAAATAAAAAAAATAGTTCTCAAATACATAGAAAGTGTAATGTTATGTGTGTATTGTAGTTGTGAGTCCTCTAAATTAGTAAGATATTTTCTAACAGAAATGTCATAAGACGATGTCGGTAGCTTTTGTTACCAAAATGGAATAAAAATCAAATAATTTTTCTTTTGTTGTGTTCTTGGGGATCATCCGATGATAATCAGAGTTAGACCACTTAGTGTTATTCAAAGCAACATTGATCTAATTTCACCGGGGTAACCCTTTACCAAAAAAAAAAAAAACAACATCGATCTGAATATATCATCTTTAAGTTAATTGTTGTTAATTGCTTTAAGAAGTCCACTATGTATATTAAACAACATAATGGAGGGTATACTAACAAAAGGAGCATAATGAAGGGTATACTAACAAAATAAACAATACAAAACCATGCGTGGCAAATGTTTCTAACAACTCATGTTTCGATTACAAGTATATTAAGAGAACTCAGTTTAGTGAATCTAAAACGAAAACACCTTAAATTTATTTTCAATTACCCAAATATAAGATACTTTTAGAGAAGAAAACAACACTTTAGTCAAGCTGTCAACGAATATGTAAAGATAATATACAATAACAACAAAAAATTAATAAAATACAAAAGCAACAATAAAGAAAATGGAGCTTAACGTGAACCCACGAAAATCCAAAGTCAAAAGTAAATCTATTAGGGCTACTTTGATGTTGACTCCTTATCGGGTCATGGTTAAGAAGTCATAGCTAATTTCGTCCTTCTCATGTAAGCTCAAAGCTGGGTTCTCTTCCACACATGAAAGCCGCCCTATGCAAGCATGGAAACACAATGAACGGGTCAGGCCGTTTGGCAATGAGTCAAAACACTGAACGGTGAGAGATTTAGACTCAAATAACAAACAAAAAACCTATGAAAATACAGATTTAGACTTCATATATCGTTCAACTTCGTCGACGTTGTTAGGGTTTCGCTCCACGACCCATCAGCCACCAGATCCAATCACATATGTAGAAGTATTAAACATATCAGACTCAAATAACAAACAAAAAAGTATGAAAATACAGATTTAGACTTCATATACCATTCAGCTTCGTCGACGTAGTTAGGGTTTCACTCTACGACCCATGCTTCCTGGTATATGAACAATGAAGCTTGATGACCAAAGGCAAATACTTTCTACACAATCCATAAATTACCAAAAATCATTTAGAGAACATAAAAAATTAATATTAAATAATAAGAGGCTAGAGAACATAATATCAAAAATAAAGTTTCTATCAACAATTTATCTTTATAAACACCGTGTGCGCATTATCCGAAAAACCATCCTTACAAACAACTGATGGAATTAGTTGGTTTCAGCAATGTCGAGTAATTGTATTAGCGTTTGGAGAGAACACATTTACACTGTCATTCTTTTCAAAGTTAGAAAATAAATATATTTTATATAATTACAAATACTATATTTAATGTGATGATAATTTCTTCTATTGAATAAAGCGGTCTAGTGTTAAAAATCTTTGGCGACCCGTTACAAAACAAAACAGGTGATAAAGACTAAAATTAGACCTTCGAGAATAGAATCCATCATATGTGGATTAGAAAGAAAGTATAAAGACAAACTAACCTTGACTGCTGTTTGGTCTTCAACAGCACCATTGAATACCCTAGACGAACAAATTCGGTATTCAATATCTATTTAACAACCAAAAATACGAACAAATAGAAGATTATTATACAAAAAAGCGATAATCAAAACACATACGTTCAAGCTCTTGTTTAAGAGTCGGTTATGATGCCTTTTGCATGTACAGACTCACTTCTGCAACTGGAGTAGTCCATTTAAGTTGAAGGCTTGAAATTGATCATCATCCTCACATCGTCACAAAACAGTCCGACATTGAATACATATAAGAATCGTGCATACACTTATCCCTGCAGCGCCCAAATGCACATTCTTGGCGGATCAAGTTTAAATGTTAACCTCATGAGACTGAGACACATTAGATGTTGCTGGAGTCTTCATATCTGAAGCAGCTGAGGTGGTGCCTGGAGTCTGGTGTTCAGGTTTCTTGTGGTATCCGTCATAACATGCTCAAAACCCTTTTACCCACCTTCAACTACAAACCCTTTCCTGTTGTTTGTAGAACCAAAATCAAACTACGTTAACTGATTATAAAGCGCACTAAATTATCAGATATATAGGTTTGTTAGTTTTAAGAAAATGACATATTGGACCTAATCAAAGTAACAATTAATCCTAATTAATGAAGTAAAATAGTATAAGATTTATAACAAAAGTAGACCAGAATACTACCTTGGTTGTACAAGTTTCTGGATTCCCCTCTTGTATCCTTTAGCTTTGAATAAATCAGGCGAGTTCAGTCATGAAACAAACTGATCAGCAGACCATGTTGCAAAAATAGAAATAGCAGCTATAACAAACTGAGGAGTTGGTAAGAATTATAAAGTTAATATGAAATTAAAAAATTTAAAACCTTTTAGCCATTGAGCTTCTTACAACACCATGGGGTGGGTTAGGCTTTCTTCCATTTCCTTTTGTACTTCTTCATGCCTTGCTACACCTCTAATCGAAACGGTTCTGTGTTGGTGCACTGTTTAGGCTACGCTTTTGGTGGAAGAACATGTTTTAGTGTGACAGGAGAGTGCATTCCAACGCCACATGTTTTAGGGAACATTTTCTATTTCAGTTGTGAGAGTACATTGTTTCATGCATTTGCTTCCTTATATGAAGTTGTTGAGATTGATCATATCACACCTTGCGGCCACTCGTTTCCACACCATTGTCTCTGAAAAGTGAATAAAAAGTCGCATTACATTACAAATATGATACCATGTAAGAAGAAAAGATATACACACAACCCTCACCTCTAGATTCACGTATGCAATTTAAGAAAATAAAATTGAAAAAGGAAACATAACGTACGATAAAATAAAAGTCGTAAACTTCTGATTTGATATCGGATAAAAGTGAAAGAACACACGATACACATCAATGGCTTCTAATTGCGACCCAACCTGCAAAGAGTCTTTATTTGCATTCTTCTTCAACTGAAAGTGTCAAGATGACCATTCTGCCCTTCCAGTATAACAAATCTACCCTTCTAATATGACCATTCTACACTTTTATATTACCTCGGCTAAATGTGTGGTTTGCTCATATCTTTTTCATTAAAGAGAGATTCTTCCAATTAAAAGAGTTTAGAGCTTGATTTCTACTTTCTAGAAATAAAGGTATTAAAAAATTCCAAATGGTAGCTTCATCAACAATAGCAAATTCCATATCCCCTACTAAAGAAATACTCTCAGCAGACCAATTGCTATCACTATAAGATCAAAATAAGGAGAAATACAGAATGAATAGTCAACTATATGTTATTTATGGCAAATCAGCTGCCAAGATGGTTTAATAAATTGATAGCATACTTGAAGACATTGATAAAAACAATTTTAATAGCATACTTGAAGCCGTTGATAAAAACAATTTTAATAGCATACTTGAATAACTAATATCATGTCAAGGAAATAAAATGATTTATATAACTTCACAAACCTTATCATCATATACTATTGGGTTAAGTATCTAACTGGAAACATCTGAATCTTTAAAAGTTGCTTTAAATGATATCGATGAAAATTTGATGGTACAGTGTGCGTGTTGGTGCGCGTGGGTGTTTTGTGTAAGCAAGCCAATAGGATACCCAAATCCGAAGCTGCAAACAAAGTCATTGCTGCAAAACATTAGCAATGTTCATATCTAATAAAACAGCTCTAGCTCTGGATGATCAAACAGAAAAAATACAACAAATTAACTCAAACTGAGAACTAATAACCAACCAATCAGAACAGTAAAAAAACTAAAAAGGGTCACTTACTTCCTCAAATGAATAAATTAGGGTATCAGGTGATGAAAAAACCAAATAAAACAGCTCTGGATGATCAAACAACCTGAAACAGAAAGCAGAAGACAACATCGATGAATAAAAGAAGCGATCAGAAACAAACACGTTATCAAAATCAGTAATCTTACAACTGGTGCCTTATTGAGTTGTTTAGCCTTCAAATCAACCTGTCATCATCATCAGACTATTTCATCGACAGACAGTCACCTGATTCCGGGCATTCTCCAGCAAATCTGTGGATCCCTTGTTCAAATCTGTGGATCCCTTGGTGCCTTCGACATCTGAAAAACATATAGAAACTACCGTCAAACATCATAACTTGCCATATTAGAAAGAAATGATTCTACAGGTATCAGTTCTTACCAAGAAACCCTAGATCTGCTCATCAAACGGATCTGGTGATAGATCTCATGAAACCCTAGATCACCGAGAGAGAGAGAGAGAAGAGAGAGAGAAGATCTGATGTTTTTGTGAGATGTGTGAGGAATGAGAGAGAAAGGAATTGTTGATCCGTGTGAAGTCAAATGGACGGTCCAGATCGTGATCCGTGTGAAAAAAGTGAAAAAATGGACGGTTGATGATGAATCAGTTGAAGGGTAATTTATTTGTGTTTTCTTGTGCTTTAAGATTTGTACATTGTGCATTGAGGGTGTTTTCAACACCTTGCTGAATTATCTTTGTGTCCTTCATATATCCTTATTAAAGTAGTATAGATATATATATATATATATATATGTATATATATATATATGTATATGTATATCTATACTACTTTAATAAGCATATCCAAGGGATAGAAATGTAATTTAACAATGTGTTGAAAACACACTTAATGCACAATGTACAAGATTTAAAGCACAAGAAAACACAAACAATTTACCCTTCACCCAGATCGTTATCAACCGTCCATTCTTTTCACTTTTTCACATGGATCACGATCTGGACGGCTGATATTCACTTCACATGGATCAACCTTTTCATTCCCTCCTCTCTCAGAACTCACACATCTCCCAAAATTCATCAGACCTTCTCTCTTCTCTCTTTTCTCTCAGGCGACTCAAGAACATCATGCCCAGAAAGTCCATTTTCACTTCACACGTATCATCATCATCCATCTTTGTCTCTCACATCTCGCACTTGATTCCAAATGTTGAGCAAGTAAAGGGTGTAGCAACATCAGTTACCATCTACCGTCGGATTTCATATAGATTTGTAGGCGGATATGTTCAACAGTGATGATTTGGGTTCTGATTTGTGGTTGCAGGGTTTGATAAGAGGAGATTCCGGTGGTGGAAGCTTTGAAGATCGACAGTGACAAAGGCGGTTAGGGTTCCGGCCGCGAAACCGTCTTTCTGGGGTTTAATCGTTGATGTTCATCATTCGGTAACAACATTGGTTCATGCATATTTTATAAAATTTCATTAAACTTTCAAACCCTAATTTTGTTCTATTTTACTATGCCCAGATTTGCTCTTTGCTTTGGAGATATCGTTCAACAGATAGTAAGCCTTCAATTTCATAGTTCTTTTTGTGATTTATTTCATTTAGTTTTTTTAGATCCCGAACACTCAAATCTTGAACAAAACCACAGATAAAAACCCACCACACCATCTTTTAGTTTTTTCGTGGGGTGAAGAACAAAAAAAAATGGATTTTCTTTTGTAAGGTGTTTTGATTGAGTGGTTTTTAAGAAAAAATTGGAATTTTCTTTTGTAAGGTGTTTGGATTTTCTCATCGATCGGATCTTCTTCTCTCAACTGTCACTTATTTCTTGTTTCTCATCAATTTCAGGTAAAATGCTTCATATAATTCGTTGATTTCGTTAAATTATCCGATTATTATTCTGTTTACAGCTTATTTGTTTTACATATTGAAGTTTATTAACGCTGAGATCTGGATTTTGCTACTTTTTGTATAGTTTGTTAGTTTATCATGTTGTTTGATGTATGTTTTTGCTTGCATGAGGTTAACAATGTGGTTATGAGATTAGTTTTGGTGTTATGTGTTTGTTTATTAGGTTTTCTGTTGATTTGTTTCGTGAAATTTGTTGTGATTGCGAGATTTATGTTGAAATTATATAGTTTATGGTTGATTGATTATGTTTTTGTAAATTAGGGTTTTAACTTGTGCTGATTGATTTTAGTCTACTGACAGCTTTAATTTTGAAGATACCGGATATGCATACACAATGATGTGCCGTTGCAACCATTTGTAATTGTTTGCACTTGTTCTTCATCATATTGCTTGTTTTTTTATTACAATTCCCCATCATCACTGTAATAATTTATTTCTTTGTGCATTCTTTTTTGTTTCAGGCTCTGGAATGTCTTATTGAGAATCACATGTTAGTGAAGAAGGTAGTTCATCTGCACTCAGTCTCAGATTATATATCTATTTTCAAAATTTGTTTGTATCTGCCTAGAAAAGATTTTGTTGCATCTGTACTCCACTATATTGTTTTGCATTAAAAGATCGTTTATATCACTGTGGTCACCAAGTCATTGTTTGATTTGTTATTCAATTTCAGAGAAAAGTCTTCTTTCCTCTCTGCAGTTTGCTCCAGAAGATGGCTGGCTTTCTTCATTCTATTCATGTTTAATAAAAAAGGTAAGTGTATATTCAGAACGTTTGTTTGATGTTCTAATGTCACTTTTGTGATTTCACTTGGTTGCTTTTTTTTTCGTGTTCAGTACGACAAAGCAGTTGTTGTAGAAGAGAAGTTTAACAAGCTTGAGAATGAAGATATTAGCACAAAACCATCAAACGAGTCCACGATTTGTACACTAAAAAACAACACAGATCTTTTGGCTTGCAAGGCTGAATACTATCATCAATGCGGCGAATATCAGAAATGCTTTGAATTGACTTCACTGTAAGTCGGTCACTATCTGACAAAAGATTTAAATAAAAGTAAATTATTATAACTGCGGATAAATGTTCAGATTGCTCGAGAAGGATCCATTCCATCTTAAAAGTACAATAGTTCATATAGCAGCAGCCATGGAACTTGGACATTCAAATGAGCTTTATCTTATGGCTTGCAACTTAGTCAAGGACTATCCTCAAAAGTAAGGAAACATTTTGATGCTTATTCTATTTATATTTTTTTACAAGTTTTTCTGTATAAAATTTCACATTTTTTTGCTTTTCTGTTTTAAATGCTATTAACTAGCGGGATTTCTCCGCGCGATGCGGCGAGAATTAGGTCGGTATCGGTTTGGTCTTTGACGTTGTCAGTATGGTACCGTCACTCGATTTGAAGTAATGATATGCACAAAAGAATGCGTGTTACATCGAAAACCATATAAACGAATGTCGGTATCGGTATCGGTTTCGATAATAACAATATCGGTTCTGATAGTAACAATACCAATACCTATGTTGATAAATACAAAAAAAAGCGAAGACCGATACCGGTTCCGATAATAACAATACCGGTACCGATGTCAGTATCGGTATTGGTTCAATTCGTCACAATATCTTTTTTAATAAACTCTATATTCAACAAAGTTTATACGTGAACGCTGAGAAAAAAATATTAAACACACTCACGTATTCACCTTAAAAAAGGTAAACGAGTTATCAAAGAAAAATATACTCTTTTTTCAACAAAGTTTATACATGAATGTCGAGAAAAAAATTATTAGACACAGTCACGCATTCGGCTTAAAAAGATAATAAACGCTGGTTATAGGAGGAAAATCAAATTAAATAAAACTAAATGAGATAAAATGTATATTTATATAACGTATAAGGAGTGAAATTGGAACTTAAAAAAACTTAATATAATATAAAAAAATTGATGCTACTATTCATCAGAAGTTCCAATTCATATATATAAATATAAATATAATAATTTTATTATATGTTTTCTCTAAGGGCGATATCATGGTTTGCTGTTGGTTGCTACTACTATTGTATCAAGAAGTATGATCAGTCACGGCGTTATTTCAGGTAATATACAGCTGTTATCAGATTATTTGTGATATTTCTTTAACCCAATGGTCTGTCGTGAATTTAAAATATGTTATCTTTGTATTGACAGCAAGGCTACTAGCTTAGATGGAACATTTGCTCCTGGTTGGATAGGGTTCGGGAATGCTTATGCAGCCAAAGAAGAAGGTGACCAGGCTATGTCAGGTTATCGTACTTCTGCACGTTTATTTCCTGTGAAACACTTATCTTGCTTGTGATGTTTTCTTCACATTACTTGCAGTTATAGCGGTCAAGGGCTGATATTTGACATATAGGTTATCATGGTAGGATATCGGTGATTTTATATCATGCATAATCTATACATCTATACTACTTTAATAAGCATATAGGAAGGGCAAGAATGGTCATTTGCCACTTTACAAGTCTTTAAAGCATATTGTACAACCAACTAAAGCAAAATGTTGAATCTGATAAAGCAACAAAATTTTGGGTGGCCAAACAAAATTTTGGGCGGCCAAATCTTGTGCATTCAATTTTTGAATTCCCTGACACCAAAAGCTTCCAAAAACCTATCCCTAAATATTCCTTTCTTTCAGCAATTTCAAATTTTGAATTCAGGAATCAAATCTGGCCACCCATTTTCTCTCAAGAAACCATTTATACTTCTCAGATCCAGATCTATCTAGAGTAATCCGCTCTCTCAAGAAACCATGTCTACTTCTCAGAGACAAAATCGAGATCCATCTAGAGTAATTTGCACACTTCCACCCATATCTGTTGACCTGCTTGAAATTTCCGCCGCTGATACTCCGGCGACCGGCGCTGTTGCTCGCTTCGCCGTTAGGTCTCACCAGGTATGCACAAATTAGGGCAATTTTGTTTCGGTTTCATGATCTTTAGAAAGATATCCGTTTTTGAATTTTTAAGACTGAACTCGGATTTGAACCTAATTTTATACCAAAATTGATAGAAAGATATCCGTTTTTGTTTTGGTGCACCAGCTATTGCAGCAGTCTGCATGCTGCAGTGGCATAAAACGAAGGCCAACCAGGGATTACACCTGTCATACAGACTAAAGGTATTGAATTGAAAGATAATCCAACAGGTGAATAGGTGGCAGAAGGAGGATCTGATTGAAGAAAAGATGCAGGAGATGAAGGTGGAGCGATAAAGGGAAATATTACCGTGTTATTGTTAGCGTTTTGGGTCACGGGTGGTGCTGGTCTGGGTGGCGCTGACTCAGGTGCTAAGAGGGCGTGACTAATTTGTTTGCTTTGTTTGTAAGATCCGAAACACAAGTATAGACTCCAGCAGCTGCCCCATCTTCTCTTCTGAAGACATGTATGTAATATGTAATGTGAAATGATTTATTAAGAAATTATAGAACAGATGAATCACAAATTAAAGACACCACTGTACTGAACAAGCATAAGAATGATTACTTTAAATTTCCATTTCCTAATTTGATTTAAGTAAAACTATCATACTGTTAGTGTCTATTTTCAAAGTGATAATTTTTTAGTTGCCATTTACACATGTATATCATGCACCTATAGCTACGCTGATCAATGAATAATGCACTTGACGAAACGAAAACTGTTTTTAAGAAGTAATTGTTCCTCCTGATGGCATCCCTCATGCTTTTTATTCTAAATATCAATACTCAATTTACTTAAACTTAACCAAGGGTGCTAAGATTAAGGTCAAGACAAAAAAAAACATTGGCTCAACTTATTCTGTAAGACTAACACTATCTGTTGTGCAATAACGCCGAAGGCGTTGGCCAAGTCACGGCCGATGTGGATCACGTTTGCCGCACCGGGGGCGTTAACGTGGGCGTGAGACCATGCCAGTTACAATCACTGATGTGGATTTTTGTTTATTAAGGGTTTTTCATTCATTACACAGGTAACCGTGGTGATGTGGGTTTTTGTTATTTTTTCTCTTTTATTTGATGCTAACGTCGAGTGATGATGTGGATTGTAACTTGTTTTTTTTTCTTTTTAATGTAATTAAATGGTTTTTATTTTTAATAAATATAATTTCATATATTAAAATAATTCGACCCTAGCATCTTATGCTCCATTTTTTATGACACGTGGAAAAAAAGACATGGCTCGATTTGAATGTTAAGTCATCTAATTGTGACAAAAACGACACCAGTGATCTAATTAGAACACTTTTAAAACTTGGTTACTATTCTGTGAAATTTTCCCTTTATTTTACGCAATAGTTTGTTTATATACTTTTTAATATCCATTCTCTTTCCCAGTTCAGCGCACTATAAGCTATTAAAGAAGAGCTTAGGGCTATGGTCGATAGTTAAAAAGAGCGAAGCATAGCCGTGTTTAAGCCGAAGTGATTCCCGTGTTTACTGAGCTATATCTCTATCTATTAGTTAGCCGGCTTAAAGATTTTAGACTCACGATACCGAGAAAGCAAGCCGATCATAGACGAATCCCCCCCAAAAATGGATCTAATTGCACTTCACGCTCCAAATTTTTTATGATTCGTCAATCCCACGAGCCTCTTATCCATTCTCATTCAATCACGGCGGGGTAGCAAATCAAAATGAAATCCAACTTTCAGGCATTAAGATACGTTTCAAACGTGGATGATTATTATAAGAGATTCCCAACATATCTTTCGGGAAAACCGGTCTTCGGGTATCTAGGCATGGTTTATGCCATGATCAGTATAGGTGTTCCTGGATCTCTTGTTTGGGCTCATCATATGTTTACTGTGGGCTTAGACGTTGATACCCGTGCCTACTTCACTTGTCTTAATATAAACATAATGGCTAATTCAATTTACCATGTAGTTTTATTCAAAACATGTATTTACATAACATATTAGGTCTTATGATTGATTTGATGGAAAGATTGATAAACTAACAGCTAAAAAAATTAATAAAAGTATATCACCAAAGAATCGATAAAGTAACAGAAAAACACTCTGCCAACATATCAAGAATAAAAAAATAACTTAAGTACTATACAATATATCCCGAGAAGACTGATAAACTAACGGTAAACTAATGGATTGGTTTGATTAGTTTTGAGCTTATGGTGGTGCTTTTGTTGGCTTGGCGCAGGTCGGTTTGTTTACATCCTTTTAAAACTCTTTAAATCCCCATGACCGGTTTTGAAGTACCTTAACCGAAAATTTATATTTTAGTTATGACCCAACTGAACTGAACCTTCTCATGCACACCCTTAGAATTACTAACAAATGTTGTGTTTTCCATTGCATCGCGAATTTGGTTTTGGTTATGGCTCAAAACCGAACTGCCCCGTACATAGCCCTAAACTCACCAACCTAAGTGATATGTTTCCCGCCGCATCGCGCGGGTAAACGACTAGTATGTATATATGTATATGTATATATGTATATATGACATACCCCTACGATACCGACACTAAGGGACCATATTCCTTGCAAATCAAACTACCCATGTAGTTGCTGATCGCTCGCGAACTCCACGAGAATCCTAAGTACTAGTTTCTTTAAAAAAACAAAGTACAAGGTACAAGTTACAACTCTGGACAAATACTTAAAGTACCACTCTAAATCACTGCTTGGATATCTGAGGATACTTTTCATAAGTCCTTAATTGGTCTTATACTATATGTCTATGTACATATCATTACATTCTTATTTTCATAACAATATACATAGTAAATTATTTCAAAACATCATTCCTGGTTTCAAAAGACATTTCATATGGTTTAAAAACATTTTTACATAGTATATTTAACAAATATACCAAGTGCAAAATTTCAAAAATATTTTCCATGTTTTCGAAAACCTCATGCATGATTTCAAAAACATTACATAAAATTTCAAAAACATTAAACACATTTTCAAAGAATCCCATGCATAGATTTCCAACGACATCCTTTTTCATATTGACTTAGCACATCCAGCCCCTTGACTTCGTGAACTTTTCACTTCGCGTGTCGACTTAGCCCACCTAGTATAAGGGTTTCAAAACAATTTCTCGCTACTCAAATTCCAAAAATCATTATAGGATCTTCCTATCTTCATAGTTAGACCATTGTGGATGTTTAAAACGCAAAATCAAAATCCTTAATTGGATACTTTGTGTGCTTTAATACATATGTTAGGATTCAATGGGAACAAAACCAAATCCTTATAAGATCTTCCTAATTTCATAGTTAAAATCCTTGTGAACATTTAAAGTACTAATTGAAATCGACTTGATTGGATTCCTGGTATATTTTAAATGCATATAAACAAATCAACGACAAGTTAATAACAAATGATAACAAGATTAATAACAAGTTAATAACCAAATCGATAGTTATTTGATTATATGATTATGTGAGTAGAAGTTTATATGTTTATATGTCGACCTAATTAAAGAAACTCTAAGGTAAGCATCCACTTATAGGCTAAACAAATGATAACACGTGCAATCTGGAAGGGTGGGTTCCTGTACCTCGAGTTTTCTGTCTAAGGCTAGATTGTTTGCACAAATCCGCAGTATCGGACCAGTCACTCTTACCTGGGAACTTTTGGGGTGAGCATCCACTTATATGCTAAAGCATGTCATCGCGATACATTATTGTGACTCGTTTAATTTGATTAGTCACTGTGATGTTTGTTTGTTCGAGATAACGAACGAATGATCGCCTTCCTTATGTTTCACCGATATTTCTTTAACATTCAACTTTGATTATCCGACAACATCCCACTTGGTATTCCCTCATACTTTCCACTATCTTTAGAACGTCTCCTCATTACCGCGATACTCAAAAGTCTGAACTGGCTGCTACTATTGCTCAACAAATAAGCATAGTAATATGTGGGGCCATTGAGTTAGCTGTTGTCATGTCTCATCTTAAGGATGAAACTGCTCCTAAGGCACCTAAGAAGACGAAAACCAAGCCTTCAAGAAAGTCAAAGAAGTGTAAGGCTTCGTAGAATTTTGTTAGGCTTGCTCAAAGCAATCATGCTGCACCTAACCAACCAGCTCAACCCCCTGCAAAGAAACCTTATGCCGGTACTGCACCGCTATGCAACAGGAGTAATGCACACCACCAAGCTAACCTACAGTATCGTCAGTGCATATCATGTGGGCGATTTGGCCATTTGGCAAGTACTTGCCGAACTAACCCGAGCCATGGTGGTCTAAACCAACCTCAAACCAACCCTGCTCAAGCCCGTTTTCCACCAGGTTCTTGCTACAACTGTGGCGAGACGGGCCACTTCAGGAACAAGTGCCCAAAGCTTGTTAATGCAAATCTAGCCCATGGATAAGCATTTGGCTAACTGGAAGATGATGCTGCTTTGAAACAACTGAACTCTATGTTTTGTTTTTTTGCTATCCAATACTATGAAACAATTGTTTTGTTTATGAATAAATCTTTATTTGCAATCTCGACGTACAAAAACACATGTGGTTACATATATATATATATATATATATATATATATATATATATATATATATATATATATATATATATATATATATATATATATATATATATGACATACCCCTACGATACCGACACTAAGGGACCATATTCCTTGCAAATCAAACTACCCATGTAGTTCCTGATCGCTCGTGATCTCCACGAGAATCCTAAGTACTAGTTACTTTAAAAAAACAAAGTACAAGGTTCAAGTTACAACTCTGGACAAATACTCAAAGTACCACTCTAAATCATTGCTTGGATATCTGAGGATACTTTTCATAAGTCCTTAATTGGTCTTATACGATATGCCTATGTACCTATCATTACATTCTTATTTTCATAACAATATACATAGTTAATGATTTCAAAACATCATTCATGATTTCAAAAGACATTTCATATGGTTTAAAAACATTTTTACATAGTATATTTACCTAATATACCAAGTTCATAATTTCAAAAACATTTTCCATGTTTTCGAAAACCTCATACATGATTTCAAAAACATTACATAAGATTTCAAAAACATTAAACACATTTTCAAAGAATCCCATGCATAGATTTCCAACGACATCCTTTTTCATATTGACTTAGCACATCCAGCCCCTTGACTTCGTGAACTTTTCACTTCGCATGTCGACTTAGCCCATCTAGTACAAGGGTTTCAAAATAATTTCTCGCTACTCAAATTCCAAAAATCCTTATAGGAACTTCCTATCTTCATAGTTAGACCATTGTGGATGTTTAAAGCGCAAAATCAAAATCCTTAATTGGATACTTTGTGTGCTTTAATACATATGTTACGATTCAATGAGAACAAAACCAAATCCTTATAAGATCTTCCTAATTTCATAGTTAAAATCCTTGTGAATATTTAAAGTACTAATTGAAATCCACTTGATTGGATTCCTGGTATACTTTAAATGCATATAAACAAATCAACGACAAGTTAATAACAAATGATAACAAGATTAATAACAAGTTGATAACCAAATCAACAGTTATTTGATTATATGATTATGTGAGTAGATGTTTATGTGTTTATACATTGACCTAATTAAAGAAACTCTAAGGTGATCTAGTCAAAGTATTCACAAGAGTATTTGATTCTATTCCCTACACATTATAGAATAAACTGTGCGAACTGTGCAAGTAATTACGTAATTATGGATGCATACATAATTATAGAATTCAGTGCACAGAAACCACAACAAGTTTTGTCATATGTTAATTTAAACTGGAAACAAAAGTTATATATATTCATTTCCGTTTCTGATGAAGTATCCACTGAGGAAAAATGAATTAGCTACTCATTTTTCGCTTCTGAAAGAAATATCCACTGAGGAAAATGAATAATCTATTCGTGAACCGTGTTCATTTTCGTTTCTTATGAAGTACTCACTGAGGAAAATGAATTATCCATTCATTTTCCCTTCTGAGAAATATCCACTGAGGAAAATGAACAAATTCATTCCGTTTCTGGTGAAGTATCCACTAAGGAAAATGAATTGTTCATTCATTTTCACTTCTAAAGAAATATCCACTGAGGGAATGAATAGTCCTGTATTGAATTCTTTCATTTCCACTTCTGACGAAGTATCCACTAAGGAAAATGAATTATCCATTCATTTTCGCTTCTGAAGAAATATCCATCGGGGAAATGAATATTCTTTACAATAATCCTTCATTTCCACTTCTGACGAAGTATCCACTGAGGAAAATGAATTATCCATTCATTTTCACTTCTGACGAAGAATCCATTGAGGAGAATGAACTATCCAATCATTTCCGCTTCTGAAGAATATCCACTGGGGAAAATGAAATACAAATCCTTACAAGACCCTTCTGTTTTAATAGTTAGATTCTTAAGGGATACTTACAAGTACTATTGGTTGATTTAGTTTTACCATTACCAGAATCCCTCATTCTCACTTCCTGCATTATCTAAGAAAGCATCCATTAGGAAATAATAAAGTTACGCCTTACGTGAAGATCCTTGAAGAAGTTATTCTATGAGAATAGATGAAACTCTAGATTCCGCGCAAGACAATTACTTAAACAGACTCCTACGAATAAATTACGGGACGAAATTTCCTAAAATAGGGGAGACTGTGACAACTGTGCCTACGGTTATCACTAACCAATCTCGAACAAATTCGTAAGCAATAAAACCTTATGTTTTATTTATTGGATTGTGTAAGTATCTATGATATTTGCACAATATCAATCCTTGTTCAAATTCAAACCTTTAAACACTTTCTGGAAAGTTATGCGTAAACGTAATCAGTATTAACGCAACGAACACTCCAGAACAGTGACTTAAGCCTAACATACCTTAAATAACCCTTACATAACTTAGAAATAAGTTTTGAAGGGTTTGGTATGGCAAAAACAAGTTATTACGTTCACAGGGACTATTTGCGTCAAACTGCAAAAGTCTGCCGTTTCGTATGACAACGTACATTCCGGAACATGATCATAAGCTAAAAATACCATAAATAACCTTAACATAGCTAAGAAATAAGCTTTGAGTGGTTCGGTATGCGAAAATGCGCTTATTTGATCACACGGACTAAAAGCATCAAAAACTACGTAAGTTTGCATTTACGCGCATATCTTACGTTCTGACCACCTCTGGACATCCCAAAATTTTTTTAATCATTAAAATATTTTATTTTAGTGATGAGAATGCAAAAATACCATTCCTCGCTTACTTTGGATCATTTTCGCATTCGTTACGACTTCCGTCGTAATTAACCGCAAAACGCGACCGTACGACCAAACAAACCGACATCCGTGATATTTCCAGGCATGTTTCAAGTCCCCCACACTTAGACGTCCCTATAGAGCAGGGACTGAAAGTGTAATTTCTGAAACATATGCAGCTCTCGCGGGCCGCGACCGCCCAAGCACTATCTGTCGCGCGGAGCGACAGCCCCCTGTCGACAGAATGTTGATTTTCAACAACCAGCTTGAATTTCAGGGCCTTTTATGCAATTTTTTTATGTTTGGGCAACAAGTTAACAACTCTCCAAGTAATTTTAGCTGGCTATGACACATGTATGCCCAAGATTTTATGCTTGGGCAATACATAAACACTTAGAATGATCCTACAAGTCATCCACAAGTATAAATAGCCATGAAATCTATTGCATTCTTTGCTCATTTCCATATTTTGGACTCTAAGTGTATGCAACCACCATTGGAAGCCACCTAATTGAGTTCTCTTAGTCTAATCTTTCAGCCATAGAGCCTTGAGAGTGTTCTTTCATGGCTTAGTCTTTATTTTCAGCCATTTAGAGCTGAAAGTCAAACAGTTTGACTTTCGGTTTTGACCATCAATTGGTCAAATCAAATTTCAATTGAACTTTGCAACGTGATTGTAATCACGAAGGGTATAATCCTTAGCGATTATACCTACTGATTACCACGTTGACTAGGCGTAGTGACGAGTCAAAGTTTTGATAAAAATGCGTATTTATACGTATTTTGCGATGGAACTATTTTCGGATATCAAAACCCTTTGTTTTGTTACCAAATCAGTTATTCAACTTAGTTAAACATGTTTTAACATGTTTAACTCAACACTGCTAGTTTAGTGCTTGTTTAGGGTCGTAAGTTAAGCGGTCTCGACAACCGCTTAAACTTTCGAACTCGACCCGTTTGGTCGATCATTAGGATCCGACCAAACTTATTTAGTGATCATTTTTGAATAGGGAATAACCTACTGAGGTTATACCTTATGATCACTTAGGTTGGTTAGTTATTCATTAAGTCGTTCATATGCCCATAGAAAATGACCAAAATGCCCTTTTTGAGTATAAATCCATAATTAACATATGTGATCAAATTTTTTACATGTAAACTGATTTGGTAACATATTTAAACATAATTGGGCATGTAAGACTTAACATAGGACATAGATAACCATCCGACCTTAGGTTTACGCAAACAACACGTTAAAGTAGCTTAAACTACCTTAACGGGTCGAAACGGGTCAAAAGCACTTAGGTTAAGTATCTAATCAGAATGTTAGGTCTATTAAATTATGTCATATGAGTTCCAATACTCATTTGATTTATAGAACTACATTCTATCCTATCTCCCGATTTAGGATCCGTTTATTAACGTAGTTACTTACATTAGGTGCCGTGTTGATTCCGTGATCCTTGAAGCTTTATTTGATCTTAATTCCTAGACTAATAAGCAATCCCAAGTGAGTACATAGTCCCCTCTTTTACCGATTTCAAATATTTTGGGGTGTTACACATGTGCCTACTTGTTACTTTCATGCTTTTCACGACATATACTTGCTATATTCATCTAGTACACGTGTACATGATTTCACTTATGCTTTGCTATGTATGATTATTTAGCATGCTAGCACATTGATTTAAATTACATTTCTACTTAGTTTGTTTACTTAGCATACATTTTCACATGATATTTCATTATACATAACATTACACCTATAGGATTGAGTAAATTCTTTTATTCACCATACATAACATTACACCTATGGGATTGAGTAAATACTTTTATTCACCATACATAACATTACACCTATGGGATTGAGTAAATTCTTTTATTCACCATACATAACATTACACCTATGGGATTGAGTAAATACTCTTTATTCACCATACATGACATTTGGTTACACTTGGCATTTGATTATACACGACATTTTAGGTGGTTTATTTGGTAAGTGATCTACATAACGAGGCGTGTGTAATATGATAAAAGCATGGTGGATACGCCACTGGTACTTCCTATATATAAGTGCTTTTATGATATTACATATCGCAGCATTATCTATACCACTTTGACAGAAACAAAGACATGATACATTTTATACTAAGACAAGACGTATTGTTTACAAGACACTGTTTTACAAATAACATATTTTATTCAAACTCGCTTTTACTTGGTTATTTATTTAACCATATATCATTCTTTTAAATCATCTAATTTTCATATCGATTTTCACATAATTTTATAAAAGAAAACCTATTACAAGATTCATGACTACTTTTTGTTAAACACTTCTTTTAACTTACAAGTCATGAATCCTGCTTTAACAAAACCTATGTAACTCACAGACATTTTTATGCTGGCGTACCTATTTTCACATGTGTTTCAGGAATTATTGTGTGATGATGATCGTGCTACACTTAGGCGGACTTGGGCCTTAGTGACTTAAATTGAAGCAAGATAATTTAATTTACGTTATGATTTCAATTAAATTTCAAGACATTTTAAACAATTATTCTAACAAAAGCAAAACTTTAAATACCATGTGTTGTGAAACAATGATTCTGTTACTACACTCCCTGATGTTTCCGTCGCGGTTTATTGTTTTACCCGGTCGGGGTGTGACATCTAGGACGTAATTCACATTCTCGAAGCTCAGAACGCCATTTCTCACTCTTCCTTTTAATGTGCTTTTGCCTGATTCTCCTCCCGCAAAAGAGAAATATCCACCATCAAATTCTTTGACATTGATGAGTTGGGACAAATCTCTTATCATGTGCCTGGAACAGCCACTATCCATGTACCAAAGTCGCACGGTAGTCCTCCATAGTTGTTCCTGCACGATTAGTGGGATCAGTTAGATTTAGGAACCCAACCCATAGTGGATCTGGGTTTTCCTTGTGCGTCAATGTATGCCACTTTCTGCCAAACTAGATTGTCTTTGATTAAGTACTTTGATGGGTTTTTATTGGCAAATTTCTGTTAAAATGTGTTTGATTGGGCAACTTTAGCTTTCGGTTTCCAATATTGATGTGACCATTTATAATTGTAATTTCCGAAAGCTCTATATTTATTTAGATGAAAATCATTTTTACAATTTCGATTTCCTTGTTTAGTTGCATTCCAATCGTGATCAGAAGGCTTAGCTTTACGATAGTTATTCTTCATTGTCTCAAACTTTGCAGTTGTCACTGACTCCGAACAACGAGATCGGTTTGGCTTGGCCTTCTGATTTTGTGCATTCTTATGTTTAGATTGCACGCTTGGGAGTTGAACACAGTTTCTGGCCATGTGTCCAACAATACCACAATTAAAACATGTTTGTCATTTCAAAGTGTGGAAATTTTGGTGCTTCATAGCAGATGTGGATCTGTTGGGTTTTGAAGTATGAGCCTGTTTGGGTTTTCTTGCTTGTTTAGCTTGTGCCTTTTTTGAGCATTTTGGTCCCTGCTGATCCAAACTGGCACAAGCATGAGATATAGACGGATGATGAAATTCATCCTTCTTACCATTATCATGATCCTTTTGAAAAACCGGTGTTTCAGTTTTAGCTTTATTTTCAGAAACATTTTTCGGTGATTGTTCATTTATTTCAACTCCTGTTTCTTCTTTAATAGATACTGATTCAGTTTTAATTTCAGAACACGTTGAAATTTCATCAACACATGCTTCTTCAACACATGTATCATGTGAATCTACTTGAGATTTGCTCTCAGCTACGGTTTCCAATGGGGTCCCACTAGATTCAACATTAGGGACGTCCACTGAGACCGATTCAGAAGAAGAATCAGGACATGCTTGATTTTCTTAAGAAGGAGTTTCAGTGGTTTCACTGAATGTATCCTGAGGGACCTCACCTGTCACACTTACATCAGTTGTAGAGTTAGAAATATCACAATCACAAGCATTAACTGAAAAACATTCATCATCAGACGTATTGTTCAAAGATTCAACGCAAGCGTTAACAGTTTTGCCCAAAACATCAGGCCCACTAGACACATAAGCACGAAACGAAACGAATCAAGAAAAGCTTGTCCAAACACACAACCAGAATAAGTTTTAGTAAAAGAAGTTTTAGAAAAATCAGAATTAAAAGCTTGTTCTCCCCCAAGACTATCTTCACACTTTAAGTCTACTACTTCATCTGCACATGCAAACGAACTATTAGGATCAAAGGTGCCTTTTAAGACAAAATTCATTTTAGAAGTTCCACATTCATTTACAGATCTGCTATTGATCGATGACTTATTATTTTTTGGACCACAAGTCATCATATCCTCATTAATCAACTCCTCCATAGAGTAAGGCATGTAGGTGTAGTTATGATTGTAAGGATGAGGAACCTTCTTATAATTCAAACCACACCCTTTCTTTTGTTTGTATTCCAATTGAATATCACAAATATCCATGACCAATTTGCTAGAAGTGTCATATTTTTTAATGTTGATTTCATTTAGTTGATACTTCAACTTGATTTCTTCCAGCTCTTTGATCAAATCATTCATGATTACCTTATCATACTCATAGTTACAACTTTTAATCGCTGAGATCCTCCTTTAGTTTAGCAATATCTTTTCTTTGGGCTTCAATTTTTTCTTTGTAAAGTTTTTCATTTTTTACTAAAGTAAAATTTTTATTTTTTATGTCTTTGTAATCTTGGATCAACTCAGCGTTGTGTAACTTATATACCTCAACTCTTTCTCTACATTCAGGAGTATAGAAAACAGAACATACCTCTTCAGCAGTGAGTCCATGGACGGGAGCTGACAGGATCCTAGTCATAAGTGCCAAATTTTCAGCTGAAATCCCATCATCAGGTGCTGAATTCTTGTCTTCAGAAGCTGAAGTCATGAAAGCAATGTTCTCTGGGGCAGTCTGATTTTCTGGAGCAGAAATGTTCAAGCGTTGAATCTCAGCATTCCAATCAAAATTAGCATTTGGTTGAACTACTAGGGCTGAACTTTGAGTGCTTCCACCTGCAGCTGTTGAAGTAGTATCAGTAGTAGTGACAAGAGCTCTTTCAGGGTTCGGTGGAGCAGGTTATGCTGGAGTCTATTCTCTGTTGACCCACGGCTTCGTGCAGTTTCGGGCCACATGTCCTGGTTCATGACAGTTGTAGCAGCGTAACTCAAACGGCATCTTGGTGGGTCCTGAAAAAAGTGAGTCCATCCCACTTGTTTCTACCAGTTCTGTTTATAAAGTTCTTTGCTCTGAAGGCAGCCATAGCCATCTGCCAAGTAATGTCCATCTCTTCCACATCATCAGGATGGATTTGATGTAGATCATCCATAGAAAATCTGGGAGGATCCAGTTTACCTGCAGCAAAAGCATTTAAGTAGTTTATAACAGAAGCATCGATTTCCAGATTTTCTTTAGACTGTTCTATGAAGAAGGCAATCGTCTCGTTTTTCACATTAGGATTAGCAGCATTAGATGAAACTGTTGATGGTGCAGCAGAAGAAGCGAGTGATCCAGAGTAATAAACATTTGCAGAAGTAGGAGCTGCCTTTTGGAATCCACTTTGAGAGACGAGAGCAGCATTGTTGTTATTTGTTGCAATGGGAGTAGCAGAAAAACCAGCAGCCAACATGCTATTCTTTTGGTTAGTTTCCCTTTGCTTGTCATCTAGCCCACATGCCTTGATGTGAGAAATCGTCTCAGGCAAAGTACATCTTGCAAGATCCTTGGTTCTCTTGATCTTGGCAACATGATGATCCCAGCTTTTTGGTAGAGCATTAAGCAGCTGTCGATTAGTAGCAGCTTTAGAAGCTGGTATTTCTTCCATATCCATCTGAGTAACAATCTTCACAAACCTCTCAATTTGGTTATCAATAGTCTCTCCATAGACATAATTGAAATTGTTGAAATTCGGCCTCAACAAGTTCCTTCGACTCTCTTTCATGTCTTCATTACCTTCATAGACATCGATCAACGATTCCCACATTTCCTTAGCTGATTTGCAAGTACGAAATCCCATAGCAATGTCTGGACCCAGAGCCATGGTCAGATAGGAAAGAGCCTTGTCATCTTCCTCAACTATAGCAAAATCCTCTTAGTATAATCCCCAACAGGCTTCTTGACTTTAATTCCTGGAGCATTTTCTCGTTCAAACATAATCTCCCTAGGACCTCTTAGAATGCTTCTCCAGATCTTAGCATCCTTAACTTTCGCATGTTGTTCAAAATTCCATTTCCATTCGGGAAAGTCATTTCCATCCAGCAACCTGGGAATACGCGTAGTGGTTCCAATTTTTGAATCTAACTCTTCCTGTGTATTCATGGCTGCCAGGTTAGCACTCAGATTATTTGTGGTCATTGTTTCTCGGTTTTTGGACAATTAACTGATTGATTAATTTTAAGTCCAAAATTCCAAAGTCCAAGATTCACAGTCCTCAGTTCAAAAATCACGTTGCAGATTGTCATTTCGACTCGAGACAGTGAGTCGAGACTAAGATTGTGAGTGATGAAGTGATGAAGAGTTGAGTCGAGACGGAGATGTTGACTACTCGAGATCACTGCTAGGTTGCGAGTCGAGACGGAGATGATGACAACTCAAGACCACTGTTGGTTGCGAGTCGAGACGAATATGTTAACAGCTCGAGACCAATGTTGATTGCGAGTCGAGACAGAAATGTTGACAACTCGAGACAACAGGCTGCGGGTCGAGATAAGCTGGTTCCGAGTCGAGATCCTGCAAAAAGAACAGTGAGATAATAACAGCCAATATCCCTGATTTTCCAACAGCTTCCAAAATTCAAAGATCTCGAGATCTTTGAATTTTTATCCCAACAACCTCCGACAAATCAGCAAACACCTTTTTCAGAAAATCAAAGAACCAAAATCAGTAATACTCAACGATATATGCAAATAACAATATGACGAACTACAATTTTTTTAAATCAATAAGAACACCCAACTGAAATCGCTGTCAAGAAACAAAACAAAACAAGATCAGTAGTTAAATAGGCCTTTTCTTGAATCAGAATGATATCGAACCGAACCAAGAATTGGTTTCTTGGCTCTGATACCAATTGTAAAACCCGATAGGATCTTTCAATGATATCAAACATGACTTGTGAGAGTGCGGAAATCAATCACAAGTTGATTCAAGAACAATAGTGTAAATGAAACAATAATATTCAAACACAAACTAGAATATCTTGCATTCAAAGATGAACAATGACTAATACAAGACTTCTTCTATGTTTCGGCTGGCCTCTCTAGTCGCATTCACTGATCAACCTCAACCTAATGGTTGAGGTTTGCTTAAATACAAAAAAGGTGGGTCGAAACCCCCTTTAGGCCCACTCAAAACCTTACTAGACCCACTAAACATGTCCGACCCAAACATATAAAAAAAAACCTAACAAAACAACCCCTAAACTCTTGTAATCCTCTATGAATAAACCTTTAGGTTCCAACAGGTTCCCACACAGTCTTCAGTCGATTTAGGTTTATATCACCCTGCACACTTTAAAATGATTGTGAGCCTACCGATACATCTGTCACACCCCCAAAATCCACACGCGGAGTACCACCGCTTGGAGGCGTGACATGACCAGGATCGAGCCACCAATCATATTGAACATAAGTACATATATATCAAAAGTCATTCATCAATACGATAGGTGTTTACAAAACCCAATATATACAAGTGTGTAGCGGAAGCATTAATGTAAAACCCAACATAAGTTTAAGTACAAAATGATATAATGTTTAACAACACATTCACGATCCATGTCCACAACGACCGTGCCTCCCGTGCAAGCTCCGTAAGTACCTATGGTCCTGCAAGGCATGTAACAGAGAGTCAACAACTAGTTGAGCGAGTTCACAGTTGGTTATTTAGTTATAACGTTCGTATCGTAAATCGTATGTAATAACATCGCGGCCCTCTAGGCATGTTTGCGAAGATTAAAGTATAGTTCGCGGCCATTCCAGGCATGTTTGCGAAGTTTAGAAATTGTATCGCGTTAGTCCTTGCTGCCAATCCAGGCATGCGTGCGATGAATATTGTTGACTAGTCGTATTTGTACGTGCCCTTCTTGATCCAAGGACCGTAGCGAGTGTGATTGTCCTACCCAAGGAGGACGAACGTATGTTAAGGTTGTTGTCCTACCCAAGGAGGACGAACGTACGTTAAGGTTGTTGTCCTACCCAAGGAGGACGAACGTACGTTAAGGTTGTTGTCCTACCCAAGGAGGACGAACGTATGTATTCTACCCAAGGAGAATACACAGGATTTATATTGGCATCCTACCCATGGAGGATGGCGGTACATATCCTACCCAAGGAGAATATGTAGGTTCCATTTTAGTTTCTTAACCCATTCCCAAACCACCGGGAATCCCATGCCTTAGAAAGAGTGTGAACTCACCTTGTTTTGCTCGGTATGCTAAAGTATGTGCTCAAAGTAAGTCAATCACGTCCTAAAGTGCGCACGTGTACATAATCAGTTTACATTCACGAAGTTGGCACGTAAGTATAATCATAGTGGACAACGCATAATAATCACCAAGTAGCACATTGCACGCATTCATGATCATACAAGTCAGGCATAACATCTAACAGTAGTTAGTTAACTCAGTTAAGTTTTAACAGAAACAGTTACTGTGCAAATTACCCAAGTCGGCGAAACACCCTCTGTTTCGCCGTGAGCCCCTTCGACGAATCACTTGATTCGTCGTGATATCCCTCGGCGAAACACAAATTGGCGAAACACATTCTGTTTCGCCGTGGTCTCCTTTGGCGAAACAAAGTTCTGTCTCGTCGACTGCCCTTGGCGAAACACTTTCTGTTTCGCCAAGAGATCTATTTCGTCAGCCTGTTACAGGGTGATGTCAGTTTCGTCAAAATCACAGAAACCCTAAATGTCGTCGACATCAAGAAGCAATCATGCGGACATCATTAACATAGATATCATCATGGAATCAATCAATCATAATAGGCCAAGCATTAACCTTAACAAGCTATTCAGACAACGAGTATAACACGAGCACAATCCATCATATTACTAGGTGTTCATACGATTAATACTAGTTCCGATTCGTGGGTTCAAGGGATCATCATACAATCAGATCTGTCATACAAAACGTAACTAACCATAGATTCCGTTTACCCAATCATAAATCATTCATGAACATAACACTATCTATCATTGATTCTAATGAACTTGAACTAAAAACAGTTTACAACAATGAAATCAAACAATCATGCAGGGATTTAATCACTAACCACAATGAACGGAACAGTAGTTAAGTCGATTCGGGGTTCCGGGGCACACGATCGCCGTCAATCAGAGAAGATGGAGCTCTAGGGTTTTTGTTTTAGCCAAAGATGTGAAACAGGAAGTCGGTTCACGTTAATATGAACGAATTACCGTTCTGGGCCCTTAATGGGCTTGGCGAAACTGGGCTTGGCGAAACAGACTTCTGTTTCGTCGAGATGCTTATGGCGAAACAGTCTGTTTCGTCGGGTCCTGTCTGTTTCGTCGAGTCCTTTTATGTGTTAACAGTTTAAGTTTTCAACAGGTTTCATGTTATACAGTCAAACACAAAATCATGCAACCACAATGTGTTCATAATAAAAATAAAAAAAAATAACGTGTACAGTTACAAGTTAAACAAGTCAAACAACTACACAGTCAAAGTCAACGTGCACTTAATGCGAAAGTGAAAGTCGGAAACTCGAGTTGTCACATTATCCCCAACTTGGAAGAAATTTCGTCCCGAAATTTAGCATGCGGTTACTGAGGAAGCTAAGTAAGTTGTATCGTTTACTGGTTTTCCTGGGGTGTCACATCATCCCCCCGTTGAGTTGGAATTTCATCCCGAAATTCGGTAGTAGCTTCAGCCTCAGTAGTAGTTGCACGGTTTCCGAATAACTGGGGATACTTGAGTTTCATATGATCTTCTCGTTCCCAGGTGAACTCTGGGCCACGACGGGAGTTCCAACGAACTCGAACAAGAGGTATTCTAGTGTTATAGAGGACCTTAACATCCCGGTCCGTGATTTCAACAGGTTCCTCGACAAATCGTAATTGTTCATCATTAGTGAGCTCTTTCAGAGGAACTATGTGGGTCTTATCTGACAGACACTTCTTCAGATTCGACACGTGAAAGACGTTGTGAACTGCACTGAGTTCAGCTGGTAGGTTCAAGCTGTAGGCCACCCTGCCTATCTTCTCAATAACTTCGAAAGGTCCGACGTATCGTGGATTAAGTTTGCCGCGTTTGCCAAAACGAACCACACCCTTCCAGGGCGAAACTTTGAGTAGCGCTCGATCCCCAACCTGGAATTCGAGTAGTTTCCTGTCTTTATCGGCGTATGCTTTCTGACGGTCGCGTGCTGCCGCCATGCGTTGTCGTATTTGTGCAATCTTTTCTGTAGTATCGACTACCATCTCTGGACCTGTGATTTGACTATATCCCACCTCTGCCCAACAGAGAGGTGACCGGCATTTACGCCCGTACAAAGCCTCAAATGGAGCAGCTTTAATGCTGGTGTGGTCGCTGTTGTTGTACGAGAATTCCACAAGTGGCAGATGCTTTTCCCAGCCCTTGCCAAAGTCAATTACGCACGCCCGAAGCATGTCTTCTAGAGTTTGAATAGTGCGCTCAGATTGCCCATCTGTCTGAGGATGATAAGCTGTGCTCATGTCTAAACGAGAGCCAAAAGATTTGTGCATTGCTTGCCACAGTTCTGAAGTAAAACGTGCATCACGATCAGAGATAATAGAGGTGGGCACCTTGTGCCTCGAGACCACTTCTTTTAAGTAAATGTCTGCTAAGGTAGAGAACTTGTCTGTTTCTTTGATAGCCAAGAAGTGAGCAGACTTTGTGAGTCGATCCACGATCACCCAAATAGTATCATTTCCGCGCTGAGATCTAGGTAGGCCAGTAACAAAGTCCATGGAAATTTGCTCCCATTTCCATTGTGATATCTCAGGTTGTTGGAGTGGTCCTGACGGTTTCTGATATTCTGCCTTGACTCTCGCACAAGTCAAGCACTTGCTGACGTAAGTAGCTATGTGGGCCTTCATGCTAGGCCACCAATATGTAGTTTTGATATCGTGGTACATTTTATCTGAACCTGGATGTACCGAGTAGCGAGACTTATTAGCTTCATCCATTACAAGCTCGCGTAAGTTACCATAGTGTGGGACCCAAATGCGTCCTGTGACGTAGGAAGCACCATCTTCCTTCTGTTCTAAGCGTTGCCTTGAGCCGCATAGGGCTTCAGCCCTGACGTTGTCTGGTTTCAATGCTTCTACCTGAGCATTTCGTATCTGGGAAGGAAGACTAGACTGTATAGTGAGTTGTAAGGCTCGCACGCGCTTAGGCGCGGTGTCCTTTCGACTGAGGGCGTCAGCCACAACATTGGCTTTGCCTGGATGGTACTTTATAGCACATTCGTAGTCGTTCAGTAATTCGACCCATCGTCGTTGTCGCATATTCAGTTCCTTCTGTTTGAAAATATGTTCGAGGCTTCTGTGATCAGTGTATATAGTGCACTTAGTACCGTACATGTAATGTCGCCATATCTTGAGCGCAAAAACAACCGCTCCCAGCTCTAGGCCGTGTGTCGTATAATTCCGTTCGTGAATCTTTAGTTGGCGCGAAGCATAAGCAATAACTTTATCCCTCTGCATCAATACACATCCAAGACCTTGGATGGATGCGTCACAGTAGACTACAAAATCGTCCGTGCCTTCAGGCAATGAGAGGATAGGTGCGCTACAAAGTTTGTCCTTTAAGTGCTGAAACGCTGTTTCCTGTGTATTACCCCAACGGTAAGCAACACCTTTCTGTGTCAGTAATGTAAGCGGCTGTGCAATCTTTGAAAAGTCTATGATGAATCGTCTGTAATAACCCGCCAAACCCAAGAATTGGCGTATTTCTGTTGGTGTGCGAAGTGCAGGCCAGTTCTTGATCGAATCCACCTTGGATGGATCGATATGAATCCCATCCTTGGTTACCACGTGGCCTAGAAAGTGGACTTCACGAAGCCAGAAGTCGCATTTTGAAAACTTAGCGTACAGCTGTTCCGTTCGAAGGAGTTCCAAAATAAGTCGTAAGTGATGCTCGTGTTCCTCCCGATTCTTCGAATAAATCAAGATGTCGTCGATGAAAACAATAACAAACTTGTCAAGATAAGGTTTGCACATCCTGTTCATTAGATCCATGAAAACCGTAGGCGCGTTCGTTAGCCCGAATGGCATGACCAAAAACTCATAATGACCGTAGCGAGTTCTGAATGCTGTTTTAGAGACGTCCTCATCCCGGACTCTCAGCTGATGGTACCCTGACCTTAAGTCTATCTTGGAGTAGTAGCTCGACCCTTGCAGCTGGTCGAAAAAAATCATCTATGCGCGGAAGAGGATAACGATTCTTGATCGTCACCTGGTTGAGTTCGCGGTAGTCTATACACATCCTGAACGTACCGTCTTTCTTCTTCACGAATAACACTGGAGCTCCCCAAGGCGAAGAGCTAGGACGTATAAAACCCTTTTTCCAAGAGTTCTTGTAGCTGTTTTGACAGCTCTTCCAATTCAGTTGGAGCTAAACGATAAGGTGCTCGAGCTATGGGTGCTGCTCCTGGAGCGAGCTCGATCTGAAATTCAACTTGACGATGAGGCGGTAACCCAGGTAACTCTTCAGGAAACACTTGAGGAAAATCGCGTACTACAGGAATATCCTCAATCTTTTTTTCTCTTTCTTCGATGTATCCGTAACGAGTGCTAAAACAGCTGCGTGGCCCTTTCGTAAACACTTCTGAGCCTTCAAGAAAGAGATGATGCCACTCACGACACCACTCTTGTCACCTTGAACTTCGAGAGGTTCTTTTCCAGAACGAGGAATACGAACGATCTTCTCCTTGCATAGGATCTCTGCTTGTTGTTGGGATAACCAATCCATACCAATGACGATGTCGAAACTATCGCAACGCTGGGGTCATTCCTAGTATCACCCTGACCAATCACGAACACTCGACCCCTGGCACCATTGCCGTCGTTATTACCCCCGTTGTCTTCCCTAGTCCCCGTTTCCTTGGTTGTGGTTCTGATTCAACCGTGGGCAGTGTCTTTTGAAGTGACCTTTAGCGCCATCTGATAACATCCCTTGTTACCATGCTGTTGTCGCCGATTCTATAGATCTTGTGGCTGTTGTTGTTGGTTCTGGCTTGCAGGACGTGAGTTTCTACCATCCTTGACTCCATGACCAAGCTTGTCGCATCATTGACAATGATTTCGGTTGCACTGCCCGCTGTGGTGCAAGTTACATCGTTTGCGCTCAGGGTGGTTTCCCTTGTATCCACCCTGCCCTTGAATACTAAATGTTGCTGATCAGGACTTTAGTTGTCATCGACCTTTCACTGCTGTGCCTGGGACGGAATTGTAGTCGAACCCTTGCTAGAGGTTCCATCCCACTTTAATCCATTGTTACTGAGGGTAGCAGAAGTAGTTGAAGTAGTAGTGGTAGTAGTATCGCTGATACGTTGAGGCAGCTTGTTCTGTTCCACTGCCTGGTCTGTGAGACGATGAGCAAGATGAGTAACATCTTGAATAGTAGCAAGTTTAGCCGTCATCACATGGTTTTGAATTCCTGGTACTAAACCCTTGAGGTACAGCTCAAAGCTCTTTATGGGAGGATCCACCATAGTTGGACACAAAATTGTCAGTTTGTTGGATCGTTATCGTGCACGCTTCTATCTCTGACCCCGTCATCTTCATGTTAAAGGACTCCACTTCCAACTTGTGGATGGCATCATAACTACTGTATTCACGTTTGATAGGTTCCTTAAAATCATTCCATGGGGTGGCATAGCAGCCGCCAGCCCCAGTGTCGTAACTTGCGCGTTCCACCAAGTTTGCGCAGTGCCTTCGAGAATATCAGTGGCATATTTCACCTTACGAGCCTCGGGTCATTCTCACATTCGAAGACCAATTCGAGTTCCTCGAACTAATGGAGGAGTCTAGCAGCTCCTTCAGTGTCGCTGAAAGTAGTAGGACGACAGTCCATAAAAGTCGTGTATGTGCACACAGGTGGCTGAGCGTGTTGACTTGTCGTGTGCGTAAGAGTAATCAAAATTAAGCACAAGTGTTGAGTTACAAGAGTAGGATCTAAAAATCCCGGAGTAAGTGGTGATGGCAGGTTACACCTCCTGTCTGGGCAGTTGCGAGTGCTGCAGTAACTTGTTCAGTGATCGAAGCCGCCAACTGGGCTTGAGTTAGGTTAACGCGTCCACTCATGATCTTAACATCAAGGAGGACATGTGTAAGAGAGGTTCGCGAATAGTGCGAAGAGAGTGAGCACACAAGTATTCTCAAGCAATAACGTATAGTAGGTTCTGTAATCTGAGCATACCACGAGCAAAGTTCTATGTAATTCTAGCAAGTAGGTAAAGTAACATGAATAGTAGTACCTATGATGTTGAGCCTTGCACGTGGAGCCAGGTGTCGTTGTGGATCGTTGAGCACTGTACTGGTTATAGTCTGGTTTCAATAAAAACATTTTTCCCTTATTAAAACCGAGTTCTCTATAACCAATGGCTCTGATACCAATCTGTCACACCCCCAAAATCCACACGCGGAGTACCACCGCTTGGAGGCGTGACATGACCAGGATCGAGCCACCAATCATATTGAACATAAGTACATATATATCAAAAGTCATTCATCAATACGATAGGTGTTTACAAAACCCAATATATACAAGTGTGTAGCGGAAGCATTAATGTAAAACCCAACATAAGTTTAAGTACAAAATGATATAATGTTTAACAACACATTCACGATCCATGTCCACAACGACCGTGCCTCCCGTGCAAGCTCCGTAAGTACCTATGGTCCTGCAAGGCATGTAACAGAGAGTCAACAACTAGTTGAGCGAGTTCACAGTTGGTTATTTAGTTATAACGTTCGTATCGTAAATCGTATGTAATAACATCGCGGCCCTCTAGGCATGTTTGCGAAGATTAAAGTATAGTTCGCGGCCATTCCAGGCATGTTTGCGAAGTTTAGAAATTGTATCGCGTTAGTCCTTGCTGCCAATCCAGGCATGCGTGCGATGAATATTGTTGACTAGTCGTATTTGTACGTGCCCTTCTTGATCCAAGGACCGTAGCGAGTGTGATTGTCCTACCCAAGGAGGACGAACGTATGTTAAGGTTGTTGTCCTACCCAAGGAGGACGAACGTACGTTAAGGTTGTTGTCCTACCCAAGGAGGACGAACGTACGTTAAGGTTGTTGTCCTACCCAAGGAGGACGAACGTATGTATTCTACCCAAGGAGAATACACAGGATTTATATTGGCATCCTACCCATGGAGGATGGCGGTACATATCCTACCCAAGGAGAATATGTAGGTTCCATTTTAGTTTCTTAACCCATTCCCAAACCACCGGGAATCCCATGCCTTAGAAAGAGTGTGAACTCACCTTGTTTTGCTCGGTATGCTAAAGTATGTGCTCAAAGTAAGTCAATCACGTCCTAAAGTGCGCACGTGTACATAATCAGTTTACATTCACGAAGTTGGCACGTAAGTATAATCATAGTGGACAACGCATAATAATCACCAAGTAGCACATTGCACGCATTCATGATCATACAAGTCAGGCATAACATCTAACAGTAGTTAGTTAACTCAGTTAAGTTTTAACAGAAACAGTTACTGTGCAAATTACCCAAGTCGGCGAAACACCCTCTGTTTCGCCGTGAGCCCCTTCGACGAATCACTTGATTCGTCGTGATATCCCTCGGCGAAACACAAATTGGCGAAACACATTCTGTTTCGCCGTGGTCTCCTTTGGCGAAACAAAGTTCTGTCTCGTCGACTGCCCTTGGCGAAACACTTTCTGTTTCGCCAAGAGATCTATTTCGTCAGCCTGTTACAGGGTGATGTCAGTTTCGTCAAAATCACAGAAACCCTAAATGTCGTCGACATCAAGAAGCAATCATGCGGACATCATTAACATAGATATCATCATGGAATCAATCAATCATAATAGGCCAAGCATTAACCTTAACAAGCTATTCAGACAACGAGTATAACACGAGCACAATCCATCATATTACTAGGTGTTCATACGATTAATACTAGTTCCGATTCGTGGGTTCAAGGGATCATCATACAATCAGATCTGTCATACAAAACGTAACTAACCATAGATTCCGTTTACCCAATCATAAATCATTCATGAACATAACACTATCTATCATTGATTCTAATGAACTTGAACTAAAAACAGTTTACAACAATGAAATCAAACAATCATGCAGGGATTTAATCACTAACCACAATGAACGGAACAGTAATTAAGTCGATTCGGGGTTCCGGGGCACACGATCGCCGTCAATCAGAGAAGATGGAGCTCTAGGGTTTTTGTTTTAGCCAAAGATGTGAAACAGGAAGTCGGTTCACGTTAATATGAACGAATTACCGTTCTGGGCCCTTAATGGGCTTGGCGAAACTGGGCTTGGCGAAACAGACTTCTGTTTCGTCGAGATGCTTATGGTGAAACAGTCTGTTTCGTCGGGTCCTGTCTGTTTCGTCGAGTCCTTTTATGTGTTAACAGTTTAAGTTTTCAACAGGTTTCATGTTATACAGTCAAACACAAAATCATGCAACCACAATGTGTTCATAATAAAAATAAAAAAAAATAACGTGTACAGTTACAAGTTAAACAAGTCAAACAACTACACAGTCAAAGTCAACGTGCACTTAATGCGAAAGTGAAAGTCGGAAACTCGAGTTGTCACAACATCTTATATAGAGCTACTTATCGTTTTTCATTTTAGGTTTAAAGAGGTTCCGACAGACCACTGATGTACTATCATTTTCTCTTTTTCTCGCCAGGAAACTCATTTTTGCTTTTTCTATTGTTTTTGTGTTTTTGAAATTTTTCGATGTTTTTGTATTTTTGAAATTTCTTAATGTTTTTGTATTTTTCGTTTTTACTCCCCCTAAAATGCAAAAAGTACAAGAAATTAAGAAAACACAAATAAAAATTTACAAAAATGATTTTCCGGTGTTGGTTTACTCTGTCTTGACCTTTATGCCGTTGACCATTAGTAAAAAGTCAAACCGTGATTTGTCAAATGCTTTAGTAAAAAGGTCGGCACGTTGGTCATCGGTGTGGACCTTAACAACATCGATAAGTCTTTTATCAAAACAATCACGTATGAAGTGATATTTGATCTCGATGTGTTTGGTCTTTGAATGCTGCACAGGATTTCTAGTGATCTGTAAGGCAGTAGAATTATCAACGAAAATAGGAGTAGATAGGAATTCAAAACCGTAGTTGCGCATTTGTTGTTGAATCCACAGGACTTGGGAGCAACAACTTGAGGTAGCAATGCACTCAGCTTCACAAGTTAATGTAGCGACACAAGTCTGCTTTTTGCACTGCCATGTGACCAGGCAATTTCCTAAAAACTGACATAGAGCCGTTGTGGATTTTCCGTCGATTTTGCAGCCACCAAAGTCAGAATCACTAAACGCGATCAAGTCAAAGCTATCATCCCTAGGGTACCAGAGATCCATGTCCGGGAAACCCTTCAAATAGCGGAAAATCCTTTTTACAGCTGCTAGATGTGAGGCCTTCGGGTTGGCTTGATATCGGGCGAGCAGGCACGTAGGATACATTATGTCGGGCCTCGAGGCTGTGAGATACATAAGAATCCGATCATTGCACGATAAAATGAAGATTTAATGCTTTCACCCTTCAAGTACGAAGTAATCCCATGATTCCGCGGAACTGGGGTACCAATGGGCGTCGCTTCAGACATCTGGAACCGGCTCAAGATGTCACCGACATATTTTGTCTGATGGATGAATATCCCAGAATCTGTTTGTTGAACTTGTAGGCCCAAAAAGAAGTTCATTTCCCCCATGGCGCTCATCTCAAATTTCTTCTGCATAACATGCTCGAAGTCCCTACACAAAACATCGTTAGTTGAACCAAAAATAATATCATCTACGTACACCTGATCCAACAGAAGATCTCCATCCTTTTCTTTGATGAAAAGAGTGTAATCGATAACACCTCGACGAAAACCATTCTCTAGCAGATAGTTAGATAAGGTTGCATACCAAGCTCTCTGTGCTTGATGTAATCCGTAGAGAGCTTTGTTGAGCAACCAAACCCGATCAGGATGAATAGGATCTTCAAAACCCAGAGGCTGTTCGACATACACCTCTTCTTCAACCACACCATGTAAGAATGCACTTTTCACATCCATTTGGTAAACCTTGAATCCTTTGAAGGAAGCATAGGCTAGAAAGATTCGAATAGATTCAAGACGTGCAACCGGTGCATAAACTTCATTGTAGTCTATCCCTTCAACCTGACGAAAACCTTGAATAACTAATCTCGCCTTATTTCGAACGACTACTACACGGTCATCCTTTTTGCATTTGAAAACCCAATGGGTTCCAATCTTCTTGTAGTTCTCAGGTTTTTCAACCAGTTTCCAGACACCTAGCTTCTGGAATTGTTGCAGTTCCTCCTTCATAGCTTCCACCCAAGAATTATCCTTATCGCTTCTTTCCAAGACCTTGCTTCTTCTTGTGATACATAACACACGAAGGACCAATCATTCTGCAAAAGCGATTCTCTGATCGTTGCATACAAGCCAGCATTGTTGTTGTTTCTCAACTGATTCCTCGTCTGCACGACACTATGAACATTACCAATGATGTTTTGTTGAGGATGGGTATTATGGATTCTTGTTTCTGGATTATCCTGAACTGGAATATTTATACCCAGATTGTTGAAGTTGAGATCAACAACCAAATTAATACCCTGAACTGGCGAAGGGGATGATGTAGTAGCTTCAGCTGTTTTAGGGCAGTCCTCTGGGGCGTAGCCTCAGAAGTACCATGCGCAACTGTTGCAGGAGCTTCTTGGTCTGCATCAAGAAATTCATCATCCTCTGAAGATTCGTTCAGTTCAGCAGCATCGTGAAAATCCTCATTCTCGAGAGCATTATTGTTAACTGAAGATGATTCTTGATTGTTGACAATAATTGGACGAACCAAAGGTGATTCTGTTGCGTTGTCACTCTCGAAAAACATCTGTGTCGCAGCATCTACTACTTCTTCTTCAATATTGATCGAATTGAAAAGGTCATCGTACTCAAACATCCATGGCTGACCTAGACATCTGACTGGAAAGGTGTAACTTTGAACTCTGGCTTCAGACCATTCCTCAATCCTTTCATTTTGAGATTCCAAACTCTTAAATTTGGGGTGGCATACCCAAGAAAGTATTCCTCAATGTCTTTTTCCCCAAACTTTCCATCCGGATCAATCATAGTGCAAGGAGCCCCAAACGGTTCAAGAAATTGTATGTCTGGTTTCCATTTGTGAAGAAGCTCAAAGCAGGTCTTGTTATGTTTTTTTACTGTAAGGACTCAGTTCATCGTGTAGCATGCAGAGGCCACAACTTCACCCCAGAAGGGAATGGGCAACTGTGACTCTACCAACATAGTCTTTGGAGTTTCGATCAATGTTCTATTCTTACTCTTAGCGACGCCATTTTGTTGAGGAGTGTATCTAGCACTGAATTCATGAAGAATACCTTTGGATTTACAGAACTCCTCCATAGCATGATTTTTAAATTCAGTTCCATTGTCACTGCGTATGCGTCTTACTTTCAAAGTATACAAATTCTCAATCGTGGTGATCAAGTTTTTGATAATTTCGAAAGTTTCACTCTTGTGAGCCATAAATGCCACCCAAGAAAATCTGGAATAATCATCAGACATCAGTCACCACCAGGCAGTACCAATCATTACTGATGCTTTAATGCTTGACAGGACCGAATAAATCCATGTGCAAACATTCAAGCGGCACTGCAACCGTGTTGATTTTCTTTATCGGGTGCGATTTCTTACTTTGTTTCCCTTTTCGGCACGAAACACAGACGTCTTGTAGATGAAAGTTTTTGATGGGAACACCAGTTACTAACTCATTCTTTAACAGATGATTCATTTTCCTTAGGTGAATGTGTCCCATCCGCCTGTGCCAAGAGATTGTTTCCTTTTCTGTGGCTTTAGAAACAAAACTTGTTACTTGAGCTGATATTGTGATTGCTTGGCTCATATAAAGGAAATATAAATCATTAACAATTGGAGCAGATAAGAGAATCCAGTCTTTGAGGATCTTGAAACCGGGTTTCAGCACATAACATCCATTAGCATCAAAGTGCACCGAAAACTTCTTATCACAGATTTGAGAAACACTTAGAAGATTGTGATCAAGTTGTTACACAAAGTTGATCTTGTCAAAACTGACAACCCCGTTGGATACCATTCCTTCACTAGTAATATACCCGCCTTTATCTCCAGCAAAAGCAACATAACCTCCTCTAATAGATTTGATGTCGTAGAGAAGTCTCATGTTGTCGGTCATGTGCCTGGATGCCCCACTATCAACAATCCAAAGACTACTGATAGTTTCTCCTGGAACATCCTACACATTTACTCAAATGATCAGTTGGAGATGGGGATCTAAGCCTTCGTGGACTTGGGTCTTCCATTTTCATCGACAAAAGTTATTTCAACTTCGCGATGATTTGGAAATGGTGATGCTCCCCCTGAGTTTGTGACCAATTTAGGTTTCCAAGTCTGTTGAGTTTTACCAGTTTGATTGTTTGAAATTTTAACTTCGTGATTGTTTGAAGTTTTTGAAATTTTTGAAATTTCTGGTTTGACTGAAACATATTGTTTTTGAACCACATCGGTTTTAAGAGCTTTTTCAATTACCTTGATTTGCTTGCGTTTATGTTTCTTCTCCTTTTCTTTCACAAGACGGGGATCTTGTTTTGAAGAAACAGATCGCTTTTGGTAATTTTGATCACGGGGAACATCAGCTTTATCTTTTAATTTATGAAGATATGGACAATTTAAAATGATATGTCCAAGTTTACCACACTCGAAACATGATCTTCGTTCAACAAACCCCGAAGTATCATGTTGGTGTCTCGTTGAGGAAGTTTGTGATTTCGAAGTACTTGGTCCTGGATTGTTTTGACCATCTCTTTTCAAAATTTTAACTTGCTTAACATGATCTATGTTAGACTTGTTTTCAAAAGTTTCAAGTTTATCGGTTCCCTTCGACTTCACAAAGTTCATCTTTTTGTTCTTTCTCTGGTTCTGCTCCTTTCGACCTTGAGTTGTCGATTTTCCTTTTGGTATAGTGTGATTTTGCTGAATTTTCTTTGTTGGTAATTTCTGGTTGCCATATTGTTTTCGAATTTCAGCTTTTGGAATCGGAGGACATTGTGTTACCACAACTCGTGAGCTCGACTCTCCCAAAAACTTACTTGTCGAATCTTTAAAAACTTTACTGATTAAAGATTGATTTACATTTTTAATCGGAAAATCTTTGTTTGAATAAACTTTATCATCACCAACTAGAGTGTATAGAAAATTCACACTCTCAGACTCTTGTGCAGAAGTGGACTCAACCCGAACAGTCTTAGCAGGTTTTGCTGGAAGATCACATAGAATGTGATTCTCAAGTGGTATGTCCTCTTCTTTGATAATTGCATCAGAATGTGCAGAGTCAGTATCATCGGATTCCTCATTAGAAGAATAAGCATCCTCAACAATGACTGGAGGATCCTGATTTTGTTCAGCAGTTGATACTTTCATATCCGCTGACACATCCGAATCTGATGATACTTCCTTCTTGTAACTAAGTCCAGCTGCGAATTCCTCAACATCTAAAGGAACATATGGCTCAAATTGAGGTTTATCCTCCTCATCAGGCATTGCGGTATAATTGTGTCTAACAGGTGGAGGACACTTCTTATATCCAATGCACGTGACATCACTCTTCTTTTTCTGTATATCAATGATGTGATCCAGCACATACCTAGAGTTTGAGTAACTATCTAACCTAAGTTGGATCGCCTCATTTTCACACTTGACACAGACCAACTCTTGTGCTTCCTCGAGCCTTGTGATGTAATTGTTTATAGCAGTTTGTTTTCTTGAAACTGTTTTTACTAGCTCGGACTTTTCTTCCCTTAATGTGTCAATTACTTTCTTAAATTCTTTTTCATGATTTTTATGGAACAAGTTGGCCTCTGTGCATTTCGAAAGATCGACGATCAAACTTTGATTGTGGATAAATGTCACGTCATACTTGCTTTGCAAATCATCATATTTGCTTTGCAAATCAGACAATTTAGCACCTAAATCAACACAATTATCACATTTATCAGACTTAGGTTCATCGACACGTACCTGACTTGACGAACCGCCAACATTAGCCATAAAGGCAAAATGATGAGAAGAAGAAGAATAAGCACCTTGATCCACCAGAATTGATCTTCTGGCATTCCCTGCTTTAGCTTCACTCAAAAGCTCCTCCACATCTGCATCAATGTTCTCATGTGACACTTCATCTGTATCGTCTTCACCTGAACTTGTCTTCATCTGAAGATTCTCCACCACACGCTTGTTTTAGATCCTTGACAACTTCAGCAAAACAAGTTGTTCCACCCTGATCACTGCTACCCAGTTGAATTGACCAGTCACATCCTTCATCAACTTGTACCACAAGAGCTCCGTTGTTGTTTGATGGACCTGCCTGATGAGTATTGTTTGCAGGCATCAAGGCACGTTCATTATTCTTGTTTTAATTCTGGTTTGGTTGGTTGCCTTGATTTCTGAACGGATTCTGGTTCCCATGTTGAGCTGGCTTCGTACATTCACGTTTGAAATGGCCTCGTTCACCACAGTTGAAACACTTGACCGCTTGTTTATCGAACCCATACTTGGTGTCCTTCTTGCTTTACAAGATGGTTCTACCAGTTCTTTCCATGAAATCTTTTGCTCGCCTCACTGCACTAGCAAATGCCCACTTGATATCCATCAATTCCATTTCATCCTTATCAATTTGCTGATAATCTTCCTGAGTCAAATTGATGTTCCCAATTTTCCCTGCTACCAACCCATAGTACGCGCTCACCAAAGTGTTTAGAAGCTCCATATGTTCCTTTGCCACCTCAACACTCACTTTCGAGAAACTTGAAGTGTCTAGCCAAACTGTGTTTGGATTAGTTGACTGACCAGCATTGACTGTTGGTGAAGTGTTTCCATAACAGGCTTGTTGTTGACCTTTGTAGTCTGGATCAAGAAATGATGGTACTCTAGTAGACTGATAGCGTTGCTCTGAGGTAATTGGTTGTGGTGTTCCATACATATCGGTGCTCGAGACAAAAGCCGTTTGTAGCTGAGCATGTTGAGCAGGTCTTGCAACTGTGCTGGTACCTCCACAATTTCCATAGTACATCTTGGGATTTTGAGGTACCGGCACTCTTTTTGCCTTCATGATTTTTGTTCTCCAAGAGTTGAATGAAATCATGGATGTTGGTTGTAGCTAACATGCCATTATATTTCAGAATCTCCAAGAAACCATTCCATTGAGCTGGCAATGCGTCGGCAAACTTTGTAACAACCTCTTCCGGAGTTGCCGCGACCTTAAAATTACCAATCTCACTCAGCAGATGATAAAATCGACTTGTCATGTCTCCCAGTGACTCCCTTTCCATACACATGAATCCGTCGAACTCCTTTTTCAGCAGATCATGTCTCAATTTGCGTGACGACGCATTTCCTTGACCTTTTTCCTTTAGTGCATCCCACAGACTTTTTGTTGTTTTGAATCCCACAAACTGATGATAAATACCTTTGTTTAAGGATTGAGTTAGAGTTGGGAATGCTTTCTTTTCTAAATCATATTGTAACAACCCGTGTTTCGAAAGTCAAAGTCGAAGTCAAGATTGAAGTCAAAGGAAGAAAAGATTGCTAATTGCGATCTGTCACTCCTTGCTCAACTACTGTTTTGACTTCTTTGACTTGTAATCAAATCTATTATTTATTTTGTTTTAGTTGTATTATGTGGAGTATCTAGTAATAATCGAGGTTTAATCACATATTAATCGCTAATTGACTTATCGCTAATCGATATCGCATTCGCAACTCGAATTATGTGTTCTGGATATTGTTTTACATGTGTGCTAATTATGTGTTACTTGTGCATGTTATGTTTATGTCGAGGTGTTAATCGAAATCACAAATCGGAATTCTATCGCATCTTAATCAAATTACAAACGCTAAATGCAAGTTATTTATAGTGATTGTATGTTATATATTGTAGTTAGGTTATTTGTGTAACTAATGAGTAATACTATCACATCGCTTCCTCGAATTGCATCGCAATGCTCAACACGCGAACCGAAACGACAAGAATCAACACGCCGGACAGCAGGATCGAGTGGCCAACAGATCGAGTGGCCATCCGATCGGTGACCAATCCGACACTTTGACACTTTCCTCTTTTGGAAACCCAATAAATACCCGCCTGTCACATCATTTGTGATGTGACAGCTCCTTACTCGAACCAACAGCACTCAAGCTCTCTTTTCTCTCGATTTCTCGTGATTCTTGTATGTTTCCAACCTAAATCTTGTACTTCTATGATCTATACACACTTCTTCATCATTTTCACCTTCGAATCTTAACTTTTAACCATGAAATCACCGGGTTTGAGGTGTTCTAGGGTGATGTCATCATGGAGTTCTTATGAACTTCAAGGTTTGGCTTCATTCCACCAAGAACAACTTAGATTTGAAGGATTTCCACATGAATAATCAATGTTTTAGCATAGATCTACACATATTCTTTGTTAAAAGGATTGAAAGAAGGTTTTCCAACTTTCTTTCAACTCTTTTACACTCAATGCACTCAAAACCGATGGAATCGGAGCTCGTTCTGATCTTCTACTCTTTCTTAGTGATGGGTTAGTTCAAGATCTGAATTCTATCCAAAAGACAACTAATGCCGGGTTAAACATGAACAACCGTCTCCAACCGTGAACTGGTCGGAGTAGGGTAGTTCCTGTTCGATCGGATCACTTGGGTCGAGATGGGGTTTCGGTTGTCTAGCACGTTATCACACCGTCTCGATCAAAACTGCAAAACTTTCAAAACAATCAAGTGTCAAAGACGATCAGGTCGTTGGGACGGATTGTCGTCCGATCGGACTGCCATCCGATCGGATTGCCATCCGATCAAATAGCCATCCGATCGGATTACACTTGGTTCCACACTTAAAATTTTATTTCAACTTATCAAGGATCTGAACATCGAAAGGATTGCCGTCCGATCGGATAGCCATCCGATCGAACGACCATCCGACCATGAGATGTTTGGAACTTCAACACTTAACAATTTTCATCATGTTCAATGCATAGTTAGTTCTAACGTATTGCCACCCGATCGAGTGACAACCCTATTGTGAACTTTTTCTCACTAAGTGTCCCACCAATCGGATCGCTATCCGATCGAACGACCGTTCGATCGATCGACCTGAAGGGTAAAGATAGTTCTCTGTTTTCAAAATGCTACAACGAAAACTTCAAAGCCATCATACACAAACACATCCTTACCAAACAGATGTCAATCCAATCGAATGGCCATCCAATCGGATGACCATCCGAACGGATTGACATCCGATCGACTGGCCATCCGATCGGATTGCCAGCCGATCGGATTGCCATCCGACACTTGGTACTTTTGCACCGTTTCACACACCATTCTTTGCTTATGCTATCGTTAACTGTTCAGGCTAAATCTCTCAAGCGCTCCCTTCAATCCAAGAGAGTGTTTACTTGTTAAACACAATCTGTGAGTATACTCGATCCCTTTTTGCTTTATGCACTTTTGGGTGTTACGTACGTTACTTATTCTAAATCACATCGATCACACAACGCAAACACAATTTATACGCTGACCGTTATTGCATGATACGTGTTACTCGATGAATGCTTGTATGTTATGTTAACACAGTGATTGTTTCCTGACACCTTAGCAATGATAGTACTATTTGTTTGGACTCAGCACCTGTCGTCGACGGGGGTTGTTAAGGTTACCTCTTCACGTGTCACAGTGGTGATATGTGTTGCGCATTCTACAACTCGCAGTCTAGTCTGTGCATATTTCATTGTCGATAACCTACTAGCTTCGCATTATACATGATTCATGCTGGTTATGGGTAAACTATTTCGAACTCTATTATGCTATATCAAACTTGTATGCTCACCTTTACACAATGTGCATTGACTTTATTTTTAACGTATGTGACAGGTGCTTAAGATGCTAGGAATTGATGTGCTTTGGTGAATCAAGCTAGGGGTCTAGTTATGTCACGCTATTTGTTTTTTAGACAATTATTTGTAATAACTGTTTTTATTTGGATATGTTGTGGTATGGGACATGACGTTTAATTATCTGGTAATGAATAGTTGTTATGGATACTCATGGATAATCTGTTTCGCTCAGTGCCATGCCCCGATGTTTCTGCCATCGGTTGGGGTGTGACAGATTGGTATCAGAGCCATAACTATAGGGAATTAGGCAAGACTCGACCTAGTCCGGGTCGATGTCTTAGAACGACCTAGTCTATAGACTAAGTACCAACAGATCGACATGTGCATACCCAGTATGGGTTTTTGTACGAGCTTGCTTGCTATTATAACACCTCGAAAATTCACGTCCTATAATGTATTGACACGTGTCATAAGCATGAACATGTGAAAGAATACACTAGAGGGACTAAAGTTGACAAACAGGGAAAGTATGTGAATAAAAGGGTTTAAAATGTCAACAATGGATAAATATACTTTACAGTAACCCTACATGATGCTCATAACCTTAAACGAATAAATCATGGATCATACGAAGCTAAATAGGAAAGAAAGTGAGAGATTACGAACTACAGGGGTTAAATGTGTCAACATGTTTAAAGTATACCTCTGAGTGACCTTTTAGCAAACCCGAAGCTTTGTAACGGTAAATTATGCTCACTAGAATACCTGATAGAAATTTCATAAAGTTTCATTATCGTATGAGAAAGTTATGATCAAATTCGTATACGAGGGGTTAAAGCGTAAACATTGAAAGTTATGGCTTTTCGGGTGATAACCAAGTTAACCAAGGGATTAACAAAGTGGGTATAAGACTTGAAGCCTTATAAGTCAAGTTGAGGGGCTCAAAATGCAAGAAACAAAGTTTGGTTGACCTTTCGAAAAGCCAAGAGCCAAGGATGCAAACTGAAAAAGTTTTAAAACCTGAAGATAGGCTCCAGGCGGGCCGCGTAAGGTCTTGGCAATCCTTACGCGGGCCGCGTCAGGCCCCCAGATGCAGAAAATCGTGAATGTTGGTTGTTCAGCCTTGGAACCGACTTAAGAAGATATTTTCTCATCCATGGGCGACCCCTAAACATTCCTAGGCACTTAGGGACACTTGTGGGTGATCCATGATCAGTTGTAGCCTTAGTTGTCAACAATCTAATGAGATTAAAACACTATATAAAGGCCACATGTTGCAACCATTGATCACACCTCACTTCTGCATTTCTGGAACTTCCTGGAGCTTAAGAGCAGACCCTAAGCCTTCCTAATCGTGCATAAGACTTCAGTAAGTATGCTTAACCGTTCTTAGTTGAGTTTTTGCTTAGTTTTAGCTTAAAAGTCAAACCGTCGTAATTAACGGGTGACTTAGCGATTAATCATTGATGGTGTAGTGATTGGTTGTTTTGAAAGTAGTTATAAGTTGGTAATTATGTGGGCATTAAACCCTTAAAAGGGCTCCCTCTGATTCTCACTCTAACTAGACCAAATGTCGGGTCAAAGTTGATTAGAAAAAGTCAACAGAACCTTAATTTGCGAATCAACACTTAATTAACAATGTAGAAGGCATGTAACCTATTTTATCACTCATATAACTTGATAATAAGTATTATAACTGGTCTAAGCTTGTTTGATCCGACAATTTTCTGTTTAGACCCGGTTCGAAACCGAAAGTCGCAAAACTTTGACTTTTGCTTTGACTTCAGTTCTGACCCGATTTAGTATGATTTGGAAATGCCTTAGAGCTTCCTTAGGACCAGGCTACATGTTAGCATAACCCTCTGTGGTTGGTTCATTGATTATCCGATTCGTTTACATGTTTCCGTTAATTGCTTAAATGTTGACCAATATGCCCTTTTGACCATAAGACGAGAATTTTGGATATGTTAAAAGACAATAACCTTTGTTACTGATTTATAAACATGTCCCTAAAATTTTACATCAGTTGGAGGTCTAGATTAGGAGTTATGCTCATTAGCGTAATTATAACGCCTTTTAGTAATTAAAAGGTGCAATTAGCGTAAAGCCTATCTAAACCCAATTTTTGACACCAAACCTTTTACCCACTGATGTAATATAATATTTTGGGATTTTTAAAGATTTTTAATTATTTTTAACCTGCTCATAAGCTAAGGTTATGGCATTAATTCGGTAAACACCGAATATACCCTTTTCGGTCATAAAATGAGTTCTACATAGTATTTTGACGCCAATCCAATTGCTACTGATTTTATATGATAAATAAAGTACTTTGAACTTTATAACCTGATCAAAAACTCAGATTTCCTGTATAACCCGGAAATCGCTTAAAATGGCTTTTTAAGCATATTAAACGCATAGTTTGGGTTTAAAACCATTTTATCACATAAGACTTATTACCAACTGATATGACCTATTAAAATAAGTTATTTTACTGATGTATTCGGACCCGAATCTCATAACTTCATTTTAAACTCTTCTATAACCTTTTAAATGACCAAAATACCCCTACGGGGCTTATTTTGAGATTAATCTCGTTTTGGGCATAATGGAAGGTATCCTACTGATATCACAACATATTAAAGGCATATTAACTTAGGAAACCTGTATATGATTTACTTGGTTACTCGTTACGCTCTTTTCGCGTTCGGATCGGCTTATGTAACTACTTTTCATATGTTAGCCGAAACGGGTCAAACCATATCATTTTTGTCTCAAAATCCAGAATGTGTTTAAGTTACCCATATTTAACAAGCATACAAGCTTGTCGGGTTAAAACCACATTCTAATCCGATCTTCACTTTATCATGCGTTTGAACCGTATCTTTCTTTAAGACTAACTGGTCTAAGCTTAGGCTTAATTAAAGACCCGTTAGCATTCTAATTGATTATTTATACCATCATTCCAGACTAGAGCCTTCCAGTAAATTGTACCTACGCTTACTTAAGTGAATACGGCTGAGTTATTAAATTCTTGCTATTTAAGACAGGAGCTAGCTCAGGTAAATACTCTTAACTTATTTTCCCTATACGGGCTTGGGATACGGTATTTTAATAATACCGCTTGGTCGGGTATTGAATGTTTAGTCGTATTGTGATTAAATTATTGAGGTAATCCGCTTTAATCTGTATTGTTTGAAATAAAAGCCTTTAGGGGTTAATGACCATGTCCCGGATATCCTTGACATCATTGTGTTATAAAATGGCCACGTCTTAAGCACGGGGTGTAGGCATACACCAGACAGTTGCTTAAGGGAAAACGGTATCTCACTCTCTTGTGGGCCTATACTTGTGGCGTGTCTGTTAATCTGACTCGGTTTCTACATCGGGCCCTGAACGTACAACGAACATGTAAATCTGTATACAAGATTATAAATATAATTGTCCCAAGTTATAAAGAATTTGTGCCACGTGCATTCAAATCAATTTTATTAAACCTTTTCAAAATGAGTCGGTTGAGTGTATTTACCAGTGAAAACTGACGTATTTTCCAAAAGGGTTAAGTGACAGATACTGAACGTAATTGGCTGGAAGCTCAGGGCGTTTATAAGGAATCTTGCAAGTTCTAGGCGCCTAAAGTCTGTTGAACAATGTTTATGTTTTAAGATCCGCCTGTGGATCCTTTACTTTCCGTTGTAATACTTTGATATTACGTTATATTCGGATTGTAATATAATTTATCTTTTGCTTCCGCTGTGCATTCATATATATTGTGATGTTTGACTATGATGATATCAACTACGTCACGATACTCCCCACCGGGCCCACCGGTGATACGTGGAAAGTCGGGGTGTGACAGGTTGGTATCAGAGCCAACACTGAGTGAATTAAACACCAGTCTCTTGTGTTTAATCTCAGTTACACAGTTGCACATTCTTGAGTCTAGACAGGAACATAGGACTAATCCAAATTCGTTTTATTTTGTCCTTATTTGTTCCTTTGTTATTTTTCTTATTAGCCCTTGCATGGGCGAGTCATTTTCTGTAGAAGTCCCGTTTAGGGCAACCATATACTTGTTTAAATTTTAATGGAATGATTATATTTAAAAATATCATTCCTATAGTATAAGATCTATCATTATAATAAAATGGCAAAATCTAAAAAGGACAAGACCTAGCCACGTGTTATTTTAAGACAGGGCCAAGACGGTAGTTCCACAATTAGATTCAGATCCTTGTTAACATTTCAAGTTAGGATTGTTCTGCGTTAAATATTAAAAGAATCTTAAAGGTAAAACCTAGCCTAAATGTCATTAGAGACATGGCCAAGACGGTAAAACTTATCTAAAAGATTCCAATCCCTGTTAACATCTGTAAGTATGTTAACATTTTTGGTAAACTGTGAATCGTTAAAGTCACACAGGCCATCTTTAAAAAGGGGGTTAATCTAAATTCCCTTATTTGAAATAATCATCCCTTAGTGGTGAAGTGCCTACGGGCCAAACTTGTTGTCCGATAAGACAACGACCGTGGTGGTCTCTGACCCCCGTCTAAAGATGTTGGACTACGTCCAAGCATAATAGTTTGTATGATCAATGCGATCCTAACTAATATCATCAAATAAAGATGATCATATTATAAACATCCATAAGTGATGAAATGCCTACGGGCCATACTTATTGTCCTAAGGGACAAAAGACAGTTGATGTCTTTGACTCTCTGTCAAGAAAAGGTAATGAAATATGTTCAAAACTTAATGCCTCGACTCTCTGAAGTCATAGCTTATAAATTTAAAACTGTCCTTGTGACTAGGCTTTTGCGCCACCTTAATATCCTTAATGTTTTATAAGTAGGATAAATTATAATGAAAATGCTAATTAAATATAACTAACAAATTAACCAATATGGTTTATATTACCATGGTTAATAAATCGTTTAAAACGATAAAACTGTATGGGCTTCTAAATAAACCTTGCCCTTATTTTTCTTTTTGTAGTAATTAAGACTACATGGCTGACTCTGACGAGATCAACAATCATCCCCTGGAGAATAATGAGAATGATAAGATTAATATAACCAGAGGAGAACTTCGTACACTGATTGATACAACTGTATCTAAAGCTGTAGAGGAGCAATTTAGGGAGTATAGTGGGACGCATAGTAAAGCCTCATCTGTACCCCACTCTAAATCTGTCCCTAAGACTCACTCAGAGGCTCACAGCAAGCCACCCTCTAAGAAAGAGGAACCAAAGAAGGATGATGATCGACATTCATCAAATCAACACAGTGTTCCATCCAAGAGGATAGTGTTCGATAATGAAACGCGCACCAAGTCCTGTACCTATAAATACTTTGTTTCCTGCAAACCCCAGGATTTCACTGGGGAGAAAGGGGCAATCGATTGTATGACCTGGTTGGATGAAATGGACACAGTTGTCGATATCAGCGATTGTGCTGAGAGGGATGTAGTGAAGTATGTATCCCAATCGTTCAAGGGAGAGGCACTAGCATGGTGGAAGGCTCTCATTCAAGCTGCTGGGAAGATCCCACTTTACAACATTTCAAGGGAACAGTTTGTTGCTCTCATTATGGAGAACTACTGCCCTCAACACGAGGTTGAGAGGATTGAGTCAGATTTCTTATCATTGGTTATGACAAACTTAGATTGTCAAGCTTACCTCACCAGTTTCAATACCCTGTCCAGACTGGTTCCTTACCTAGTAACACCAGAACCCAAGAGAATTGCTCGTTTCATTGGGGGTTTAGCCCCAGAAATTAAAGCCAGTGTTAAGGCTTCAAGACCTACTACATTCAGGTCAGCGGCAGATCTGTCGCTATCTCTCACACTCGATGTGGTCAGAAACAAGGCTGCCAAAGTCTCTGAAGATGGAAAGCGTAAAAGGGAGGATGAGAATTCTCATCGCTCCGATAGGAAGAGGAAATCTGAGGATAAGAAGAGTTCCAGGTTTAAAAGAGACAGCCAGCAGTCGGTTGAGAAGACCAGGTGCGAGAAACTGTAGGAAATACCACCTCGGGAAATGCAGATTTGAATCTTAGCCTCTACCGTGTGGAATTTGCAAGTCTCAGGAACATAAAACCCTGGATTGCAAGAAGCTAAAAGATGCAACCTGTTATGGTTGCAACGAGAAGGGGCATATCAAGACCAACTGCCCTAGGAATCAGAAGAAGCCCGAAGAGGCCAAGAAAACAAACGCATGATAAACGCCCAGGAGATGGTGCAGAATGACAATTACATAGCAGGTACCTTTCCTTATCAAGCAGTTTATGCAGAAATTTATTTAATACTGTGGCACATATGATTCTATAAGGAACGATAGATGTTGAGAACTGTTGTCTCTGCTGATTAGGACTCCGGTCATTTAATGCGAGGTAGAAATTGGCCGATGACACTATAGAAAATGCTCCAACAGATCTTAGATTGATATTTTATATCTAATAGGAATCACTCTTTTCTGATATCCTTATGGCAAGCTTTCAAGCTATCCAAATTCATCACTATAATAAAGACAGATGTGACATTTTGATTCCCTGTCAAAAAGATGATGGATTAGGACCAAACTTTAAATACCATTAAATGTCTTTTGTGACCTAGGCTAAGTATAATTGATATATATTAAATAACGTTCATTAAGAATGTTAATACTATATTGGCCTGTATGGTTTAATGAAACCATGGTTAGTATATAAGGCCATGAGGATGAGGAATAGCAGTTGTTGGATCGCAACCAAGAAATTGATTCATTCAGTAATAGGAACCATTTCTTCTGTTCCGGTCAGAAATCTTTAAGTCATAAAATTCTAATGTACCCTCTCTATAGATAAAGGACATTCGCATGAAATTGATATCTCTTTAATCTCTATTGATTACGAATACCAAATGGTATGACAAAACCGCCGTATGAAAATTGATGTATCTTAATAAGTTCCATAAATTGCTTCCATGTCTGATCAGTATGGAGGTTTAATGCATGGAACCACAAAGATATCCCAATGATCATATGGTACTAAAGTCAACTAATAGTATTCAAAGAAGATATCCAGAATGGAATTGTCCAAGTAAGTGTGTCTGATTAAATCTATGGACTCGTAACATAAATATGCCACTTATCTGAGTCAGACAAGGATAAATGAATTGGGGCCGAGATTTGGAAAATCTTTGTAATCTCCGTGTGTCTTGATTACCTCCTGCAAAGACTACCCTGTTTACCTCCCGAGAGGCAAGTAGAGTTAAGATTAACATCCCACTTTGGGTTGGAGTGTTGTAGAACTCCATGATTGATTAGGGAATAATCGAAACCCTAATTAAGTAAATTTTAAGATAAGAGATTCATATAGCCTAACTTAATATTCCGAGAGTTTGATATTGCTAAATAAGAAAGATGGTTCATTTTGCTTATGCATTCATTACCGCAACCCTATTTAGACAACGATTAAGAATCGCCATCAACTACCCAGGATCGTCGAGTTATTCAACTAGCTATAAGGATTAGCTATTCCTTAATAATAGTTTTAAGCAATGGTTGGGATAACCATCTCACCTTAAGATAAACTTTCTATAATAGTTGATATATAAGCATCAAGGCTGCTCCTTTGAAGACCTTGTATAGATGGATTGTTAAACGTCCATTGATAGGACAATAGATTGGTAAGTCCAATTATCAGGATCTGAAAGTTGCATTAGAAACGACAAATAAGATCACGCAAATTCATAATCATCTGTAAGATGCCAGTATTCGGCAGAAAATCAAGGATTAATGAAAGTAGCAAACCTCCTAAATTCTTGTTAAGGAATAAGGTTCAACAAAAGATATCACCCAGGAAGGGCATGCCAAATTTGTTAAATTATCAGGCTAGTTAAGCTCTGAATATATAGAATCATTTGAAGGAAATCGAATGTATCAAGATCAAGTAGCTTATAAGCTAAAACCTATTTTGGGAGCTTAGCAGAGCTCGCAATACATTGCACACTAGTGACTGAAGGATGTGTTTCGCCAATAAGTCAAGAAACACTATCACATAATGATATGCAGAATTTTGATGTGATGAGCAACCTGTATCGATCAAAGATCGACAGGTTAAGAAGCTCCAAAAAGGATACATATACCTAATATAGGAGTCACTATGAGAGCTTGGAAGGACTCCAGATATGTTATAGAAGTTAAGTCCATTATGCGACAAAAAGTACTCCCAGCATTTTAGCAAATCTCGAGGTCGAGATTTCTTTTAAGGGGGTGAGGATGTAACACCTCGAAAATTCACGTCCTATAATGTATTGACACGTGTCATAAGCTTGAACATGTGAAAGAATACACTAGAGGGACTAAAGTTGACAAACAGGGAAAGTATTTGAATATAAGGGTTCAAAATGTCAACAATAGATAAATATACTTTACAGTAACCCTACATGATGCTCATAACCTTAAACGAATAAATCATGGATCATACGAAGCTAAATATGAAAGAAAGTGAGAGATTACGAACTACAGGGGTTAAATGTGTCAACATGTTTAAAGTATACCTCTGAGTGACCTTTTAGCAAACCCGAAGCCTTGTAACGGTAAATTATGCTCACTAGAATACCTGATAGAAATTTCATAAAGTTTCGTTACCGTATGAGAAAGTTATGATCAAATTCGTATGGGAGGGGTTAAAGCGTAAACGTTGAAAGTTATGGCTTTTCGGGTGATAACCAAGTTAACCAAGGGCTTAACAAAGTGGGTATAAGACTTGAAGCCTTATAAGTCAAGTTGAGGGGCTCAAAATGCAAGAAACAAAGTTTGGTTGACCTTTCGAAGAGCCAAGAGCCAAGGATGCAAACTGAAAAAGTTTTAAAACCTGAAGATAGGCTCCAGGCGGGCCGCGTAAGGTCTTGGCAATCCTTACGCGGGCTGCGTCAGGCCCCCAGATGTAGAAAATCGTGAATGTTGGCTGTTCAGCCTTGGAACCAACTTAAGAAGATATTTTCTCATCCATGCGCGACCCCTAAACATTCCTAGGCACTTAGGGACACTTGTGGGTGATCCATGATCAGTTGTAGCCTTAGTTGTCAACAATCTAATGAGATTAAAACACTATATAAAGGCCTCATGTTGCAACCATTGATCACACCTCACTTCTGCATTTCTGGAGCTTCCTGGAGCTTAAGAGCAGACCCTAAGCCTTCCTAATCGTGCATAGGACTTCAGTAAGTATGCTTAACCTTTCTTAGTTGAGTTTTTACTTAGTTTTAGCTTAAAAGTCAAACCGTCGTAATTAACGGTTGACTTAGCGATTAATCATTGATGGTCCAAAGATTGGTCGATTCGAAAGTAGTTATAAGTTGGTAATTATGTGGGCATTAAACCCTTAAAAGGGCTCCCTCTGATTCCCACTCTAACTAGATCAAATGGTTGGTCAAAGTTGATTAGAAAAAGTCAACAGAACCTTAATTTGCGAATCAACACTTAATTAACAATGTAGAAGGCATGTAACCTATTTTATCACTCATATAACTTGATAATAAGTATTATAACTGGTCTAAGCTTGTTTGATCCGACAATTTTCTGTTTAGACCCGGTTCGGAACCGAAAGTCGCAAAACTTTGACTTTTGCTTTGACTTCAGTTCTGACCCGATTTAGTATGATTTGGAAATGCCTTAGATCTTCCTTAGGACCAGGCTACATGTTAGCATAACCCTCTGTGGTTGGTTCATTGATTATCCGATTCGTTTACAAGTTTCCGTTAATTGCTTAAATGTTGACCAATTTGCCCTTTTGACCATAAGACGCAAATTTTGGATATGTGAAAAGACAATAACCTTTGTTACTGATTTATAAACATGTCCCTAAAATTTTACATCAGTTGGAGGTCTAGATTAGGAGTTATGCTCATTAGCGTAATTATAACGCCTTTTAGTAATTAAAAGGCGCAATTAGCGTAAAGCCTATCTAAACCCAATTTTTGACACCAAACCTTTTACCCACTGATGTAATATAATATTTTGGGATTTTTAATTATTTTTAACCTGCTCATAACCTATGGTTATGGCATTAATTCGGTAAACACCGATTATACCCTTTTCGGTCATAAAATGAGTTCTACATAGTATTTTGACGCCAATCCAATTGCTACTGATTTTATATGATAAATAAAGTACTTTGAACTTTATAACCTGATCAAAAACTCAGATTTCCTGTATAACCCGGAAATCGCTTAAAATGGCTTTTTAAGCGTATTAATTGCATAGTTTGGGTTTAAAACCATTTTATCACAAAAGACTTATTACCAACTGATATGACCTATTAAAATAAGTTATTTTACTAATGTATTCGGACCCGAATCTCAGAACTTCATTTTAAACTCTTCTATAACCTTTTAAATGACCAAAATACCCCTACGGGGCTTATTTTGAGATTAAAGTCGTTTTGGGCATAATGGAAGGTATCCTACTGATATCACAACATATTAAAGTCATATTAACTTAGGAAACCTGTATATTATTTATTTGGTTACTCGTTACGCACTTTTCGCGTTCGGATCGGCTTATGTAACTACTTTGCATATGTTAGCCGAAACTGGTCAAACCATATCATTTTTGTCTCAAAATCCAGAATGTGTTTAAGTTACCCATATTTAACAAGCATACAAGCTTGTCGGGTCAAAACCACATTCTAATCCGGTCTTCTCTTTATCATGCGTTTGAACCGTATCTTTTTTAAGACTAATTGGTCTAAGCTTAGGCTTAATTAAAGACCCGTTTGCATTCTAATTGATTATTTATACCATCATTCCAGACTAGAGCCTTCCGGTAAATTGTACCTACGCTTACTTAAGTGAATACGGCTGAGTTATTAAATTCTTGCTATTTAAGACAGGAGCTAGCTCAGGTAAATAATCTTAACTTATTTTCCCTATACGGGCTTGGGATACGGTATTATAATAATACCGCTTGGTCGGGTATTGAATGTTTAGTCGTATTGTGATTAAATTATTGAGGTAACCCGCTTTAATCTGTATTGTTTGAAATAAAAGCCTTTAGGTGTTAATGACCATGTCCCGGATATCCTTGACATCATTGTGTTATAAAATGGCCACGTCTTAAGCACGGGGTGTAGGCATACACCTAACAGTTGCTTAAGGGAAAACGGTATCTCACTCTCTTGTGGGCCTATACTTGTGGCGTGTCTGTTAATCTGACAAGGTTTCTACGTCGGGCTCTGAACGTACAACGAACATGTAAATCTGTATACAAGATTATAAATATAATTGTCCCAAGTTATAAAGAGTTTGTGCCACGTGCATTCAAATCAATTTTATTAAACCTTTTCAAAATGAGTCGGTTGAGTGTATTTACCAGTGAAAACTGACGTATTTTCCAAAAGGGTTAAGTGACAGGTACTGAACGTAATTGGCTGGAAGCTCAGGGCGTTTATAAGGAATCTTGCAAGTTCTAGGCGCCTAAAGTCTGTTGAACAATGTTTATGTTTTAAGATCCGCCTGTGGATCCTTTACTTTCCGTTGTAATACTTTGATATTACGTTAAATTCGGATTGTAATATAATTTATCTTTTGCTTCCGATGTGCATTCATATATATTGTGTTGTTTGACTATGATGATATCAACTACGTCACGATACTCCCCACCGGGCCCACCGGTGATATGTCGAAAGTCGGGGTGTCACAGCTATCCTCGCTATACTCGCTTACACCACACCAGCACCGCACTAAGATTCTCAAAAATGAACGAGTGATTAGGTCGAGTTTAGGTGTGAAAACCGCAAACTCTCGACCAAATCACTTGTTTGGCCCGCATTTTTATCTACAAACATGAGAATTTGCGTTGAATCGGGAGTGAAATCCGCACTTTAACACAAAATTTCCTCTCTATGGGTGGAACCCGAACTTTGACGATTTGTTCCGTGCTCTACTTTGGCTTTACAAAACTCTCACCAAGGTCACGACGGAACTCCAATGACCTTAGGTCACACTGCAACTGGAAGGATGCGTGCCATTCACCCAAATCGAGGCGAGAGTATAGTCCCGAAAGCCAAAGTGTGTACCAACGGTCCTTGTGAATAGTCGAATCACCTTGGGTAGTCGACGTCTATCCAGCCTAAGACAATCTATATTCTATTTCAAGCTCGCAATCGCTGATTTTATGTGTTTCAATCCTGAGCCCGGCTCCGATATTTGTCGTTTTATGTGGGATTTTATGTGTTTTATGTGGTTTTATGCTTATTTGTTAGCGTTTTGAGATATTATTGGTTTTGATATAATGCTTCTTGCTCCGCTTATCACACAACACACTCCACAAACATTAACAAATTGTTGCTACTCGTGGATGATCGCATGCTATGTTACTCACTTATGCTATACTACTCGCTGTGTACTCGCTAATTGCAATCGCTATTCCCAAACACGCGCGGACTTTGAATGATAGGTTTCTGTATTCTGACTGCTCTTGTGCTTCTGTGCTTTATGTGCTTACGTGCCCCTACATGCTTATTTGTTCTGTGATTATGTGTGATTTTGTGCTTATGTGGTTTATGGTTATTCGTGTTCCTGAGCTTTAGAAGTAGTATGTGTGAGGTGAGATTCGATTAAATAGCGTTTTGAATCCTATGGCGCTGTCTATTGCAGACATTGTCGTCATTTGGGTCATTTCATTCTCGGTCTGCTCGCCGCAGTCATGATGACAAACGCATCGCCGCCCTCGTCGCTAAGCAAATGGCGAAAGTTATTCCCCAGATTGTTAGTGAGTTGAATGAAAATACTAGTAAATCTTCCGAAGAGTCAAGGACTGATACTCCTAAAGCTGCTTTTAGCTTCAAACAGTTCAAAGCCTGCGGTCCAAAGGAATTTACCGGAGAAGATGGTCCTACGGCCATGTTTCAATGCTTTGATTCTATCGAAGTCACCCTGCGCCAGAGTGGCTGTCCTGATAATCTCCGTACTCTAAACGCAACTGGCGTCTTCCAATCCCGAGCGCTGGATTGGTGGACGGCCGAGAGAAACAAACGCTGAAATGATGCAGCTTACGGGCTGACGTGGTATGAGTTGAAGGACGTTATGATGCAAGAGTTTTGCCCTCCCCACGAGTGCCAAAAGCTGGAGGACGAATTCTGGCATATCATGAAAAAAGATGGAGACAACGCTGGCTTGACTGCTCGCTTCAAGCAGCTAAGCATAATCTGTCCTTGCCAAGTGACCACGCCTGAAATCACCATCAAGAACTATATCCGTGCTCTTCTGGATTGTGTGGCTGATTTCGTTCAAGCTGCAAAGACTACAACAATTGAGGAGACCTTTTTACTCGCTACTGAAATCAACAACAAGCGAGTCAAGTCTAGTTACTAGGATAAAGCTTCCAAGAACCTGCATCAAGCTACCGCTGAAACCGCCACCGCACCTCAGTCATCGAAGCTCTCACGCCACAAAAGGAAGAACAACAGCAGTTCCAGCAACAAGAACTGTGCAGTTACTGCTGCCCCGCTCCAATCAGTTCCTACCTAACCGCAGCCTCAACACCGCCAAGTAGCGGCACCGGTCACCAACGCACCACCAGCAAAGCGTGCGTATACTGGTCCTCACCTGGCTTGCCCTACTTGTACCTATCACCACCCTGTGGGAATCACTTGCAGATAATATGTGCATTGCAACATGTACAACCACTTCACTGCCAACTGACGTACAGGTCCACGTCAAACCCCAGCTCCAACCCAAGGTCATGGTCCTGCTCAACAAGCTCTAGTTACTGCTCCTCAAGGCCATCAAGCGGCTCCTGCACCCACGATCAATGCTAGAGCTTGCTATTCGTGTTGCGATCCCAACCACTTCACCAATATGTGCCCGAACCGAGTGGTCAAGCAAGAGCCACAACAGCAGCAGCCCCAGCAGCAGCCTCAGCAACAATAGCAACAACCAGCAGCCCGCTGACGTGCTTTCAACATAAACGCTCGCCAGGCTCAAGCAGACAACAATGTGGTCAATGGTACGTTCCTTGTGAATGGTATATATGCTACATGTTTATTTAATACTTGAGCAGATAACTGTTTTGTATCGTTTGAATTCGAAAATCTCCTTAATCGTAAGCGCACCCACCTACCCTCGACGTTCGATATTGAAGTTGCCACCGAAAGAACCGTCGCCGTCAATTTTGTTCTACGTGATTGTACGCTTGAACTCAATAATCACGTCTTCCCTATCGATCTTATTCCGATGCAGCTCGGTAGTTTTGACATCATAGTAGGCATGGATTTTCTTCGCGAAAATCGTGCTGAAGTTATTTGCTTCGATGAGATGATTTGCTTCTCGCTCGCTAATGGTGATCAACTTTGTGTGTATGGCGAAACTCCTTCGAAAGGTCTTAAACTCATGTCGTGTGTCCAGGCTAGCAAGTATCTCCGAAAGGAATATCAAGCTTTCCTGGTGCACATCGTAGTAGCGGAGAAGGAAAAGAAAGGAAACCCAGAAGTGAAAGACGTTCCCGTTGTTTGTGAATTCCCTAACGTTTTTCCCGACGATTTACCTGGACTCCCGCCCGCTCGTGATATCGATTTCAAAATCGACCTCATTCCTGGAGCAAATCCTGTTGCTAAAGCTTCGTATCGTCTCGCTCCTTCAGAAATGCTCGAACTCTCGAGTCAGCTCCAGGAACTTCTTGATAAAGGCTTTATTCGCCCTAGCATCTCTCCTTGGGGCGCACCTGTCCTTTCCATCAAAAAGAAGGATGGATCGTTCCGGATGTGCATCGACTATAGGGAGTTGAATAAGCTAACAATCAAGAATCGCTATCCCTTGCCTCGAATCGATGATTTGTTTGATCAGTTACAAGGTGCTACGTGTTTCTCGAAGATCGATCTATGCTCAGGCTATCATCAGTTACGCATTCAAGAGGAAGATATACCCAAAACCGCTTTTCGAACCCGCTATGGTCATTACGAGTTTGTTGTTATGCCTTTTGGTTTGACCAACGCCCCCGAAGTTTTCATGGATCTAATGAATCGAGTGTGCAAACCCTTCCTTGATCGTTTCGTAATCGTATTCATTGATGATATCCTGATCTATTCCAAGTCAAAAGCCGAACACTCGCAGCATCTACGTTTGGTTCTTGAGTTGCTCCAGGGAAACCGTCTCTATGCCAAGTTTTCCAAGTGTGAATTTTGGCTAGAGGAGGTCCAATTCTTGGGTCACATTGTCAAAAGTCAAGGTATCCATTTCGATCCCGCGAAGATCGAAGTTGTTAAGAGTTGGGTTACACCCAAGAATCCGTCTGAAGTCCGTTCTTTTCTCGGACTGGCAGGCTATTATCATCGTTTTATCGAAGGTTTCTCTAAGATCGTTGTGCCGCTTACCTCTCTTACGCATAAGGATAAACCTTTTGTTTGGGGAACTAAGTAGGAGGAAGCCTTTCAAACTCTCAAGACTATGCTTTGCACTGCTCCCGTGCTCTCACTGCCCGACGGAAACGACGATTTCGTAGTCTACCGCGATGCCTCGAACCTTGGTCTTGGTTGTGTTCTTATGCAACGGGACAAGGTTATCGCGTACGCTTCTCGACAGCTCAAGATCCACGAGAAGAACTACACCACACACGACCTCGAGCTTGGCACAGTTGTTTTTACGTTAAAGATTTGGTGACACTACATTTACGGTACCAAGTGTACGATCTTCACCGATCATAGGAGCCTATAACATATCATTGACCAGAAGGAATTGAATATGCGTCAACGCTGGTGGGTAGAACTGCTCAACGATTACGATTGTGAGATTCGTTACCATCCTAGCAAAGCAAACATCGTTGCCGATGCTCTCAGTCGACGAAGCTATTTGCATAGCGTTCGCAGTTCCCAAGCCCAGCATAATCTCAAAGCTCTTATCCGTGACGCGCAACATCCTTGTTTTACTGAACGAACTTTGAAGAAGGAAAGGATCCTAAACGATGGCACCCAACTCGAGAATAAATCAAATGGTATCTTTCATTATTTGGACTGAATCTGGATTCCCAAGCGGACAAATTTACGACAACTTCTAATGGATGAAGCCCACAAATCTCGATATTCTATTAATCCGAGTGCCGACAAGATGTACCAGGACATGCGCTACAAGTACTGGTGGCCGGGCATGAAGAAGGATATCGCTATCTATGTTTCGAAATGCCTTACTTGCTCCAAAGCAAGGCTGAGCATCAAAGACCCTCTGGCTTACTCGTTCAACCCGAGATCCCGATGTGGAAATGGGAGAGTATAGCTATGGACTTTATAACAAAACTTTCGCGCACTCAATCTGGTCATGATAGCATTTGGGTTGTGGTCGACTGTTTGACTAAATCTGCTCATTTTCTGCCATACGAGAAGACTTTAAGGTAGAAAAATTAGCCCGAATCTACACCGATGAGATCATTTGTCGATATGGGACGCCTTGTGACATCATCTCTGACCGCGATGGTCGATTGACCTCGCGTCTTTGGGAAACGTTTCAATCTGCTCTCGGTACTACTCTTAATCTAAGTATCGCTTTCCATCCATAAACCGACGGTCAGACTGAAAGAACGATTCGTACCCTTGAAGATATGCTCCGTTCGTGTGTCATAGATTTAGGTGGTAATTGGGACTCGCACTTACCTTTAGTCGAATTCTCGTATAATAACAGTTATCATTCTAGCATACAAATGGCACCATTTGAGGCATTATACGGAAGGAAATGTCGATCGTCTATTGTATGACACGAGATCGAAGACGTGCAAATTACCGGTCCTGGGCTGTTGCAAGACACGATTGATAAAATCCTCCAAATCCGAGACAATCTGCTAAAAGCTCGGAGCCGACAGAAAAGTTATGCCGATAGACGCCGCAAGCCCCTTGAATTTGATGTTGGCGATCACGTACTGTCACACCCCGAAATTATTAGAGCTGGCGTGACTGGACTGGTATCTTCATTGCACTGCGGAAGCAAATAAGAAAAGACTTTCTAGAAAGAGAACGCCTGCTAAGTACTCGAATCCCCATTGGTTCTCCTATTCCAACCGTGCCATAATTTTTTAAATGCAACCTGAGAAAGTAACATGCGAAAAATCAACATAAAGTTGAGCGAGTTCATAGTTTGTTTGTAAAAGATTTGAAATAAATCTTTTAAATAACCGGTTTGTGAAATATTATTGAGAAAACGAATTTAGAAATCATTTTCTTGCTAAGTTATATGGAAACTTTGTATTTGTAACGCATTAACCATGTGTTTGTAAACTCTCATATTTGTAATGTTCGTATAAACGTCAATGCCCACCCTAACTTTGACTCCATGCCCGCATAATCCTATGCTTTGAATTTGTATTAAAACATGGTATGTAATTTGTAAAACCCCTGTATGATAGCAAACAAGGAAAAGATCACCAATGGTTTGCAAGGCCACTGATATGTGTGACGGTGTAGGAAGACTCAAACCTAGCAGAGTTGTACCAGGCTCCCGGATGGAAGACATAGTCACCACTATGGCCCGCCCCGGCCTCATGGGTGTGGGCTCGCTACACCCAAATAGATCTGTCACTCATGCCCCTCGGTCCTGATACGAGGATTAATGGTCCCAAGTATCCACCTACCCTATCACATGATCTATGGTTCTTTCCTAGGCTAACCATACCAATTGTATTGTAAGTAATCCTTTTGTAACATGTATTTTACCCCAGCCTCTAAGGCTGAAACTCCCCAGCCTCTAAGGCTGAACCTCCCCAACCTCTAAGGCCAACTCCCCAGTCTCTCTATATTTTCACCAGATGATCCATCCTTAGTCATGAAAATCATTCACATTTTGATAATACGCATTTGTTTTTTAAAAACTGGTATATTTAGTATAATCCATTGTAAACCATTTGAGTTCCTCGAAATCCATTCGTAATATGATTTAGAAATATGAGTTTCCGTTCGTTCAAAAGCTTTGTATGTTCTTGCACAACGTGCTTTGTCTAAAATATGCAGTCTTTGTTCATTGAGAACTTTGTGTGTTTTCTACAAAACGTGCATGTCTTTCCACCCCGAAAACATTTATAAAAACGTAAAACCGTAAAAAGATGAGGTTATGAACTCACCTGGATTGCCTTGTGCAAAGCTAGCTATATACGACTTCGTGATGTCGTTTCCAAGACGAGACTCGCTAGCGTGCAATCTACAATATACCTAACACGGAATATCTTATAAGTTTCTAAATAAAAACGGTAACTTGTCTACGTGTCACCGAGCTCTACCGAATCGTTAGTCGAACGATTCAACGGTAAGTAGTTAACTTATCGGAAATGATTAGGTCATATTTGATAAGTATCATTTATTGTCGATAATAACCAATAAGCCTTGAAAAGACTTGATTCTCGAGATATTAGAAATAAATAAATATTTATATCAAAACATATAAATATATTGTTAAGGTCGCATGTCGTCTCGAGAAATCGTTTGTGTATATAGGAATATTCGTACGAAAGTAACATATAATAAACTTGTATTACATATATTGCGTCTTGTATATATTTACCAAAATATACGTATATGCCGTTTTGGTGTTTGAAATAAATATAAAAAGTTATATTTATTTTACAAAAGTATCATCGAGTTGTTGAATGTTTGAAATAAATAGATAAATTATATCTATTTTTGTAAAGGAACTCGTGTGGTATGGTATTTGAAATAAATATAAAACTACATTTATTTTCATAAAACGAATTCGTGTCGTTGATATTCGAAATAACATATAAACTATATTTAAGTTTATAAAAGAATCGTCGTTTTATTTGATATCCGAAATAAATATATAACACTATATTTATTTATAAAAGGATTCGTTTTGTTTACTATCGAAAATAAATATATAACTATATTTATTTTTATAAAACGAGTTCATGTTAGATATTTGAAATAAATATATAAACTATATTTATTTTTATAAAACGAATGCGTGTTATCGGCTTTTGAAACAATATAAGTAATTATATTGATTTTGTAAAAAGAATTGTCGAGTTTTTGAAGTTTAAAATAACTAGATTATTGTTGTAAACGATTCCAAAATCGTCAATTTCGTAAGTTGTAAAGTGCCGTAGTAAAACAAATATTCATTTGTATTTGTGTTTATTAAGGTTTCTCGGATTCTATAGGTTTCGTCCTTTAATAAAAACGTGTTGTATATTACGGGTTTTCTCAAAAAACGGGCAGAGTTTCCTTTGTTTTTGGACGCCCCCCGACAACACAAGTTGTCGTTATTTATTCAAAATTCAATCAAGTTTCAACAATATTTTGTATAACCAATCTATATAACCAAGATAACAAAAAAAAATCAAATACTTTTAACTAATAGTTCATCGATTGTTCGGTTTGGGAGCTCGTTCACGTAAAATTAAATCTATATTAAAACACAAATATTTAACGCATCATTAATTTTTTTACCAAGTCCTCATGTCGAGACACCGAACGAGTTGACCGGGTTGACCGGGTTACTGTGTTGACCGACTGAGTTGACTGAGTCATCTCACTGAGTTGACCGAGTCAGCTCGCTGGGTTGACTCCGTTGACCGTCTGTTGACCCGTAAAACTGATGTTGACCAGCTGACCACGTCCGAGCCCTAACATACTGAACTAAATCAGACATGAACCATTTTGAACCAAACCTGAACAAAGTCGCTTGAACTCAAGTCTAAACCACCTGCTTGAAACAGAACCGAGCCACCGCACTGTCGGTCCGCCGGTCATCATCATCATCAGGCATCAATGTGTAATAGAAAAGAAACTAACAGAGGGGGGGGGGTTACCGAGAACTTATCGGATGTGAGGATACCACTGCCGCCACTGCCCCCGCCGTGAGCGGCGGTGCTGCTCATCTCCGTCGCTCTCTCTCTCTCTCATCTTCGTCTCTATCATCGCCTCTCTCTCTCTCTCTCCGCTCGTTACCATCGCCGCACCACCACCGGACTGTGGTGGTGGTGGTCGGGTGTGGGTGTAAGGGGGTGGGTGTTGTAGGTTGCAGGTGACGTGGAGGGGGAGGGGGTGGTCGTTGGCTAGAACAACCACCAACACTCCGCCGGTGGTATTGTCGGACCGCCTGCCGGCCTTCATCGAGCAGAGAGATGGGGAAAGAAAATGGGTGTGGTTCTTGTTTTGAGATATGAAGGAGATAAGGATTTTTGTTTGAGTATAGAATTTGTAGAGCATTTGAGGTGTGTGTGTTGTATGGTCTGCACAGAATAAGGGAGGGGGGTATGGACCATTTATAAAGATGGGGACATCTTGTAGAAATCTTATGGGGATTTAAAGAGATCTTGTAAATTTTTTGAATATCTTGAGTAGATTTTATAGGGATTTTGGAAGGATTTTATAAGATTTTGATGAGATCTTGTGCAGATTTTATAGGAAAACCTCTAATATTTTATGTGCACGTTTAGGCTTGTGGGTTTTGGGCTTGGGCCCACGGCCCCCAAGCTCAATCCCCTTGTTTAAGCGGCCCGCAATTCCTACGAGACCCGTTAACACACTCGTGCTCCGTAAAATTTAATGACGTATGTTTATACAGCCGAAATCCCGTAAAATGTATGTCAGTAGCCGGTTGTCGTGTCCGTTCATCAATTACGGTGAAAATCGCGTAAAACCATGTTGTCATCGCTTTAATGCGTTTTCTAATCCGGTTTCGATTGTAGTTGCTAAAATTTCATTACGGAGCTAAATATAGGGTAAAATGTAAGTTCTGAAGGTGACAGGTGTCTCCGTCGCTTCCGTTTTGTTGTCGATGCGTTTCCTGCCGTCGCGTTTTCAGTTCACGTTAGGATTTGTGTCGTACGGAAGCCCAATAAATTCACAAAATTAATTTCATAATCTTAAAATATTCGTGTAACATCCATACTTGTCAGCGTTGTCAGTATTTTGTACGGCATCAGTTCGTTGTCGCTTGCTATTCAGCAGATTTCCCGTAAATCACCATATGTGCACTGTATAATCGAATAAACGTTCCTGGGTACTTTCAAAGGCCTAATTAAGTTAATTTGCATTGTAAACACTATTTATTATTGCGTTAATCGCCTGTTAATCATGTAATGAAGAGCCGTGAATCACCGGTTGTCACATTCTCCCCCTGTTACAAAATTCTCGTCCTCGAAATTTAGACTACGTCAACTCCTTAGAGTTTATGCGAATAATGTCAAAGGAAACGAGACGTACTGATACAGTCACCAGTGTGACCAAGTTAACAGGGGTCCAATAAAGAATAGGAACTTCGACCAATCGAATTCCGTATGAACGTTCACAATATGTAAATGAGTTCTAGAAGCAATATCATCCATTGGATGAACTTAGAATCAACAATCTCAAATGTAATAGTTTGCATGAAACGCTCGATCGTGATCAGCACAAGCTGCAAGTTATACCGACGCCACAAGGTGTCGCAATGAATGAAACAATTCAATAATAGGGGTGATCGAACAAGTATCACCTGTGTTTTGCATGAAATGCTCAATCATGATTAGCCCAAGCTACAAGTTTACACCGACACCACAAGGTGTCGTAGTGATTTAAATAATTCAATAATAGCGGTGATCAAACAAATTCACCGTGTTTGAAACCGAATGAAGATTCAACGAAATAAAACTGAACGCTTGTTCTAAACAAACATCATAGGATTTTCAATTGAAAGTGGATCATCGAAGAAATAAATGTTTCGATCGAAGATGAGATACTTCGACTCAGAACAAATGAAACATTTGTTAAAACGAATTTTGAATATGATGCTCCCAATACATCATATGATGCTTTGAATCGAATATGTGTAATGAACAAGTTCAAACAATTGAATTTGATTTTGGCGCAAGCCGACAATAAATACATGTATCGACAAGGCAACTTTCGGCATGGTCATAACGAAAACCATGTATGTAACTTGAAAAGAAAAGAAATTTCAAGAAAATGTGTTAACTTGATAACAAAGGAGCCAACAATTACAATAATGCGGGTCATTCGAATCACAAATCGATAATTAGATTTAACGAAGTAATATTTGAACCTTGATGAAATGCTTACTTGAAACGAAACCACATGCGCAACAAACGATGCATGCGTAACATATGCATTTTCAAGAAATGAAGCAAATGAATATTCGCTATATTGAAAGAAATGATCGTGACACAATGACCATTAAGAGGAGTAGAGGTACGAAAATCTACTCAGTAAACGTGAGAGTTGAAATTTCAATAAAAGAAATTTGAGGACTTTACCTGGGGTGGCGTGTGATATCCGGTTGTTAGGTGACATTACCATGGAATGTCGAACATAGCATACTCGTCGTTAATGCGATAGGGGGAATGTGAAGACATACTTCTTCTCCTTGGCGTGATTCGTGTCGTTGCAGGATCGCGTGACAAGTTGTCGTTTCCTGATCGTTAGTTCTCCTGCTGACAGGAATCTAGCGTCATCGTTGAATTGCGCCATCGCTTCTTCTCAAAGGCCTCGCCTCGATAGTCGTAGGTGCCGTACTTCAACCTCCGTTGATGTATTACTTAAGTTTCACGTATACCTGTGCACTAGCGTTTCGTTCCACGTAGAATGTGATGTACTCCGACATCCGTTGACGTAAAAATTGAGTTCCATGTATTCTCGTGCACTAGCGTTTAGTTATGCGTAGGCTGCCTGCTCGGGAAGTTAAAATATCATAGACAATTTGGATAATAGTGTGTGCCCGAGTTAATATTCGCGGTTCCTACGTGATGACCTTTAATGAACTTCAACATAAGTTTCCGAATGTCTTAAATGCATGTTTCCTAAACTCTCAGAGTTTTGTGTACTGTATGTAATTGTTTTACGCACCGTGTATGAAACACCACAATAGCGTATGTTTGAAAACAAAATTTTGACTGTTTGTTTTTCGGCAACGGTTGGAGACCATATTCGAGTACTAGGCGTTCTGTATGTATTCAACGTCTTAATAGTCTAAGTCCCAGAGAAAAGTGAGGTTAGAGCCTAGGTATCTCTACAGAGAACCCTATTCACTGTAACCTATAGCTCTGAAGCCAATCTCTCACACCCCAAAATTATCAGAGCTGGCGTGACTGGACTGGTATCTTCATTGCACAGCGGAAGCAAATAAGAAAAGACTTTCTAGAAAGAGAACGCCTGCTAAGTACTCGAATCCCCAATGGTTCTCCAATTCCAACCGTACCATAATTTCTGAAATGCAACCTGAGAAAGAAACATGCGAAAAATCAACATAAAGTTGAGCGAGTTCATAGTTTGTTTGTAAAAGATTTGAAATAAATCTTTTGAATAACCGGTTTGTGAAATATTATTGAGAAAACGAATTTAGAAATCATTTTCTTGCCAAGTTATATGGAAACTTTGTATTTGTAACGCATTATGTTCGTAAAACTATGTATTTGTAAACTCTCGTATTTGTAATGTTCGTATAACCGTCAATGCCCACCCTGACTTTGACTCCATGGCCTCATAATCCTATGCTTTGAATTTGTATTAAAACATGGTATGTGATTTGTAAAACCCCGGTATGATAGCAAACAATGAAAAGATCACCAATGGTTTGCAAGGCCACTGATATGTGTGACGATGCAGGAAGACTCAAACCTAGCAAAGTTGTACCGGGCTCCCGGATGGAAGACATAGTCACCACTATGGGCCGCCCCGGCCTCATGGGTGTGGGCTCGCTACACCCAAATAGATCTATCACTCATGCCCCTCGGTCCTGATACGAGGATTAATGGTCCCAAGTATCTGCCTACCCTATCACATGATCTATGGTTCTTTCCTAAGCTAACCATACCAATTGTATTGTAAGTAATCCTTTTGTAACATGTATTTTACCCCAGCCTCTAAGGCTGAACCTCCCCAGCCTCTAAGGCCAACTCTCCAGTCTCTCTATATTATCACCCGACGATCCATCCCTAGTCATGAAAATCATTCACATTTCGATAATACGCATTTGTTTTGTAAAAACCGGTATATTTAGTATAATCCATTGTAAACCATTTGAGTTCCTCGAAATCCATTCGTAATATGATTTAGAAATATGAGTTTTCGTACATTCAAAAGCTTTGTATGTTCTTGCATAACGTGCTTTGTCTAAAATATGCAGTCTTTGTTCATTGAGAACTTTGTGTGTTTTCTGCAAAACGTGCATGTCTTTCCACCCCGAAAACATTTATAAAAATGTAAAACCGTAAAAAGATGGGGTTATGAACTCACCTGGATTGCCTTGTGCAAAGCTAGCTATATAAGACTTCGTGATGTCGTTTCCAAGACGAGACTCGCAAGCGTGCAATCTACAATATACCTAACACGGAATATCTTATAAGTTTCTAAATAAAAACGGTAACTGGTCTACGTGTCACCGAGCTCTACCGAATCGTTAGTCGAACGATTCAACGGTAAGTAGTTAACTTATCGGAAATGATTAGGTCATATTTGATAAGTATCATTTATTGTCGATAATAACCAATAAGCCTTGAAAAGACTTGATTCTCGATATATTAGAAATAAATAAATATTTATATTAAAACATATAAATATATATTTAAGGTCGCTTGTCGTCTCGAGAAATCGTTTGTGTATATAGGAATATTCGTACGAAAGTAATATATAATAAACTTGGATTACATATATTGCGTCTTGTATATATTTGCCAAAATATACGTATATGCCGTTTCAGTGTTTGAAATAAATATTAAAAGTTGTATTTATTTTACAAAAGTATCATCGAGTTGTTGAATATTTGAAATAAATAGATAAATTATATCTATTTTTGTAAAGGAATTCGTGTGGTACGGTATTTGAAATAAATATAAAACTATATTTATTTTCATAAAACGAATTCGCGTCGTTAATATTCGAAATAACATATAAACTATATTTAAGTTTATAAAAGAATCATCGTTTTGTTTGATATCCGAAATAAATATATAACACTATATTTATTTATAAAAGGATTCGGTTTGTTTACTATCGAAAATAAATATATAACTATATTTATTTTTATAAAATGAGTTCATGTTGGATATTTGAAATAAATATATAAACTATATTTATTTTTATAAAACGAATGCGTGTTATCGGCTTTTGAAACAATATAAGTAATTATATTGATTTTGTAAAAAGAATTGTCGAGTTTTCGAAGTTTAAAATAACTAGATTATTGTTGTAAACGATTCCAAAATCGTCGTTTTCGTAAGTTGTAAAGTGCCGTAGTAAAACAAATATTCATTTGTATTTGTGTTTATTAAGGTTTCTCGGATTCTATAGGTTTCGTCCTTTAATAAAAACGCGTTGTATATTACGGGTTTTCTCGAAAAACGGGCAGAGTTTCCTCTGTTTTTGGACGCCCCCCGACAACACAAGTTGTCGTTATTTATTCAAAATTCAATCAAGTTTCAACAAAATTTTGTATAACCAAGATAACAAAAAAAAGAATTCAAATACTTTTAACTAATAGTTCATCGATTGTTCGGTTTGTGAGCTCGTTCACGTAAAATTAAATCTATATTAAAACACAAATATTTAACGCGTCATTAATTTTTTTACCAAGTCTTCATGTCGAGACACCGAACGAGTTGACGGGTTGCTGTGTTGACCGGCTGAGTTGACTGAGTCATCTCACTGAGTTGACTCCGTTGACCGTCTGTTGACTCGTAAAACTGATGTTGACCAGCTGACCACGTCTGAGCCCTAACATACTGAACTAAATCAGACATGAACCATTTTGAACCAAACCTGAACAAAGTCGCTTGAACTCAAATCTAAACCACCTGCTTGAAACAGAACCGAGCCACCGCACAGTCGGTCCGCCGGTCATCATCATCATCAGGCATCAATGTGTAATAGAAAAGAAACTAACAGAGGGGGGGGTGCCGAGAACTTATCGGATGTGAGGATACCACCGCCGCCACTGCCCCCGCCGTGAACGGCGGCGCTGCTCATCTCGGTCGCTCTCTCTCTCTCTCTCATCTTCGTCTCTATCATCGCCTCTCTCTCTCTCTCCGCTCGTTACCATCGCCGCACCACCACCGGACTGTAGTGGTGGTGGTCGGGTGTGGGTGTAAGGGGGTGGGTGTTGTATGTTGCAGGTGACGTGGAGGGGGAGGGGGTTGTCGTTGGCTGGAACAACCACCACCGCTCCGCCGGTGGTATTGCCGGACCGGCTGCTGGCCTTCATCGAGCAGAGAGAGGGGGAAAGAAAATGGGTGTGGTTCTTGTTTTGAGATATGAAGGAGATAAGGATTTTTGTTTGAGTATAGAATTTGTAGAGCATTTGAGGTGTGTATGTTGTATGGTCTGCACAGAATAAGGGAGGGGGGTATGGACCATTTTATAAAGATGGGGACATCTTGTAGAAATCTTATGGGGATTTAAAGAGATCTTGTAAATCTTTTGAATATCTTGAGTAGATTTTATAGGGATTTTGGAAGGATTTTATAAGATTTTGATGAGATCTTGTGCAGATTTTATAGGAAAACCTCTAATATTTTATGTACAGGTTTAGGTTTGTGTGTTTTGGGCTTGGGCCCAGGGCCCACAAGCTCAATCCCCTTGTTTAAGCGGCCCGCAATTCATACGTGACCCGTTAACACACTCGTGCTCCGTAAAATTTAATGACGTATGTTAATATAGCCGAAATCCCGTAAAATGTATGCCAGTAGCCGGTTGTAGTGTCCGTTCGTCAATTACGGTGAAAATCGCGTAAAACTGTGTTGTCGTCGCTTTAATGCGTTTTCTAATCCGGTTTCGACTATAGTTGCTAAAATTTCATTACGAAGCTAAATATATCGTAAAATGTAAGTTCTGAAGGTGACAGGCGTCTCCGTCGCTTTCGTTTTGTTGCCGATGCATTTCCTACCGTCGCGTTTTCAGTTCACGTTAGCATTTGTGTCGTACGGAAGCCCAATAAATTCACAAAATTAATTTCATAAACATAAAATATTCGTGTAACATCCATACTTGTTGGCGTTGTCAGTATTTTGTACGGCATCAGTTCCTTGTCGCTTGCTATTCAGCAGATTTCCCGTAAATCACCATATGCGCGCTGTATAATCGAATAAACATTCCTGGGTACTTTCAAAGGCCTAATTAAGTTAATTTACGTTGTAAACACTATTTATTATTGCGTTAATCACCTGTTAATCACGTAATTAAGAGCCGTAAATCACCGGTTGTCACACGTACTCCTAAAGGTGGCACCTTGGAAGGGGGTGATCAAATTCGGCAAGAAAGGAAAGTGGCCTACAGACTCAAACTACCGGAGGAACTTTGTAACGTCCACCCGACTTTCCACGTTTCGAACCTCAGAAAGTGCTTGGCTGACCAGGAATTACATGTCCCTCTTGAGGACTTACAAGTGGACGAAAGATTACACTTCGTGGAAAAGCTTGTCGATTTGATGGGACGAGAAACCAAGGTGCTCAGACGCTCACGCATTCCTATCGTGAAGGTTCGCTGGGAAGGTAAACGCAATGCCGAGTTTACCTGGGAACTCGAAAGTGACATGAAGGCGAAGTACCCGCAGATGTTTGTTACGGCTAAAGCCTAATTTCGGGACGAAATTCTCTTAAGTAGGGGAGGCTGTAACACCCCGTGTTTCGAAAGTCAAAGTCAAAGTCAAGATTGAAGTCAAAGGAAGAAAAGATTGCTAATTGCGATCTGTCACTCCTTGCTCAACTACTGTTTTGACTTCTTTGACTTGTAATGGAATCTATTATTTATTTTGTTTTAGTTGTATTATGTGGAGTATCTATTAATAATCGAGGTTTAATCGCATATTAATCGCTAATCAACTTATCGCTAATCGCATTCGCAACTCGAATTATGTGTTCTGGATATTGTTTTACGTGTGTGCTAATTATGTGTTACTTGTGCATGTTATGTTTATGTCGAGGTGTTAATCGAAATCGCAAATCGCAAACGCTAAATGTAAGTTATTTATAGTGATTGTATGTTAGATATAGTAGTTAGGTTATTTGTGTAACTAATGAGTAATACTATCGCATCGCTTCCTCGAATCGCATCGCAACGCTCAACAAGCGAACCGAAACGACAAAACTCAACACGCCGGATACCAGGATCTAGTGGCCAACCGATCGAGTGGCCATCCGATCGGACTGCCAGCCGATCAGACTGCCATCCGATCGGACTGCCATCCGATCGGTGACCAATTCGACACTTTGACACTTTCCTCTTTTGGAAACCCTATAAATACCCACCTGTCACATCATTTGTGATGTGACAGCTCCTCACTCGAACCAGCCGCACTCAAGCTCTCTTTTCTCTCGATTTCTCGCGATTCTTGTAAGTTTCCAACCTAAATCTTGTACTTCTATGATCTATACACACTTCTTCATCATTTTCACCTTTGAATCTCAACTTTTAACCGTGAAATCACCGGATTTGTGGTGTTCTAGGGTGATGTCATCATGGAGTTCTTATGAACTTCAAGGTTTGGCTTCATTCCACCAAGAACAACTTAGATCTGAAGGATTTCCACATGAATAATGAATGTTTTCGCATAGATCTACACACATTCTTGGTTAAAAGGATTGAAAGAAGGTTTTCCAACGTTCTTTCAACTCTTTTACACTCAATGCACTCAAAACCGATGGAATAGGAGCTTTTTCTGATCTTCTACTCTTTCTTAGTGATGGGTTAGTTCAAGATCTGAATTCTATCCAAGAGACAACTGATGTCGGGTTAAACATGAACAACCGTCTTGAACCGTGAACTGGTCAGACTAGGGTGGTCAGTGTTCGATCGGATCACTTGGGTCGAGATGGGGTTTCTGTTGTCTAGCACATTTTCACACCGTCTCGATCAAAACTGTAAAAAATTTCAAAACAATCAAGTGTCAAAGACGATCAGGTCGTTGGGACGGATTGCCGTCCGATTGGACTGCCATTCGATCGGATTGCCATCCGATCGAACAGCCATCCGATCGGCTTACACTTGGTTCCACACTTAAACTTTTGTTTCAACTTATCAAGAATCTGAACGTCGAACGGATTGCCATCCGATTGGATAGCCATCCGATCGAACGACCATCCGACCGTGAGATGTTTGGAACTTCAACACTTAACAATTTTCATCATGTTCAATGTATAGTCAGTTCTAACGGATTGCCACCCGATCGGTAGACCATCCGATCGAGTGACAACCCTGTTGTGAACTTGTTCTCACTAGGTGTCCCACCAATCAGATCGCTATCCGATCGAACGACCGTTCGATCGATCGACCTGAAAGGTAGAGATACTTCTCTGTTTTCAAAATGCTACAACGAAAACTTCAAAGCCATCATACACAAACACATCCTTACCAAACAGATGTCAATCCAATCGAATGGCCATCCGATTGGATGACCATCCGAACGGATTGACATCCGATCGACTGGCCATCCAATCGGATTGCCATCCGCACTTGCTACTTTTGCACCGTTTCACACGCCGTTCTTTGCTTATGCTATCGTTAACTGTTCAGGATAAATCTCTCAAGTGCTCTCTTCAATCCAAGAGAGTGTTTACTTGTTAAACACAATCTGTGAGTATACTCAATCCCTTTTTTCTTTATGCACTTTTGGGTGTTACGTACGTTACTTATTCTAAATCACATTGATCACACAACGCAAACACAATTTATACGCTGACCGTTATTACATGATACGTGTTACTCGATGAATGCTTGTATGTTATGTTAACACAGTGATTGTTGCCTGACGCCTTAGCAACGATAGTTCTATTTATTTGGACTCAGCACCTGTCCTGAACGGGGGTTGTTAAGGTTACCTCTTCACGTGTCACAGTGGTGATATGTGTTGCGCACTCTACAACTCGCAGTCTAGTCTGTGCATATTTCACTGTCGATAACCTACTAGCTTCACATTATACATGATACATGCTGGTTATGCGTAAACTATTTCGAACTCTATTATGCTATATCAAACTTGAATGCTCACCTTTACACTATGTGTATTGACTTTATTTTTAACGTATGTGACTGGTGCTTAAGATACTTTATTCAAACTTGAATTGTTATGACTTTATTCAAACTTGAATTGTTGTGCTTTGGTGAATCAAGCTAGGGGTCTAGTTATGTCACGCTTAAATCTGAGTCGTCGGAACATAATTTTTTTTTTGAGACAATTATTTGTAATAACTGTTTTTATTTGGATATGTTGTGGTATGGGACATGACGTTTAATTATCTGGTAAGGAATAGTTGTTATGGATACTCATGGACAATCTGTTTCGCTCAGTGCCATGCCTCGATGTTTCCGCCATCAGTTGGGGTGTGACACATATGCCTTCTTATCATCGACAAAAAGATCCGTAAATGTCACAACATTTGAACCGCTTCTTCAAGTGCTTGATCGAATTCCGTGGTAAAAGACAACCACAACTCTGTGTTTTGCCCAAGAATATACGTATGAAATCTCTCCTGCCATCCGGGATACTCATTTATATGAATGAGCTTTGGTGGGCGGTTGTTACTACCGGTTTCATTTTCGCTCAAAAGAAGACTTTGAATACTTTGGTTTTGGTTTGTAACAAAGTCCCACTGATTTGCTGTAATTGAACTTGATTGTGCTAATGACGAGGGCATGGGAGTCTGAGCCCATGTAGGGATTGAACCTTTACTCGTATACATATCTGCATTAGGATCAAGTTTACAACCCCACCAATCTGAAGTCATAATGGATTGAAAATAATCAACTCAACAGGCAATGGTGAAACTTTTGAGAACCCACTGTGAAAGACTACAAGTCAACGAAGAACTTGATGAACGAAATACCAGCCTGCACCTCACGGTGAATATGTATATTTTGTGAATGTTTGTGAATGAAAAATATAAGACGAAAAACCAACCCAAGACAGATGGAAGATATATCCCTACGAAGAATAGGGTTCTTCGTTGATGATCGAATTAACAAGGAACAGAGATTTTTCGTGAGTGTGGGTGAAGAATGTTTTCACTGAATAAGAGGTTCTTCACCTAATAAGACAAATGAGCCATGAAGAATGTTCTTCACTAAATAAGAGAAAACACTTGGTTTATTGTTGACACAAAGAAGTTCTTCGTTGACCCAGGTTTTTCGTGAGATTAAGAAAGAAAGTGAAGGAGGTCTTTCACTTGAATAAGACAAAAACAGGGTTCTTCACCAAAGTTCAAAACTGCAAATGGGTTGTTCGTTGACACAAGGTCTTTCACGGGTATGGAGAGGTGTGTCAGTAGGTAAAAGTTGGTAAAAAGCAGATCTAAGATGATACGAAAAATATTAAAAATAATCACCTTGTAAAAGCTTTTGAAATCTTATCTTATCCAAGACAATTCCGATGATTATTTCGGTCAAATAACACACCGGAAAGTTTTCCGAACACGATTTTGCCAATAATTTTAAGAAAAACCAAATCTCTTAATGAGTTTAAATGAGGTTTTTATGAAAATTTTTAACAAACAACCAAGTTTTTCAGAAAATTAAACCATTTTTCTTTTAAAAACAAACAAGCTTTCTGAAAAATCTTCAAGAAAATGTTCGAAAACTCGACACACGGCTCGGCTTTAACAAGGATGAGAGCCAAAGCTTTGATACCACTTGTAGGTCCCTAGAGGAGGATCTAGGAAACCTATCCTTGTTACCGAACACACCCGGTTGTGCGGAATCCAAACTGTATGCAACCCAAACAAGAGCACACGATACAAGACAAGGATTCAACTTTAAAGTTCACTTGTATTATATTTAGAAGAGTTCCAACACAAAGATTTACAAGAAAACCTCTCAAACTCTCTGAATATACTCACTGTGTTCTATTATGTGTACTCTTATGAGTCTGCCTTATCTGTTGCTGCAAGTGCCCTTTTATAGGAACCTTATCCAGATGCTACGAAGAACTATACTGGGCCCAAAGTGAAGCCCACGAAAGACCTGAAGTCCACAAAGAACTCAAGCTTCTTCGTGGAGTGTGTAGGACGAAACATCAAGACCCATGAAGAATATTCTTCGTTGAATCAATGCAGGTTCTTCGTCATTGACAGTTCTTCGTGGATGTTGATCTGGTCTTAGTTCTTTGTCCCTTGAGGTTCTTCGTGAGGATGTAGACACCAACATGGTTCTTCGTTGACTTTATGTTTGCATGGTTCTTCATGGTCTTTCGTGGAAGGCTGAGCAAACAGACTTGAGACTTGTAGACATGCAGACTTGCAGCATCATACAGACTTGCAGCAAACAACATTTAAACAGCAAAATAGATTGACATATCTCACTGTTTTACATTTAAACATAGCTAATCATCGTACCGGGTCAAGATAGGAGGATATCTTGACCTCGGCCTTCACTTCGCAACGTAGTCGAACCGAACGAGCCGTATCCACATAAATGCATTAACACCTTTTTCTTAGTCTTTGCATCGAGTATTATGCTATGAATGACTTTGTGATGTTTACTACTGTTATGAGGAGCTAATCCCCAATAATCAACTAGGTTGGATGAAGATTCATACATTTTGATCTTATTTTTTGGTTTTGAATTCGTATGCTCGTGTGATAATCTTAGAAATTGTTTTTGATTATGATGTGTAGGTTATGTGTGATGAGTTTTATTTGATTTCTATTTCCATGTTTGTATATGCTTGATTGTAGTTGATTTCACATCTTTTTGGTTAGGTATTACATGTTAGGGTTAATTATTGTGTGCGTTTTTTTATCTCAGAAAAATGATTAGAGATAAGTGTTGGAGCTTTGGCTATAAGTTGATTATGACCCTAGTGTGCTACAATGTCTAGAGCCTAGGGGTGCTACCCATTGCTTATTAGGTTTAAGATTTCGCTAGCTAGGACGTGTTTAGCCTTCCACTCGTGGTGCTAGAGATCTTAGCTATTCATCTAGATTAGATTTTAGTTTTCCTTTTTTGGGATTGAGGTTTAGTTAAGGTGACTTACGTCCATGGGTTGCAACTAAGGTTTCACTTTTATTAGATGCTTACAACTGTTCACATAATGACACAGACTACAATTACACCATGGGTATATATAGAACAAGATTATAGTTAATTCCTTAGTCAGCAAGTTAACTAAGTGGGCCTAAAACCTAATTAGGGTATGTTGTCCTAATGAATTAGGGCCGGATATCAAAGCCTACGAACCCAACACTTAGGAGTAATCATCAGCAACCTTTCTTGATGACAACATCTTTTGTTTCTGATCAAGCTCTCTCTCAAAGGTGAGAAGTTTGCCATGAAGTTGTGCCAGAGTCATTTCCTTGAATCCAAAAGAATTTCTCAAAACAATTGAATTTATATTCCGCTTATCAGGAAGAGATCTCATAAGTCGGTGACTCAGAGCAAGATTTGTATAAGTTTGATCAACAAGCCATAGCTTAATAATTAAGCAATTGGATTGCTCAAACTGTTGAGTCAGAGATTCTCCCTTAACATGAGTGAATGTTTCATACTGCGGTTCAAAATTTCCCTGTTGTTCTCCTATACCTCATGTGTACCTCCAAACAATTCATTCAAAGCATCTCACAATTCATTGGTATTCTCACAGTGGAGTAATGTAGCATAGATTCATTAGGTAAGGCTATGGCCAGTATCCTGAATGCCTAAGCAACGAGCTCCAATTTTTGTAAATCCTGCTTTGAATAGTCTGTGGGCTTCTTAGGGACATTTGTGTTTGGTTTTTTGGTACTCGGCATAGAAGGAACATTAAGACCATAGACATCCAACAACCGATGTTCTGCTAGGATAAGTAGTGACACATCCTTCGTTGCCAAATTTTAAGTTCATGGCGAAAGAGCATCAGAGGCTTGGTTGCCAATCCGGTATATATTGTGAGGATCATGAGTTATCAACATCTTCTTTAAATTCTATTGTGTTTTTTTCTCATAAAACAGAGAAACGAAACAATTTGCTGTTTTGAATTGTCTAATTCTTCTCACTTCCTGATCTATTCAATCAATTATCATTTTGAGCTCAGGTTTGTCTTCTGAATCAACTATTAAGTCAATTCAGTGTAACCTTGCTTTGATACCAATTGTTGGATCTGAGAGTGTATGTTTGTGTGTGTTTTTGGTAATAAATTGTTTAATAATTCAAGAGATTATCAATACAAGTAATTAATAGACACATCATTCAAACATAAACTAGATTTAGGAAATTATGGTCAAATGCTTTCAATATTATTATAGCAATAAATCAAAGTACAAGTTTTCACTCTCTCTCTCTCTCTTACTTATGCTTTTATCTCTCTATAGATTATTTGATCAAAGGATGTTCAATTGTAAGAGTTGCAAATTACATCGTGTATTGTTCTATTTAAAAAAGGAAAGAACAGTTGGTGATATCACCATGAAAGCGACCCAAAATTTATAATTTCCAGCACTTTGCAAAACTGCTGGATAGTATACTAAAACAATTGAAAAGACAGACTACTGAAAATTACAAGGAAATTGTGGGGAAACCAAAACTATAGGAAGAGTCCAGTACTTTGGTTCCCAGTACTTTAGTCTTCAACTGTTGACTAGTTGACTAACAGTTATCTTCAGCTTTCACTTGTTGACCCAACACTTTGTCTTTAGTTATTGACAAGTACTGTTACAATTCAACACTTTGACTTGGTTTCCAGCTCTTTAATCCTAGTAGTTCATTTCCAACTGTTTTGGGTGGTTGTTTATGAAGCCTTTAAAGGGGGAACTTCTGGTACTTTGACAAGTGCTTAAATCTTATTTATCAGGCAAGGAATATGGTTCATTTAGGTTTTGCCTTTCATCATCTGCAGATCTTATATAATCTAACATCACTACACATAAACCATGTGTAGTGGTCACCCAAGTGGTTTGGTCTTTTTTGACATGTGGCGTCCAGATCATCAAGGCTTGAAAATTGGGTAAAATAGAGTAGTTGTTAGACATGTGAAATTAGTTGGTTTGGAATTAAAAAAAAAAAAATATTTGATTGGTCAATACAATCATCAACCAATCAACATCTCTTTTTCTCTCTTGCAATTTCGGGTTCAAACCACGTACAACCTCCCGAAAAGCCAAATCACATGAGGAGCAGGTGGTATTAAACATATGGTTGCACATGGTTTGGCCAACCACATGCCCCTACATATGGACTTAGTGTAAAATAGAATAGATATAACCTGCCAATGAGCTAGTGGTGGAGTCGTAAGGGAGAGACCTTGTATTCTAAGTGACCCAAGTTCGATTTCTGCTCTTTTCACTAGTTTCTGTGGCACCTGGTGATGATGGGAGACTAGACGGAAATCGCTAGTCTATCCTTGAACTGAGAGGGTTTTACCTCACTTCACTGTCGTGCCTTCGGTTGAGTGTTCAAGGGCTTCGGGTTTAGGTCAGGATTTCCCCCGATTAAGAGGCGTGTATATTCTGATGTGATTAATTTCGCCAGTAACCGATTCGATAGCGGTTTAGAAAAAAAGTAGATATCAGTTATCCATCCATGATAAAAATAACAATTCTGACATGTGAGTAATTCAGGGTCAATTTGGTCAATTTTGTGAGGAAGGGAAAGGGATGGTTACGAAAGTTGGGGTATATCCCAACAATAGCACGCATAACCAAGGTAGGTGGGTGGGGGTATAATTGTAAACGAATACCAGCATTTACTTCGGGTTGTCTCGCTGACATACCCCCTGCACACTCTTCTTCTTATAGTTATTGACTTATTGCGAATGTTAAAATTGTTTATATTACCTTTATTTTAAAAACCTAAGTGAATGAACAGTGATTTTAAAAACCTAAGTAAAGATGCAGCGTTGTTCTTTGACAAAGGTTTGCGTGAGGCGATTGAGGAATTGGTGGTTTGTGGAGGTCCTTTCTTTGGGGACTTCCAGTGGCGACTTGCTTCCTTACCTATTAGGTTTGGGGGTTTGGGGTTGTATTCGGCTGTAGAGGCTTCATCCTATGCTTTTGTGGCCTCGAGGGCCCAATCGTGGGTGCTACAGGACCACATCTTAAGAGACAGTGGGATATGTGGTATGGATTCTGATTATGTTTGTGCTTTGGCTTGTCTTCGTGATATGATTCCAAGCTTTGACTTCAGCGGTTTCACTAATAAGGACACCGCCCCCCCTAAAGCTCAACATGCATTGGCGAGTGCTCTTTTTAGTAAAATTGTCCACGACATCGAAGTACAGTTTGACTTGACCGTTAGACAAAAAACCGTTTTTGAGTGTCTACGAGCACCACATGCACAAGATTTTCTTCTTGCTATACCTATAGAGGGGTTAGGCCAGCATATGTCGCCGGTGGAGTACCGTACTATCCTTAAGTATCGCCTCATGATTCCTTTATTCCCAGTTGATGAGGTATGCCCTGTTTGTCATAAGGCGTGTTTGGATTCTTTTGGGGAGCATGCGGTTCATTGTAGAGAGCTCCCGGGGTTCAAATACCGACATGATTTGGTTAGGGATGTCCTTTTTGACATATTCAGGCGCGCTGGTATTTCTGCTAAGAAAGAGGCACCCGTTAATTTCTTAACTGACCCGTTGGAAGGTAGATCTACCCTTCGACCAGCCGACATTCTGGTCTTTGGATGGGTAGGAGGAAAGCATGCCTGTGTGGATTTAACAGGGGTTTCCCCGCTTGTGGGTTTAGGGAGTAGTGCTTTCACGGTGGGTCAGGCTGCTTCGGGTAAAGTGACCAAACACGAGAAAGCGTGTCTTGACAACCAACACGTGTTTATCCCATTTGCTTTTGATACTTTTGGTTTTCTAGCGCCAGAGGCTGTGGACCTACTTAGCCGAGTTCAAAGGGTCATGCATAGTAATGTTATGACTCCGAGATCTATGGATGTAGTTTTTAAAAGACTTAGTTTTGCTGTTCAAAAAGGGGTAGCGGCGCAGCTTGTTGCCCGTTTACCAACTATTTCGATGTAAGTTCGTTTGTTAAGAAATATAATTATAATTCAATTAAAATAATAGTATGTATTTAAAACCACGATACATGAATCTATCAACTTTGAGGGTCTTTATGAGTAAACCATAGTATAATTTTCTCGCGTTTTGTCGCAGGAATTCGATCGGTATCGGTTTTATTCATTATGGTATCGGTATGGTGTAGATACTTGGTATAGCAATCGAAAGAAAAAAAAAACATAAAAAATAAGTTGTGATAAGTCTAAAAACGATATCGACAGTTCGGCACATGTTTTACATCAAGTGAAAACCATGAAAACGACTATCAGAAACACTTCCAATAGTACGGATACCCGCATCGATATTTTTAGTGGGTTACCAGGCCGTTTAGCTATCATTTTTCTGTGTTCATGTCAAACAATTAACATGACATGTTAACGATTTGAATTCGGAGTTCCTCATGATAAAGAAAGTCTCAATCTCAATATGTTGTACCCTATTGAACATTCAACAAAGATGTGTTGAGTAAACTTCCTTAAAAAAGGTCTTGCTCTCTAACGGTTTATTTGTTCATCTCTTTATATATCTTAATATTGTTTAATTTATTTAACATTCGTTCATTTATTTCATATTTCTCTTAATTTCTTTGTTGTTCATATACTCTTATCTTTAACGGTGTTCACGATTTCATTATATACCAGTGAAACCATTCAAATTGATAACTGATTTGGTTTCACAGTTGTTACTTTTAAGTTTTGGTTGTTCGGTCTAGAAGTTCTCAAACCGTATCAGGCAATTTAGTTTACAATTTAGACAAAAAAAAACTATTATAAAAAAAAAAGACTTGACTAGAGGTGTCAATTGTGTTGGGTTGGCTGGTTTAATTCTTCAACCCTAACCAACCCATATTTTTATTCGTGTCGTGTCGAACCCATTTAAATTCGTGTCATGTTTCATTTCGACCCGTTTAATGTTTATTGGTGATGAGTAATAACAAGTGACTTTTTTACAACTTTAACAATCAAATACTTTGGTTCAATTTTTTTTTTTTTCAATATAATTGGCGTAATTTATTAATTATTTTTGCTTTTTATCTCTCATTACCAATTACAAACTTAAGTTTATATGTTTAGCTCGATATTAAAAGAGTCGAATGAAAATGATTATAGAATTAGTTAACTAATAAAATAACTATACTGGAAATGAAGAGTTAATACCAGAGTTCAAATGGAAAAATTATTTACCCCTTAGAATTTAATAGTTAGAGGAAATATTAAAAATAAAAATATATTACTTTACATGTTAACAATTTTTATATCTAAAACTTAAATACAGAATTTTTTTAAACCCTTAAACAAGTTGTCAGGTTAACCCACTTTTTATACGGGTCATGTTCGGTTTAATTGATTTATTAAACATGTCATGTTCGGGTTAAACTTTGTAATAACACGAGTCGTGTTAGCAATCCAATTCCGTTTCTTCTTTTTTTTTTGTCGTGTTCGGGTCGTGTCGGAAATTGACACCACTAGACCCGACCATGATATAACATGATTCACATAATTTTCAACTTTTTACTTGAGTGTTTAATAATGTTTCAAACTGGGCTCCATACACGACCAGGGCTTTACAAACCCTTTTAAGTAATGTCTAGCCCAGTAGCCCTACCAATAATGTGGACTCTGCAATCTTGCTTAAGTTCACTATGCTCCCTGGTAATTTTTTTTTGTTTTTTTTCCTTCTTTTTTTTCTGACACGTGTTATAAATATTGAGGATTCTGAAATTGGTTAATAATTTAATATGGATGAGAATTGTATTGAGTACAGTCAACGGCCCACTATAACCACAGGTCCTGAGGCCCACATCATTAAGAGGTTTTTACAATTACTCTTGAGGTAATTCGCTTTTTGTTTGTTTTTACTAAAAAAAAAAGGTAATTGCACAGTACCTCTGACCGCGGAAGGGATCTCCCTTCCCAGGCTAGCACCCCGACACTGCTGCCTGGCGGTGAGTCCCCAGCCATCGAGTGGACCACAGGTGACTAAATTGTCACCGACCGGAGTCGAACCTGTGTCCCCACGATTTATATGGGTGTCGGTGGCCACTGGGCTGACATGTTTTATATTGACCACTTAAAAATAGTTCAAACATATGTCTAGTGAATATGTCGAATCGGTTTTTGGGTTATTCAAGTTATTTAAATCAGGCTATTTGAGTTTTGATTATCCGAAAGTGAATTCTAACTCGAAAACAGACTTGAATATGAAAATTTTGAATTCGGGTTGTTTAAAAAATGAGTTATGAGAAAAAGTATATAAAATAAACAATATCATTATTCGATTACTTGTCTACTTATAGACAACAATACGCACACGAATTTGGATATTCAAGTAAAATCGGTTTGAAAATCATAACTTTAGAATCGATACAAAACTGAATTTAAGAATTGGTTTAGATATTAACTCGATTTCGAAATCTGAATATTTATTAACTTTAACTTACAAGAGGAAATGAAAGGGGATTAACCTTAATCCTAAATTCCTAATAAGAAGGACTAACTAGTTTAATACCCGTCTGGTGGACGGGTTACGATGATGCGTTATACAGTAACAACATGAATGAACCTATGAATACAAATAAATAAGAGTTAAATGCCATTTTAGTCCCTCTGGTTTGGGCCATTTCGCATGTTTAGTCCAAATGTTTTATTTTTCGCCTGTGGGTTCAAAACGGTTTCACCGTTACCATTTTAGTCCACTAGGTTAACTTCATCCATTTTTTCTGTTAACGAGAAGGGCAATTCGGTCATTTTATATGTAATTCTGTTAACTAGAATGACAATTCGGCCATATAAAATGACCGAATTGCCCTTCTCGTTAACAGAAATAATTGATGAAGTTAACCCAGTGGACTAAAATGGCAACGGTGAAACCTTTTTGAACCCACAGGCGAAAAATGAAACATTTGGACTAAATAGACAAAATAAACCAAACCACAAGGATTAAAATGGCATTTAACTCAAGAAATAATATAAACAACGTGACAAACAAAGCTAACATATATCAAGTGTACACAAAATTAAACAATATGACAAACAAAAGCATCATTCTTTAATTTATAAATGGAAAACAAATGTCAAGAGTTTACAACCACAAAACGATAAAGAGAAAAGCAAAGAAATGCCATTGCCAATCTATCGAGCAACAACCGTTGAAGAACATGGAAGATGGTATCCATAATATAACCCTTCAGCCAAAACTACCTATGGATATCATAGAAAAATATAAATTCTTTTATAATTATAATATTTAAATATATAAAACACATAACTACAATATTTGAATGAGCTCTATAAATGAAAAAGCTCTAAAAAAAGTAGTTCACACAGGGTATAGTAGCTAGAGTTGGTAGGCATACTATTTAAAAAACTTAATGTCAATTAAAATTCTGATCAATCAATATTTTTTTAACAGCAACTTTCATAAAACAAAAACCAGCAAGAAGCTAGAAAAAACAAAGTACAGACTTTCAAATTGAAAACAACCCAATCTTTCTACGAAAGAGCAGTAAACGGAGACCTATTTTTAATCCAAAGGTAAGCTAAAGATTTTATTTCCTCCAAAACTTTAGCAACACTTGCTTTCTTGTCTGCAAAAACCACTTCGTTTCTTTCCTTTCAGATGCACCAACAAGCCGTAAGAACAACCCCATTTATCACCTTCTTTTTTGCGAGCAACCAGATTGAGGTTTTTATGAACCATACACAAATCCCAAACTTCAAAAGCAAAGATAGGCAGAATCCGGCACCATGTACTCATGTCTTGCCAAACCTGAACAACAAACCGGCAAGAATTCAATAAATGATCTACCGTCTCCTCGATGTCTCCACATAGCTTACAAGAACCATCTTCTACGGGAATATTTCTTTGATGCAAGGCATCAATAGTTGGGGTCCTCTTTTTCTCTGCACGCCACATAAAAATATTGATTTTTTTTGGAACCCAATTGTTCCACTGTACCACGAACGGAGCTGCAGCAATAACTAAATTCGACAATTTCTTTTTCATGGAAGCAACCGAGAAATCTTCACTCGCTTCCGGTATCCATAAACGATCCGGAGTATCCTTCACGTTCACTCTACTGATCAAAAGTAAACATTCCTCCAACTCTGCTAATTCTACTTGGTCTAAATTTGCTTTTTTCCATCTCCACTTCCAATTCACCATGTTATCCACTCTATCCATACACTCATGAATCAATACTTTTTTGTGTTGTTCTATGCGAAACAAATTTGGAAACCTCACACAACGGTTGATTTGTAACCCAAGGGTCCACCCAAAAACTAATTTTATCTCCCCACCCTACTTCCCCTTTTATAAGATCAAACATCTTCATATTATAATTCTCCAAGATAGCATCGATATGAACTATATTTTTCCACGTACCCGGCAAATTTTTCTTGCAAGGTATGAAAGACTAAGAGCGTTTTGTCGTGTGTAAAGCTGTAATAACCCTCCTCCATAACGCGTTCGTTTCGTTCTTGAACCTCCACCACCACTTTGATAGTAATGTGATATTAGCTTCTTTTAAAGAAGTTAAGCCAAGACCTCCTTCTTTAATCGGAGATGTGATTACTTTCCAACTAACCCAATTTATCTTATGTTTATCTTCATTACCACCCCAAAAAAATTGTCTCCTCTTAGCTTCAAGTTGATCTATAACTTTGCATGGGGCTTTGAACAAAAAGAAAAAAATAAGTTGGCAATGTTTCCATTACCGACTTTAATAAAGTTAACCGCCCCTATAGATAAAGTTGACGCTTTCCTAATCGAAAGTCTCTTATCAAAAGTGTCAAGGATAGAATTCCAATGATTAATTCTATTCATATTTGCTCCGATTGTGAGACTGAGAAAATTACAAGGAAATTCTCCTAACTTACACCCAATCAAATTGGCTAAGCCACTTGCTTCTACCGAGTTCACCCCCCACACCAATAAGATTTGACTTATTATAATTTATTTGTAATCTCGAAACCAAATGGAAGCATCTAAGAATCCTTACCATATTGAGAATATTACCTTTAGACCAATCTCCTACCAAAAGGGCATCATCCGCATACAGCAAGTGGGACATAATATGGCCAATTTTCGGAGTTTGAATACCTTTGAATATACCCAAATCCACCACCTTTGAGATCATACAAGAAAGGGCTTCCATTCCTATAATGAAAACGAATTGAGACAAGGGATCTCCCTGCCTAACCCTTCTTTGGAAATTAAACTCAAATGAAGGAGACCCATTTACCAATACAGACGATCTTGCCGACGCCAAAACACCCATTATCCATTTACGCCATTTACTTGGGAAGTTCATTTGCTCCATGTTCGAATTTATAAAATTCCAACTGATACGATCAAACGCCTTTTCAAAATCAATTTTGAAACTTAAACTTTTCATCTTATTTTTCTTTGCCCACAAAATTAATTCTTTTATTATCAACGGACCATCAATAATATTTCTACCTTTCAAGAACGCCGATTGAGTGTCTGAAATAATCGAATTCATCACCTTTTTAATTCTATTAGCTAGCACTTTGGAAATTACTTTACTAATAGAACCAATCAGATTAATGGGTCTAAAGTCTTTGAATCCAATTGGATCCGAGACTTTAGGAAAAAGAGAGATAAAAGAGGCACTACATCCTCTTGAAATGATACCTATGTCGTGAAAATGATTTAACACCGCCAAAAAATTTGGACCAAGGTACTACTAATAATGCTTAATAAACTGGAAGTTAAACCCATCAGGCCCCGGGGCACGATCCCCACTACATTCCCACACTACCTCTTTGACTTCAATCCCAGAAAATGGCAAAAGAAGAGAATCGGCTTCTATATCATTAAGCTTCTTCAAGCCGGTACACCTCAACAATGGATGAACAGGCATTATTCTTTGAACCGGTTTGCAAAGAATTTTAAAGCTTCCATTTTAATAATCTTTACACCATGAACCATTTAACTCCAATCCATGCATCCGCCTTTTAATTTCCTTACTTTTTATTACCCCATGAAAGAAGGCAGAATTGTCATCGCCAAAAGATGCCCAATTCACACGAGCTATTTGTCTTAGCTCCTTTATTTTAATCAAATCCTTCTCCAATAATGTAGACTTACATTCTGAATAAACCCACTGCTCCTCTTAGGTTAAATCACGAACTTCAAGAACGTCCTCCAGATAAAAAAGATCTTTGGAAGCACATTCACGTTCTTCTTCCTCCTTACTACTTTTTTTCAACCCTCCATACTTAAGTATAATATTTCAACTTGTTAAACAAAAACAAATCTAGAGGACCTGAATAAGAAAAAGATTCGTTCGCCTCTTTAATTACTTTGTCAATCAATACCTTCCTTGTTGGTGCATATGTCTGTCGACTTCGTCTTGTATCGAGTCTTGTAATAGATTAGATAGATCAGGGCACGTAGAATGAGAAAATTTGAAATGTGTAGTTTAGGGCCATTTCGCACGAAATGGGAAACAACCATTTCGTACGAAATGAACTGTCCATTTCGCACGAAATGATCATTTCGTGTGAAACTGATTTCGCATGAACAGTTTCGTGCAGAATGACGAGCCTATATATACGTGCCTTGACCATTTCGTTTGGAACGATTCTGATTCCGGTGCCGAGGTGCTGCCGAAGTGTCTACTTGCTGTAAAACGCTGTTTTTATCAATAAACAAGACATTTAAAGTGAATATCAAGTTGTAGTCAAGTCTGTATCATTGTATTTCGCCTTTGATATGGATTTAACTCTTCTGATAGAATCTTTTAGATCGATTCTCGATCCTTCAAGTGGTATCAAAGCTCAGGAGGAAGAGTTCTTATCATTTCAGCTGAAAATTCTGTTTTCTACACCTTCTTTTTCAAAATTAACAAGATTTTATGGTTAAAATGGTTTGATTTTCTCACATTATTAGCGAAACACTGTTTTAACAAATCCTTGAAAGAATTAGATCTAAAATTGAACTAAAACCTGATCAATTTGACAAAATCATGGCCGATTTGATGACATCATCAACATTTCGCACGAATTGAACATTTCATTTCGCACGGAATAGCCTTCTTTCGACTTTTTCGCACGAAATCATTCAGTATCATCCATTTCGTACGGAATAACACGTTCATTTCGCACGAAATAGCTTGATTTAATTCCTTTTCGCACGAAAAGGCCATTTCGCTTGAAACTGCACATCAAAATTTCATTTCGTATGAAACAGTGTGTTCATTTCGTTTGAAGAATCATCATTTCGTTTGAAAGTCAAAGTTTGTGAAATTTTGATACCGAATAATGGAAGAAGAATTTTACAACGCGTTTGCTACTCCGATTACTATTGCACAGAACACAATGTTAGAAAATGAAACGGGCACCATGCAAAAACCTCCAAAGCTCATGAATATTGAGGAGTATAAAGGATGGGAAGAGCGATTCGAAAATTGGGTTCAAGCAAATTACTTGGATGCTTGGGAATGTGTTGAAACAAAATATGTTAGACCGGTGAATGATGATGAAGAGGTTATTGCTATTAAAAATCTAAGTGTTGAGGAGAAAAAGAAATACAAAGATGAAAAGATGATGACTAGTCTATTGCATCAAGCTGTTAAAGAAGATATCTTGGTTTTACTACAACACAATGGAAGTGCATATTCAATTTGGAAAGCATTAAAATCGAAATTTGTTGGAAGTAAAGAGATGATCAAGAACAAAAAATCACTTTTGAAAAAAGAGTTCGATCTATTTCGTGGTTTAAGAACTGAAAACACCAAGCAGATCATAGAAAGATATTGCAATCTGATAGTTAACATGAAGAGGTTGAGCATCACAAAAGATAATGAAGAATTGATTGAAAAGTTGGCTGATGCGTTGCCACATACTGTTTGGGGCACTTACCTTATGATGTTGAGAAATAAGAAAGATTTTGGCAATCTAACACTGGGAAAGTTTATTGAAAAACTTGAAGCTCAAGAGATGGAACAAAGGAAGGTCTCAAGAATGAAAGATTTTGATGGTGAACAAGATATTGGTTTATATTACAAAGGAGGTATCAGTGATAATACCAACATGTCACCAAAGATCGAAATTGCATTCAACACTAAAAGTTCTTCTAGAGGGTCATCTCAAGGATCAAACAGCAAAACGGGATTTTCTTCATATCCATCGTTCGATCCAAATTTTTCAGCAACAAAGAGTGGTAAAGTTCTACAATGCAACATTGCACTACATCTTGAAAATGATCAAAATTACTTGGAAGAAGTTGCAAAAAGTCACATGTCTTTGTTGGTGACTGTGTTAGAGTCGTATGGGAGTTTAGTTGCAGGAAGGATCGGAAATCCAATGTTGACAAAAGAGGATTACGATCAGATTGATGCCGAGGAAATGGAGTTAATGGATATAAAGTGGTGTTTGGCAAGTGTGTTGAGTAGAGCTGAGGAAATGGATCACTGGAAGAGATGACTTCCGTGATGCAAATGTTTCTACTTTAGGTTTTGATAAATCTAAAGTTACTTGTTTTTGTTGCAGGGAAAAGGGCATTTCAAGCGAGAATGCACAAACCGTGAAGCAAGTTGAGCTCAAAATCCTTTTAACAACAATGATTATTATCGAAAAGCAATTTATCATCAAGTTGCTCAACAACCACAAACTGCTCATGCTAGGAAGGAAATTGAAGAATCAAAGAAAGCTTATATGGTGAATCAAAATGATGGAAGTTTGTCCAAAGGATTCAGTTGGGATAAATATATTTCAGCAGAAAATAAAGCATGTTTGATGAACAAAATGACAGATCAAGATGATGAAAGGCTACCAAAAGGTTTTAGTTGGGATGACTATGATCCTAACAAAACTTCAGATCATAAAGCTTTTGTTGCTCAAGTTGTTGAAGATAGTGATAATGATGATTATTATGCAAACAGAATGAAAGAGCTTTTAAGAAGGCTAGAGGAGAATGATGATAGTGATGATGGAAAGGTTTGAGTGAAAAAGAAGAAAGTTAAAAAACAAGTTAACAGTGATGATGAAGAAGTGCGTGTGATAAAGAAAAAGGTAAAAGAAATTCCAGCTTTCACGGTTGAAGTAGAAGCTGATGCACAAAAGATTCCTGTGAAATGTGAAACCTGTGAAACAGTGAAGAAACAAAACAGTACTTTGATTCACAACATGAACAGATTGAAATAATCCTATGATGTTCTAAACAAGGCCATGAATCAATACAATCAATCAAGCAGTGAACAAGCAACAGCTATGAAGACACTTCAAGGAGCTTTCTGACAAAGCAGAAAATTGTCAATAATTACATTGAGAAGTGTGTTGTGCTGGAACAGAAACTGGAAACCCAGAGGATTGAAACAGAAAGGGTAAATAGATTGTTAAAAAGTTACTCATGTACTTCTTATGTTATTGACAGGATTTATCCAATCATTGAAGGCATGAATGCATTTGAAGAAGAGGATACTGAAGAAAAGCATTCTGGTAAGAAACTTAGTACCAGTTATACCAAGTGTCCGGCTCCGCTTGAAAATGGATATTCTCCACGAATCCTAATCTGGAGAGAGTAAAAAAAAGCAACCAATTTACAGTGGGAATCTAAGTCTTTAGATAATTTGCCAGACAATATTGATGTCACTTTCACTTCATCTGATACTGATCATGAGTCAGAGTTAATAAAGAAAGCGGTCGATCAGGTGTTGGATAAAGATGAAACCGAGGAGTCAAAGTCGGAGTCAAATTCAGAGTCAAAGTCTGAAACATCAAGTCCAACAGTCAAAAAGGGCAAACGGGTTTACAGTAAAGAGTTTTTGTTATAAAAATCTAATTTGAATGATGAAACATTCAAAGTAGCATATACTTTGAATGATTCTGACAAATTATATTCTGATGAAGAATTTCCAATAAGAGGTGTTAAAACTGAAATGATCAAAAAGGTTTTCAAACTAACAGAAATTAATATTTCTGAAATAAAAGATGTAAATCTTACTGAAAAACCTAAAAGGTGTTGGACCGTGTTCCGACCCTAAACAGTCAGTTGAGAACGTTCATCTTCACATACGAAGGCGGAATCAACGTAAATGAAGTTACACAGCTTTTCCTTTTCAATTCTTTCACTTTTATTGCTTTTTTATTCAATTTTGACAGAGTTTCGTTACACAAGCAATGATCAGGTTCCGCTCCAATGTACACACTAACTGATCATACATGAGGTATATATAGGTAGACTGATTTCGCTCATATGGACTGCCCTATGAGCGAAACTGTAACACCCCAAAAACGGGTTTAGTAATCAAGCCACGTTAATAGTGACGACGGGTAAAATACCGTTAGTGGTAAAAATTAACCCGGTAAATATTAGGTTTTTAAATAAATAATCCTAATATTAACTAAAAGGTGAATAAAAGCTTTTAAGGAAACAAAATGGATAAAAGGCCCGAGTTAACGGGACCTAAAATAAACTTAGTCATAAATATTCCCGAACCCGCTAAGTTAACTAGAAATGTAAAATCTAGTTAATAAGTGGGAATATTTTTGAAAGTAATCTAGGTTGTAACCTAATTAATAACTAACCAAACACGAGGGACCAAAGCCGGGTAACTTGAAAATGAATTACAAACTTAAAAATAAAACACAAACACACACACAAGAGTGTGTGTGCGTGTGTGAGGATCGACCAGGAAGAGCTTTAGGGAGCTCAAACCCTAACTTCAACAAATCCATCAAATTGAAGGTCAAATCTGGCCCAAATCGAATGCATGAACACATATTAATGATCACCAAGTTGTGGGGATCACAAGGTATGTTGAATCTTATGATTTAGTGATACTTTGAAATTATGATGAACAATCATAATGAAAATTCTGGAATGAATGTTGAATCTATGAGCGTTATTGTGATGAAATCCATGTTTAGGAACAACCCTAGTTAATAATTTGATAAACTAGTGTTGAAAAATAAAAATCTGATGATTACCCATATGTGTGCTAAGTGGGTTTTATGACAAGAAGATGAACACTTGAATTAGAGTGTTAAATTGATGAATATTGATGTTATGATACTAGTACTAAGTGTAGTTCATGAACACTAGACATGAAAGTTTGAATTTTGATGTTAATCTTGGTAAAAATAACTAGTTAGGAACTAGTTAGTGAATATGTAGAATTATGCACATTAGGTGTTTGTTAAAATGCCTAAATGAGAACTAAGTGTTGATAATGTGCCTAATTGAGTCTTGTGAACTTCATAGTGCAATCATATGTGTTAATTGATGATTTGACTTTTAAATAGTCAAACCGACCATTAATAAGATCGAATGGTAATTGTGATAGAAAATATGTAAGATGGAATAGGCATAATTAGTGATGACTAATATAACCGTCTTACGAATTATGATGATAGTTTGACGCTTGACAAGCTAGGTGGAGGCTTGGAAAGGAAGCGGGTCAAACGAAGCAAGTATGAAGGAAAAGTGTAATTCAGATGCAAGGTAAGTATAGCTTACACTAGTCTTACATTGTGGAATATTTTCTTATCATATAAGTTATGAATGAGATATCTAAACAATTGAAATATGATGTTCCGTCGTGTAGTCGAACGGAACAAGAAAATCAAAGATGAAAGAAACCATAATAATGGTTAAAAAGAAGTAAATAGATAATTTGGTCATATTATGACGAAAGCAATAAACGGTTTATAAGTAAAATGACCGTACGATGTTAAACGGAACGAGTCATGTTGATGGGATGATAATAAATATCATCTCGCATAGATAAACGACCATTTTGGCCAAACGGGTCAAAAGGTGTAGACATCACCTTTTGACAATATTGACTAATGATTCTTTTGTCGAGTTATATGCTTACAGGAATAGATATCCAATGGATATTCGTATCGTTCTAAATTAGCGAATATAAAGCAAGGTATTAAACCGGGTTAACAAGTTGACCCTGGGCCAGGTATGTATAATAGATCAACTCCTCATTTAGGACTTGGACATCGATGTGATATAGGCAAAGTAAAAAGAAACATTCGGTTACCTAAAAAGGCAAACCGAAAGATTTAAATTATAGACAGAGTGTCTTGAAAATAAGATTCGGTTAAAAACGAGATTTTGGGCGTACATGGCTTAAGCAAGCCCTTCGTTGTAAAAGAAGGGTTAAAAATGACCAAAACGCCCTTGTAAGAACAATTAAGCAAACAACTCTTAGAAGTCGCTTGAAAATGAGTTTTATAATCAAGTTAATACTTAGAATAAGTCTAATAGCGTAAGATGTAAATCCTTGGTCAAAAGACTCTATATGAGTCTTTGCCGTATATTGATAATGCGAAGGGTAAAACTCGGATTAGATAGATCGTCACATTAAAACCATCACAAATATAGATGTGATGGAAGGTCACTTGATAACTAATGTGGAAATAAAATGCTAGAAAGAAATGGGTGTGAGTTATGCGTAAAAGTTGCTTAAATGACCTTAACGGGTCAAAATAAGTACTTGAGTATAAGCGGGTTTAAAATGCGTAGGAAACCCGTGGTTTGAGTCAAATATGATAGACGATATAGAAATTAGGAGATTCACGAGAATTTGGGACCAAACAAATAAGTTTGTTTGATAAATACATTAATGGGTCCAAATGGGTAAATTCTAGTTTAAGCCGAAAGCTTAAAACTCTATAGATTTGTTATTCTGGAAGTCGGGTTTTAACTCCATATGATGGAGAATTAAATTACAATCATGTAGGAAGAAACGGTAGGTCAAATGGATAAGCGGTTTGAAAGATACGAAAGAATTCGTGTCAAAAACGGCAAAATGGAATAAGCTAATGCAGAGTCCACCGTAATTTACGGTGGTACCGTAAATTACGGTGGGGATTAAAAATGTTACGGTGGTTTGTTTCTGATTTACGGTGGAAGAATAATGTTTCAGGGGATACCGTAAATTACGGTACCCACCGTAATTTACGGTGGGCCGGCCGAAAGACGATCAAGCTCAACGAAGAACCGAACACGATAAATATACACGCTTCCGCACTTTGCCACGTTGTAAATTTTAAACAACGAATTTCGATCACGTTATGTAGAATAAATTATAATTTGTAAAAGTTTTAAGAAACCCGTATTTCCGATGTATATCTAATCATTAATTACATGATTATTTTTCCAAGATATACGTTAAACCTTGATTTATAAGAACGGGTGTTACAGAAACCCCATGTGACCACATAAGCTAAACCCCCCTAGTGACACAAAAGCGAAACCCCTATGACCTAATAAGCGAAATCACCTATAACTATGTACATGTGAGCGAAATTATCTATCTAACCATGTACACATAAGCGAAATTACATAACTAAACCCTAATTTCACTTTCAAACTCCTATCTTGACTTATCTTGACCTAAGACTCAATGTAAACGTAGTCAACAAACATTTCGTGCACCAACAGACTCCCCCTTGGATGTTAACGAAGTTTTCAGCTCCGAGTCTTCAGTCTTGGTCATTTTGCCTTCTCATTTAGATTGTAACATTGTAAGCATCCATCAATCTTCTCATGATTCACAATCTTGTCCTGTCTTCGTCTTCAGACTTCCCTTTGATCGTTGATCTAGACTCCCCCTTTCACAGACTCCCCCTCTCAATATGCTAGAATCTGAGGTCTTGATCTGGTTCAAGCTTTGACATTTAGCTTCCATGGGAATGATGAAGTCCAAAAACCTGTTAACCTGCACTTCCTCTACCTCAACATAAGTTTCACAAATGAATGACCTTGATTAACTAAACATACAATCTTTCAAAACATTTGTATATGACATTCAAAGTTTTCAACATATTCTCCCAACCCTCTAGTTCATCAAGTTTAGCACTTGGAATTTTGAAAATCAACTCTTCAACATCAGTTATCGAAAATCTTTTTGAATTTTTCAAAACTTTATGCTAAAACACACTAAAATCTTTTTGGATTTTGAGTTTGAATAAAATGCAGTAAACAAATATATACAAACAATATTTTTGTGAGTTTGTGTAAGAGGATCATATCAGTTTATGAGACAAGTCACAAGCACCGTTAAGCTTTAATCATTTTAAGTTCTAAACGATTCACTTATATTGTCAGTATATTGGTCCACTTAAATTTTCACACAAAGTTCAACTGCTTCGAGATACGAGTTTAATGTCTTAGATACTTAAACTTAATCGCGTGTCCCACCTCAGAATATACTCCCGTATCCAGATCCCAATATTCAGTCTTACAGGAAATTATAACACAAATGATATCTGTAAGGGGTAATAAATTATGAAGAATCATGAGAGCTCAGGTCAGAACTATCGTTCAGCAGAGAGATCATGACTCAACTTTTGAGTGTGTCCCCTTTAGAGGATCTTTTTTACAACAGCATTGCTAAGCAATTTTATTGTCTTATCATTTATGCTGAGGGTGATGCTATGTTTCAAGCATTTGCAGAAAGTATTATTCGAGGACTAGGTCAGAACTTCCATTCAGCAAAAGTCCCGGAATAATACCCCAGATATCACTGAGTATAAAAACCTAGTATATCAGAAAAAGGAATCCTTCAAACAAGATTTCGGGGGTTACCCATATATCCGAGAGATGTTACCCACGATATAAGCAAGTTTGAATTTAGGTTTATATCTCGTCACAATCTACTAAATGTGCAAAAACCTACTGGCATATCATCAGTGAGACCGTTTATCACTTTTGACATTTCATATCTTTAGCATGCTGTGATAGTCTACTGATTTACTATCATTTCCTCTTTTTCATAACAAAAACTCATTTTTTCTTTTTCAATGTTTTTGGCATTTTCAAATTTTCTATTTTTTTTTCAAAACTTTTCTCCCCCTAAAATCAAAATATGTTTCAATTTTTATTTTCAAGAAAAATTTGAAAACAAACTGACAACCGATATCGAATTACTTCAATTCGCCACCCACTTGGCATAAACAATCAGAACTCCCCCTGACAACAAACTATTTTCTCATTGTGATTTCAAAACACTTAAGTTTGTTTTAATCAAATGTTTCTTTCGGAAAATTAGTTTTGTTGAATTAACAAACCACTTGTTGGTTAGGGGATTACTTCATCACTTTGTTCTCCTTTAACCATTTTAAAAAATTTAACAGTTCAAGATTCTATCAACACAAACACTTGTAGGAAATCAAGTACAACTTAATGTCCCTGATTTACCACATGTAAGGCGAAAAATCACCAGAGTGAAATTTCTCAAGAAATGTGCCGATTCATGTTCCACGGTTACCAACCTGGGACTCCGACAAGTCAGGTTTTCTATTTGAAAAGATTCACCCAACCCTGACCAGACTTGGGTGATTTTGAATTCTTGTTCAACAATGATGGAAAATTTGCATCATCCATTGTTAAACCTGAATTCTCAGATTTTACCTCAACAACGGGCTCTTCTGGCTTTGACGAACCAGAATCATTGCCTGCACATGGCTTGTCTTACTTTGCCCTGTCAGATTCATTGCCTGATGGTGGCTTGTCTGACTTTGACACATCAGATTCATCACCGACCATTTTCTTCTTCTTCTTCTTCTTCTTCTTTTCTTCTTTCGTCCTCGGATTTGTATCCGATGAATTCATCTTGCTTGACTTTGCAATCGAGTTAGTTGATTCATCAGAACTCTTATTCAATCTGTCCGGTGAACCCGAAGACAAAATTTTCTCCAGATATTCTCTTGCCTTCTTCCTCAGTCTGTCTTTCTGCCCCTGAGAAAGCTTCACTTTCTTTTCTTGAACTTTAGGTTCTTGAACCTTCTGTTCTTTGGGCTTGACGTTAACTGGTTTCTTTGAGATTCAACCCTCGATCTTCCCATTGATCTCCTTGGGCAATCTCTGGCAATATGTCCTCTGATATGACAATTATAGCATCTTCTTGTTTCATAATTCCAATTCTGGCAGTTAACAGCAATGTGTCATCTCACACCACAGGTGTAGCACACTCTGTTATCGTACCATCCACTTCTGTCAGTCCAAACCTTCAGATCATAACATTGTTTGGCTTGGTTATAGTCATTTCTCCTCCTCAATGCTGGATTTGGCTTTTGAGCACTGTGGTCAAACCTGCACCACTTATTACCAACATTTTGTGAGTTTTTATTTTCAGATTTTTGTGGTTTTTTATAATGATTGGATGATTGATCTGATGAGCTTTTATTTTCTTTTTGAAAATTTTTCGATTTTTTATCATTTTGTTTCTGTTCCACATTCTTCTTTACAGGTTTTTGCGTTGAGCATTCACCTTTCTCAGTAGAATGTAAAACAGTATTTTTAAACATTTCATTCAATTTCAAAAATGTTTTTCTTTTTTCTACCTTTTCTTTTTCATCATCAGATTTATCATCACAATCTTCATTTTTGACTTTGTCAAAATTTGTGACATTGACACTTATTGGAACAACGTTGATTGGTTTTGGACACACATATGGTGCAGAGGTCACAAAACTTTTCAACTTGTTTTCTAAATCAACAATTTTCTTTCTATTACCTTCGGCTTCATGCTCAAGTTGAATGATTTTATCAAGATGAGAATTTATTTCACATTGTTTTTTCGAGATTATTTTTACCAAAAACATCTCTCTTATCTTCTAAAATCTTTAACTGACTTTTGAAATCATTTTCTAATTTTTTAAAATTTTTGTTTTATGATGACAAACTCTCAACATTCTTCAAAAGTTTGTCATTTTCAGATCTCAATTTCTCGTAGTTCAAGCGCAACTCCAGAATCTGTTCATCGTCAGCTTTCTTCCCATCTTTCAAAGCTTTGTTTTCCAATGTCAAATTCTCCACATCTTTCAAGAGATTGACATTTTCTGCTTCGGATTTTTCACATTTTGAACACACAACTTCACATTTTGAAGTTTCATCCTTCTTGGATTCTTCAATCTTTGAGATTACTTCTTCAAAAACCTGCTGTTTTTCAGTAACAGCTTCTTTCCCTTTCTCAGTTTTTACTGCTTCCACTTTGACTTCCTCTAAAGCTATCTTCTTCAAATCTTCAACCATCTTTTTCATTTTTAGTTACCACTTTCTTTATAGGTTCATTTTTCACTTTGGTGTTGTCATTTTTCACACTCTTTTTCTCAACAACGATTGGTGCTTTACCCTTCTCAGAAGATCAAGGTCGGTCGGCGGTGCACCCCACGAGGGGGATCCCGCCAATCAGCTTCCTTGCGCCTTGTGGGTTTACTCACCCGTTGACTCGCACACATGTCAGACTCCTTGGTCCGTGTTGCGACCCTGAAAAGTCAGTCAAGGCAGTTCACCTTTGTGTACAAAGGCGGAATCAGTGTATACAAAGTAACAACAGCTTTTCTCTTTCAAATTCTTCTCTATTGATGCTTTCTTCATTTCTACCACCTTCGGTAGACTTGCTTCACAAACCTCTCTTATCTTCTTCTCCAAATCAGGCAAATATGCTTTATCAGATAACCTTCGTGTGTTGAAAGTAGCTTGCCTTGGAATCAAATTTGTTACAGCTTCGAAATCCACTTTTGATGGGTCAACAACTGGATTACCCCGTGGATCCATGTAACATTCCAAATCATCATTCCATCGTTTTGCTCTTTGGGCTTCTTTGAATGGTTCCCTGAATTTTTTGATTTCCCATCTTGCATAATCATTTTTCCACCATCTATCCTGAGCACTATCTCCTGACATTTTAAATCTTCTTCTTGATATTTGCCCCTTGTAAAATACCTCAAATCTCCTGCAAACAAACAAACAACTAAGTATTAGTTTATGTGACTGATAAGCGAAATCAGTCTGAAAGTGACAAATAAGCGAAATATTAGTGTCACAAAAACGAAAACACCAATTTGTCACAATAAACGAAATCAGTCAATGACTGATAAGAGAAATCAGTTATTGTGACTGATAAGCGAAATATTATGTTCAGATAAGCGAAATCACATATGTCCAAATAAGCGAAATAGGCAATGTCCGAATAAGTGGAACTATCAGTGTCCGAATGAGTGGAACTACAATGTACGAATGAGTGGAACCACAATGTACGAATAAGCGGAACCACAATGTACGAATAAGCGGAACTAACTTGTTCGAATAAGCGGAACTAACTTGTTCGAATAAGCGAAACCTGGTTTTTACCCATTTTTTTTCCATTTTTAAGCCGTGTTTTAACCTGAATCTTTCTAGGGTTTGTTAATTGTATGTTTTACACGTTATACTCGAAAATCAGGTCATTTCAACCGTAGAAACCAGTTCAAATCGAAAAAGTATGAGAGAAAGTGAGTAGAAATCAGAGAATTCGGTAGAATCAAGCTGTAATAGTATGAACTCCTCGTCCTGAAGCTCTGATACCACTTGTTGGACCGTGTTCCGACCCTAAACAGTCAGTTGAGAACGTTCATCTTCACATACGAAGGCGGAATCAACGTAAATGAAGTTACACAGCTTTTCCTTTTCAATTCCTTCTCTTTTATTGCTTTTTGATTCAATTTTGACAGAGTTTCGTTACACAAGCAATGATCAGGTTCCGCTCCAATGTACACACTAACTAATCACACATGAGGTATATATAGGTAGACTGATTTCGCTCATATGGACTGCCCTATGAGCGAAACCCCATGTGACCACATAAGCTAAACGCCCCTAGTGACACAAAAGCGAAACCCCTATGACCTAATAAGCGAAATCACCTATAACTATGTACATATGAGCGAAATTATCTATCTAACCATGTACACATAAGCGAAATTACATAACTAAACCCTAATTTCATTTTCAAACTCCTATCTTGACTTATCTTGACCTAAGACTCAATGTAAACGTAGTCAACAGACATTTCGTGCACCAACAAAAGGTACACCTCAAGAGATAAACAAAGGTTAAACAAGAAAAATGGTTACAGTTCTGGTTCTGGTTTTCAAAAGAAACCAAACCATAACGGTAATTTCAAAAGGAAAGGTCTTGGATTTATTTCACTAAAAAATCATAAAAATGAGAAAACTTATAAACCAAAAACTGTATTTGTTTCAGGGACACCATCAGAAGAAGAAAAAGAGCAATTGTTCAGAAAGCAGACTAACAAAGAATTTTTTGCTAAGAAGCAAGAGGAAACGAGGAAGGAAGTTGCTCAGAAGAAGATGGAGACTAGAACATGTTTTCAATGCAAAACAGTTGGTCATATTGCCAGGAATTGTCCTAAGGCAATACAAACAAAACAGGGAGTCTCTGAAAAACTGAAAGAAAAAATGGTTGAAAATGAACCACCAACCAAACAATTTAAAATTTTCAAAAATTCAAAGTTTGAAGTTGGTGAGTGTTCATTAAGTTTTTACAAAAGAAAAGTGAATCTTAACAACCACAAGTGGGTTGTTAAGAAATCTGATGATAGTTCTAGCAATGATTCTGATTCAACAAAATCAGAGAAGCTATCTTCTGGCGATGAATCTGATTCCATAAAGTCAGAGGAGCCACAGGTTGAGAAAAAGGGTGAAAATTCGGTTCCGCCAATGGATGATGCAAATTTTCCACCATTGCGGGCTGAAAGTTGGAAAAGTTGAGATTTCAAATCAATTTTTTTCTGAAAAGAAAGAATTTGATGTTGAAAAACCTTTAACCCCACAGTTATAAATATTTTTGGAAAAATAATTGATGGGAAGGTCAAAGGGGTAAAGGAATTCTATGAGAAGAAAACGAAGAGATCAGGTGAAGATGGGTCATCCCAGGTTGGTAACTGGGATAGAACCTATTATGATTAAACTCTAGACTTGCAGGAGCTCCTAAGTTGGTAATCGTGGAGCAGGAATCGACATCATTCTTGAAAATGTTTGTTTGGTAAACCTACAAGTGGTAGTTTTCTTGAAAATTGTCATATTCTATTCTACAAGTGGTTGGTTGATAAGTAAACCTACTAGTGGTTGAAAAAGAGGTTTCACTTTCAAGTGGTTAATCAAGGTTATTAATTTGAACTTCATTTAACTTACATTCATGTGATTGAAAAAACAATGTGATGAGTTTAACCCCTAACCTACAAATGGTTTGTGAAATCCAACAAAACTTATTTTCCGGAAAAAACCATTTTGATTAAAATAAACTTAAGTGTTTTGAAATCATATTGGGAAAATAGTTTGTTGCCAGGGGGAGTTCTGATTGTTTATGCCAAGTGGATGGCGAATTGAAGCAATTCGAATCAGTTGTCACTTAATTTGTACAGTTTGTTTTCAAATTTACTTTAATTGATTTTGTATTTTAGGGGGAGTAAGAAATTTGAAAATCCAAAAACATTGGAAAATTTGAAAAATCCAAAAACATGATAAAATCAAAAATGAGTTTTGTTGTGAAAAAGAGGAAATGATAGTACATCAGTGGACTATCACAGCATGCTAAAGAATTGGAAAGATAAAATGTGATAAATGGTCTCACTGATGATGTGCCAGTAGGTTTTTACACGCTTAGTAGATTGTTGTCGAGATATAAACCTAAATATTAAACTTGCTTATTTCGTGGGGAACATCTCTCGGATATATAGGTAACCCCAGAAATCTTGTTTGAAGGGCTTTCTATTTCTGACATACTAGGTCTTTGTGCGTAGTGTATCTGGGGTATTATACCTGGACTTCTGATTTTGCGGGAGCAATAGCCTAGTCCTCGTATAATACTTTGCATTGCTTTAAATTTAAAGCTCGCCCTCTGCATAAAAATTGATAAAATATAGAAAGATATGAATCAATTGCAGTTGAAGAAAAGATTCTCTAAAGGGAACCCACCGAAAAGCGAACCATCATCTCTCTGATTTTGCGGAAGCAATAGCCTGAGCTCTCATGGTCTCGCATTTAACCCCTTTACAGATATCACTAGTGTACATTCACCTGTAAGACTGAATATAGGATTCTGGATACGGGAGTATATTCTGAGGTGGGACACACGTATAAGTTCAAGTCTCTAAAACATTAATCTCGTATCTCGAAGCAGTTAAACTTTGTGTGAAAATTTAAGTGGATCAGTATACTTACAATCTAAGTGAATCGTTTAGAACTTAAAATGTTTAAAGCTTAACGGTGCTAGTGATTTGTCTCAAAAACTGATATGATTCTCTTACACAAACTCACAAAAATATTGTTTGTAAATATTTCTTTACTGTAGTTCATTAATATCAAAATCCAAAAATATTTTCAGTGTGTTTTAGCATAATTTTTTTAAAAAAATCAAAAAGATTTTCGACAACTGATGTTGTAGAGCTGATTTACAAAATTCCGAGTGCTAAACTTGATGAACAGGATTGGGAAAGTGTGTTTGAAAAGATTTTCTTAGAAATGATCATTCGAGTTTATAAATGTTAAATCATTTTGAATAAAATTTTCAAGTGATGGTTTGTAATTGATTTCTGCAAGTGGTATATAATTTTGTCAAATTTGTAAATTTGTGAAATTTATTTTGAGGTAGAGAATGTGCAGGTTAGCCAGGTTCCGATACCTGAGGATTTTTTGCAATCAGATATGCAAAATGCGGTCCCAGTTTATTGAAAGGGGGAGTTTGAAGAATTTAAGGAATCAAGAGATATGATCAAGAGAATTAGAGAAAAGATAGAGTCAGATTGAGATTCTGGAAGAGAGAGAGAGAGAGGAGAAGAGAAAGAGATTGAGGATACTTACACTGTTAGATACTTTGGAGAGCACGTGAAGACTGATAAAGACTGAAGATATTGAAGACGTGTACTGAAGACTCGTCGACATCCAAGGGGGAGTCTGTTGGTGCATATGTCTGTCGACTTCGTCTTGTATCGAGTCTTGTAATAGATTAGATAGATCAGGGCACGTAGAATGAGAAAATGTGAAATGTGTAGTTTAGGGCCATTTCGCACGAAATGGGAAACAGCCATTTCATACGAAATGAACTGTCCATTTCGCACGAAATGATCATTTCGTGTGAAACTGATTTCGCATGAACAGTTTCGTGCGGAATGACGAGCCTATATATATGTGCCTTGACCATTTCGTTTGGAACGATTCTGATTCCGGTGCCGAGGTGCTGCCGAAGTGTCTACTTGCTGTAAAACGTTGTTTTTATCAATAAACAAGACATTTAAAGTGAATATCAAGCTGTAATCAAGTCTGTATCATTGTATTCCGCCTTTTATATGGATTGAACTCTTCTGATAGACTCGTTTAGATCAATTCTCGATCCTTCATTCCTTTTTCGACCAAGAATCAAAAAAGCAAAACGGGGTTGGACCAAAATCCACCGGTCCAGAAGCTAAAACCAATGGGGAGTGGTCCGATAAAAACTTGGGTAAAGCAGTTAAGCAAGCATCTGACCACATCTCAACAAACCTATTACATACAAAAAACCGATCTATCTTGCTCAATTTAACTTTAACACCTTTACCTTTACAAAAGGTGAAACTCTTTCCTTTCATAGCGAATTCTGTGAGACTTGAGGAGTAAATAAAATCATTCAAATCTTTGGCACAAGTAAGATTAAACACTGAATTCCGTCTCTCTTCCGGTGTTCGTACTGATTTGAAATCACCAAAAAGAACCCAAGATCCTTCAAGCGAGGACTTTACAGCCTTTATTTCTTCCCATAACACCCGTTTAGCCACTGCCCCTTGAGGCACATATACATTAAGAATATGAAAAACAAAATTATATCCTTCATCTCCCATAAATCAACAAGTAAAACCTGTTTTTCACCACATTTGTTTTTGAGAAAATAGTAGGATCCCAAAGACTAATGATGCCCCCAGACCTACATTGAGCTTCTACAAAATTAAATTGAAAATTTGGATTTCCCCAATACGCTTGCAAATTTACCCCAGCCACATCTCTGAATTGAGTCTGTTGCAAACCCACAAAATTAACTTTATGATTCCTTCTTATATCTCTAACCCATCCAGGCTTTGCAGCATCCCCTAAATCCCGAATGTTCAAACTAAGAAAATTCATTAGCAATAGAATCGGACACCTCAGCTTGTACAACATTACGAACCTGAGCATCGAACCTAAACAAATCGACTCCCAGCTTAGCACCGACTGATACAGTACGCTCAACCTCAGCTTCCACATCTCCAGCAACTTCTTCCTTATTTGGAGCCCCTGTCGATTGAGGCGAACCAGCTGATGTCTCAGCGCTTACATCAGAGACTATCACTTGTTTTTTTCTTCATGGCGAGCCCTTTTTATGCCTATTCTTTGATGTTGATTCCCCTGACCTCGTATTTGATAAGTCAACATTAAATACCTTTGGAAAAGCATTTAAATCAATATTAGGCTCCTTCACTTGAGAAGTGAAGTTGGGCCTAACTCTTCCATCAGCCTAGTCATAATTATCTGGAGAACACATCCTTGGTCTTTTTCTAGAAGCAAGCCCATAACGCAATTCTGGCCCAACTGAATTTTGACTTATTTCCACCGAATTTTGCATTTCTTTTTCTCCCAGGTCATTATTTTGTATTGAATTAACTCCTACAATTTCGAGACTTGAAGGGATTTGATTTTCAATCTGATTTTCTTCAAAATTCTCCACCTCCATAATACCCGCACTTTCTTTAAAAAGTTCTTGCGAGATTTTCGGAACCTGATTAATCGTTTCCGGCACCTTACCCACCCAAGCTTCTTCGCTAGTTTCCTGTTCACACAGAAACCTAGGTGTCCAAGGTTGAACATCTTCCTCCACCTTAACCAAGTAAGAATGCGATTTCCACTTAATAGTGACCAGCTCATTAATATTGTTTTAACTTTCATAAGAATCACCAAACGATCGAAAGTAAGATTTCCATCAGTAGGAGACGGCTCGGAAGGACGAATTATAGAACTGAAACTATTACCGATAAGATCAAATGTTACACCCTGTCTTTTGCGGAAGCGTATGATGTGTGACTAGCTTGTTATCATTGCATTCAATCGTAATAAACAACTACATGATCAAAACGATGTTCATCCGTTCATGAAAATTTGAGTATTACAAACACTTGTTATTTAAGTTTTCAAAACACGACCTTTGACAAGGTTACAATTCAACAAAAGTGGATGACATCTAAACCTGTACTGTACTTCTAGTTATGACACTTGCGCCCAAGATCCATCCTGTCACCTGAAATAGATGTAATTTTGGAAAACATCAACATAAAGTTGAGCGAGTTCATGCGTTTTTGTATTTCACGTTTTTATACTTTGTATGAAAACATAGTATGTGTCATGTATAATTCAAGTCTTTCTTGAGTACCCCACGTACTCAAGTATAATTCCCGTTTTCTTGAGTACCCCACGTACTCAAGTATCATTCAAGTTTTCTTGTGTTTCCCCACGTTTTAAATGATTGTTTATACAAGGACATTAAGGCATGTGAGGACATATGGAGCATTAGTGTTGGCTCCTTTAAGGCATGTGAGCATATGGAGCATTAGTGTTGGCTCCTTTACTGTGTTGATTACCCTCGACTGTGTCGATTAACCTCAACTGCGTCAATTTCCCTTGACTGTGTCGATTACCCTCGACTGTGTCGATTAACCTCGACTGTGTCGATTTCCCTCGACTGGGACACCGAAGCACTCAAGAGGTCACATAAGGACCCTGAGTGGGGCTCGGCCGTACCCGTTAGATCTAACCCTCGTCCCTAATTAATGAATGTTTTTAATGGCTTGGTACTAGTATTCACCAAGACTTTATGGCATCTTTTGTATTAGTCTATGCTCACATGATCTAGTATTTTCTAGGCTTTTCTTAAAGCTCATCATATTGCACTCACCACGAGTGCTTCTCGTATTCTTAAATCATATTGCACTCGGTTCTCGTTCTCACCAAGAGTGCTTCTTATATTTTTACCCTTTGTAAAAATTATAATATTTGTAACATGTATTTCACCCCCGAGAGTTATAAAAACTGAAAACAGTTAAAGAAAAGGGGGAGCATGAACTCACAACTTTGCGTTCCTGTGCGTCGTAAACTTCACCGGATTTGCTTAATTAACGTCGTAACCTATACGCGTTTTCTTAACGTTAGTCACTAGACTTGCGTCGCACAAGTACAGTCACTCTCTTTTGTATTTGAATCGTTGTGTTAAAAATATTTTATATTTTTAACTAAGTATCCTACTTATATTATTTTCTCAAAACTTAATATAAGTATTTCATGTTTTGCACTTTGCACCCGAATTATGTATCTTGTATGTTGTATGTGTATTTTTATGTTTATACTCCTCATGAATATTTAGTGTATTTTTAAGTCTTAATATACTAGCACGTATAACACATACTATATACACTTAGCACAAAAGTTGGTGATAAAATAATATATATTTTTCTCTAAAAAATATACATACTTATATCCATCTTTATTCTTGAAGAAATCCTCATTTCTTATCACCAAAAATTAGGGAAACCTTGGTAATACTTTTAAATACCTTTTTAGGGAATAAGTTTCTCAAAAACTTATATTTTTCTAAGTGTCAAAATTTATAAAAATTTTGACAGAGTTTCCCCTAAAAATGGAGGTTTCCCATGTTTTCAAAACATGTGTTTATTTTCTTTTAAATCGTCAACAACAATTATCAACAATAATCATCAACAATGATCACTAATTTCTCCATTTCATGAACTTGAATATTTACAAAAATGTGTAGTAACTTACTAGCACATTTAGTAAGTCTTGTCATCTTTAAAAATAAGTTTAGTTTCTTAAAAACTTTATTTTTAAAGAATATGAAGTTTCACAACTTCTAGTCAAGATTCACAAAAATATTTCTTTGTTGAACTTCCTTGTTACACAAGTGTTTACGCACTTGTTTATTTACTAAAAATATATTTAGTTCATGTAAGATCCGGGTTTTAAACAAGACTAATATTTTTGCTTGGTTCTTACGAAAAACCACTTGTAGATCTTTAGATCTACATGTTTAGAGTCTTATTTTACAAGAAAAATTACTTTTACTCAAGTTCATGTTTAGTGTGTAGTAGAGTTTCATCATTTAACCCTTTTCATTCTTAACATATTCTATGTCATGTTTCATGAACATGACTAATCCGGGTTAGATGATGATCCGAGCTACCACAGCATAGATCGGCACTAAATAATCATAACAAGACAAGTCTTACAAGATTTACACAACAACATAGCTTTTATCCAACATTTTTAACATTTTAGTAAACTTTTAGCATGTCTTCTTGTATGTTCATAGTTTTTAACCGACAAAGTTCTTTTTAACCACTCTAGACAAGATCAAGAAGGTGTTTTAGAACACTTACTACTAGATCAAGGCTAGGGAAGTTCAAGAGTGCAAATGAGGTGGATAAAAGCAAATGGTGAAGGTCCTTCAAGTTCCGTTGCTTGCAACCTTCCTAATTAAGCTCGAGACACCTTAGAATCACCATAGATTGCTTGGAAAGGAGTTGAAAAGTGAAGGGTGAAAGAGGGGTGTTTGGGCCGTAGCCATGGAGGGAGGAAGGGAGAGAAGAGTGTTGTGATAAAATGGTGGTATTTATAGACCTTCCATATAGCATATTCCTGGCATATTCCTGGCATATTCCTGGCATATTCCTGGCATATTCCTGGCATATTCCTGGCATATTCCTGGTATATTCCTAGCATATTCCTGACATATTCCTGGCATATTCCTGGCATATTCCTGGTATATTCTTGGCATATTCCTGGTATATTCCTGGTATATTCCTGGCATATTCCTGGTATATTCCTGGGTTTGTTGCGTTGTCTGCGTTTTGCAGTGTAAGCATTGTGTCGCGTAGGAACACACGGTACGCGCTTAAACTTGAAAAAATAACGTTTTTAAGCGTTTTAATTTATTTTTCAACACGAACCTGATTAGAATAAAATTTTAATCATAACTGAATATTTGTGGGATTAAATATTATCCGTGCGGTATATATGTAACCCTTGTATGTATCCTTGGGTTTTAATGTATTTTTGACGTAGGACCTACACCTAGGCCCTAATTCTAATGTCTGACTGCTTTCTGCAGTTCTGTTGACACGATGTGTCTTACCGGTGAGTTTACTAATTTTTGACGCAACGCTATCATAACGTAATTCTTGTAGCATATATCATGCATGAATTCACTTGCATGGAATTCAGGAATTTATTTGTCTGGTAAACTAGATCATGTACAGTCATTAAAGCACAAATTACTCTTCATCTAGTGTACGGAATGTACGGAAAAGTGACGGTTGTCACAGTCTCCCCCCGTTAAAAGAATTTCGTCCCGAAATTCAAGCGATGCCATCGGTCGCAGGGGAGTTGTGAAACCAATATGGTCACTTAGATTCATGATTGTCTTCATGTTCCCAAGAAATCTCTGGGTCATGTCGTGAGTTCTATCACACTCAAGTAGATCAATCATGTCTTTTCTGTATCTTGTGGACTCTTGGTCCATAACCTCAACAGGTTTCTATAGTATCACGGACTCTTGGTCCAAAACCTTAACAGGTTTCTATAGTAATTCTTGTTGTTTTTCGTTGACGTGAATTTTATTTATGGGAACAATGACCGTTCCTTAAGTCAGACTCCTCTACAGACTAGACACATGAATGCGTCGCGATCACTACTGATCTTTTTCTGGGAGTTTCATCTTGTGAACAATGGTTCTGATCCCTACACCGGGGATTCAACCTTTTCGTTTTCCAACTCACACTATGCCTTCTCTAGGCGAGGCTCTCATTAAAGCCATACTTCTTGTCTCAAATTCTTTCGACTTCTGCCGCTCATCGGCGTAATCTTTCTGTATTCTACGGGCTGTCCTGATATGATTACATATATGAAGGATCTGGCCTCTAGTTTTCCTGGGCCATCTCGGGCCAGTTGGTTGTTTATTTCTCGTCTCCGTTCAACATGACGGGAATTTACTCAATGTGTTCCGTCTAAAGCTTTACACGAAGCGGTTTAGACGACGGTGTGATAGATACCGTTTTAGGAAAACTCCACTAAGGGCAAGTGAGTGTTCCGGCTTTTCATCAAAGTTTATCACACAAGAACGTATTGTGTTCATACAGTCTGCATTGTTCAGCAGCTCAGTTCATATTCGAGTTCTTACGATCATCGGTGTGTTGCAACCCTTGTGATCAATAAAGATCGTGCAACGTTTTATTTCAGGTAATGACGTCCAGTTGCGGCGTGCAATCACTGTATCTATCTCAAGATCTCTTCTCGTGATTCCTTAATCAATGTGCCGCGTGTGCAATGTCGTGGTCTCGTTGCATCGACGTACAATCGAGACTTTGTCGAGAGACGTCACATAATTGCAACTCTAGCTCCTTAGCTCTTGGTTGCAGGGTTGGCATGAATTTCGTTCTTATCCACCATGTATCTTAAAGTTCTCCCTTCGCGATCTCGAAATCCGCTTTTCGTCATCATTGCACATAACTGTGCTTTCTCTAAGAGTTGCAAGGTAAATTGCAGCTGTTTCTCACGACCTTCCTTGGTCGTTGGCCACATAAGAATGTAGTCAATAAGTATATAACTTATCCAGGTATGGCTCACACGTTCGATTCATGAGGTCCATGAATATATTGTCGATGCATGTGTCAAGCCAAATGATACGACAAGGATCTTGTAATGCTTGAAGCAAGTCCGATAGGTTGTTTTAGGGATATTTCCACTTGTATTCACAGTGGAGGACCTCTTGTCCTCAAGTTGATCCCTGGGCAAAGGATTCTGATTCTCAATTTTCTGAAGTTTATGTAAAGTGGAGACTACCAACTTTCTCCTTGTCTCCTTAATTAAGGATGTCATGTCTTTAATTTCCCCTGTCTGGCAGCTTTTGCCGTTATATCAGAGGTTCATGCTTCGCTGGTGAAGCTAGTCGGTATGGCGTCATTCGTCACTGGTGCTGCTCCTGGCACGCGATTTATCCTGAACTCTTCTCGTCGCTACGGAGAGGCGTTCCTGGCAAGTCTTCCAAAAAGGCTACTGGGACATCTTCCGTCACGGGGATGTTCTCAGGCTCTGCAGTCTACTCGGAGGCGTTTCTATGCCTCTTCGACCAATGAGGGATGTCGTAGATCTGCCGCCTTGTGGGGTCTAGCATCCTTGCACCTATTGCAGGAAAGTTGGGTTTCATCATCCGCATGAGGGATGTGTCTGATTTTCTCATATCGAACAACTTTAGCTGTATACTTGGATTTCTAATCCATGTTGACTATCATATTATGACATCGCGAGTCAATGGTAACAGAAGGTTCTGGTCTTCTGAGTCCTTAAATACAATCCTTAATCGCTTCGACTGTTTAAACTAGCTTTCTATATGCCCATATCTAAAGAATACAGGACGTCTATTTTACTTGAAACTAGGCCAAGCTGTTTCTTAAGTTCTAAGCATGTAAGGTTAACGTTGATGCCAGTATTAATTAAAAGCAGATGCATAGGGTTGGTTAATAGGGGACGTACCCGTAACCGCATCTGGATCCTGGCGTGCTTCACGAGTTTCGATCGTGAAAACCCTTCCTTGCTTGTTTCTTCTCAGGGCAATTCTTCCTAAAGTGCCCTGTTTCACCACATTTGTAGCAGCCTGGTATTCTCTTATTTCTTCCATCTGGGTCCTTCGCCCAACAGGCAACCTTGCTGTGCCCTTCTTTTCCACACCTTCTTTTGCACCTGGCATATTCCTGGCATATTCCTGGCATATTCCTGGCATATTCCTGGCATATTCCTGGCATATTCCTGGCATATTTCTGGTATATTACTGGCATATTCCTGGCATATTCCTGGTATATTCCTAGCATATTCCTGGCATATTCCTGGCATATTCCTGGCATATTCCTGGTATATTCTTGGCATATTCCTGGTATATTCCTGGTATATTCCTGGCATATTCCTGGTATATTCCTGGGTTTGCTGTGTTGTCTGCGTTTTGCAGTGTAAGCATTGTGTCGCGTAGGAACACACTGTACGCGCTTAAACTTGAAAAAATAACGTTTTTAAGCGTTTTAATTTATTTTTCAACACGAACCTAATTAAAATAAAATTTTAATCATAACTGAATATTTGTGGGATTAAATATTATCCGGGCGGTATATATGTAACCCTTGTATTTATCCTTGGGTTTTAATGTATTTTTGACGTTGGACCTACACCTAGGCCCTAATTCTAATGTCTGACTGCTTTCTGTAGTTCTGTTGACACGATGTGTCTTACCGGTGAGTTTACTAATTTTTGACGCAGCGCTATCATAACGTAATTCTTGTAGCATATATCATGCATGAATTCACTTGCATGGAATTCAGGAATTTATTTGTCTGGTAAACTAGATCATGTACAGTCATTAAAGCACAAATTACTGTTCATCTAGTGTACGGAATGTACGGAAAAGTGACGGTTGTCACATCAAATGTTTCCCCTGACCACAAATGAGCCGGAACACCCTTGATTATAATCCACGCCAAACGTTCCGTCTGTACATAATTTTCAGTCAAATTTTCTAATGATTTGAAATTAATCTTCCATTCTTTAACTTTATTCTCCATAAAATAATTAGCTTCCTCTAGATTTTTAAATGTAAGCATGATATTAATCCCACTCAAATAACAAATACGACACTCACTTACCCCCAAAGATGCACCACCTTGTTATTCTTGGCCAGAGCTGAAATGGTTCTTACTTCCCCTACTAAAGAAACGTTCTTCCAAACCTTTGAGGTGTTTGTATCATCCGGTGCTAAAATAATCGTCTTAGCACAAGTTTTTGATTTTACAATCTCTGCTACTTCTTTATAAGTTCCAGCCCTTTGATTCACAAAATTAACTGGTGGCCAGACTCCATTCATTGGCTTCAATGACTCTACTCTACATTGTTGTTGCTCCTTTGCTTGCCTGCCCACCCGATTATCTACCTCTTGCCAACCATCGTATTTTGCAAGATTTACTCCTAGTTTAGCCCATCCTATGAATACATTCCCCATAGCTTTAACCAGCAAATCCGAATCTTGAACATTGAAATAACGAATAAATCCAAAGTTATTACCCATCTTGTCTTTCTTCCTGGCAATATACACCGACGCCAAGCTACCAAACTCCTTAAAATTGGGCTTGAGATCTTCTTCTCTAACCCCATCTTGTATGTCGGACACAAAGAAAGTAGTTGTAGGATACTTAGGTCTCCAAATCTTTTTCTCTGCTGCTTCTTTCTTCAAGGTATAACGACTTTTGTACATCTCCCATTACTGTTGTGGATACCTCCGACCGGTCGCTCCTGAATCGCCTCTCCGATATTCTTTCCCCATTACTTTGATTGGTTAATGTGTATTATAAATTCATATTCTTGTAGGGTTGTGTTAAGTAGATCTAAAAAGTCAACTTTTTTATATTATTTTCTGATGACACATATACCAACTAAAAGTCAATTGACTTTTTTAAATAATCTCTATTTTTATTGTGTGTTGCTTTTTTTTTTTGGAACTTGAATTTCATTAAAAAAAACACCCGGATCTCCAAGACGGAGAAACCGCCCAAAACAACTACATCAAATCAAAAGATTACTTACACCATTTTTTCAATCCACGTTACCATCTTTCATCCTACTCCTATACCAAAGATAACCCAACCCTTTAACGTCTGACACTATTTGGAAGACATCGACTTCATGATTCCGAAATATCTTGTCATTTCGAGCTTTCCAAATGCTCCAACAAGTGAGCACGAACAATCCATACACTATCTGTTTCTTCCTGTCGTTAACTTCCAAGTGATTTGTAAAATTCTACACATCAGCGATAGAAAATAAGAACACCGGGGGCAATTTGCACCATGACGCTATACCACTCCAAACTCTACACGCCAAACGACATGCTGAAAAAACGTGATCCGTAGTTTCCTCCGCATCACCATAGAAGACACACTGACCGTCCCCTACCCTCATGTTCCTTCTTCGAAGAGCGGCCATCGTAGGAATCCTATCTAGATTCGCCCTCCACATAAAAAGATTACACTTACTCGGGAGCCACTTACACCACTTGAACTCACCTTCTATATCCGTCCCCTTTGATCCAATCTCTAGTCACTTTAATCGAATATTCCTTAGTCGACCCACCATTCCAAACCCACTCATCCTGCTTGTTGACTAGACGTATATCTCCAAGCAACCTGTGGCACTCAATCGCCTCCATCACCTCCACTTCCGACTCCGGATACGAGCTCCAATCCCAAGTCATGACCCGGCTATCTTGTTGCATCTCCACTCTATCCGAAACATTACACCATCTATTATTATCCAACCGAAATAAATTTGGAAACATGTACTTTAACGGTTCATTGGCAACCCAAGGATCAATCCAAAATTTCACACGCTTCCCATCACCTATAACTCCCCGAATCATATTGTGTGTTGCTTTTGATATCCCAATCTACTCTATTAGTATAATTATTACCTAGTAACAACAATAAAATTATTACTTAATTATTAACTAATACTTAATTAATTTTTCTAGGGTTGTGTTAAATAGACCCAAAAGTCAACTTTTTTATATCATTTTCTGGTGACACATATACCAATTAAAAGTCAATTGACTTTTTAAATAATCTCTATTTCTATTGAGTGTTGCTTTTGACACCCCAATCTACTCTACTAGTGTAATTATTACCTAGTAACAACAATAAAATTATTACTTAATTATTAACTAATACTTAATTATTTTTTCTAAAAGAGCACTGGAATCTTTTTTTAAGTATTTCAGGTTTGGTTTTTTGTTTTCTTATTAACGTTCTTGTTTATTTATAATTATATTATTTATTTTTACACCTTATTAATTTTTTCTTAAATTTTTATAAAATAAATATAAGAAAGAATATATATTTAACGTTAACACACACAAATGTGTAAATATCGAGAATACATTTAAAAAAAACATACTGATGATGCATATGGCTTGTAGATAATGAGACAAAAACAACATATAAACTAATAATTATTAATTATGTTTATAGGGTGGTGCTCAAATGTGATCGTGGCAGGAACTATAAAGTTAAGGATTCAATTAAGTTACTGGCACCAAATAATAGTATAACAAAATCTAAAAAAGTAAAAAAAAGTATTATAATGAACTTTTTCACTTTCATGTTTATAATAAAGTGTCTTGATTATTTATTTATTAATTTTGATATTAATATTAATAATAGTATAACAAAATATAAAAAAGTAAAAAAAAAATAACAAAATTATTATAAAATAAAATAATATAAAAAACATAAATATTACTTTTGACTTTAGAATAAAATAATGTATTAAAGTAGTTAATCATTACCAAGTTGACTAATTTGATATATTAATCCTTGTTTTGGGTCTATTTATCACATCCCTTCTTGAATGTCTACTAATATTCATGTTGCTACAACAAATGTAAGACCAAAAATAGTGGGTGGACTGGTTAGGCAAAAGGGTTCAAGAGTCTTGATATGCCTAACGCTGGCCGCGGGGTCCCCCTACTTATGCAATAATTAGGGTCGGGTCACTCTTCTATCAATTTCTTTGAATTCAAGGTTGAAGGAGATTCAACCCTGGACTGATGCAAGCAATGTGATAGTGTTTTGATATGTGAAGAATAGAACATGCAAAGTACAAGTTCTAGAGATAGAGTGTCAGATTTCAGAATGTTTGACTGATGACCAAGTATGGTCATTTATAGAGAAGGAATGTTTCGATAGAGGAAACCTTTGACTAAGCGATCCGTTTATGTAGTGAGGGGTTACCCTTTTTGGAGGGTTGAAGGATTTGGACCTGCGGATACAAGAGTGTCTCCACCCACATGCTCTTTTACGACTGAGTGGGAGAAGTCACACGTAAAGTGTGATGGGACGTGACCCTGTCCCATGCATTTTGCTGTTCACCACAGCTGGTTGTTGTCTGAACCTTTTATCCTTTTAACCCTTTAGGCTATTTTGCACTTATAGTTAGTTTCCTAAGCTTGAGCTACCCACGTCATCAGCCCCCTAAGTCAGAGGTGTTTGGGTGTAAGCTCAAAGGCTTCTGACTTTTGTGCAATGCTTTTTATTAGCTAAAAGGCTTTAAGGCTTCAAGGGTTACCTGTTTTAAGGTTTTGGGCGGTATTATTTCGAATTTGATTGGACACTTTGATTTGACATTTGACAGTTATTCAGACGACGGTTCTCTTCCCTATGTCCTGTAACCGCTGGGTTTTTAATTAATTGCCTCTTTATCTTATCATTTAAGATAAACAACACTTCTTTTTACACATTTTTTACAACAAGAACTCCTGCATTCTCTCTTTCCGATACTCAGATTAGTTCCTCGTTTTTCTGTTTTTTTCTTGATTTCCTTTGATCATCCCTTAGAACGACGGGTGCAAGGAAGGACATGGGTAAAACATTCTCTAGGTTAACACAAGAGGAGGTTGATTCCTTTTTTGAGCAATGGGGTATTGATCCTTCCATCAATCCGGTTGCTCTGCATTGCGATAAACCTATTGATTAGTGTCCCACCGGTTTTGTTGCCCTATACTGCCGTCACTTCGAGTTTTGCAATCTCCGATATCCTTTCTTTGTCTTTGTTCTTAATGTTCTAGAGTATTATCGTGTGTCTTTTGGGCAACTGCATCCCCATGGGTTTTCTAGGGTTCTACATTTTGAGGTTTTATGTCGTGCCCTAGGTTATGATCCGACTTTGTTGATGTTTCGATGGTTTTTCTGATTATCCAAAAAATGGTGACTGGTTTACGTTTGAAACGTACCGGATTGATGTTTCCTTGATTTCTTCACTTGTTACTACCCTTGGTTCCTGGAAAGATCGATTATTTTGGGCTTCTGAGTCAGTTATACCATTTAAAATGCCATGGAGGCATCCAGATGTTGTTCTAAACGAACTTGAACCCTCTGATTCTGAACTGGATGAGGGGATGTTGAAAGCCCTTAGGGCTTATCCCTCTCGGCTTTGCCCTATCCCTGAACATCTTTTGGTTTTTACCGGTGTTAGTGTTTTGTCGGATAAGCCGAATCGAGACCCTATGTTCATGAGGGGTGATCAGGGTATGTTTTTTGGCTTTTTCCTTCTTTGTCTTTTTTATGAGGATGTTGATCTTAGTGATGAGATTGAGTTTTCTGAGGATCAGGGTGTTGAGGTTGAAGGGAAAAAGGAGTTGGCAGTGGTGGTTAGGAAGAAGGGGAGGTCAGATGGTAAAAAAGGTTGTTGTGGTGACTATCGGAGGTTCTTCGAAAAGGAGTGGTGAAGAGCTGTTGGAGGGGAATGCTGGAGAGATTTATATTCCCACCTGGCGGGTTAAGGTTGGGGACAGTTTCAAATCCTCTGCTGTTTGCGAGGATGTATTAAACAACTTCTCCCCTCCTATGGTTCGTGGTTCGAATTCGGCGATGCAGGATGATATGTTGATTTCTTGGAAGTTGTTGAGTGTTTGCAATTTGGCTGCCATGCTTTATGAAGGGGTTTCTCGCTTTCGTAAAAGGATGCAGGAATATGAGGAGTTTACGAAGAAAAGGGAGAAGACGAAGACTTCGATGGCAGCTATGAAGAAGGAAATTGAGGGATTCCCCGAAAAGGAAACCGCTTGGGTTGTGAAGGTTCATGAGTTGACTTCAAGGCATGAAATTGAGCTGAATAACTTGAAGAAGAGGATGGAAGCAGATAGGCTTCAGTTGAAGGCTGATAGGGATGCTCTCAATGTTCAGCAAAAAGCTTTTCTGGATGAGAAGGAAGGCATGAAGGCTTCTTTGTCCCAGGCTACTAGCGACAACCAGTGGTTGATTGAGCACGAGTTTCAGCAGGTGGTTACCTACCTTCTCCATTCAACTGAATTCAACTATGCTCTTGGTGATGTTTACAGGAAGCTTCTAAACCATAGCAAGCATTTGGGATTTACTGATGGTAATAAGGCCCACGAGTCTGGTCAGCCTCAGGTGCAATCTTCTTTTTATCAGCCTCAAGCATCGGCCACTTTCAAGGAAGCTATCTAAACATTATTAGAACATGTCTAAACATCTTCAACCCGACAATTCTAAGTTTAAGCTCGGTTCGCAACCGAAAGTCGCAAAAGCTTGACTTTTGCTTTGACTTTCAGTTCTGACCCGAATTAGCTTAATTCCTTTATGTATTAAGGTTCCATTGTCACCATATGATGTTGTAATATAACCCTCTGAGGTTATATTACATGGTCGCTTAGTAATCTGAATTATATGCATGTTTCTGTTATTATGCTTAATGTTGACTAAAATGCCCTTATAGGCTAAAAATGAGATTTTTAAATAAATGAACATGCAAATGGATTAGGTACTGATTAGTAAACATAATTAAAGTATTTTGACACTTACATTCTGGTCATAAACTGATGTTATACAAATGATCGTAAATTAAGCTTTTATAAAGGCTAAAGTACCCTTTGGTGTATAAATCATGCTTGAAACATAAATTTGACTCAAAACTCTTTACCTACTGTTGTGATATCATTTTTAGGAATTTTTTTGAATGTTGGGTCAAATTATACATTGACCTTAACATTGAGTTCTTGTATAAAGCTTATAATTGACGATAATACCCTTTTTGCGAATAAAATGATTTTTACATATAATTAACATGTAAAACTTTTTGCTACTGATCTAATATGAAAAATAAAATATTTTGACCATTCAAGGCTGGTCAAAATCTCAAAATCACTTAAACTTTGTAATTATCGTCAAATATCGACTTTTACGTTAATTAGGTGCATAGTATGGTTTAAAACCATAATTAACACCCAAGACTTATTATCTACTGATTTTATAAATGATTTTAAATATTTTTACAGTAGGTATAAGTCATGAACTCAGAATTCAAATTATGTCCTTAAAAGCATATGTGAAATGACCAAAATGCCCTTTCGGGGCGTAGTTTGGCCATAAAAGGTAAACTACACATATGTATGATATTCTACTTTTATAACATCATAAAATAAATATTTTTACAGAATGTTTTTTATCAGAACCTCAGTTTACCTATAAACCTCTTTTATAAATCCTAAAATGATGAAAACGCCCTTACGGGGCCTAATTCGGTTTTAAAATCTTTTTGGGCATACATGCAGATATCCTACTGTTGTATTAGCATATTTTAAGCATAATAACACATGGAACTTGTATATAACTCATTCGGTTACCCGTTTATGTTTATACGCGATCGATTCGGTTTATGTAACTAGTTAGCATGAACTAACTGAAACGGGTTTAACCAAGTCACCTAAACTTCAAAATCCAGAATGTATTTAGGTTACCCATATTATACAAGTATTCTTACTTGTTGGGTCTAAATTACATTCCATTCCGGTCTCCGCTTAATCTAGCATTTCGTATCGTATCGTAAAGCATCCTTAAAACTAACCGGTCTAAATCTTTGACTTAAATAAGACCCGTTAGTATCCTAACAGATTAATAAAACCTTCCTTACAAATTAAGTAGCCTTAGTAGAAGATACTTGCATAAAGTCTTAGAGATATACGGCTGAGTAACATTTCTTGCATAATTAACTCAGGTAAATACTTTTAACTTATTTTCCCTTATACTGGTTTGGGATACTGTAAATTATTACCACTTGGTCGGGTATGGGATCATTTAGTCGGATTGTGATTAATAAATCCGCATAACCCGTTTTAATCTGTTTTGTTTGATAACATAAACATTGGGGGTTAACGACCGTGTCCTGGTTATCCTTTGTTCATTTAAATTATTAATGACCACGACCTATGCACGGGGTGTAGGCATACACCCGACAGATGGAAATGCTAAATAATCAATTACCCAAAAGTTGGGGATAACTCCTTTGTGGGTTTTTAATAAGTGGTGAGTCAATTAATCATGTCCGGTTTCCAAACCGGCCCCAATGTATGACAAACATGTAAAGTTGTATATAAGATTTTAAATGAAATTGTCCCAAGTTATAAAAGATATTTGTGCCTTGTGCGCCTAAACCAATTTTCATAAATGTTTTCAAATGAGTCAGTTAATTATATTTACTAGTGAAAACTGACGTATTTTCCAAAGTCTTAGTGACAGGAACCCGACGAACTAGGCTGGAGCTACTTGGCGTAAATTAAGTCTGTTAATTAAGAGGATCTTACAAATCCTTAGATGCCTAAAGTCTGTCAAACTATGTTTTATGTATTTGTTTTAATGGTCCGTCTGTGGATCTCTTTTACAACCGTCTGTATATTCTTTCATTTTGAACTTTGAACATTCGGGTTGTAATAGTAATAACTTCCAAGCCTTCCACTGTGCTATAAATGTGTTAAATTATCTATGATGATATCAACTACGTCACAATACTCCCCACCGGGACCACCGGAATACGTGGAAATATTGGGGTGTGATAGGTTGGTATCAGAGCCAAAATTGAGTGAATTAAACACTAGCCTTTTGTGTGTAATCTCAATGACAAAGTAGCACATTCCTTAGGGGTTCCGAGTCTAGGAAAATGACCTAGGATTACTCTTAATCTTTATTTGGTTTATCTATCTTGTTTTCTTGTTTTTGACAGGTTTACTTATAAAACGATGCCACCCTGCGTAAGAGGAGGTAAAGGAAAAGGTCCCATGAGAGGGGGACCATCCAGCCAAACAGGACCCTCTCATCGCAGTACGCCTTCAGCATCGTTCAGCTCCGATTCGTATGACGATTGGAGGCATTCTCTCAAGCTAGCGAGTCGATCCATTTTGCTTAGCACCTCGCCTTCCTACCATCATTCTTTCGGGCCGCCACAACCAGACGAGCCCTAAGATTCACACCATTAGCAGCATTCGCTGCACTCACACCATTCCCACTACTCTTCTCATCACTCTTCACACCATTCTGCTTCTCATCACTCCTACTCACAAGGTTATTTAACCCTGATGATTATATCAATTCACCAGCGAGATTCAACCTGTTGGGCCCTGAAGACCACTTCTCACAAGACATGGATTTGGATGAAGATCTAGATCCGGAAATGCCACCTTCTGGGACACCCACGCATCCCATAGATATCTCAAGCGGTTCTTCCTTTGAGGGATCTCCCTATCGAGGTCCCAATGAATATAAAGAATGTTGGGGGCAGCGGAAGTTTGCAAACACCCCTTCATACCACAACACCCCACCACAGCCACCATTAGAGGAGCCGCATTTTGAAGCGGTGACTCCATCACCACTACCAGTTGAGGAGCCACCTCAACCACCTCCCGAACCACCAAGACGGAGGAGAAACGCATGCATGTTTGTGCGAGGGGGACCAAGGTTTAGCTCCCCTCAAGCTTCTAGCAACTACCCTCCGATCCCTGAAGATCCACAAATGGGTGGACCTTCCCATGCTGTGTCGGAAATCAATATCACACCGGCCACCTTTGCACCACCGCCACCTCCAATGGGTTTTGAAAACCAATTCCTACTTACCCAGAAATGACTGGGTATAACCCGACGAGCCACAAGCTCCTACCGGTTACAATTATCAACTTCCTGCTTACGACCCATACGTCGAAGCAGTTAATTATAACGCCCTTTATCCTTCACCGTTCCCGCCTGCATTCCCAACTGGGTATCCTGTCCAAGGGTATCAATACCCTCCACCTCAGCCACAACCTCAACCACCACAACAACAACAACAAGAAATCTTGCAAAGGGTGCAAGAAGTGGAACGTAGGGTGAATAGAGGTGAAAGGAACACCAATAAGTTCTTTAAAGATCTCGTAAAACTTATCAAGGGAAAGAAGCATGGCGGCTGAAGACCTTTATTTTATTTTGTATTTTTTATTTAAATTAAGTCCCTGCATGGACATTTCTTTTTAGTATCAGTCCCTGCGAGGATTTGTTTCTTTCTTTTTAGTCCTTGTGTGAACAATTTATTTCAAAGACCCGTTTAGGGCATATGTTTTAATCCTTAGTACTATTAATGAAGTTTTTCTTTTCCTTTGAAACTCATACATATGTATTTCATTACGTTAAATAATCATTTCAATTTTAATTGATCTGCTTAGAAAATTCAAAAGACTTTCTTAAAGGTATAACCTAGCCAAAATATTAATAGCTATGATGGTATAACCCTCTTAAGACAATAAATCCTTGTTAACATCCAAAAACATGTTAACACTCCTGGTAGTGTGGCTTGAGAAATCACACCAGCCTTCAAAGTACTTGGATTCTTCCATGTCCTTACATAGCCCAAATGACCAATGTGAATCATGGTTAATAACATCGAATATGATATTTATACTAAAACATCCATTAGAGATGTTATTTGTTCTACCTACGGGTAAATTTATATTATCTTACATGACAAAGATAGTTATAGCCTATAACTTTTTGTCAAAAGGCGATGAACTATGTTCGACCCTTAAAACCTTCGATCTAAAAAGATCATAAATATATTTCAAATTGTCCAAGTGACAAGGCCTCTTGTGCCATCTAAATGTCATTCGAGACGAGCCTTTGTGCTATATATAAATGTCTATACGACATTGACAGCTGTGACATATGTCCCTTGTCTGGTATATATAAAGGATTATATCCTGTTTAAAAGCCTTTGATGGTTCATTTGTAACCTAGGCTAATTATGATCAAATAATTTCAAACATACTTTCCTCATAAATATTAAACCTGGTAGCCTATATGAATCATTTTATACCATGGCTATTCAATCATCAAATACGATGGTTCGTTGTATGACAACTGAATAAATTATTATTGCTTGATGTATAGCATTCAAAGCTACACCATGGCTGGCTCAGATGAAGCTCATAGTCACCCAGTTAAAAGGAATGACACTACTAGACTAAACCTCACTAACGTTGAATTGCAAGCTATGATAAACACAGCAGTTACAAAAGCTGTGAATGAGGTACTCAAAAAGTCACATGATGTTCGTTCAAAAACTCATTCTAGGTCCCTCTCAAAACCGCATACGTCAAGAAAGGATGAATCTGAACATTCATCCAATCAAAAAAGTGAACCCCATAAACAGATTTTGTTTGATCAGGCTCCCCGGTATAACAAGGGATGTACTTACAAATATTTTGTCACTTGTAAACCAAGAGATTTCACTGGGGAAAAAGGAGCCATTTATTGTATGAAATGGTTGGATGAGATGGAGACAATTGTTGACATAAGCGGGTGTGCCAAGGAGGACATTGTGAAGTTTGTATCCCAGTCCTTTAAAGGCGAAGCCCTGACATGGTGGAAAGCTTTAGTGCAATCCACGGGGAAGATTCCTTTGTATAACTTCAGTTGGGTTAAGTTTGTTGAGCTTGTGAAAGATACTTACTGTCCATAGCATGATGTGGAGAAGGTGGAGACTAATTTCCTCACCTTGGTTATGAAAGATCTGGACTTCAGGTCCTATGTCACCAGCTTCAACTCAATGTCAAGACTCATTCCATACCTGGTCACTCCAAAGCCTAAGCGCATTGCGCGCTTCATTGGTGGTTTAGCCCCTGAAATCAAGGGGAATGTCAAGGCCTCAAAGCTTACCACTTATAGATCGGCTGTAGATCTATCATTGTCTCTTACTCTTGATGTTATAAGGAGTAATTCTAGGAGGGCCACAGAGGAAGGAAAGAGAAAGAGAGAAGATGATCAGTCCCACCAGTCAAAAGAAAAAGAAAGGAAACTCGGGGTTTAAAACGGATCAATTTGGTAATAAGCCCAGGTGCAAGAACTGTGACAAGAGGCATTTCAGGAAATGCACTCTAGATCCACAAGCCAAGCCTTGTGGAATCTGTAAGAAGAAAGGGCACAAGTCTTTGGAATGCCGAAATTTGAAGGATGCAACCTGTTACGGTTGCAATGAAAAAGGGCACATTAAGATGAACTGCCCAAAGAACACCAAGAAGCCTGATGAGGCAAAGAAAATGAATGCTAGGGTGTTTCAGATGAACGCCAGGGAGGCGGTGAATGATAATAAAGTTATAATAGGTACCTTCCTCATAAATGATATTTGTGCTAGAGTTTTATTTGATTAAGGTGCAGATAAGTCTTTTGTAGACCTTGAGTTTAGTAAATTGTTGAATCTGCCTATTAAAACTCTAGACATTAAATATGAGGCAGAACTCGCAGACGGTACCTTAGAAACTGCTTCAACTCTTCTTGATGGATGCTTTATATCCATTAAGAATCATTCAATTTCGCTATCCCTTTTGCCGATGAAATTGGCTGGGTTTGATGTAGTTTTAGGCATGGATTGGTTGTCACGTAACCAAGCCCAAATTGCCTGCGAAAAGAAGCTAGTAAACATCAAAGCCCCATTTGGTGAGTCGATCACCATTCACGGAGATACGCACTATGGATTACCCGACAATGTATCCATACTTAAGGCATCCAAGTGCTTAAAGAGCGGATGTATCATTTACATGGCACAGGTGACAGTAGACGAGCCAAAACCAAAGATAGAAGACATTCCAATCATTTCTGAGTACCTAGAAGTCTTTCCAGATGAGCTACCTGGATTACCTCCTAAGAGGCAAGTAGAGTCCAGGATAGACATCATGCCTGGAGCAGCACCGATTGCATGAGCTCCTTACCGCCTAGCCACAACCGAAATGAAAGAGCTGAGAACCCAATTGGATGAACTCCTGGAGAAGGGTGTTATACAACCCAGCTCGTCACCTTGGGGAGCACCCATACTATTTGTAAAGAAGAAAGATGGTTCAATGCGTCTGTGCATTGATTACCGTGAGCTAAACAAAGTAACAATCAAGAACCATTATCCATTGCCCAAGATCGACAATCTGTTCGATCAACTCTAAGGGTCAAGTTTCTTCTCAAAGATTGATCTAAGGTCAGGATATCATCAACTTAAAGTTAGAACTGAAGATGTACCTAAAATCGCGTTTAGGACAAGGTATGGCCACTATGAGTTCTTAGTGATGTCTTTTGGGCTCACTAACGCACCTGCAGCATTCATGGACCTCATGAATCGAGTCTGCAAGCCGTGCCTAGATAAGTTTGTCATCGTCTTCATAGATGACATACTTATATACTCTCGTAATCAAGCTAATCATGAGAAACACCTTTGGTGCATCCTAAGACTGCTACAATAGAAGAAGCTTTACGCTAAGTTCGCCAAGTGCGAATTCTGACTTCGCGCAGTCCAATTTCTTGGACATGATGTGAGCGAGCGTGGTATCCAAGTGGATCCCGCTAAGATAGAAGCAATCATGAACTGGGAAACACCGAAGACACCTACTGAAATTCGCAGCTTCTTGGGATTAGCAGGATATTACAGAAGATTTATCGATAACTTCTCAAGGATAGCCGCACCTCTAACTACTTTGACCCGCAAGAATGTGAAGTTTGATTAGGGTCCTAAACAACAAGAGTCCTTTGAAATACTCAAGCAGAAGTTGAGTAATGCTCCAGTACTAACCTTGCCTAATGGAATAGTAGAGTTTGTTGTCTGCTGTGATGCTTCGCATACGGGCATGGGCTGTGTGCTTATGCAAAGAGGCAAGATGATTTCCTACGCATAACGAAAACTAAAGGTGCATGAAAACAATTACACCACCCATGATTTGGAATTGGGTGACGTTGTATTTGCACTTAAGTTATGGAGACATTACCTGCATGGAACCAAATGTGTGATATACTCAGATCACAAAAGTCTCCAACATTTGTTTAATCAGAAAGATCTCAATATGAGACATCGTCGTTGGATAAAAACTTTAAATGACTACGATTGCGAGATTCGCTACCATACTTGCAAAGCGAATGTAGTAGTTGATGCTCTAAGCCGAAAGGAAAGAGTCAAACCCATACGGATTAATGCCAAGAGTATTGAGCTTAAAAATAGCTTGAATAAAAGGCTGTTAGCCGCTCAGAAAGAAGCTGTATTGGAAACTAACTTTCCAAGAGAGAGACTACGTGCAACTTTTGACCAGTTATCACCAGGAAATGATGGAATCCTCAGAGTAAATGGTCGAATCTGGGTTCCCATCCATGGAGGACTTAGAGATATAATCCTCCAGGAAGCTCATAATTCCAGATACTCAGTTCACCCTGGAGGTGACAAAATGTATCAAGATTTAAAAACAAACTATTGGTGGATGGGTTTGAAGAAATCCATAGCCACACATGTTGCTAAATGTCTTACGTGCGCTCAGATTAAAGCTGAACATCAAAAGCCGCTAGGATTACTACAACAGTTAGAACTCCCCACATGGAAGTGGGAAATGGTAACCATGGATTTCATTACCAAGTTACCAAAGACAAGGCATAAAAATGATACAATATGGGTTATAGTTGACAAACTGGCCAAGTTAGCTCATTTCTTACCCATTAAGGAGACTCATAGCTCCGATAAGCTAGCTTAGTTATATGTGGATGAGATTGTGTCTCTCCATGGAGTGCCAGTGTCTATTGTATCCGACAGGGATACTACATACACTTCTCATTTCTGGAAAAGTTTCCAAAAATCATTAGGCACTCGTTTGAATTTCAGTACTGCATACCATCCTCAGACGGATGGATAAAGTGAGCGTACAATTCAAACATTAGAAGACATGCTTCGAGCATGTGTTATTGATCTAGCTGGTAGTTGGGATGACCACCTCCCCCTGATCGAGTTCTCCTACAATAATAGCTACCATACCAGCATTCAGGCTATGCCTTTTGAGGCTTTATATGGGAGAAAATGTAGAACACCCGTTTATTGGGCGGAAGTTGGAGAAACTCAATTGTTAGGACCGGATATAGTCCTTGAAACAACGGACAAGATTTTCCAGATTCGTGATCGCTTAAAGGCTGCCAGAGACAGGCAGAAAAGCTATGCAGATAAGAGGCGCAAACCTCTAAAGTTTGAGGTAGAAGACAAAGTCTTACTGAAGGTATCACCCTGGAAAGGTGTGATGCGTTTTGGTAAGAAGGGCAAACTATGCCCAAGGTACGTTGGACCATTCGAGATCATCGATTGTGTCAGAAGTGTAGCTTATAAGTTAAACTTTCCCGAGGAGCTTAGTGGAATTCACAATGTGTTCCACGTCTGTAACTTAAAGAAGTGTCTAGCTGATGAATCGCTAGCAATATCTCATAAAGACGTACAAATAAATGAAAGCCCGCGGTTTATTGAAAGACCTATATCAATCGAAGATCGACATGTTAAAAAGCTACGAAGGAAGCATGTACCGATTGTGAAGGTAAAATGGGATGCCCGTAGAGGCCCCGAATACACGTGGGAAGTTGAGTCTACTATGCGACAAAAGTACCCTCACTTATTTCAGTAAATCTCGGGGTCGATATTTCTTTTAAGGGAGTGAGGATGTAACACCTCGTAAAATCGTGTCCAATTATGTGAAGACACGTGTCCAAAACCCTAAATGTGTAAAAGTATGAGTTAGAAGGACTAGAGTTGACAAACGATGAAAATACGTATGCGGAGGGACTAAAAGTGTCAACACGCTAAACTTATGCCTCTGACTGACCTCGCATGATGTTCGTATTCTTAAACGAGTAAATTATTGGACGTGAGAATCCGTTTGTGAAAGAAATCGAAACTTTCTAAGATAAAGGGGTTAAACGTGTCAACATGTTAATTCTTACCTCTGAGTGACCTTTTAACGAACCCGGGGTTCGTAGTGTTCGATTATATTCTCAAGAATACGTGATAATGAAATCGCAAGGTTTCGATATCATTATGTGATAGTTGTGAAAGATTTCAAGAAAAAGGGTTAAAAGCGTCAACGAGAGAAACTAGTGTATTCGGGTGACCTTTAATCGAACAAAAGCTTAATGGTGCTTATTTAAACCTTCAAGATCTTTAAAAAACTAACTTTGGGGGCCAAAAATGTCAAAAATGAAAGTTAAATAAAGTTATAAAGGACCAGGGACTGAAACTGCCAAGTTTGAAACTTGTTTTACCTGATCGAAGGAGAGTCGCGGCCCGCGTAAACTCCCTCTTATCTCTTTCGCGGCCCGCGAGAGACTGCCCAGTAACAAAAATAAGGACAAATGCATGTTTCAGACTTGCAGCCCACACAAACCGCCATTGCATGCCAAAACTCGAAACCAGGGATCATTTGATGGTATTTACTAACACTAGGACACTTGGAATGATCTGAGAATGATCAAGAACACCTGGATTGATCCTAGAACTTCATGAATTAGTATAAATAGGTGCATTGTTGCTTCACTTGAACTTGCACCATCAAAAATCACTTCTCTTCTCTCTTGCTTGGAGATTCCTGATCAAAGAAGACTCCCTCAAGTCTAAAGTTCTAGCTAGGACCCTTTGTAAGTGTCCTTAGCCACTATAGTTCGGTTTTTATACGTTTAAAGACCGAAAGTCAAAGTTGCCGCAAAATACGGCTACGTGATCATAATTAGGTAGGTGTTAATCCCTCAAAAGGGCACCTCCTAATTATCACGTTTACATAGTTAATTGTCGGGTCAAACTGATAATGTAGAAGTTATAAAACATGTTTTATCACTTTAATAACATGGTAAACATTATTAGAACATGTCTAAACATGTTCAGCCCGATAATTCTAAGTTTAAGCTCGGTTCGCAACCGAAAGTCGCAAAAGCTTGACTTTTTCTTTGACTTTCAGTTCTGACCCGAATTAGCTTAATTCCTTTATGTATTAAGGTTCCATTGTGACCATATGATGTTGTAATATAACCCTCTGAGGTTATATTACATGGTCACTCAGTAATCTGAATTATATGCATGTTTCCGTTATTATGCTTATTGTTGACTAAAATGCCCTTATAGTCTAAAAATCCTATTTTTAAATAAATGAACATGCAAATGGATTAGGTACTGATTATTAAACATATTTAAAGTATTTTGACACTTACATTCTAGTCATAAATTGATGTTATACAAATGATCGTAAATTAAGCTTTTATAAAGACTAAAATACCATTTGGTGTATAAATCATGCTTGAAACATAAATTTGACTCAAAACTCTTTACCTACTGTTGTGATATCATTTTTAGGAATTTTTAGAATGTCGGTTCAGATTATACACTGACCTTAACATTGAGTTCTTGTATAAAGCTTATAATTGACGATAATACCCTTTTTGCGAATAAAATGAGTTTTACATATAATTAACATGCAAAACTTTTTGCTACTGATCTAATATGAAAAATAAAATATTTTGACCATTCAACGCTGCTCAAAATCTCAGAATCACTTAAACTTTGTAATTATCGTCAAATATCGACTTTTACGTTAATTAGGTGCATAGTATGGTTAAAACCATAATTAACACCCAAGACTTATTATCTACTGATTTTATAAATGATTTTAAATATTTTACAGTAGGTATAAGTCATGAACTCAGAATTCCAATTATGTTCTTAAAAGCATATGTGAAATAACCAAAATGCCCTTTCGGGGCATAGTCTGGCCATAAATGGTAAACCACACATATGTATGATATCCTACTGTTATAACATCATAAAATAAATATTTTTATAGAATGTTTTTGACAAGAACCTCATTTTACTTATAAACCTCTTTTATAAAGCCTAAAATGACCAAAACGCCCTTACGAAGCCTAATTCGGTGTTAAAATCTTTTTGGGCATACATGCTGATATCCTACTGATCTCTTAGCATATTTTAAGCATAATAACATATGGAACTTGTATATAACTCATTCGGTTACCCGTTTATTCTTATATGCGATCGGTTCGGTTTATGTAACTAGTTTGCACGAACTAACCGAAACGGGTGTAACCAAGTCACCTAAACTTCAAAATCCAAAATGTATTTAGGTTACCCATATTATACAAGTATTCATACTTGTTGGGTCTAAATTACATTCTATTCTGATCTCCGCTTAATCTAGCGTTTCGTATCGTAAAGCATCCTTAAAACTAATCGGTCTAAGTCTTTGACTTAAATAAGATCCATTAGTATCCTAATAGGTTAACAAAACCTTCCTTATAGATTAAGTAGCCTCAGTTGAAGATACTTGCATAAAGTCTTAGAAATATACGGCTAAGTAACATTTCTTGCATAATTAACTCAGGTAAATACTTTTAACTTATTTTCCCTTATACGGGCTTGGGATACGGTAAATTATTACCGCTTGGTCGGGTATGGGATCATTTAGTCGGATTATGATTAATAAATCTGTATAAGCTGTTTTAATCTGTTTTGTTTGATAACATAAACATTAGGGGTTGACGACCGTGTCCTGGATATCCTCGGCTCATTTAAATTATTAATGACCACGACCTATGCACGGGGTGTAGGCATACACCCGACAGATGCAAATGCTAAATAATAAATTACCTAAAAGTTAGGGATAACTCCTTTGCGGGTTTTTAATAAGTGGTGAGTCAGTTAATCATGTTCGGTTTCCAAACCAGCCCCAAATGTATGACAAACATGTAAAGCTGTATACAAGATTTTAAATGAAATTGTCCGAAGTTATAAAAGATATGTGTGCCTTGTGCGCCTAAACCAATTTTCATAAATGTTTTCAAATGAGTCAGTTAATTGTATTTACCAGTGAAAACTGACGTATTTTCCAAAGACTAAGTGACAAGTACCTCACGAACTAGGCTGGAGCTACTTGGCGTTAATTAAGAGGATCTTGCAAATCCTTAGATGCCTAAAGTCTGTCAAACTCTCTTTTATGTATTTGTTTTAATGGTCCGCCTCTGGATCTCTTTTACAACCGTATGTATATTCTTTCATCTTGAAGTTTGAACATTCGGGTTGTAATAGTAATAACTTCCAAGCCTTCCGCTGTGCTATAAATGTGTTAAATTGTCTATGATGATATCAACAACGTCACAATACTCCCTACTGGGCCCACCGGAATACGTGGAAATATTGGGGTGTGACAATTAGAAAGTTGTGTCCATCCGAATAAGTTTGTCAATTTTGGTTCATACGCTTCATAAAAAGTATATTCTACGGGTCACTATTCGTGGTGTCCAAATATATTCTCGAGATTCACATTGTTCATCATTCGTACATTTCAAGAGGTTTAATTGTTTGTTTTAAAACATTGATTAAACGCGTGTTTTATTTGTTTGCAGATGAAATTCAAGGTGTGAAAAATCAAGGTGCGATACACGAAGGAGACAAATGAAGAATTGTACGTCATGGCTGAAGAGTTTTACAACACGTTTTACAAGGCATATACTTCCGAATCTTCCAAAACATCAACCGTTACACCGAAAACTATTACGAAAGCTATAAATGAGCAGCTCATCATATCAACAGAATGTAGGTCTTTACTATTGTAACACCTCGCAAAATCATGTCCAACATAGTAACGACACGTGTCATGGACTTTAAACGTGTAACAAATTGAATATGAGGGACTAAAGTTGACAAATGAAGAAAGTATATGTACACAAGGATACAAAGTGTCAACATTTGATAATTATGCCTTTTAACAACCCTACACGACGTTTATACCCAAAAACAAATGTATCATGAAGCGTGTGAAACCGTTTGTGGAAGAAAGTGAAAGTTTACAAGACGCGAGGGTTAAATGTGTCAACATGTTTAAGTTATACCTCTGAGTGACCTTTTAGCGAACGCAGAGCCTTGTAACAATTAATTATACTCCCAAGAATAAGTGATAAAAATTTCACAAGTGATGTATTGCAAAATACATCTTTATTCGCGTCTAGGTTTGTTCGGTTTTAGTTAGTTTTAGTGTCGGTTTTAGATAGAATGCACATACTTTTGATTGTCTTGTGTTTTCCAGGTTTTTGCAGCAAAAGGAACAGATACGAGATAAAATCTGGACAGGGGAAAGATTGGCACGGAAATCGAGGAGCTCGGGAGTGGAATGAAGCGAAAGTGCAGCTCTGAAGGTCTAAGGCGGCCCGCATTAACTTAAGCTTAACCATCAGGCGGGCCGCATCAACTTAAGTTATTGTTTCCGGTAATTTGAAGGCGAGCGACCCGCGTATACTTACACCAAACTTCAAGCGGGCCGCGAGAAAACCTTATGTCGGCGCAGAATCGTGATCAGCAAGCAGATTAGGGTTTTTTTGTTATATAATGATCATTATCGATAACAGCCGGGGGGAACAACACAATTACGAATTTTAGACATTTTTGGACGATTATAGAGGCTGATTAGAGGCGTTTTGAAGGTTTAGTACTGCTGGGAATCATCGGAGAGCGTTAAGGAGCATACGGGATTGAAGTTAACGGGTTATACAATCTTGTTTCTTCGGTTTTTGTTTGTTTTACTTGTTTAATGATGAATTCTATTATTACTTGGATTATGAACCTGTTTTGGATTATGTTTAGCGGCTAAATCTTTATTACTACGTAGACATGGTTGATTGATTGCGTTTGTGTTTTGATTATTATTGGATTTTGGAAGCTATGGATTGTTTATAAATTGTAAACGGTTTGTTCTATCGGTTAGATGTGTTTGCGTGCTTGATGGTATTTAATTGTTGATTATTGCTTCGCATGAATCTTGGTGACGGTCTTTATCACATAATAGAGTCGTGCTAGGTTTTAGATTTTGGTGACTGTCTATATCACGTAATAAATCTTGAATCTTTAGGGTTAAATTGGCCAATAAACCTTAGAAGTAATAGTTGGTAATTTTATAAAATCAAGTGTTCTACTAATCGTCAATAGCTGTAAGGTGCGAGATTATTGCTAGGTCTAAGTGATTAAACCGAAAGGTGGGTCCTTCTTAGAAAGTTAACCTATTTGCTGCTGTCTAGCAAGTCTAACTGAGAAAACAAACCTATCCTAGGTTTAGGTCTCGTAAGGGAGTGAACCTTGTAGGATACTTTTATAAACCCCATTAGATGTCTTGTAAAGGAGTCTAATAACCGGTAGTTTAACAACCTTTAGGGGATCTTAGCGTGCTCTTGATAGGGGTCCTTAGATTTCCCGATAGGTGAGAATTTCAAGATCCCGGTTCCATAGCAGACAACTTCCAATTATAATCATAACTAAAAGCAATCAGGATTCCTGTCTAGGTAGTTCCCTCATCATCCTTGAGTTCAGTCTTCGTGAGAGTTCGTGTCTAGTTCGTCTAGTCTAGCTAGTTTTCATTATTTGTATCATTAGGATTTTTAGAAACCCCCCCCCCCTCAATAAACAAATGGTTAAGTCGTGTCAGTTTTAGTCTAGATAGAGTCAGTAGCGTAGTCAGTAGAGTCTCTTGGGTTCGATACTCGGACTTCTTTAGGCAATACTACATTGATCGGTACACTTGCCGATTGTGTGGTTTAGGGTTTAGCGAGTCTTAGTTTTATAAATTTAAAGCTTAGAGAGTCTAGAATTAGGGTAAATTTAGTTAATTTAGTTGACCCATTTTCAGCACATCAAGTTTTTGGCGCCGTTGCCGGGGACTCTTTGGCGATTGCGTTGATTACTTTGTTTGGACTTGCTTGATATCATACGTGCTATTTGTGTTAGTTGAGTCGTAGGAGTCTAAAAATTATAAAAAAATCCAAAAATATTTGCTTTAGTGTCTTTTTTAGATTAGTGAGTCATTGTCAGAGTCTTCTTACTTGTTCGTATTCGGTTTTTCAGTTGATGCCCCATACGCGTTCGCAGGGACCTCCGCCGCTTCCGTTTACGATCAACTCTTCCTTCTCGTCTTCTGCGTCCGAGGTCAGTTCTTCTAGTTCCTCTTCGTTTTCACAGCCCACCCCCGCTTTCGATTTCACACCCAAGTCATCACCTCACGTTTCACCACACGTTTCCCCATCACCCTCCCGTTCTCGTACACCTAGTCCTCCACCAGTAGTTCGAATGGAGAACCACACCGTTTACCAGCAGGCGACCACCGGTTTCACCGGTGCCACTTCACCCATCACCCTTCCGAACATCGCGAATGATAGGTCCTGGCAGATTCCTTCCTACATCATGACGGCCATTACCAATTCTTGCCAGTTCCATGGTCGTGACGACGAGGATGCACCCGCTCATATCAATCGCATCACTCGTCTTTGTGGCACCTACTCCATAGAGGGTGTCAATCTTGATGCTAGGTACCTTCAGGTGTTCCCATTCTCTCTCGCTGGACGCGCATCCGTCTGGTTCGATTCTCAGCCCGCAGGCACTTTCACTACTTGGGCTGGTCTTCTCGATGCATTTTTAGCCAAGTATTTTCCGCCAGCCAAGGCGTCTCGTCTTCGAGATCAGATCCACTCCTTCCGTATGGAGCCTGATGAGCCATATCATTTAGCTTGGGAGCGTTTCCAAACGCTTCTCTCTCGTTGCTCACAGCATGGTTTATCCGACTGGGCGTTAGTTGAAAAGTTCTATAACGGACTTACTCCTGATATTGGAGCGCGATTCGATACTTCAGCAGGAGGACAACTTATGGGAAAGAAGACGGTGGTTGAGTGCAATGATTTGTTTGAGAGTTTTGCACATTCTGATATGGACTACAGCTCTACCAGCAGGACTTCCATTCCTGTTCGTACCTCCTCGGCCGGTCGAGGGGTAAACCAATTTAGCTCGGATTCGTCGGTAGTTGCTGAAGTCGAGATTTTGAAGCGAGAGATTGATGAGTTAAAGAAGAAAGTTGATAGGTGTGAGCTTTGTAGGGGAGGTCACGACACGCTCGAGTGTCCCACACTTACGTTAGAGCAGGTAGAGTACATAGCCGGTCAGTCTAGGGGTCCCACGAATCCTTTCAATTCCAATTACAATTCCAACTAGCGCGGTAGTGGCAACAACAACAATTATCGTTCTTCTGGCAATCCCCCTAGATTCCCATCTGGTCAGTATCAAAATAGGTGGCCAGGTCTTTACACGAGTGGTGGTTCGGGTCAGAGTGGTCAGTATAGTGGTGCAGGAGGTCAGTTTGCGAGTGGAGGGTTGAATCAGGAGAGTCAGGGCAGTGGTAAGGCTCCAGAGAGTGGTATGAGTAGGATGGAGGAGATGTTAGCTCAGATGATGACACAAAATCAGGCGATGATGACACAAAATCAGGCGACGCAGAAATCTCTCAATGATTTCACTAGGACCCAAGAGCAGATCAATAAAAGTCACGAACTTCAGCTGAAGAGTCAGCAATCCACACTGTTAGATCTTCAAAGAACAGTTGGTGGAATTGCTAAGCAGTTGCAGGAGCATCCCCCGGGTCAGTTCTCGGGAAATACCTTCACGAATGCCGCGAATCATTCAGCGAAGGCTATTACGACCCGTAGTGGGAAGAGTTTGGGAGAGGTTGTAAGAAAGAATGGTGAGGAGAGTGACGATGAGGTAGATGAGGTGATAGAGATGGAGGCTCCAGGCAAGGTGCACACGAGGCTAGCCCCAGCAAGTACCGCACACGCCGAGGAGTCGCCAGTAGAGAAGAAAGTGGAGAAGCAGCCGACGAAGGTTCGGCCATCGCCAGTGATTGATTATTCCCGCCTTCCGTTTCCCGCTCGAGCTAGGCAGCAGAAATATGCTCAGGAGTACAGGAAATTCCTCGAGATGTTTACTCAGTTGAAAATCAATCTTCCGTTTGTCGAGGCACTTCAGTCGATGCCTAAGTATGCCAAATTTCTCAAGGATCTTTTGAAGCGCAAGGAGAGGATTGGAGAGTTGTCGAATATTCCATTGACAGGAGGTTGTTCCGCGGTAGTCTTGAATAAGCTGCCAAAGAAGTTGACTGATCCGGGTACATTCACCATTCCTTGTTTCTTTGGGGGAGCCGTTTCCCCCGCTCACGCTCTAGCCGATTTAGGGGCCAGCATAAATCTGATGCCGTTTTCGTTGTATGAGAGGCTTGGTTTAGGAGAGTTGACGCCCACGCGTATGTCATTGTCTTTCGCTGACCGATCAGTCAAGTATCCTCGTGGGATAGTGGAGAATTTGTTGGTGAAGGTGGATAAGTTTGTGTTTCCAGTAGATTTCGTTGTGCTCGACATGGAGGCCGATGAGAGAGTTCCTATTATTCTGGGCCGTCCATTCCTTCGAACCGCAAAGGTGATCATCGACGTCTTCGACGGTAAGATTTCTCTTCGTGCTGGTGACGAGGTTGTCACATTCGAGATAGATAGGGCGATGCAGCACCCTGGGGGTGGAGACGACGTTAGTGGACCGTGTCATTCAGTTTACTTCCTACAGTCTTTCATATCTTCTGTCGACACGTGTTTCGAGTATATTAGTGGAGCTGATTTGGTGGGCGAGGGAGTTATTGAGGAGTCTGCGGAGGAGACAGTTGAAGAGGTTGTGGAGGAGCAGTTGGTTGAGAATGATGAGTTGTGTGTTACCGAGCCGTTGGAGCTCGACGCGATTAGTGATGAGAGTACTCCTGTAGAGATTCCACCGCCCTTAGAGCTTAAGGTTCTTCCATCACATCTTGAGTACGCTTTTCTTGGTGAGGAGCCGAGTATGCCTGTCATTATTTCTTCGAAATTGACAGAGGAGGAGAAGTTGAGGTTGATTGAGGTGTTGAGAGAGCACAGTGATGCGATTGCCTGGAGGCTATCTGATATCAAGGGCATCAGCCCTACTTTTTGCACGCATCGCATTCTGATGGAGGATGTTTACAAGCCTGTAGTGCAGCCACAGCGTCGTTTGAATCCGAATATGCAGGAGGTAGTGAAGAAGGAGGTGAAGAAGTTGTTAGAGTCTGGTTTGATCTATCCGATTTCCGATTCAGCTTGGGTGAGTCCTACGCAGGTCGTCCCGAAGAAAGGGGGGATGACGGTTGTTCTGAATGCGAAGGATGAGCTTATTCCGTCTCGTACTGTTACGGGTTGGCGTGTGTGCATTGACTATCGAAAGTTAAATGACGCCACTCGTAAGGATCATTTTCCGCTCCCATTCATTGATCAGATGCTTGAGCGTCTCACGGGTCAGCAGTTCTATTGCTTTCTCGACGGGTTTTCGGGTTATTTCCAGATTCCTATTGCACCAGAGGATAAGGAGAAAACCACTTTTACATGTCCATATGGCACGTACGCGTACCGACGCATGCCGTTTGGTCTATGTAACGCTCCTGCTACTTTCCAGCGTTGTATGATCGCGATTTTTCAGGATATGGTAGAGAGTTCGATGGAGGTGTTTATGGATGATTTCTCGGTCTGTGGTAGTTCGTTCGATCAGTGCTTGGTGAATTTGGAGAAGATGTTGAAGAGATGTGTGGAGACGAAGTTGATGTTGAATTGGGAGAAGTGTCACTTCATGGTGACTGAGGGTATTATGCTAGGGCACAAGATTTCGAGAGCTGGCATCGAGGTAGATAGAGCGAAGATAGATACGATCAGTTAGCTTCCTCCGCCGACTAGTGTCAAGTCGGTTCGTAGTTTTCTCGGTCATGCGGGATTTTATAGGTGCTTTATTAGGGATTTTTCCAAAATGACACGCCCCATGACGCGATTGTTGGAGAAGGACGTTCCTTTCGTCTTCGACGAGGAGTGCCTTCGAGCGTTTGAGTTTCTGAAGGAGAAGTTAGTGAGTGCACCGATCCTCGTGTCACCTGATTGGAGCTTACCATTCGAGCTGATGTGCGACGCGAGTGATTACGCGGTTGGTGCGGTGTTAGGGCAGAGACGGGAGACACATTTCCACCCGATTTACTACGCGAGTAAAACCTTGAATGATGCCCAGGAGAATTACACCACCACGGAGAAGGAGTTGTTAGCAGTGGTGTTTGCGTTCGATAAATTCCGTTCGTACCTTGTCTTGTCGAAAACCGTTGTGTTTACGGACCATTCTGCTCTGCGTTACCTGTTTCAGAAGAAGGACGCGAAGCCGCGCCTTATACGATGGATTCTACTTCTTTCCGAGTTTGACATTGAAATTTGGGATAAGAAAGGGGCAGAGAATGTGGCGGCAGACCACTTGTCTCGTTTAGAGGATCCGAAGAGAGAGGAGATTCGTGAGGAGGCGATAGGGGACAGATTCCCTCTCGAGTCTATTGATGTTGTCATGGCAGGAGCCGTGGACCTACCTTGGTATGGCGATATAGCCAATTATTTGGCTGACGGGTTTGTGATGGAGACGATGAGTGCGCAGGAAAAGAAGAAGTTGGTGAGGGATGCTAGGAAGTACATATGGGATGACCCTTACCTCTTTAGGATAGGAAGCGATCGTGTACTTAGGAGGTGTGTTAGTAGGGGAGAAGGTATAGATATCCTGAGGCATGTGCATGAGGGTTTGACTGGAGGTCATCATGGAGCACACACGACCGCGCAAAAAGTCTTTGACTGCGGTTTCTTTTGGCCTACGGTGTTTGAGGATGCTCAGGATTTTGTTAGGACTTGTGATGCATGCCAGCGGACCGGAAATATCTCATTCAGGAATGAGATGCCCCAGAATCCTATTCAAGTGTTGGAAATCTTTGACGTTTGGGGTATTGATTTCATGGGACCTTTCCCTCCTTCGAGTGGGAATAGGTACATCCTTGTTGCGATTGACTATGTTTCGAAGTGGGTGGAAGCTCAAGCTTTGCCTACTAACGATGCACGAGTGGTGGTGAGGTTCTTAAAGAAGTTGTTTACGCGATTTGGTACTCCTAGGGCAATTATTAGTGATCGCGGTACGCATTTTTGTAATGCGGTTATGGAGAAGGCGTTGGAGAGATATGGAGTTACGCACCGCTTGGCTACCGCGTACCATCCGCAAACGAGCAGTCAAGTGGAGAACGCGAATCGAGGTGTGAAGAGGATTTTAGAGAAAACGGTCGGGAAGAGTAGGAAGGATTGGTCCGACAAGTTGGACGATGCGTTATGGGCGTTCCGCACCGCCTATAAGACGCCATTAGGTACGACGCCGTTTATGATTGTGTATGGGAAGGCGTGCCATTTACCGGTCGAGTTAGAGCATCGGGCTCTTTGGGCACTCAAAACGGTGAATTTAGATTTGACCGAGGCCGCTAGGAGAAGATACTTCCAAATTCACGAATTGGAAGCCCTTAGGGATGCGGCGTATGAGCGTTCGTGGAGTATTAAAGAGAAAACGAAGGTGTTGCATGATCGAAAGCTTAAGGGGTTGAAGGAGTTCAAGGTTGGTGACAAGGTGCTTCTTTACAATTCGAGGTTTAAATTGTTTCCCGGGAAGTTGAAGTCGAAATGGACGGGACCGTATGTAGTGAGGGAAGTGTTTCCGCATGGTGCGATCGAGCTATACAATAAAGAGAATGACGAGTCGTGGAAAGTGAATGGCCATCGTTTGAAGCATTATTTAGGAGGGCCTATTAACGACATCGAGAAGGAGGAAACTCCTCTCGAAGATCTTTCGGACCCGCCTAGCACCGCCACGTAGTTTCTCGAGTGAAAACTCGAGTGTAGAGTTTGTACATTGAGTCATTGTCCGTGTCGTGTCATTAGTTTAGTGTTTGTGTGTCGTTGCGTCGTATTTCGTGATTTTTTCGGCGTTTTTTCGTATTTTTGCGTCGTGTGTGCGTCGTCTAAGAATTTTGCAGGTACACGTGCCTTAACGAAGCCGAAATCAGCAGACAAGTGATTCCCAGGTATGTTTAAAGTTAAAAACGACAATCATAAGGGCAGGGGCAGTTTGGGGATTAATAAAAAAATCATAATCAATGAACACTGCTGTTGCTGTGATTGAAAATCTGCTGTTTTTGTTGTCCATGCGACCCGCCTCAACCTTTGTTTCTTCTAAAGCGGGCCGCCTGGACTTATTAAAACCATGAAATTGTTGAGTACTCGCGGCCCGATTCCCCTTAACTTAAAATTAAAGCGGGTCGCATGACCTTGTTATGTCATTTAAACACAGAAAGCCCCATATTGAAACATAAAACGAAACCCTAATTTGAAACCTTATCCTCCGGCGACTTACCATCTCTCACCACCAATTTCCACCGCCATTTCCACCACCTTCCACCTCACTATTCATTCCGGTCACACCACCACCTTCATCCCACTCACCACTGTCAACCGCCATTTCCACCACATCCGTCGCATTTCAACACACCACTGAGCCACCAGCACCACCACCTCATCCGCCGCTGCTAACAACCGACGCTCACCACCCCCACTCACATTGATCGGTTTCTGAGTTGTCGACTACGAGGTATGATTCCTGCATTAATTTAATTAGTCACTGTTTTGGTGTACTTTGAGTCATCATTTGGTCAGTTGAGTTCGTAGTTGGTCATTTAGAGTATGTTGAGTCAGTCTGGTTTGTGTCGAGTCCGTATGGTCTTGTTTGAAGGGTCATTTAGTTTGTCAGTTGGATATGTGCTTGTAGGTTTGTTTCTTTTGTTTCGAGTCAGTAAACGGGTCAGGTCAGTTTTGTGGGTGTCTTGGGTCTTTTTGGCATTTGCAAGTTAGTAGTCGAGTCAGGTTTTTAGAAAGTGTGTGCTTTTCCGGTCAAGTCTGCAGGTCTGTTTCATGTAATATGCATCTGCATTTTAGTGTGTCGATTTCAGGTCTGTTTTGAGTCTATTTGGTTGCTTATTGAGTCGAATGTCATATCTGCGGTTATTATGCTAGTTTGTTTCAGGCCAGTTTTGCGGGTGGCTCGGGTTGGAATAATGATTGTTTGATTGATTGTTTTGAGCGATGTGCGGTTGGGATTGTCATAAGTATAGGGGGGTTGGTTTTGATCGAAGAATGAAATTCAGTTGGTTAGTTGTTAAACAGGCGACTGGATGGGATTTGGTTTGGTTTAGTAGAAATTGAGAATTTGCGGACAGTTGTTTTGGGCATAGTTAAAAATATAAGTGTGGGGATGCGGTTGCGCTATTTTTGACATAAAGTACATTTTTCACTAAACTTCGCACGCCGTTATCCGTTGCTTCCACACTTTGGTTTTCGTTTATTTTCTCGGCACTTGGGATTGCTCGAGGGCGAGCAAGGTGCCGGGAGGGGGTAAAAGTGTAATTTTTTGTACTTAGCGTCAAAGTGTCGTGTTTAGGGTCAATGTGCGTCGTTTAGCGTCATTTAGAGTCGTTTAGTATGTTTCGAGTCATGTTAGGGTCTTGTGAGTCTCGTTTTGCGCGTACTATTGCATCGCTTGACTTTAAGCCGCTTCGCTCGTACTCAATCTCCATTCGGGCGAGGTGTGGCTTATTTTCGAGTTTGTTTATGCAATAAGCATTTGTATCGAAAACGGCCGCGAATGAAATGCTATACGGCCGTCGTTCGATTGTATATTATTATATTATTATTTTACGAAAAGAAAAAAAATCAAAAAATAAAATATAAAAAAAAATAATCAGAAAATTCTTAAAAATTCCAAAAAAAATTAAAAAAATCCAAAAATACCAAAAATAGCTTGTGTTTGCTAACTGTTCACCTGTTTTGCACGTTTTATTTGATTTGATTTTACAGGATGTCAGGTGAAGGTTCATCTTCAGGTGTTAAGCGCAAGAGGCGCGGGGCTAGGGCTCAGGCGCAGCCAGCTGCTGATACAGTATTGAGAGAGGTGACGTACAGGGATGTCGGGACTCCCCACGGGCAGAGTACTAAATTGGGAGATATCCCATTATTACGATTCACTTTTGGGTCACCGGAGTATTTGAAGTATGATAAGATCAAGAAGTTGAATATGTTAGAGTTTAGGAGGATTGATTGGGATCTTGTGAGGCAGTTGGGGCAGGTGGAAAGATTAGAGCAGATGTTAGGGACGAAGTTTAGGATGGCGGTTGAGTGTGACGAGCCACAGTATCATCAGCTCACTATGGAGTTTCATTCTACATTTTATTACAGACATCCAGGGGGTTTCGATGAACCTGATGTGGTTTCGTTTGTGCTAGGGAAAAGGATTTTTAATATGACACTGCCGCAATTTGCTGAGGCATCTGGATTTTATTCGCATCAGGAGGTTCAGTCAGACGAGTTTAGGGGGTTACTTAGGCAGGTTGTGAAGGAGAGGAAGGATTTTTGTGTTATGATAGGGGATCTACAGAGGTTCTGGGGTACTATTGCTACCACACCATATTCGGGCAATATGGTAGCATCAGATATTAGGGATCCGTTCCATAGGTTTGTGCATAAGATCTTAGCATCGACGTTGATTGGTAGGTATGATGGAGACAAGGTGAATCAGCATAGCTTATTTTGCTTGATGTGCATGGTTGAGGGGAGGCCAGCGAATCTGGCAAGTATTTTAGCGTGGTCGTTGTCGAGGCCGAAGAAGGCAGGTAGGAATGCGAGATTGTATTGTGGGCCGTATATTACGAGGTTGGCGACGCATTTGGGTGTGTTTGACGATTTTCCGCCTGCTTTGATGCGTTTAGGACCAGCTCCATCACTTATGGAGCTGAGGAGTTTACAGTTGGCGAGGATAGTGACGGTAGATACGCCACCGGCATGGGAGGCCGTGATTGAGGGGCAGCAGGTGCCACCTCCACCAGATTCGGCCGCGGCAGAGGCGATGCAGGCTGCTACACCACAGCGTATACGGGCGCCACGGCAGAGGCATCAGCTACCTCCACGTGAGCGCCCCGTTAGGCAGCCGCGGCCAGAGCCGCTGACGTTAGAGGGTTTATATGATAGAGTTGAGGAGGTTAGACAGGAGGTTAGAGAGGATGTTGAGCAGGTTAGGCAAGAGATGCGGGCAGGTATTCAGGCTATTCTTGATCACTTCCACTTGCAGGCGCCAGTAGCTTGGCAGCCACAGCAGGATGATCTTGCGGGTGATCAGGAGGGTGGTGAAGGAGGAGCTTGAGGATACACAACAGTGCTTTTGGAGCTTATATCTTTTGTTTTTATTTTATGCTGTTTTTATCCTCATATTTTGGTCTGTATTAATATGATATATTGGTTGGTAGGGTTTGGGGTTGGTTGATGGATGTTAAACTGATTCTATGATGTATATATTATTTTGCGTTATGTTTGATTTTTAGGTCGTTTGTTTGTGCCGCTTCTGTTCGTGTGTCCGAGTTAGTACAGTTTGCTGAGCGCGTTTTGGATTGGAGGGCATATGTGGTATCGACTGGCATACTGACAGTCTCACATATTTATTCAGCTAAGTCGTTCCACTTGTATACTTTGTATATTTTATTTATTTTTCGTATTTTTGTTTTTTAGGTTTTAGGAGTCGTGTTTTCATCCTTGCATTAGGGACAATGCAATGTTTAAGTGTGGGGATGGGATCATTTAGTGTCTAGTTAGTAGGGTCTTGAGTCATAAACTAAAAAAAATAAAAAATAAAATAAAAAGTTTGTTGCGAGTCCCGGTCCTTTAGCGCGTAGAAAACAAGAACCTTTTCAAAGCGTCGGTTAAAAAACGGTTTAATTGTCGAATTTACGAGTTGGAAAGCACATGTTTCTTTAAGTTGCGGGATAGTAGGTTGATTGAATCGGTTTTTGGGAGTAAAAGGTTTTGGGATGCCTAGGATAGTGGATGGAGCCGAAAGTAATTTGATTGTGCATTGTCGATATCGGTAGCCTTTATTCACCACATGATAGTGAGATTTGAGCCTTTACATGTGACATATTTATTTGTTCACTACTTTCGTTTCATGTGTGTTTACCGACTTGTTGCATTACTTTAGAACTTGTGCGTTTTGATACAGTTTGAGACCTTCGGTTAGGATTTGGCATGGATATGATAGAGGCATTAGGATCACCTTGTTTTTGTAGCCTTTGTGTTTGACCCGTTTCATCACTACCCTTAGATACCACTTTGAGCCTAGCCATTCATTTGTTACCCGTTTGTGATTTGATAACCGGATCGTGTTACGTGATTATTATATTTGTGAAGAAAAAAAAATTCTGAAAAAAAATGAGAAAAAAAAAAGGAAATAAAGTTGTAGGTCAAAATGACCAATATGGTAGTATTTTGTTTTGTGCATATCCGGTCCGGTTTTTCATGTGTTTACGTGTTAAGCCATATATTCCCAAAATGTAAAAAAAAAAAAAACAAACCCTACCTTTAGCCCTTACCTACCAGTTGAAGTCCTTTTGATCCATGTCGAGTTTTAACAATTAGGTGGAAATCTGATTGACGTACAAGCTTATTATAGTATGCTTCATAGTTCGGTTTTGAGAGTTCACCCAAAATTACATAATATTAGCCGAGGGATGAGTGACATTGTGAGGGGTGTTGACAGTGCGTAGTTGATTGCTTGAAGGTAAGAAAGACTTGATTAGGTAGGCCCGTTTTCATTTAAATATTATGATTCGTCAACCTTTTGAACGATCTAAGTCTTGCGAAACCGCTGTGCTTGATGATTTCGTAGTTCGCGTTATAGCTTGTTCGAGACTCACGTTATTGTTAAGTGTTTAAGTTGACATGTTGCTTAGGATTTTGCTTAGGGACAAGCAAAAGAGTAAGTGTGGGGATATTTGATGTATTGCAAAATACATCTTTATTCGCGTCTAGGTTTGTTCGGTTTTAGTTAGTTTTAGTGTCGGTTTTAGATAGAATGTACATACTTTTGATTGTCTTGTGTTTTCTAGGTTTTTGCAGCAAAAGGAACAGATACGAGATAAAATCTGGACAGGGGAAAGATTGGCACGGAAATCGAGGAGCTCGGGAGTGGAATGAAGCGAAAGTGCAGCTCTGAAGGTCTAAGGCGGCCCGCATTAACTTAAGCTTAACCATCAGGCGGGCCGCATCAACTTAAGTTATTGTTTCCGGTAATTTGAAGGCGGGCGGCCCGCGTATAATTACACCAAACTTCAAGCGGGCCGCGAGAATACCTTATGTCGGCGCAGAATCGTGATCAGCAAGCAGATTAGGGTTTTATTGTTATATAATGATCATTATCGATAACAGCCGGGGGGAACAACACAATTACGAATTTTAGACATCTTTGGACGATCATAGAGGCTGATTAGAGGCGTTTTGAAGGTTTAGTACTGCTGGGAATCATCGGAGAGCGTTAAGGAGCATACGGGATTGAAGTTAACGGGTTATACAATCTTGTTTCTTCGGTTTTTGTTTGTTTTACTTGTTTAATGATGAATTCTATTATTACTTGGATTATGAACCTGTTTTGGATTATGTTTAGCGGCTAAATGTTTATTACTACCTAGACATGGATGATTGATTGCGTTTGTGTTTTGATTATTATTGGATTTTGGAAGCTATGGATTGTTTATAAATTGTAAACGGTTTGTTCTATCGGTTAGATGTGTTTGCGTGCTTGATGGTATTTAATTGTTGATTATTGCTTCGCATGAATCTTGGTGACGGTCTTTATCACATAATAGAGTCGTGCTAGGTTTTAGATTTTGGTGACTGTCTATATCACGTAATAAATCTTGAATCTTTAGGGTTAAATTGGCCAATAAACCTTAGAAGTAATAGTTGGTAATTTTATAAAATCAAGTGTTCTACTAATCGTCAATAGCTGTAAGGTGTGAGATTATTGCTAGGTCTAAGTGATTAAACTGAAAGGTGGGTCCTTCTTAGAAAGTTAACCTATTTGCTGCTGTCTAGCAAGTCTAACTGAGAAAACAAACCTATCCTAGGTTTAGGTCTCGTAAGGGAGTGAACCTTGTAGGATACTTTTATAAACCCCATTAGATGTCTTGTAAAGGAGTCTAATAACCGGTAGTTTAACAACCTTTAGGGGATCTTAGCGTGCTCTTGATAGGGGTCCTTAGATTTCCCGATAGGTGAGAATTTCAAGATCCCGGTTCCATAGCAGACAACTTCCAATTATAATCATAACTAAAAGCAATCAGGATTCCTGTCTAGGTAGTTCCCTCATCATCCTTGAGTTCAGTCTTCGTGAGAGTTCGTGTCTAGTTCGTCTAGTCTAGCTAGTTTTCATTATTTGCATCATTAGGATTTTTAGAAACCCCCCCCCCCTCAATAAACAAATGGTTAAGCCGTGTCAGTTTTAGTCTAGATAGAGTCAGTAGCGTAGTCAGTAGAGTCTCTTGGGTTCGATACTCGGACTTCTTTAGGCTATACTACATTGATCGGTACACTTGCCGATTGTGTGGTTTAGGGTTTAGCGAGTCTTAGTTTTATAAATTTAAAGCTTAGAGAGTCTAGAATTAGGGTAAATTTAGTTAATTTAGTTGACCCATTTTCAGCACATCAACAAGGTTTCGATATCGTATGAGAAAGATACGCTAACTTTCGTAATTAAGGAGTTAAAAGCGTCAACGATGCAAAACTTGTGTTTACGATTACCGTTTAACGAAACCGGACCTAACGATGTATGGTTATATCTCATGGATCAAAGAAATATTAATTTCATGGGTTAAAAGTGCTTAAAATGGAAGAAATTACGCTTTAGAATGTCCAGGGGGTGAAAATGTCAATTTTTGAAACTTGTTTGCTGGTCCCCTACACCCTGGCGCTACGCCACCACCTGAGGCACACCTCCGTCGCGCGACGCGACGGACTGCCAGCTCAGAAAAATGTGTTTGGACGTGGCAGCTTGCATGTTTGCTAAGTTTCGCGAGTTTGCCACCCTCTAGCTGCTTGAAACACGTCCATAGGCACTTGTTTTCATCTCTAGAGATTCCATAACACCTGGATCAATCTCCATGACCCTTCCTTGGCTATAAATAGATCCATTGTTGCAACTTGTGAACTTGCATTTGAGCACTTCACTTGAAAAACTTCCAAGCACTTGTTTTGGAGATTCCTGGAGCTCAAGACCACTTCCCAAGCATCCTTACTCGTGCATAGGACTTCAGTAAGTGTCCTTAAACTTTCTTAATTCAGTTTTAATTAGTTTAATGGCCCAAAGTCAAACCGTCGTAATTAAGGTTTGACTTAGTGATTAATCACTAATGGTCCAGTCAAATCTCGAATTAAAAGTAGCTATGAGTTGGTAATTATGTGGGTAATAAACCCTTAAAAGGGCACCATCTGATTCCCACTCTAACTAGATCAATTGTCGGGTCAAACTTGATTATAAAAAGTCAATAGAAAGCTAATTTTTGCATAAACACATAATTAACAATGTAGAAGCTATGAAACCTATTTTATCACTCATATAACTTGGTAATCAATGTAAGAACATGTCTAAACATGTTTAACCCGACAATTTTCTGTTTAAGCTCGGTTCGGAACCGAAAGTCGCAAAAGTAGACTTTTGCTTTGACTTTCAGTTCTGACCCAATGTAGCATATTTTAGAATTTCCTTAGAGCTCTATTAGGACCAGGTTATTGATTAGTGTAATCCTCTAAGGTTATACAACTTGGTTCATTAGTTATTCGATTCATGTACATGTTTCTGTTATATGCCTAAATATTGACCATAATGCCCTTTTGACCTTAAAACAATAATTTTGAAAATGTGAGAGGACAATAATCTTTATTACAGATTTATAAACATTTCCCTAAATTTTCACATCAGTTTGAGGTCTAGATTAAGAGTTATGCTCAATAGCGTAATTAGAAAGCTTTTTATTAATTAAATAGCGTAATTAGCATAAAGCCTATCTAAACCCAATTTTTGATACAAAACTTTTTACCTACTGATGTAAAATAATATTTTGGGATTTTTGAAGATTTTTATTTATTTTTAGGCTGAGCATAACATAGGGTTATAGCTTTGATTCGGTAATTGTCGGTTTCGCCCTTTTGGCCTATAAAATGAGTTTTACATAATATTTTGATACCAAACCTTTTGATACTGATTTTATATAATAAATAAAATATTTTGAGTCTTCTGGAATGATAAAAATATCAGCTTCTGGAATGAAATCGTTTAAAACCGTCTTTTTACGCGTTTAAAACACATAGTATGTATTAAAACAATTTTTTCTCATATAAGACTTATTACCTATTGATGTTTTAAGCAAATTTTTATATTTTAACAGTAAGCAAAAGTTTTAAACTTAGATTTCAAATTTTGACCTTTAAAGCTTATGTGAAATTACCAAAATGCCCCTACGGTGCATAGTTTGGTTATAAAAGGTAAATTTCACATATATGCCATACCCTACTGTTATGACTTATAAAAATAAGTATTTTTACTGATTATATCAGACCTGAAACTCAGATTAGTGTTTAAACTCTTTTATAACTTTAAAATGACCAAAATACCCCTACGGGGCATATTTTGAGTTTAAATCCATTTTGGGCATAATGGAAGGTATCTTACTGATATCACAATATATTTAAGGCATATTAACTTAGGAAACCTGTTCATGACTCATTTGGTTACCCGTTACGCATTATTCGCGTTCGGTGCGGTTTATGTAACTAGTTTGCATAAATTAGCCGAAACGGGTCAAACCTTATCGTTTTTAACTCAAAATCCAGAATGTGTTTAGTTTACCCATATTATACAAGTATACAAAATTGTCGGGTCTAAACCACACTCTAATCCGGTCATCGCTTAATCGTGCTTTTTGAACCGTATATCTTCCTTTAAAACTAACCGGTCTAAGTTTAGACTTAATTAAGACCCGTTAGGAATCTAGTAGGTTATTAAAACCTTCGTTCCAGATTAGGAGCCCAGTAAAAGCTACTTGCGCTCGCTGATTTTGATATATACTTGCTCAGGTAAATACTTTTAACTTATTTTCCCAATACGGGCTTGGGATACGGTATTATAATAATACCACTTGGTCGGGTAAGTAGTTGTTTAAATCGGATTGTGATTAATATATTTACATAACCCGTTTTAATCTGTTTTATTTGGTATATGGCCCTTGGGGGGTTAATGACCATGTCCCAGATATCCTTGGCATCATTCATTGAAATGGCCACAACCTAAGCACGGGGTGTAGGCATACACCTGACAGTTGCATATGTAAAAACTGGTAACCCACTTTAAGGAATTCACCTTGTGGGCATTATGCCTGTGGCGTGTCAGTTAATCTTGTCCGGATCTTCTAACCGGCCCTGACGGAAGACAAATAAGTAAAACTGTATACAAGATTATTTTTAAATAATTGTCCCAAGTTATAAAAGATATTTTGTGCCTTGTGCATTCAAATCAATTTTCTTAAACTCTTTTCAAAATGAGTCGGTTAATTGTATTTACAAGTGTAAACTGACGTATTTTCCAAAAAAGGTTAAGTGCAGGTACTAGACGGAATAGGTTGGCTACTCCTGGCACCATTAAACAAGTCTTGCAAGCTTAGATGTTAAAATTTGTTGAACAATGATCCTTTTTTTAGCTTTTGATCCACCTGTGGATCCTTTACAGTCCGTTTGTAATACTTTGATATTACTTTTAATTCGGTTTGTAATGTGATTCATCTTTTGCTTCCGCTGTGCATTTAAAATGTGTTGTTTGACTATCATGATATCAACTACGTCACGATACTCCCCACCTGGCCCACCGGTAATACGTGGCAATATCGGGGTGTGACAGGTTGGTATCAGAGCCAACGTTGAGTGAATTAAACACTAGCCTTTTGTGTTTAATCTCAATGGCACAGTTTGCACATTCCTCGACTTCCGAGTCTAGACAAAGAACTTAGGACTAATCCAAATTTGTTTTTATTTGTAATTTTGTCCTTTATATTTCTTTGTTGTTCTTTTGTTTGTTTTGACATGATCTTCAAAAATGCCGCCCAGATTCCGAGGTAGAGGTAGAGGCAAGGGGCCATTCGTCGCCCCCAACGATCACAAGGCCGGGCCTTCACACCGGCGAACTCCATCAGACTCCTTAAGCAAAAGCCCTCAGGAAAACTGGAGGACCTCTTTAGAACCCGCGAGGCGTTCAGTCTCGCTGAGCTCCTCACCATCTTACCAAAACTCTTACGGGCCTCAATCGGAAAATGAGCCCCATAACTCACACCATTCTTTTATACCTCTCCAAAGCCACAACTCACCTTTCAACGACCCCACACCCTACTTCCAAAGTCGGTTCAACCCGACAAACCTAAGTAATGAGCCAATGGGTTATAACCCGTTGGGACCGGAGGACCATTTCTCCATGGATATGGACGAAGATTCGGAACCTGCCCAACCACCAACCGGGACGCCTACTCACCCCATTGAGATTTCGGATGGGTCACCCTTTCTTGGATCACCTTATAGTGGTCCCGACAGCTACGAGGCAAGATTTTCCCAAATTGAGTGGATGTTTACTCCTAGTTACCACTCATCGCCGCAGCAGCAGGATCCCTCGGAGGATTCACGCTTTGTAGCGGTTACTCCGCCACCACCACCAGTGCAACAACAGCCTCCGGAGCCACTGAGGCGTAGAAGATCAACCACACGGATGTCCGTGCGAGGGGGAGTCCGTATCAGCACCCCTCAGCATTCAAGTGGTAGCCATTATCCGCCACTATACGAAGACCCACAGATGGGTGGGCCTTCGAACCCTGTTTCTGAGGTGGAGTCTGCGCCAGTCGCACCGCCACCAGTGGGTTATGATAACCCAATCCCTACATACGCCGGTGTAGCGGCGTATAACCCTTTCGAGCAGCCAGCCCATACTAACTACAACTACGCCGAGGCTAACCCATACCTGGTAGCGGAAAACTACAATGCTCTTCATCCCGAGGGACCCTTTGGAGTCCCATATCAAGCTGGATATCCACCCTATGGGTACCCACCCTATGGGTATCAACAACCGCCACCTCCTCAACCTCCGTAGTATCAGTAGCCCCCACAGCCGCCAGTGATAACGCCACCGCAGCAACAGGAGATTCTTCAAAGGTTGAGTCAAGTGGAGCAGGAGGTTCGGGAAGAGCGTAGGCAAAACCGGGGAATTCTAAAGGGTCTGGTGAGCTTAATCAAGAGAAAGAGCAACAAGGGTCATTAAATCCTTTATTTGTTTATTTGTATTTCTTTAATGTTTAATCAAGTCCCTGCGTGGACATTTGTTTCTGTAATCAGTCCCTGCGAGGACTTGTATTTTCCTATTAGCCCCTGCGTGGGCATGTCTTTTCTGTTTAGCCCCTGCATGGGCAAGTATTTCTATTAAGTCCCGTTTAGGGCAAAATGTACTCTTTTTAAATTATTAGTGGCATGTTATCATTTAAAATTTTTTTGTCATTGTATGCATAAATGTAATATGTATGAAATAAATAAATAAATAAATCAAAAATATGTCATTCCTTTTATAAGGTCTACCTTTAAATATTAAATAAGAATCTTAAGGGGTATAACCTAGCCTGCATGTCATTATAAGACCTGGCCACGATGGTAAAACCTGTTTAAAAAGATTCAAATCCTTGTTAACATCTGAAAACATGTTAACATTCCTGGCTGATGTGATTCGTAAAATCACACGTGTCATTCTTATATTGGATTATTCCAATTCCTTCTTTATTATTAAACATCCATTTGTGATGTTATGCCTACGGGCCATAATTATTGTCATATAAGACAAAAGACAGTCGTAGCCTACAACTCCCTGTCAAGAAAGGTAATGAACTATGATTCAAGCCTTAATATCTCGATCATATAAGATCTTGACTTATAATTTAAATGTGTCCATGTGAATTGGCCTTTTGTGCCATTATAATATTTAACTACCACTGAGGATTATTAATGAAAAATCCTGACTGAATTACTTAACAAATTAACCAATATGGTTCTTTAATACCATGGTTAATAGATTAATAAGATGACAAATCTAATATATACCTATAAATAAATTATTGTCATCATTTTATATAGCAATCAAGCTACATGGCAGAGTCTGAAGAAATCAACAGTCACCCAAGGGAAAATCATGATACCACCAGGATCAACGTAACTGGTGCGGAACTTCAAGCATTGATTGATAATGCTGTTACCAAGGCCATAGATAGGCAATTAAATGAGTCAGATGGTACTCGAAGCAAGGCCTCATCTGTACCCCATTCTAAACCTAAGACTCACTCTGAGGCTTATAGTAAACCACCATCAAAGAAGGATGATGACCGACACTCATCAAATCAGCAAAGTGTTCCGTCGAAGAAGATTGTACTCGATCAAGAGCCACGTATTAGGGGTTGCTCCTATAAGTATTTCGTATCCTGTAAACCCCGAGATTTCACTGGGGAAAAAGGAGCTATCGACTGCATGTCGTGGTTAGACGAGATGGACACCATAGTTGGCATTAGTGGTTGTGCTGACAAGAATGTTGTGAAGTATGTATCTCAGTCGTTTAAAGGAGAAACACTAGCCTGGTGGAGGTCACTAATCCAGGCTACTGGGAAAATCCCGTTGTACAATCTGTCATGGGATCAGTTTATTGCTCTCATCAAGGAGAATTACTGCCCTCAACATGAGGTTGAAAAGATTGAGTCCGACTTCTTATCGTTGGTGATGAAAAATTTAGATTGTCAAGCATACCTCACCAGCTTCAATACCATGTCTCGATTGGTTCCGTATTTGGTAACACCGAAACCCAAGTGAATTGCTCGTTTCATTGGGGGTTTAGCCCTAGAGATCAAGGCCAGTGTCAAGGCATCTCGACCTGCTACTTTTAGGTCAGCAGCTGACCTATCTTTATCCCTTACCTTGGATGCGATCAGACTAAGATCGCATAAGAACTCGGAGGAAGGTAAGAGAAAACGTGAGGACGATAACTCACGACGGTCTGAGAAGAAGTTTAAGGGAAACACAGACCACAAGAAGAAGTCTGGGTCTGGAAAGAGTAGTCAGCAAGCAGTTGAAAAGCCAAAGTGCAAAACCTGCCAGAAACGTCACTTCGGAAAATGCAGGTTTGAATCCAAGTCCCAGTCAAAACCGTCTGCATGTGGGTTATGCAAATCCAAGGAGTACAAGATGATAGAGTGCAAGAAGATAAAGGATGCAATGCGCTATAACTGTAACGAGAAAGGGCATATCAAGTCCAACTGCCCTAAATATGCCAAAAAGCCTGAAGAAGCCAAAAAGACCAATGCTAGGGTCTTTCGAATGGATGCATGGGAAGCAGTGCAGGTTGATAACGTAATAACAGGTACCTTCCTTATAAATGATGTTTACGCAAGGTTGTTATTTGATTCGGGTGCGGATAAGTCATTTGTAGATGATAAGTTTTGTAAGTTGTTGAATTTACCTATTAAAACCCTAAGCGTGAAATATGAAGTAGAGTTGGCCGATGGTACCATAGAAAGTGCCTCAACTATATTAGATGGATGTTTTATATCCATTAGGAACCACTCCTTTCTGTTATCCTTGCTTCCTTTGAAGTTAGCTGGTTTTGACATAGTTATAGGCATGGACTGGTTATCTTATAACCAAGCCCAGATCGTTTGCAACAAGAAACAAGTGGTGATCAAGACTCCGTATGGTGAGCCACTTACCATACAAGGAGATACCCAGTATGGGTTGCCTAAGTAAGTGTCCGTGCTTAAGGCATCAAGGTGTATGAAGAAAGGTTGTGTCATTTATATGGCACAAGTAACTATTGATGAACCAAAACCCAAGATTGAAGACATCCCTGCCATTTCTGAATATCCAGAAGTATTCCCTAAAGAACTACCTGGTTTGTCGCCAGATAGGCAAGTGGAGTTCAGAATCGACATTATACCTAGAGCAGCACCTGTTGCAAGAGCACCTTACCGGTTAGCCCCAACTGAGATGAAAGAGTTGAGAACTCAGTTGGATGATTTGTTGGCAAAAGGATTTATTAGGCCTAGCTCATCCCCCTGGGGAGCACCTATTCTGTTTGTTAAGAAGAAAGATGGATCAATGCGGTTGTGCATTGATTATCGTGAGCTAAACAAGGTTACAATCAAGAACATATATCCATTGCCCAGGATCGACGATCTGTTCGATCAACTGTAAGGGGCAAGTTACTTCTCCAAGATTGATTTAAGGTCTGGTTACCATCAGTTGAAGGTTAGAGATGAAGATGTACACAAGACTGCATTTAGAACTCGTTATGGTCACTACGAGTTCTTGGTGATGCCTTTTGGGCTAACTAATGCACCAGCAGCGTTCATGGATCTCATGAATCGCGTTTGCAAACCCTACTTGGACAAGTTTGTCATTGTCTTCATTGATGACATTCTTATTTATTCAAAGAATCAGGCTGACCATGAGAAGCACCTTCGGTGTATTCTTAAACTTCTTCAACATTAGAAGCTCTACGCCAAGTTTTCAAAGTGTGAATTTTGGCTTCGTGAAGTCCAATTCCTTGGGCATGTGGTTAGTGAGCGTGGTATCCAGGTGGATCCCGCTAAGATTGAATCCATCATGAATTGGCAAGAACTGAAGACGCCCACTGAAATTCGCAGCTTCTTAGGTCTGGCAGGATACTACAGGCGTTTTATTAAGAATTTCTCAAGGATTGCAGCACCCCTAACTTTGTTGACTAGAAAGAATATTAAGTTTGATTGGGGTCCTAAGCAACAAGAATCGTTTGATATACTTAAGCAGAAATTGAGCAATGCTCCCGTGTTGTAGTATACTGTGACGCGTCACACACTGGTATGGGGTGTGTGCTCATGCAGAAAGGCAAAGTCATTGCCTATGCTTCTCGACAATTAAAAGTGCACGAGAAGAATTACACCACCCACGATTTGGAGTTGGGTGCCGTTGTATTTGCACCAAAACTTTGGAGGCATTATTTGTATGGTACCAAGTGTGTGATCTATTCTGATCATAAGAGCCTTCAACATCTGTTTAATCAGAAGGATCTGAACATGAGCCAGCGATGATGGATGGAAACACTGAATGATTATGATTGTGAAATCCGATACCATCCAGGTAAGGCGAATGTGGTCACCGATGCTTTAAGCAGAAAGGAAAGGGTTAAGCCCATTAGAATCATTGCCAAGAGCATTGAATTGAAAAACAGTTTGAATGAAAGATTGTTAGCCACTCAGAAGGAAGTTGTATTAGAAGCTAACTATCCAAATGAAAAGCTGGGAGTCACTGCAGAACAATTATCATATGGTAAGGATGGAATCCTAAGATTGAATGGACGGATATGGGTTCCAATCTATGGAGGACTTCGAGATGTGATCCTTCAAGAAGCCCATAGTTCCAAGTATTCTGTTCATCCTGGAAGTGATAAGATGTACCAGGATTTGAAGCCAAATTATTGGTGGTTAGGCTTGAAGAAGTCTATAGCCACTTATGTACCCAAATGTTTGACGTGCGCACAAGTTAAAGCTGAACACCAGAAGCCGTCAGGTTTGCTACAACAGCCTGAACTTCCCACCTGGAAGTAGGAAATGGTGACTATGGATTTTATCACCAAGTTACCAAAGACGAAGAGGGGAAATGATACTATTTGGGTTATAGTGGATAGACTGACTAAGTCAGCCCACTTCTTACCTATTAAGGAAACACACAACTCAGATAAGTTAGCTCAGCTGTACGTGCATGAGATTGTATCTCTCCATGGAGTGCCAGTGTCTATCATCTCTGATGTGTGTAAAATGCAACATATAAATTACATCAAATGAGGCATAAAACTAACCATTTTTAAGTACTAATATTGGAAAAAGAGTGTTTTTGTCTTCCTTTTGTATTTTCAGGATTAAATGAGCTCAAAAACACAAAAGAAGCAAAAAGACAGCTAAATCCAACATAAATACAAGAAAAGGAACATAAGTGGATTGCCCGACCCCTCAACGGCATCTTCCCAAGCAAAATAGAGAAGGCAGAAGACTAAACACGGGCCGTGCTCAGCCAGCACGAGGCCGTGCCCAAGAAGCAGCAGAAAAGACAAACCTATAGAAGCTTCTATTGCCCACCACGGGCCGTGTCCAGCGAACACGGGGGCGTGTCGAAAGTACAGCAGGCGCATTAATTGTAATTGCGAATTACAATTAATGAAGAGAGAGTGTCAGACAGGCACGGGGCCGTGCCCAGCGGACACGGGGCCGTGCCCAGCCCTCTGTTCAGCCTATAAATAGGAGTGCTTGGTTTCATTTCAACTCATCCCTTCGCACACCACCTCTCTCACACTTCATCCACCACCCACCACCATCACAACACCATCATCCACCACCATCATCCATTGTCCATCGTAGAGTGTGTGAGTCGTCTCGGGATCCAAGATTGATCGTAAGAGTTCTTGACAATCAAGGCCATGTTTGCCTAAGTCTCTTACATCACATGACTTTAATAACTAGTTACTTATGTTGAAGGTGATCTTTCCTTATCGTTTGTCCGTGGTGTCTTGGCATTATTTTACTGTCTATATAAAATAAAGGATTTTCACCATTCATATCTCCACGGTCTATATGGAGGTATGTTGGCTACCTGGTCGGGGGTTAAGGGAACGGTTTGGTAAAGGTCTTGCCATTGTTCAGCGTTTAGAGGTCCTGCAATGGACCTGGGTCAAATTTAGTAGGACCTCCTTCAATGCTTCACGGTATTGGATGGCGGGGGTCCAAACTCTTTGATCCCCTCATAAGTTAACTACTATTAATACTATAACCCGGCTATTTAGGACTGTATCCCTGCTGAGTCAGACTACTTAGCCGAGGGTAACGTCACCGCCAAAAGCGGGGCCTACCATAATACTGCATTAATAACTTAATTTATTATCTTCCAATAATCCACCCTTTTAGGATTGTATCCTTGCTGACTCAAACTACTGGGGTGAGGGTAACGTCACCTTCAAAAGAGGGGCCTACTACAATAACTAAGATAATCTCTTAATTATGTGCAAAAGTGCGGAAATAATCAAAGGTTATACTAGATACAAGTCGGAACCAAGTGATTCATCTTGTCTATCTGTTTTTATTTTTATTTTATTTTCAGCATTTTAGTTAGTTTTTATTTTTCTTAGCTTAAAACATTTTTCTAAACTTTTTATTTTGATTAGACGTTGAGGATAAACCGGTACTAAAAGCTCTTGTGTCCTTGGACGACCTCGGTATCTGACCAACACTATACTACACTCACGATGGGTGCACTTGCCCATATGTGTGTTTAGTGTTAGTGAAATATCGTGTTTTATAAATTTAAAACTTGGCTAAAATAAGTGTTAAAGGGGCTTAAAATATACACCTAATATATATAACACTTCACACGCATCAAGTTTTTGGCGCCGTTGCCGGGGACACAAGGATTTTAAGAAAGTTAGGAATCAACGGCCTAATCATTTTTTTTCTTTTTCTTTTTATTTTTTTAGGATTTTCTTAGTTTTTCAGCTTCTGCAGAGTTCAGCACGGGTCGTGCCCGCTGAACACGCCCCCGTGCTAAATCATTGGAACTGGCAATCCTGTTTTAAGTCAGACAGTAAGCTGAACACGGGGCCGTGCCCACTCAACACGCCCCCGTGCCCAAGTTTCAGTTACTGAAAACAGAACCGTTAGATCCCGGCGGTTGGTAATTTCTGACATAAACATGAGTGATAGTAATTGTTTTTACTTTCGGCACTCTTATGGTACGTGGTGTCAATTATGTGGAGGCGAACATAAAGAATTAAAATGTTACTTTCTAAATTATAGGCCCCACTACATAGACCCACCGATTCCTTATAACCTTAAGAGGGGCGAAAGTAAAAATAAGCACTATTTCTCCCTCGAGTGCGCCCAGCCAGATATTCTAGGAGAAATGCTCCTTGACGAGTTATTTCAACTAGAAGAGCTAGTTCTGAATTGGTTAGAAGAGCTTGGGAAGGACTTTATTGATCCACCCCAAGACTATAACCATGAAGAAATGTTGGAACCGCATTCCGACAACCTCGCTGCTCCCGAAAATACCTTCATACCTAGCAAAGACTTGGACGATAGTCGTCCCTGTGTCGATTGTGCCGTGAAGGACTCTCCATCGACTTCGTTCGGTGCATACATAGACCTGAGCGATTCGGCATACACCTTCTTTAACGAGAGCCCGGGAAAGGGTTGGACTTGTCCACCTAGAATAAAAATAGGAATTACCCTCACCAACAACCTCTTGCGTTCTCGCCTTAGTCTAGGACAATTAAGGTATCTTAGGCACTTTGGGGTTGTTCCAACCAATCAGGAGCCACCCGATACTAGTGAGTTCCTTAGAGAAACTAGACAACTTCATAAAACAGTCCTTCGACACGGGGCCGTGTCCAGCCAACACGCCCCCGTGTCCATCAAAAGATTCCCTTCTGATTAGTACGTCAGAATACGGACAAACTGTGTCAGAACTCCACCTGCACACGGGGCCGTGTCCAATGGACACGGGGATGTGTCCAGGATGCTGTCGTTTTCTATAAATGCAGCCAAGAATTCTGCACATTTGGACCAACTTGGGACAGAGATTTGAAGGAATCTTCTCTCAACTATCCTAGGTAAGTCTAAAAGAAGGTTCCAACAACCCATCTTGCCCTTTCCTCTTTTAGCCATGTCCTTCTTCTCCATCGTTCTCCAAGAACTACCATTAAAAGTTTGAATTCTTCCAACTTTGTGGTAAGGATTAATGAGTTTTGTTCAAGGAATCTTGGTAAAAACATGTTATGTAACATTGTTTTAAGTTAGTAGTGACTAAAAAGACCTCACAAGTTCAGAAAATAACTTAAAAATCCAAGTTTCCTTGCTCCAAAATTCTGCAGAAAGATGAACACGGGGCCGTGCTCAATGAGCACGGGGCCGTGTCCGGTCACTGTTTCATTAAATAAACTATTTTCAGTTTTTTTTTCGTAGGATGTCGAGTGAAAACAGCGAAACATCTTCTGTGCATTCGTCAAACAGCCGAAGAGGAAGGAGACCCTCCATTGAAGCTACACTTGTGCACTATGTGATAGCATTAAGGGAGGCTCTCGATGAAATGACATCGGTGGAGGAGGTCCTAATCGACCGTATTAACGATCTTACGATGGGACTTGAAAGCAGCTTCCAAGAAATTAACCTCTTGCACCAGAGGTTAAATATTCTTGTAGCACCCCCGATGGAACCAGCCCTCCCTCAACAGGATTGGAACCTGGCACTCGGAGTTAACAACCCTACCGGGTGGGAAGATTTGCCAGCGGAACCTCCCGTGGAACACCAACAAGAGATCCCGGTGGAAATCGAAACTCCTCAAACCAATGCCAATGAGCCTTCTTTTCTCCTTCCAAGGGAGGTGGAGGAGTGGCTCGCCGACATATGATAGCCGCACCCGGAAGAAGGAGTTCTAAAAAGGCCTTGTCTAACCAAGATTAGTTGATTCTTGGAAATTTTGCTAATTAAAATAAAGTAGAGGCTAGAACTCCATGGTTTATTATTTCTTTGTTTTATCTAGTTTAATTTTAGGACTATGTAAGGTCTCTCTATGATGCAATGAAATGATGGTTTTTAAAGTTTGGATGGTTCATAATGAATAAAACACACTCATGGTGGTAAGGGATGAAAAGGGGAATGAGAAAAATGACCCCATGCACAAGAACAAGGCAACCCGACAGTTCTCTCCATTACAGAAGATTCAACACGGTCCGTGTCCAACCAACACGGCCCCGTGCTGAACCACTTGCAGAAAAACGCCCAGTTCAGGTAACTGGACACGGGCCGTGTTCACCCGACACGCCCCCGTGTCCAGACTTCTGCTTTTCTTGTTTCAATTTTGTTACTGGCACTTGAACACGGGGCCGTGCCCGGACAACACGGGGCCGTGTTCAGCGCCCAGTAACACAAAATTTTTGCTTTTTAACACCATTTTACACATCTAATCAACCTAAAAATTTATTTTTGGGACACATTGAGGACAATGTGTAATTTAAGTGTGGGGGGGATGCTAAAACCTTGAAATTTTGCAAGTCCTAAATACAAGCCTTACACAAAACTCTATTGGAACCGCTAATCACCCCAAATTTTTTTTTTCAAAAATTTCATTTTTTTTCTTGTCTAGGTTTAACCCGGGAAATTCAAGTTCTCAAAAAGGTTATATTTTTACAAATTTACAACCGATAGCGTAGTGATAAAAAGAACCAACATAAGAAAATTATGAAAAGGCATGGCAAACTTAGTTAAAATTTGATTATATATACTTGATCACATAAAACCCATTCCCACAAAAGTGAGTTTTGAGCCTTTATTGAGCATACAAATTTACATCTTTAGAATAAATGCTCATTTTTCGTTTCTTGTGTGAATAGCCGCTTGGTTCTTACAACTCTAGAACTTGCCATGACGATACATTCCCGGTCCTTATCAACTTAAACCCGAGTAAGTAAATGATGGAGGCATTAGGACTAACCTTTTTTTTTCTACACCATTATTTTTCTTTTTCTTTTACCACCTACCCAAAAATCCCCCTAGTTAGCCCCTTTGAGCCTAAACCTTTTCATTTCATCACCCAAACCAAAAACCCTTTTACCCACCAAAACCTTTTTATTTTTAACCCTTTGTTTTAGTAACAAGTTCGGTTTTTTTCCGTATGATCTTTCAAAAAAAATGTGTTGATAATGAAGCAAAAAGAAAATAAACAAATAAGTTCATCAAAAATAACTTTGTTTGAATAAAAGCTTCATCAAAATAAAAAGATACAAAAATAGAAAGTCCTACGAAAACCGACACTTGTTACGCTTTTTCACCCTTTTTCTACTAACCACTAACCACTAACCCAACCACCTACCTTTAACCCAAGCCTAACCCTTAACCCACAAAGTCCTCTTGATATTTACAAAGGTATAAAAGTTAAAAAGGAGGAGGATTGATTGCTTGGCAAGCCTATGGTAGGAATAAGTTCCATGCCGCTCTCGAGTGATTCACTAAAAATACACCTTCGGCCGAGTGTGAGTGATTTCTCCCATGAGGTATGTGAACTTGTATATAAATGGAATTTTAAAAAGGCATGTTATGCCCAAATAAGTAATTTCTCCTATGAAACGTTCTAAATAAATCATTACGAATAGGATTATAAATAGATAAAAATAAAACCCAAAAAGATCTTGGATATCCCGACACTCTACGACAAGCCCAAAACCTTCTCTTCTACCCATTCCATTTGGGAGTGTAAGCCACATATTAAGGAGTTTTGCTTGAGGACAAGCAAAAGTTCAAGTGTGGGGGTATTTGATGTGTGTAAAATGCAACATATAAATTACATCAAATGAGGCATAAAACTAACCCTTTTTAAGTACTAATATTGGAAAAAAAGTGTTTTTGTCTTCCTTTTGTATTTTCAGGATTCAATGAGCTCAAAAACACAAAAGAAGCAAAAAGACAGCTAAATCCAACATAAATACAAGAAAAGGAACATAAGTGGATTGCCCGACCCCTCAACGGCATCTTCCCAAGCAAAATAGAGAAGGCAGAAGACTGAACACGGGCCGTGCTCAGCCAGCACGGGGCCGTGCCCAAGAAGCAGCAGAAAAGACAAACCTATAGAAGCTTCTATTGCCCACCACGGGCCGTGTCCAGCGAACACGGGGGCGTGTCGAAAGTACAGCAGGCGCATTAATTGTAATTGCGAATTACAATTAATGAGGAGAGAGAGTGTCAGACAGGCACGGGGCCGTGCCCAGCGGACACGGGGCCGTGCCCAGCCCTCTGTTCAGCCTATAAATAGGAGTGCTTGGTTTCATTTCAACTCATCCCTTGGCACACCACCTCTCTCACACTTCATCCACCACCCACCACCATCACAACACCATCATCCACCACCATCATCAATTGTCCATCGTAGAGTGTGTGAGTCGTCTCGGGATCCAAGATTGATCGTAAGAGTTCTTGACAATCAAGGCCATGTTTGCCTAAGTCTCTTACATCACTTGGTGAAGACAAAGTGTCTAGTATAATACTTTTTATTTCTAATATTTTTCACTTTTTATTTGGTTTTGTATTAATGACTTTAATAACTAGTTACTTATGTTGAAGGTGATCTTTCCTTATCGTTTGTCCGTGGTGTCTTGGCATTATTTTACTGTCTATATAAAATAAAGGATTTTCACCATTCATATCTCCATGGTCTATATGGAGGTATGTTGGCTACCTGGTCGGGGGTTAAGTGAACGGTTTGGTAAAGGTCTTGTCATTGTTCAGCGTTTAGAGGTCCTGCAATGGACCTAGGTCAAATTTAGTAGGACCTTCTTCAATGCTTCACGGTATTGGATGGCGGGGGTCCAAACTCTTTGATCCCCTCATAAGTTAACTACTATTAATACTATAACCCGGCTATTTAGGACTGTATCCCTGCTGACTCAGACTACTTAGCCGAGGGTAACGTCACCGCCAAAAGCGGGGCCTACCATAATACTGCATTAATAACTTAATTCATTATCTTCCAATAATCCACCCTTTTAGGATTGTATCCTTGCTGACTCAAACTACTGGGGTGAGGGTAACGTCACCTTCAAAAGAGGGGCCTACTACAATAACTAAGATAATATCTTAATTATGTGCAAAAGTGCGGAAATAATCAAAGGTTATACTAGATACGAGTCGGAACCAAGTGATTCATCTTGTCTATCTGTTTTTATTTTTATTTTATTTTCAGCATTTTAGTTAGTTTTTATTTTTCTTAGCTTAAAACATTTTTCTAAACTTTTTATTTTGATTAGACGTTGAGGATAAACCGGTACTAAAAGCTCTTGTGTCCTTGGACGACCTCGGTATCTTACCAACACTATACTACGCTCACGATGGGTGCACTTGCCCATATGTGTGTTTAGTGTTAGTGAAATATCGTGTTTTATAAATTTAAAACTTGGCTAAAATAAGTGTTAAAGGGGCTTAAAATATACACCTAATATATATAACACTTCACACGCATCTATCTCTGATAGGGATACGAGGTATACATCGCATTTCTGGAAAAGCTTTCAGCAATCCCTAGGCACTCGATTAAATTTCAGCACTGCATATCATCCTCAGACGGATGGTCAAAGTGAACGTACTATACAGACACTCGAAGATATGCTACGAGCTTGTGTTATTGACTTAGGAGGAAGTTGGGATGATCATCTTCCTTTGATTGAATTTTCATACAACAATAGCTATCATTCCAGTATTCAAGCTGCACATTTTGAAGCTTTGTATAGAAGAAAGTGCAAAACAACCGTTTATTGGGAAGAAGTTGAAGATGTCCAACTAACAGGACCTGATATAGTCCTGGAGACGACAGATAAGATTGTACAGATACGAGATCGTCTCAAAGCTGCCAGGGATATGCAGAAAAGCTACGCAGATAAAAGGCGTAAACCTCTGAAGTTCGAGGTTGGTGACAAAGTGTTACTTAAGGTATCACCCTGGAAAGGGGTAATGCGATTTGGCAAGAAAGGAAAGTTAAGCCCAAGATATATAGGACCATTCAAGATCATCAAATGTGTCGGAATAGTGGCTTATAAGTTAAATTTGCCTGAAGAGCTCAGTGGTATTCATAATGTATTTCACATTTGCAATCTGAAGAAATGTCTAGCTGATGAATCACTAGTCATACCACATACGGATGTGCACATAGATGAGAGCCTGAAATTTGTTGAAAAACCTTTGTCGATCGAGGATCAACAGGTTAAGAAGCTTCGAAGGAAGCATGTACCGATTGTAAAGGTTAAATGGGATGCCCGTAGAGGTCCCGAGTAAACGTGGGAGGTAGAGTCTACAATGAAAGAGAAGTACCCACATTTATTTCAGTTAATCTCGAGGTTGAGATTTCTTTTAAGGGGTGAGGATGTAACACCTCGCAAAATCATGTCCAACATAGTATCGACATGTGTCATGGACTTTAAACGTGTAACAAATTGAATATGAGGGACTAAAGTTGACAAGTGAAGAAAGTATATGTATACAAGGATACAAAGTGTCAACATTTGATAATTATGCCTTTTAACAACCCTACACGACGTTTATACCCTGAAACAAATGTATCATGAAGCGTGTGAAACCGTTTGTGGAAGAAAGTGAAAGTTTACAAGACGCGAGGGTTAAATGTCTCAACATGTTTAAGTTATACCTCTGAGTGACCTTTTAGCGAACCTGGAGCCTTGTAAAGATTAATTATACTCCCAAGAATAAGTGGTAAAAATTTCACAAGGTTTCGATATCGTATGAGAAAGATACGCTAACTTTCGTAATTAAGGAGTTGAAAGCGTCAACGAGGCAAAACTTGTGTTTTCGGTTACCGTTTAATGAAACCGGACCTAACGATGTTTGGTTATATCTCATGGATCATAGAATATAAATTTTATGGGTTAAAAATGCTAAAAATGAAAGAAATTACGCTTTAGAAGGTCCATGGGGTGAAAATGTCAATTTTTGAAACTTGTTTGCTGGTCCCCTACACCCTGGCGCTGCGCCACCACCTGAGGCACACCTGCGTCGCGTGACGCGACGGACTGCCAACTCAGAAAAATGTGTTTGGACGTGGAAGCTTGCATGTTTGCTAAGTTTCACGAGTTTGCCACCCTCTAGCTGCTTGAAACACGTCCCTAGACACTTGTTTTCATCTCTAGAGATGCCATAACACCTGGATCAATCTCCATGACCCTTCCTTGGCTATAAATAGATCCATTGTTGCAACTTGTGAACTTGCATTTGAGCACTTCACTTGAAAACCTTCCAAGAACTTGTTCTGGAGATTCCTGGAGCTCAAGACCACTTCCCAAGGATCCTTAGTCGTGCATAAGACTTCAGTAAGTGTCCTTAACCTTTCTTAATTCAGTTTTAATTAGTTTAATGGCCCAAAGTCAAACCGCCATAATTAAGGTTTGACTTAGTGATTAATCACTAATGGTCCAGTCAATTCTCGAATTAAAAGTAGCTTTGAGTTGGTAATTATGTGGGTAATAAACCCTTAAAAGGGCACCCTCTGATTCCCACTCTAACTAGGTCAATTGTCGAGTCAAACTTGATTATAAAAAGTCAACAGAAAGCTAATTTTAGCATAAACACATAATTAACAATGTAGAAGCTATGAAACCTGTTTTATCACTCATATAACTTGGTAATCAATGTAAGAACATGTCTAAACATGTTCAACCCGACAATTTTCTGTTTAAGCTCGGTTCGGAACCGAAAGTCGCAAAAGTAGACTTTTGCTTTGACTTTCAGTTCTGACCCAATGTAGCATATTTTATAATTGCCTTAGAGCTCTATTAGGACCAGGTTATTGATTAGTGTAACCCTCTGAGGTTATACAACTTGGTTCATTAGTTATTCGATTCATGTACATGTTTCCGTTATATGCCTAAATATTGACCATAATGCCATTTTGACCTTAAAACAAGAATTTTGAAAATCTGTGAGGACAATAATCTTTATTACTGATTTATAAACATGTCCCTAAATTTTCACATCAGTTTGAGGTCTAGATTAAGAGTTATGCTCAATAGCGTAATTAGAAAGCTTTTTATTAATTAAACGGCGTAATTAGCATAAAGCCTATCTAAACCCAATTTTTGATACCAAACTTTTTACCTACTGATGTAAAATAATATTTTGGGATTTTTGAAGATTTTTATTTATTTTTAGGCTGAGCATAACATAGGGTTATAGCTTTGATTCGGTAATTGTCGGTTTTGCCCTTTTGGCCTATAAAACGAGTTTTACATAATATTTTGATACCAAACATTTTGCTACTCATTTTATATAATAAATAAAATATTTCAAGTCTTTTGGAATGATAAAAATATCAGCTTTTCTTTAAAAACCCAGAAATCGCTTAAAACCGTCTTTTTAAGCGTTTAAAACGCATAGTATGTATTAAAACCATTTTTTCTCATATAAGACTTAATACCTACTGATGTTTTAAGCAAATTTTTATATTTTAACAGTAAGCAAAAGTTTTAAACTCAGATTTCAAATTTTGAGCTTTAAAGCTTATGTGAAATTACTAAAACGCCCCTACGGTGCATAGTTTGGTTATAAAAGGTAAATTTCACATATATGCCATACCCTACTATTATGACTTATAAAAATAAGTATTTTTACTGATTATATCAGACCTGAAACTCAGATTAGTGTTTAAACTCTTTTATAACCTTTAAAATGACCAAAATACCCCTACGTGGCATAATTTGAGTTTAAATCCATTTTGGGCATAATGGAAGGTATCTTACTGATATCACAACATATTTAAGGCATATTAACTTAGGAAACCTGTTCATGACTCATTTGGTCACCCGTTACGCATTATTCGCGTTCGGTGCGGTTTATGTAACTAGTTTGCATAAATTAGCCGAAACGGGTCAAACCTTATCGTTTTTATCTCAAAATCCAGAATGTGTTTAGTTTACCTGTATTATACAAGTATACAAACTTGTCGGGTCTAAACCACACTCTAATCCAGTCATCGCTTAATCGTGCGTTTGAACCGTATATCTTCCTTTAAAATTAACCGGTCTAAGTTTAGACTTAATTAAGACCCGTTAGGAATCTAATAGGTTATTAAAACCTTCGTTCCAGATTAGGAGCCCACTAAAAGCTACTTACACTCGCTGATTTTGATATATACTTGCTCAGGTAAATACTTTTAACTTATTTTCCCTATACGGGCTTGGGATACGGTATTATAATAATACCGCTTGGTCGGGTATGTAGTTGTTTAAATCGGATTGTGATTAATATATTTACATAACCCTTTTTAATCTGTTTTATTTGGTATATGGCCCTTGAGGGGTTAATGACCATGTCCCGGATATCCTTGGCATCATTCATTGAAATGGCCACGACCTAAGCACGGGGTGTAGGCATACACCTGACAGTTGCATATGTAAAAACTGGTAACCCACTTTAAGGAATTAACCTTGTGGGCATTATGCCTGTGGCGTGTCAGTTAATCTTGTTCGGCTCTTCTAACCGGCCCTGATGTACGGCAAATAGGTAAAACTGTATACAAGACTATTTTTAAATAATTGTCCCAAGTTATAAAAGATATTTTGTGCCTTGTGCATTCAAATCAATTTTCTTAAACTCTTTTCAAAATGAGTCGGTTAATTGTATTTACCAGTGTAAACTGACGTATTTTCCAAAAAGGTTAAGTGCAGGTACTAGACGGAATAGGCTGGCTACTCCTGGCATCATTAAACAAGTCTTGCAAGCTTAGATGTTAAAATCTGTTGAACAATGGTCCTTTTTTTTAACTTTTGATCCGCCTGTGGATCCTTTACAATCCTTTTGTAATACTTTGATATTACTTTTTATTCGGTTTGTAATGTGATTCATCTTTTGCTTCCGCTGTGCATTTAAAATGTGTTGTTTGACTATGATGATATCAACTACGTCACGATACTCCCCACCGGGCCCACCGGTAATACGTGGAAATATCGGGGTGTGACAACTACAAGGGCAGTGTACCCTCAGTGGAAGTCATTGAATCACCAAAGACTTCATTCAGTGTTGAACAGATAAAAGATACTCAAAAAAGCACATCTAGCTACGATCCCGGGTATCATTCATCTTCAACAACTTCAAATTCTGAGGAACCCGATGAGATTCTCTGCAATATTGCCTTAAAGCTGAAAAATTCTCCAGCAATGAACATTAATGCTGCTAAACAACAAATGAGTTTTCTGGCTTCGATTCTGGAATCATATGAAAGTCGGATAGCTGGGAGAATTGGAAATTCTGAGCTGACAAAGGAAGATTATGACAAGATAGATCCAGAAGATATGGAACTCATTGATCTTAGATAGTGTTTGGCTAGCTGCATTCGTATAGCTCAGCGGTTCATGGAAATTACTTGGAGACAGTCAATCGGTGGACCATCAACAAAGCTGGGCTTCGACAAATCAAAAGTGACCTGCTTTAAGTGCAAACAAAAGGGTCATTTTAAAAGAGAATGCAGAAACTCTATTGTTGATGAAACCGCTAATCCATTTCAAGACGATTACTATCGTAAAGCGGTTTATCACAGGACCAGAGAGGAACCACCAAAGATGAAACAAATTGAAAACAATCCAGTAAAAGAGAAGTCGAGAGCACTAGTAGTTATCCAAGACGATGAAGGTTTCAACTGGAATGAATTTCTTCCAGATGAAGATTATATAGGATCTGCTTTAGTGGTTGAAGTGAAACAGAGTGCATTTGTAGCTGTTGTGAAAGAGAAAACAAAAGAAGAGATTCTGAAAGAGAAAACGGATAGAGAAAGATTTTTTGTAGATTGCAGAATTGAAAAAATGCAAGAAGAGTTTGAAGAAGCGAAGAGTTATGGAATGTGGGATAAGAAGAGAGAGTGTTATATCAATCGAAATGGAGATCCAGTCATTTATAGAAAAGATGTGGTGTATAATGATGTGCTCGCTGTTATTCCTCTGTCTGGAAAATACTACTCAAATGTTGAAAAAGATAAAAATTATCTGAAAAGGCTGTATAAGATAATTAGAGATGTAATGACAGCAAGTCTGAAAAAGAGAGATGAAGAGAGGATGAAGAAGAATGTTGATGATCTGGTGGATGAATTGAAGAAGGTTGCTGAGGAAGAGAAAGTGGAAGTGGAAAAAGAAGAAGAGGCCGTTTGTAAAGAAGAACTGAAACCAACAGAAGAAGTGGTTTCTAAAGAATAGCAAAATGAAGAGGATTTGAAGAAGAAAGAAGAAGTTGAAGTGATTGATGCTGATGAAGCTGTTACCGAGGAACAGCCGGAGAGAGAAGCTGACAAGAAGCAGAAGGCAGAAAAAGCCAAGGTGCCAATGACTGAGGTAAACATTTCAATTGAATCTTCTGAATTTTTAAATAAAAATTTTGAACAGTGCAAGAAATGCATGGAAACGTGCAGTGCTTGTACTGAAAAAGATGAAAAATTCAGAATAAGAGATATGGAATTTTCTAAAATTGAAAAAGTTTTCAAAGATAAATGCAAAGAAATGTTAGAAAACGAAAAGCTTTTGAAAGATCATAATGAAAAGCTAACACAAATATGCAAAACTTTAGAAAAAGAAAATGAGATTTTGAAAGAAAAGTGTTTAGCAATGACAGAAGAGGGTTTGCAAAAAGAAAATGCATTGCACGAAATGAAAACAGAATATGATTCAATAAAACTTACATATCATATTACAAAAGAATCATATGAAGACATGAAAAGTCAAATGAAACTTGTTCAATCGAGATTGAAACATTATTCTGAAACATTTGATACGCTTAAGTGAAAGTATGAAATAAAACAACAATTGTAAATTCTTACATTGAAGATGTTGCTAAGCTAAAGCGTAAAATAGCTAATTTAGAACAAGATAACAACAAGTTGCATAGTTATCATGTCATACCCCAAAAACGCCGCAGCGGAATATAATACGTAGTGGTGACGGAAGTTGGTGCCCATTTATATCTTGTTGAATGATGTATTTAATTGTTGGACATATTGATTTATTTTAAACATGAGTTATTAAACATTACGTTTTAAGACACGACACAACCACATAGTTAAGTTATCTTTGATCCTCGCAGATCTTATTACATACGTCCCAGAAAGTTTAAAAGTGTGTCCAACATTTTCAAATAACACGACATGCATCATCAAACACAAGATACGCCATGATTCCCGAAGCCGAACTCAAGTACCTGTAGAACACGTTAAAATCAAGTGTTAACACAAAGGAATGTGAGTTCACATATTCACATCTAAACAATTTGATTTAAAGGAAAACTTTCTGATTATGTGTTTATTTTAAAACATCCATCCAATTTTTAGAAGGTCCATTTACTTCCTTAATAAAATCCATGGGTCATCCGTTGTAAGTTCAAAAACCCGACATTAAGGCATTTTCCCAAGTTTTGTATATTAAATTCATAGCGTCAATTTTCAGACTCGTATGTTAGCTAGACAATAGGAACTATATATTTACCATGCAGGGATAATCAATGCTAGACAATAACCATAATCTAAATTCGTCGTTTGACTTGACACGAGGCGACCGGTCACGACGGGGTTGTCAACCCGATAGATCTACCAACAATTCCTCGCGTACATTACTTACTCGATTAAACGACATCATTGGCGCAGGGTCCTATTTGAGACCATATATGATGTCTGCCTCACGTACAATATATATATATATATCCTACTAATATGACAAATTTGATATACGAAGTTGTACGAATCCCCTGAAATCCCCACCGAAATGTAAGCCAATCCTGTTACTTACTCTCTTGAGACCAGGCGATATTCGTTCCAACTTCACGGTCTGTTTCTCCTCGGAAACACCGTACCATCCCAGTTTCTCCTCCAAACATACATTCATCAAAAACGTTTTATCTTCGAAACGTATGATTTATCAAACTCCATATATTTTCAACGAAAATATATATTTTATATTAAAAGGTATGTTTTAATCCAAAAACAATATTAAACCCTTTTATTGGCGTGTTCTATCCCCAAAATATATACAAAGCAGTAAAAAGAGGGGTTTAGTAACACTCACCTTTGGGAACGATTTTAAATCAATATACATCACAAAAATCCTAAGTTTCTCCATTTCTTAGAATTGTCACATAACTTTGAGATTTTCTTGAAAAGTTCACGTTTTTATTATGTTGGCTGTAAAACCCGAGAGGATCTTTCAATGATATCAACGTTAACTTGTGTAAGTGCGGAAACCAAACACAAGCGGATTCAAGAAAACTATAAAATAGAATAAACACAATAAGCAAATCAAAACACTATCTTGCATTCACCTTAGAACTGATGACTGATACAAGATACGCAAAAGATCTCGAGTGGCCTCTAACCTTCAACCAAGCGATCAACCCTCTAAACATAACAAGGACTTGTTTATATACTACCTAAGATGGACCGAGACCATCCTACGCCCACTCGAGATCACACCAAAACCCATTACTTACATTCGACCCAAACAACTAGTTAAACATTACAAGATCAACCCTAAACTATTATATTTCTCTATGCATAAACCTCAAGGTTCCAACAATCTCCCCCTAGGTTTATGCATGGAGATTCTCGAGACTTCAAGTATCACGTGCACCACCCAAACGATCTTTGAGCCCACCAAAACCTTTTGTGCGAATATGTATGGCTGAAGCAACAGCACCAGTCCATGCTTTTGCAATTTCTTCATATTTTTCCGTAGCTCTAATTTGATTGCGAGCTAACACTTCCAGATCTTCATAAGCAAGATTCAACAAATCCACTTCATCCACCAAGCGAAAATTCACATCATCATCACAAACAATTACGGCCTGCCCTAGACGCTCATCATAAGCCCAAAAAATGTAAAGACTTCAAAGCACCTTTTGGAATCTTTCTCACTAAAGGAATCACCTTTTCCTTGTCAGTCACTGGCCAATGCACGATCTTCATTCGCTTGTTTGTATATGGATCTCTAACACCTTTAGCTGGTTTAACAATGGACTCTGCAGTATGCATCGAAGGAAAATTACGAAGAACTTCCCTTTGCAATCTTTCAAAAAACAAATACCCACGACCTCCAGGTTTATCATCCACATAAGGTGACTTAGACAAGTTTGTCAAATCAACCTTTGTGAAAGTCTGAAACTGAGCTGGATTTTTGTACCACTCAACAGGTCCAACCTTTCTCTTTATCCACCATCTTCGACGATCATGATCAAAACCCCAGCTAACCACACCAGATCTATTTCCAACTTTATCATAGAGAGTTTCACCTACATCCATCAAATGATGAGTTGCTTGAGCATCATCATCATCAGGATTAAGATTCTTGTTCTTCAGAATTACAAACTCCCTTTTCTTCTTAATTCTTTCAGCCTTCTCTTTATCTGCAACTTGATCAGTAACTCTTTTAAAGTATTGTTCCATTGCAGCACTTCTCTCAGCATCATCCTTTTCAAAGGATTTTCTTCTGTTTTCCACGTCAGTCGGATCAGAAAACTCTTGTCCAAACTTCTTTTCCAGCTTTCCACGTAAATCATAAACCATACAGCAAACTGACGTCTCCTTGAAGCTGTTCAATTTGTTGATTCTTTTGCACTATAGTATCTTCAAGTTGGATAATCTTGGCGTCTTTATGAATTGAATCTTGCTCAACCACAATTAGCCGCTTCTTCATTTCTCTCATACAAATGAATTCATCATCATCACTTGAATCATCATCAAATGGCATTCTCAACGGCTCTTCTGGTCTCTTACCACTCGAACTGCTAGGTACATCATGAACAACTCTAGAAGGACCTACAGATTCAGAAATACTAAGTGGCATTGTCTCAACAACAGTATCAGTATCAACATTTGTAACTTGAACATCAGCAGTGGTGATCTCTGAAACATTTCTATGAGTGTTAGTGTTAAACTCAAAGATATCTTCAGTAGTGGTGGTGGTTTCAGTAACACTTTTCTCAAAATCAAAGTCATATAAGCCATCATCATCTTCAGCAACATTCATGGATTGATCTTTGTTTTGCTCAACATACATTCCGAGTCGAGGATCCCTTCTTTTTCGCTTCAACGGCAATGAATCAGGATCCTTTGGGTTCTCACTAGGCTCTTCATTGGATACTGTAAGATTGGAAGGAGGATTTCCCATCTTATCAGTCACAGACTTTAACAACATAGCCAAATTTTCAGCAGTAATCACAGAAGAAATAGTAGAAACAGCAACATCAGCTTCCTTTTCAAGAGGAAGCTCTTCATCATCTCCTGAATCACACATAATCTCTATGCCCTCATCGTCAGAGTTGATTGTTAAAATCTCTGTCTCAGGCTCATTAACAATTGCACCCTGAACATCATGTTCTTCAGCAACCATTGCATTCACTGGAACAGGCTGTACTATCACTGGATCAGCAGCTACAACTTCAGTTTCTGCAAACTGACCAAATTTCTCCAAAGGAATTAACCCCTCAAACTTCTTTTCTGTACCCTTCTTAGTGGTGAGAGCACCAAAACAAGAAGGACCCATAGGTTTTAGCTCCAAGGTGTCACCGGATCGCGTCAAATCAGAATAACGAGCATTGAAAATCATCTGCAAAAACCTTGGATACATAATAAATTTATCTTTTCGAACTCCAGTAACATTTATCTTCATCCCTTCAAAAATGTACTTCGAGTAGTTGAACGGCTCATTCGTAATAAGTGCAACAAAAGCAGCCGTTTGCGTAATGTTCAGTTGATATGTTCCCCCTCGATTTTCTGTCATACACAAGATAAACATGTGTGCCAACAAACGCCAATACGGATGCAGAAACTTCTTAACGAGCGACGGATATTTTCCTTCGTAGCTCAAACGAGGTAAAATAGCCTCTATAGTATCACTTGGAAGCTCAATCGGATCAGATTCAGTATCACCAAACTGTAGAACTTCTCTTATCATTTGCTCAGTAATGACGATCTTCTTCTTCTGAATCTTAGCTTCTATCATTCCCTTTCCATCAGCTCCTTGTGCTTCAAATCTAGCTGTCTTCCAAAAATCTTGAACAAGATCTTCATAGACAACTGGATTATCTGTTAGTGCATGAACAAGTCGGCAGCTATTCAACCCTTTAATCAGCGATGTATATAAACTCTTGTGCTTCTCTGGAGGAGCAGCTACGTATCCAGCTTGATTATGCGTAGAAATAAACTTTAAATCCATATCTACACACAACAGAAACATTTAAGCACATAAGGATTTATACTTAATGAAATTTATTAACAAGACAAATCATGTCAAAAGTGAATACAACTGGTCAACCTTCAACAGGCTGGTCATTGATCAACAACTCAGATTGCAAAAGTCAGCAATGACGTTACACGGGACCATAATGTTTCGAGTCGAGACCGTGAGGTTTCGAGTTCAGACCGTGAGGTTTCGAGTCGAGACCGTGAGGTTTCGAGTCGAGACCTAAGTCGAGACAAAAAGATCACTCGAGACTACCGTGTCTTTGATTCGAGACCAATATGACATCAACTCGAGACCTTAGTCGAGACAGATGAGATCTCCCAAACACCTTTTGACCTCAGTCGAGACCAATATGACATCGACTCGCAACCACAGATCTCGAGTCCCTAAAAATTTTCTTCAATCTGAGTCGAGATCTCCCAAACACCTTTTGATCTGTTAAAAATTGGATCAAAATCCAAAAACACTTCAAAATTCTTTGAAGACCAAAACATGTCCAAATTTAGGGTTCATGAGCATCTTCAAACATTCATATGATGTTCAAACTATCTTCATCAAATCTTCAAGAAATCCTGCAAAACTTCAACTGAAACATCATCAAGTTCATCAAATTACCTTCAATAGCAAGTCGAGACCAGAGTAATCGTCGGAAAAACAAAGAAGTCGCCGGAGAGTGAGAGAGAGTTTTGAATGTGACAATGATTTATTTCGAGTGCACAGTGTGGTCTCGAGTCGAGATCCCTTTAAATATCCCAAATCTATGGGTCGGGCCTTTAACAATTTGGGCCGAGACCACAGTCTCGATTCGAGACCACTCATCAGTTTAAACCTTGAATTTATTAAATAAATATTTTTTTTCAATTATTTCAGCAATCCAATTCAAAATTCAACATTTTCTTATACAACCCTTCAACTTCCTGAGCATGTTTTATTAAACCAAAACCTACAAACATAAAAAAAATATCGAAGTATTATTTACAAAAATAAAATAAGGAAATATCATAATTTGCTCAGGGATCAAATCACAGGTTTCGGGCTTGACCACACTTATCAACACTGATCTACTTACTGAATGATCTAGACAATTGCCAGTATATTTCTCCACCTAAACTCATCTCCCTAGACCTTTTCCATATAACTGACTGTAACAAATTTTATCATGTTTTGATTTCTTAACAATGAACACCCAAACAAATACTAATCAAATCCTGGAGTTATATACAGCACACTCTATCATGCAAGTAGCTTCCCTACCACATATTTCACAAGTCCAATCCAGATCTCTGAAATCTTAACTGGGAATAGATTGAGAAGAGAACAGAATAGATCTTAAGTAGAGATGGTATAATATACAGATCAAATGAGTTTTTCTCAATTTGATATAGGTTTCTAGGGTTTCTTTTGGGCACTTGAGGGCCTCTTTCGGGTGTTAAATTGATCTACAGCGCGACAACGTACAGCTAGGTCAGCATGTATCTGGATGCAGCAGATGTTGACGTTGCCTAGCACCTCCAGGTCAACATATATCTGGATGCAGCAGAGGAGATACACGACTTTTTCAGAGAAGATTTCAGAGTTAGACCAAAATTGTGTGTATCGGGACAACATACAGACATTCAAATAGAAATAAGCTAATTCCAAGTGATTTTCTTTCCTGAGGTCATATACTAATTTAGTTCTAAACAGAAACAACCAAGGTTTCCAGTCTTAAGGATAGAGCCTACCAACACATCATACTAGAGTCAAACTATTTCAATACTGGTCTTACATGAGTCAACCCTCGACCATAATGTGAAGATTCATTTCATTTCCCAGTCATGCAATGTTTCTTTTTGGATTTTTTTAATTTTTTAATGTTTTTGTATTTTTTTTTTAAATTTTCAATGTTTTTGTATTTTTCAAAATTTCTCCCCCTAAACTTGTGCATAAATAAAAACTACCTAAGAATAGAAAACTTTATGAACAAATTTACTTAAAAAATAACCATGCTCAGTCGGTATACCGGATCATTTTCAGAAAATCAACAAGCACTTTGAATTTTGAGCTGCTGACAGCTTTTGTAAACAAATCGGCAGCATTTGCATCTGTATCGATTTGCACCAGTTTAATAAGACCTCTGTCAAAGCAATCTCTAATAAAATGAACTTTTATGTCAATGTGCTTGGTTTTGGAGTGAAAAACAGGATTTTTAACAATTTGTATGGCAGCATCATTATCGCAGTAAATAGTAGTATTGAGATAAGTCAAACCGTAGTCCTGCAATTGATGTTGCATCCACACCACTTGAGAGCAAGATGCCGAGGCGGCAACATACTCAGCTTCAGCTGTGGAAATCGCCACCGTTTGTTGTTTCTTGCATTGCCAAGAGATGAGCCTGTCACCCAGAAATTGACATCCAGCTGATGTAGATTTCCTGTCACTATCAGTACCTCCAAAGTTGCTATCAGAAAAGGCAAACAAGTCAAAATTGGAATCCCTCGGATACCACAGACCAAACCGAAGTCGGCCTTTAAGGTACCGAAAGATTCGTTTAACAGCAGTTAAATGAGAAGTTTTAGGATTAGCCTGATATCGCGCGCAGTTGCAGACAGCAAACATGATATCCGGACGGCTAGCTGTCAGATACATCAATGACCCGATCATACACCTATACAGACGTTGATCAACAGAGGATCCTTCTTCATCTTCAGTCAATAACGGTCTCTCTGCCATTGGTGTTTCAGCCGATTTTGCATCTGCAAGCTTAAATTTCACTAGCACATCATCCACATACTTCCCTTGATGAATGAGAATGCCTTGAGAATTTTGTTTGACTTGTAAACCCAGAAACAGTGTCATTTCTCCGAGAGCACTCATCTCAAACTTCTTTTTCATAATCCTTGCAAAGCTCCTCACTTGTAGATCCGAAGATAATATCATCGACATAAATTTGAACCAAAATCTGATCCTTGCCCACTTTCTTGATAAAAAGAGTCTGGTCTATCGTGCCACGTGTGTACCCATGAGCCAGAAGATGCTCAGTTAGAGTAGCATACCAAGCTCGTGGTGCTTGGTGCAATCCATACAATGCCTTGTCTAGCTTGTAGGCATATTCTGGATGAACAAAACCCGGTGGCTGCTCAACAAAGATTTTTTCCTTCACATCTCCATATAAAACGCTGTCTTGACGTCCATCTGATACACAGTGAACCCCATATATGACGCGTAGGCTAAGAAGATCCGGATGGCTTCAAGTCGGGCAATCGGAGCATATACTTCATCATAATCCAGGCCCTCTATTTGTCGAAAACCCTGAACCACCAGTCGTGCTTTATTTCGAACAATAACCCCTGCAGAGTCTTGCTTGTTTCTGAACACCCATCTAGTTCCAAGTTTGTGCTTTCCCTTTTGCAACTTGACAAGTTTCCATACTCCAAGCCTCTCAAATTGGTTCAGCTCTTCATGCATAGCATCTACCCAGCCTGGTTCCTGCAAAGCTATATCAACAGTTTTAGGTTCTATTTGTGAGATGTAGCAAGAATATAAACATGTATTGATGGTTCCTGATTGGCTCCTGGTTAAAACTCCTGCATCTACAGGACCAATCACATTTTCTATAGGGTGATTTCGTTGGACACTTGTAGGAATTGCCATGTCAGGTACGGTCTCGTCTTCAGTAGAAGCATTTTGATTATCATCAGTGGTGTTGCTAGACTCCCCCTCATTAGATGCTGCAGTATGGTGAACTAAAGGAGTTGTAACGATGCAGTCTTCAGGAATGGATTCAGGAAATAGTGCAGATCCTGAACCACTAGGTGCAGCACCGCTTGATGAAGCACCTTCAGGGGATTGATGGGAAATTTGCTGAGGCGTAGGGTGTCGAGTGAAAACCATTCCCAGTGGGTCAATGGTATGATTTCTTGACCTTCCTTCAGCCTGTTCTTCTTCTTCAGTATCACCAAAAGACAGCGGTTGTTTGGGAGTAGACACACCTGCAACTGTAGAAACACTTGACAAAATGTTAAACGATTTAAATAATTCAGCATAATCATATAACCAATCTGGTCCAACTCTAGCGTCCGTAGCATTTTCCTCGAGCCATTCAATGTTGCACGACTCGACGACCTTTTTAGTTACCTTGTTGTATACTCTATAGGCTGAACCTTTAGCATATCCAACAAAATAACACTCATCCCCTTTGACTTCAAACTTTCCATTAGCGTCCATAAGTAGTAACACACATGGACAACCAAAGATGCGAAAGTGTGAAACCGAAGGTTTACGTCCTTCCAGAATCTCATAAGGAGTTTTCATATGTCGTTTGTTTACTAAAGCATGATTCTGGACGTAACAAGCCGTGCTAACAGCTTCAGCCCAAAAGAAACTAGGAAGCTTCAAATCAGCCAGCATAGTACGCGCAGCCTCTATAAGAGTACGATTTCGTCTTTCAGCCACTCCATTTTGTTTTGGAGTTCGTGGTGCACTGTACTGTTGTTCAATTCCCTTTTCAGCACAGAATGTATCCATGGTGACATTTTTGAATTCCGTCCCATTGTCTGATTGAATAGCCTTTACTTTCGTACTGGCTTGATTTTCCACCAGAGTAATGAATTGTTTGATCAAACCCGCAGCCTCATTCTTGTGACTTAGAAAGTACACCCAGGTGTAGCGTGAGAAATCATCGACTATCACGAGACAATAAGCCTTCTTGCCAATACTTAACACATTCACCGAACCAAAGAGATCCATGTGAAGTAATTCAAGCATAGCTTTGGTTGAGGGTGTAGGCTAGGATTTATGAGGCTTTCGATGTGCTTTTCCCTTTGCACAAGCAACACACTTTTCTACCAACATAAAATATTTGATTGGTAGATCACGGACCAGTTGACCTTTGGCAAGTCGATTCAAGTTTTTCATATTCACATGTCCAAGGCGACGATGCCACAATAAACCATCATGTTCTGAAATCTTTGAAAATAGACAAGTAACTTCTTCACACGGCTTCTTGTTCATATCAATGACATAAGCATTTCCCCGTCTCTCAGCTGTCATCAAAAACCAATCTTCAGGAATGACAATCCCTGGCTTCAATACGTAGCATCCTTTCTTTGTAAAATGAACTGAATTTCCTCGATCACAAATTTGTGAAATGCTCAACAAATTGTGTTTCAGTTCTGGGACATAATTCACATTTTCGAAGCTTAAAACGCCGTTTTTCACTGTTCCTTTCAACGTGATTCTTCCTGATTCTCCTCCCGAAAAAGAGACATATCCACCATCAAATTCTTTTACATTGACCAGTTGAGACAAGTCTCCCGTCATATGCCTGGAACAGCCACTATCCATGTACCAGAGGCGCACAGTAGTCCTCCACAGCTGTTCCTACATGATTAGCGGGATCAGTTAGATTTAGGAACCCAGCCTATAGTGGATCTGGGTTTCCCTTGTGCATCAAAATAAGTCACTCTCTGCCACACCAAATTGTCTTTATTTAAAAATTTCGAAGGATTTTTAATGGCAGAATTTTGATGAGATGTATGAGACGAATTGGATTGTGTGCCCTTAGCTTTAGGTTTCCAATGCTTATTTGACCATTGAGAATTGTAATTTTCAAACGCTTTATATTGATTTTTTCAAAAATCATTTAGTTGATTTTGATTTCTACGTTTGGCAGCATTCCAATCTTGATCAAAAGGTTTAGCCTTACGATAGTTATTCTTCATTGTCTTAGACTTTTCAGTCGTCACTGACTCTGAATAACGATATCGGTTTGGCTTGACTTTCTGATTTTGTGCATATTTATTTTTAGACTGCACACTTGGAAAATGAACACAGTTTCTGGCGATGTGTCCAGCAACTCCACAATTGAAACACGTTTGTCGTTTCAATGTGTGGAAGTTTTGATGCTTCATAGCAGATGTGTATCTGTTGGGTTTAGAAGAATGAGCTTGCTTGATTTTTCTTGCTTGTTTAACTTGTGCCTTTTCTGAGCATTTAGGTACCTGTTGATCAGAACTAGCATTGGCACAAGTATGAGATTCAGATGGAGTAGATTTCTCTTTATTTAAAATTTTATCAGAACCATTATCAAAGAATGTTTCAGATTCCGTTTTAATTTTTTCTTCAGAAACATTTTCTTGCAAATTTTCATTTAAAACAACCACTTCTTCCTTTTGAAAATCAGATTCATTTTTAATCTTGGAAGATGATGAAACTTCATCAACACATATTTCATCAACACATGTATCATCTGAGTTTGATAACGATTCTTTTTCAACCTCGGTTTTCAATGGGGTCCTACTAGGTTCAACATTAGGGACGTCCACTGAGACCGATTCAAAAGAAGAATCGGAACACTGTTGATTCTCTTGAGAAGAAGTTTCAGTGGTTTCACTGAATGCGTCCTGAGGGACCTCACCTGTCACACTGTCATCAGCTGAAGAGTTAGAAACATTAGAATCACAATTTTCAGCTACTAAAAAACATCCATCATCACACACATTATTCATAGTTTCATCACAAGCATTCACAGTTTTGCCCAAAACATCAGGCCCAAAAGAAGATGAAACATAACTATGAAATGAGTTCAAAAACGATTGCCCAAACACACAACCAGAATCAGTTTTATCAAAAGTAGATTTAGAAAAATCAGAATCTAAAGGTTGTTCATTCCCAAACATATCTCCCCACCTCACTTCAGGTACTTCATCTGCACATGATGAAGAAACGTTAGGATCAAAAGTACCCTTGGATACAAAACAAACTGGTTGAACCACCTGTTTTTCAACATGTCTGACATTTACTAATGGCTTACAGTTTTTGGGACCATAATTCATTTTGCTTTCATTCATCATCTCCTCCTCAGTCATAGGTAGGTAAGTATAATTGGCATTATACGGAGGAGGATCCTGATTAAAACCTAATCCCGGCCCTTTCTTTTTCTGGTATGCTAGCTGTTGATCACACAGGTTTTTGACTAATTTGCTGGAGGAATCAAATTTTTTAATATTTAGCTCATTTATTTGATATCTATCTCTGATATCCTCCAGTTATTTAGTCACAGTGCATAATTTTTCTTGAACATATAAGAGTTGGGCTGTTTTTACACTAACATCATCCTTGAGTTGGATGATGTCTCTTTGCTGAGCTTCGATTTTCTCCTTAAAAAGTTTTTCATTATTAGTTAAAGTGAAATTTTTCCTTTTAATGTCATTATAATCTTCGATTAGCTCAGCGTTGTGTATTCTATAGGCTTCAACTCGTTCTCTACATTCAGGGGTACAGAAAACAGAAAGTACCTCTTCTTTGGTGAGACCTTTGATTGGTGCTGAAAGAATCTGAGTCATGAAAGCAAGGTTGTCAGCTGAAATCTCCTCCTCAGGTGCTGAAGTCTCATCCTCAGAAACAAAAGCTTGATCATTTGAGGCTATGAAAGCAATGTTGTTTGAATCAGCTTGATTTTCTGTAGCTGAGATGTTTAATCGCTCAATTTCCGAATTCCAATCAAAGCTGATACCAGGCTGAACCACCAAGGCTTGGGCTAATCCCAGGGGTTGAGGACTTCCACCAGCAGCAGCATCAGCAGATATACTCGATGTGGTCACAAGAGCTCTCTCTCGATTAGGTGAAGCAGGTTGGGCTGGAGTTTGTTCACTATTGACCTTAGGTTTGGTACAGTTTCTTGCCAAATGACCTGGTTCATGACAATTGTAGCAGCGAAACTCAAATGGCATTTTTGTGGGTCCAGTAAAGGTAAGACCTTGCCATTTGTTTCTCCCAGATTTTCTCACAAAATTTTTGGCTCTAAATGCTGCCATAGCCATCTGCCAGGTTATATCCATTTCTTCTACATCTTCGGGATGAATTTGATCTAAGTCATCCATAGAAAACTTTGGAGGATCAAGTTTACCAGCAGCAAAAGCATTCAAGCAATTTATGACAGAAGCAGCTATATCAAGATTTTCCTTTGACTGTTGCTAGAAGAAGGCAATCATCTCGTTTTTAGCAGTGGGAGTTGACGATGCAGCAGCAGTAGCATTAGCAGAAGGTGGTGCAGTAGCAGCAGAAGATGCTGGAGTTCCAGAGTAGTAAGCATTTTATGAGGTAGGAGCAGCTTTAGCAAAAGCAGAGCTGCTGAACATTTGAAAACCAGTGTGAGACATAAGAGCAGTGTTATTGCTTGATGTAGAGGGTGTTACATTGAATCCAGTGGCCAGCATGCTATTCTTGTAATTTGTTTCTCTCTGTTTATCATCTAGCTCGCAAGCTTTAATGTGAGAAATCATTTCGGATAAACTACACCTTGCTAGATCCTTGGTTTTCTTGATCATTGCAACGTGATGATCCCAACTTTTAGGTAAAGCATTTAGAAGCTGTCTATTGGTTGAAGCATTTGACGTGGGCATTTCCTCCATCTGCATTTGAGTAATCAACTTAACAAATCTCTGAATCTGATTATCGACAGTCTCTCCATATATATGATTAAAATTGTTGAAATTTTGGCTCAGCAGATTCCTACGACTCTCTTTCATGTCTTCATTCCCTTCATAGACATCTATTAATGATTCCCACAATTCCTTAGCCGATTTGCAAGTGCGAAAACCAATAGCAATGTCTGGTCCCAAAGCCATGGTCAGGTAAGAGAATGCCATATCATCTTCCTGACCTTAACATGTTTTTCGAAACGCCACTTCCACTCAGGGAAGTCATTTCCATCTAACAACCTGGGAACACGAGTGGTGGTTCCAATGATGGAATCCAGTTCTTGATGCTTAGTCATAGTTTCCAGGTCAACACTTTGATTACTTGAAGTCATGGTTACTCAATTACTTAATTAATTTACTGATTAATTAATTATTTAAGTTCAAGAGTCCAAGAGTCCAAAATTCAAATTCTGAATAACGTTGCAAATGTCGTTGCGAGTCGAGACAGGAGTCGAGACTGAATCAGTAAGTGTATTTGATCCTGAGTCGAGACAGTTGTTGCGAGTGAACTGAATCCAGAGTCGAGACCAGTGTTGTGAGTCGAGATCTAGAACAACCAAAACTTGAAACCAGTCGAGACAAGCGGTTTCGAGTCAAAGATGGTAACTCGAGACCACTGCAATAGCGAGTCGAGACAAAAACAAGATTTTCACTCGAGGAGGAAGAGTTAAGCACTCGAGACTGATGATCTTGAGTCGAGACTAGGCTGAATGTGAGTCGAGACCCTGCAAAACAGACTTGTGAGATAAAAATAACTATGGTTCCTGATTTTCAGCAGCTTCCAAAATTCAAAGATATGAAATCTTTGAATGTTTTATCTTCAACAAACTTCCGATAGTTCAGCAAACACCTTATTCAACGAATTACAAACCAAAATCAGCAACTTTAATCAAGATTTACGAAGAACAGATTGTATCCGAACACACGAATAAACTGAAATTCTGTAAAAACACACTAGCAGACAAGATCAATAACAATTAATTCCTTCTTGAATCCAATGATATCAAAACCGAACCAAGACTTGGTTTCTTAGCTCTGATACCAATTGTAAAACCCGAGAGGATCTTTTAATGATATCAACGTTAACTTGTGTAAGTGCGGAAACCAAACACAAGCGGATTCAAGAAAACTATAAAATAGAATAAACACAATAAGCAAATCTAAACACTATCTTGAATTCACCTTAGAAATGATGACTGATACAAGATACGCAAAAGATCTCGAGTGGCCTCTAACCTTCAACCAAGCGATCAACCCTCTAAACATAACAAGGACTTGTTTATATACTACCTAAGATGGACCGAGACCATCCTAAGCCCACTCGAGATCACACCAAAACCCATTACTTACATTCGACCCAAACAACTAGTTAAACATTACAAGATCAACCCTAAACTATTATATTTCTCTATGCATAAACCTCAAGGTTCCAACATTGGCACGTTAATATATATATATATATATATGAGTTCATATATATATATACATTTTTAAGATTTTGCGACTTGAACGATTTTATTGGTGATCGTTATCATGTAAATCCATTAACACTCCCGTTTATACGTAATATATCTACGATTTGCTTGTCGTAATATATATACATAAACGTTTACATAAATTATTATCGTAACACGCGTAATTTCGTTAACTTATCTATTTTGTCATTTTTAAGGCAAGTATACATAAAGTTCTTATATGTACCAATTTTCATGCTCGACAAACAAGTTACACATTTAACGCGATTTTCACCATTTCTATCGCATAAAACGCACGAGCATACATGCATAATCTAAATCATGTTAAAACTTAACACATTTTCACATTCACATGTTTAAATAACATAACACATCTTAACACATAAGGTTCACCCAAAAATTACCCATACTAGTGTTCATTGAAAAATGCGTATTTTAGTGATTCGGTAACATTTTCGGGCGTCGGAAGTCACGTATGACTAATCAAAAACTATGTAAACTTAAAATTAGTTAAAATAATTGTTTTTAAACTAAAAATATCAGTTTACTTACTGATCTAAATCAGTTTTATAAAAATCACTCGAAAAGCCGATTTTTGACCATTTTAACGCATAGTTTTGCGTTAAACATTACTATAATCATCTCAACTCGGAATAACTTGATATTTTAACAAAACACACATTATTTACTGATTAAAATAGTGGTTATAATCAAATTAGTGCAGTTTTTGTGTAAGTCACATAAATCATGCGATTTCACGTATTTTACAACTTCTAGAGCACCAAGTACAACATGCAAGAGTAGTAAACATCATGACAAAGTTATATGTCACTAAACACTTTAAAATAGCTTTATTTTAGTGTTTATAATCTGTTTAAAACTGATTTTCATTAAATCATACTCATATGATCATTTCATGTCTTCACATTATCATGTAAGTTCACCTATATGCATCCAATGCACTCATACAACATCATTACCATCACTTATGATCTAATCAGGCTCTAAAATTCACTAACATCATGTTCTTACAACTTTACACATATCATCATAATCATTCAAATCATTCATATTCATTCATGCTTATGTGTTCATATTTGAAATTGTATGACAACTTTTATATGCATGCATACATATATACAGAAATATACACAAAATACATACATACATATACTTCCAAAAATTTACTTTTCAATATATCACTTTCAAATCTCTAATCACTTTAGAACTTTCTTGTATGATACTTAAAAGTTCCTTCATGCATCATACTTTTCAAGAAAACAATTAAATCAAGAAATCTTTCATCAAAAATCAAAATACAACTTATACATATACATACTCTCATTCTCGGCCATATATACATACACCAATTTTTATTTCATTCAAAACTCATTTGTTTGTAGTTTTCAAGTTAATGTTTAGATTCAAGAATCAAGAGAAACTTTTACTATCATCTTTATCACTATGAATCAAGAACAAGATTTAAAGAAAATGTGTTATACCTTCAAGATTCTTAGTGGGTTTTTGAAAAAAAGATGATGATATAGGGCCTTATTCTTGCTTGAATCTACTTGAAATCACCTCTAAACCTCCTTACAAGCTTGAAATCACCTTGTAATGCCTTTGAATCTTCATGAAATAGTTTGAAAATTTTGAATGGGTGTGTGTAAAGGGGTGTTCGGCCGAGATGCTTAAGGAGAGAGAGAGAGAGTGAAGTTTTTGAATTGTGTTCTTGGAATGCGAAGATGTATGGAAGCATGAGCAAGTAATAATCATCACTTATCATCTCTAGAATGGACAAGTGTCCAATTGCAAGCTTCAAGAGAATGTGGGCAGCCCACATTGCCACCACACATCCTTCTCACACACATCATTATATATACATACATACATATGTTAGATGTATATTAGTTCAAAAACAGGTATTTTACTGAATTCCGGGTATTTTATCTAGCGTTTTAATCCCATTTTAGTGCGTTTTAAATTATTTTTATCATTCTATAAAAATAATCACTTAAAATTATTACAGAAATAATTACCAGTTGCCTTGACTGGCTGCGTTGACAGTATTTTGTCTAATACGCGAAGTGTCGCGCGGTACGCGCTTAAACTCGAAATATAGAGTTTCTTAGTGTTTTAATTTATTTTTCCTCATGGATATGATTAAAATTACTATTATAATCATAACCGACTATTTTTAGGATTTTAACACTGATCAGGTGGTCACCAACGTTCGTTTCGCATTTTAATCGTTACGCGATAAGCGTTTATTTTATCGTTGCCAACATAATTTTTATAAAAGTTTGAATTTTGCAACACATCAAATATCATATATAAATATCACAATCAGTCACATACAACCTTTTTTACATGTTCACTACACATATTACTATCGTATGGTACGACCTGAAAAGCCGGGTGTCACATATCACGCTTCATTATATGTTCTTGAACAAAACAAGAAAGGAATTGGCTTAGCATATCATCAGGTTCCACCACCGTTTGAGGAAAAATTCACATTCTATGATGACGAGAAGGTGGAAAAAGCTTTCAACATGGTTGATCAATTGCTAGATAATATTGACGTAACCTATTCCAAATCTGATGATTCTAGTGATTCAGAGGTGGTAGGTAAGGTCGTTGAAATTATTTTGAAAGAAGAGTTTGTTGAAACAGGTAAATCTGAATCACAGGATGAAAATAAAGGTAGTTTTAGTCACACAAAATAAACCCACGCTTCCGCAAAAGCCAGGGTGTGACAGCTTATTGTAACCCCCTTGGTTTTCACACTTGTATTTGTTTTGACTTGCATTGTAACAATTACCGTATCGGGAATGAAACCTATTTGACCCTACTTGCTTTGTGCTCATACCGATACAAACACGTGAAACAATTTCAAATTTGTTGAGTTTTTATGCCATTAAACACGGTTACATAAACTATAAAGATTTATTGTGACATTTTGTGAAACTACAATAGGTTGAGGGACCTATTTGACATTCTTTGAAACGTGCTAGGAATCTATTACTTTTTAAGTCCAAGGACTAAATTGTCATTTCTGAAACTATATAAATACGAGGGTTAAAGAGCAATCATTTCAAACTACAAGTTTAGGGTTTTTTTTTTGTAATTTTTGGAAACTTATTTTATAAAGAAATAAATATATAGTTTTGAAATAAAAGTCCAAGGTTCATTTGGTCATTCTTGAAACTTAAACTTTAGGGATTTATTCTGCCATTTACAAACTTATTTTAACTGTAAATCCTAACCAAGTTAAATTTTGTATAGAAATTCTTTTTTTGAGAACTAACCCAGTTAGTATATCTAACTGAATAAACCAGGGACCATTTGTGACATTTTCCGAAACTTCAGGGACCATAGTTGCACATTTTCGAAACTTCAGGGTCTGTTTTGAATATTTTTCGAAAGTTCAGGGGCTGATTTTGTAAATTTCTGAAACCTGAGGGACCATTTTTGTAAAAAATGAAACTATAGGGACCTAAGAGTAAATATGCAAAAATTCAGTAAAAAGGGGTCTCCTGGGTGAGAACCGGCCTTTGCTGGGATCGAACTCGTGACCTCTCCGTTACAACCGCAATGCCTTAACCAGTTTATCCTCCTAATAGGAGCTGAAAGATTATGAATCTAAATTCATTTATACATAAACTAAGATTTAATATTTTATTAAAATTAAATTCTGAATAAAAAGGACTTTAATTCAATCAAACCGGACAGAACCGAGAATCGAACCCGCACCCGTCCGCAAACACAACAGCGCGCACAACCGGCTGGACTAACCAGCCACATGTGATTTATATTGGTTTCTGTTATATATATATATATATATATATATATATATATATATATATATATATATATATATATTAATTTTAAAAAATGATCTGAATATACATACAGATCCACAGGTCGCGGTTTCGAACAAAAACCCACCAAAACCAATTTTTATCCATTCTTTTGACCTGTAAAGCTTACCCACATGATCCCCAACCCATCCCAACTAATCCCAACTAATCCCAATCATTCAAACGACACAAATTCGTGCTATAACAACTGGAAATCAAAACTTTTTATAAAAAAATTAAAGTAGATCAAATCCACTAAGTTTTGTTGAATCTGAGATCCAAACTTCGTGTATTTAAGTTCCTTGCATTCCTAACGACATTCCACACCATTTCACAATCATTCAAACACCCAAATTCGTCGGATTAAAACCTGCAACTCGCCGGAATACTCACTTTTTCGCCGGAATTTTTCAATCCGATCATCCTTTCAATACCGGTTAGTTTTTATCCATCCAATTAGTTTGTTTACACTTATGCAATGATTCCCTAGAGTTAATCTTGATATAACACAGTTTTCCCGTAGAATTGAAAGAGTTGACTTTCTGTTTGACTCCAATTGGAGAAGATGACCAGTTCCTGTTTGGTTATAAGTTTAGCAGTCCTAAACCAAACACAAACAGAAGCTTAGCCCAGTGGTTAAGACTCTGTTTGGTTACAATAAAAACCCAGGTTTGAACCCAGGGGTCTTCATTTCTTTTTAATCGTTTCATTTTTAATATTTTCAACATTCTAATAATTTTTATAAGATTATTAACCACTGTTGCTTTTATTAAAAATGTGAAATTAGTCAATTTATTTATAAAACTAATTTATACAATATTAAAATAGTTTATTATTAAATAATTAATAATAAATCGATTTTTAGGAATTAAATTCTGAAATTTTCAGATTAATTATTTTAAGTGTTGATCTTTACAAAAATAATGTTGCTACTGATATTTTATATAATTTCGATATTTATATAATTAAATCAGTAATATTCAAGTTCAATAATTAAAAATGTTATTTTTAATTATTCTGATATAAATTAATTATATCACTTGTACAATATTTTGCCAATAATCATTATATTTAATTATGTTATTTGATTATACTAATTAAATATATTTGATTTATTATTACAAATGTTTATATTAAAACAATTGTACATTTTTTTTGCAATTTTATTATTTATGATAAATAAATATTTTTCATAAATAATTCCTTGATATCATATTCATTTTCCGAGCCCTCTAAACATATAATTCACAAGATCCTTCTGTTAATCTAAACACTATCAAATACAATAAATGCTCAACAAATCCCGTCAACACTATACGACCTCAATATTGATACATTATTCTTGTTCATGTACGATTCATTAGGACAAATTTGAGTTTCCTTATTATCAGACACCTTAATCTTGACTTGCGTATTCGGAATCACTTGCAAAATAAGGTGAGTTCATGTTCCCCCTTTTCTCTTAACTGTTTTCAGTTTTATACTTCGGGGGTAGAATACATGTTACAATTATTACAGACACTTACAGACGCTTTTATACATGGTATGGTTAGCTAAAGGAGGGTTTTAGACGCTTAGATCATGTGAAAGGTGGGCACAACACTTAAGGCCATTAATCCTCGTCGTAGGACCTAGGGACATGAGTGATAGATCTATTTGGGTGTAGCGAGCCCACACCCATGAGGCCGGGGCGGCCCATAGAGGTGACTATGTCTTCCAGCCGGAAGCCCGGTACAAATATGCTAGGTTTGAGTCTTCCTGCACCATTTCACACATGCCAGTGGCTTTGCAACCCATTGGTGATCTCTTTTTCCTTAATTGCTACATACCAGGGACATTTATACACACAAGACATATTTTAAAGGCTTATACACACAGACTTACACATGAACTCGCTCAACCTTTTTGTTAATTTTTCAAACTACATGTATTTCAGGGAACTAGCAGGATCTGGCAGGGTATGCATGTGTCTAGCTGCGTTGGTTAATAGATGTCATCCAGAGTTGTGAAGTTTGAGAGGTATAACCTACTCCTGGACGGGTTACATGTCTCTAAACCTCGTCTTATCCAAAGTCTTTTATGTGTCTTATGAACACGTTTTAAATAATTTATGGTTTGTAACTTATTTCAAGTGTCGATGTTTCCAAACAATGATATCGTGGTATTTTCTCACTTTAATTAATGGATGAACATCTCGTATTTTTATCATATAGCATTGTTGTGATTGTTGCTATGGTATTAAGAAGTCACACCAAATAAACCCACGCTTCCGCAAAAGCCAGGGTGTGACAGCTTGGTATCAGAGCCTCGATCATAGCGAACTAGGATTCTTTCTCGAGTCTAGACTATGATCATCAGGGCCCTCACAAAAACATTTTTACATTGCATATACAAGTTTCCAGATCCAGGGTACAAACGTTTCTTTAAAAACCTGTGTTCCTCGTGTCAGACATGTAGTAACTGGAAGGGTTAAGTATCGGTAGTTGAGAACTCCTGTCTAGGCAGGCATTCGTACAAATCCAAATAAAAGGACCCGTTGCTTACCTGGGGACTATCAATGAGAGTACCGATACCTATTAGGCCAAAGCATGTCAAAAAGTTTAGTTTTTGAGTCTGTCTTTATTTAACCATTTTTACAAGTTTTTAACATACCGCTTCCTACACATCAAGTCTTAGAGACTGAGGGGTTCAATCTTAGAGATTGGGAAGGTTTTGGTCTTAGAGACCAGAGAGTTAGTCTTAGAGACTGGGAAGGTTTGGTCTTAGAGGCCAGGGAGTTAGTCTGAGAAACTAGAGAGTTCAGTCTAAGAGACTGGGTGGGATAGTCTGGGGAAGACTAGGATGATTACTTGCTTACATTGATTGTGGCTTACATGCGTTGTTGGATTATTTTGTGTTATGACATGGGATGTTATGAGTTATTGTGTTATTACATACCTATATCATTTACTTACTATACTTACTATGACCGGACCAATTAGATCTCCTTTTAGAAGATGCCTCCACGACGAGACACATGTTTGCCTACCTGGGAACTACCGATGAGAGTACAGAATACCTATAGGCTCAAGGCATGTTACCCTAATTCGAAAGGATTTTTTTTCTTTTCTCCATTTCAGAACAATCCAAGTTTTAATCGACCTACGTTGTACTATTATCAATTTTATACGATACTATTCCCCCTTTTCAAGTTTCAAAATTTTGTCGAGACCATACATTTCAGATTCAAATTTTCAAACTAGCTGCAGTAAACTGTTTTAGAATGTATCACGGGAGCCTTAACCGATCGTATGGTGTAAGCCTAAATTTCCTTATCTATATAAGAAACTCACCTCTCGAACTAATCTACAACTTCTGATATAACTCAACACATACCCAAACTTTTCTTAGTTCAACAAAACCCATATCCCAATAACAAATCTCCCAGCAGCATATGCTGAATCTTCAAATGCAGCAAAAACTCATCCCTTCCTTCAGTTTACTAATTTACACAATCGAGAGAGGTATCAAAAACTCAAGCATCATGAAGTTTTTACTATTAGCGGTATTGATTGGCAATGAATGGGAACGATTGATTCCAGTGGTTTACTGGCAATATTACTACTACCCAATACGCCCTGGCGCCGTTTCTTCGACATCCTATAACCATCATACGATGAACTGGTGTATGAGTTCTTGTCCACTTTCTATTACAAATATAATAAAAATCTTACCAATGAATCCATTCATTTTCAACTTTGTGGGCAACCTCATACTATGTCATTAACAGAATTCGCAGTTCATCTGGGCATATATACAGATGAAGAAGTTAAACAACCCATTTTTACGGAGGCATCAACCTCTTATTCCTCCGCAGATATGGTAGATTATTGGCAATGCCATTCATTAAAAGAATGGTGTGGCCACAATAATTCTATGAACTTCACAGACCCTTGTTATCAATATATGCACCGTGTTTTAGCCAACACTATCACGGGGCGCAAGTATAATCAACAAAGGGTTAGAACAATCGAACTTTTCCATCTGTATAGTATTTTTGAGCAAGTTCCTTGTAATATTGCCAACGAGCTTGCTGTATATTTTTCTAGTCAACAATCACATCCTCTGAGAAGTCTCATGGGAGGGTCTTACATTACAAAAATAGCAAAATCATTAGGTGTCTTAAGTGATCAGATTATTCAAGGATTATCTCCAGCAAAGGCACCTGGGATTGTAAATTTTTACACCATTAGGCTAACCCCTGTTCATATTGATACACTAACTCAACCATCCCATTCGGAGGGAGCTCCAGTTATCTTAGAAAGTACCTCCCCACAAAATTTACAACAATCATTGTTGCAGCTTCCTCAATCATCTTTTTATCGATTTGATATGCAACCACCGTTGCCATACATACAAGAACATATTACAACTAACTTATCCCACCATCAACACAAAACTTCTTACAAAGCTTCTCACCAATAGTTTTCGAGGAGGATCCAACGACGCAAGAAGCTTTGTTTGATGAAAGCATGATGATCCAAGATCAATTAGTATCGGAAACATTTTTGCAATCACCGTTACTGCCACAGTCTTTCCAGTCACTATTGAACGAAGTAGAACAACTGCCACCAACTGATATAGCAGGCCCAAGTACGATGCCTCAAATGCATCTACCTCCAGATTCAATGGGAGTCGAAGTGACTAGGTTAAACGATCAGGTTCGAAATTTGTCCCAACAAATAAAATGGCTGACATAAAGAAATAAATGGTTGGAAGACATGCTAAGACAATTAGCTGCTCGGATGGAACTAACTCTACCACCACCTTATAGTTCTGAGTCTGAATTTGATTCATTATATGACTTATTCCAAATGTGAAATTTTGCTTAAGGAACTTTATGCTTAGTAAATACATCTTTGCTTTATATATTGACCTATCATGCTTGGTATACGCTTACAAATACATTTTGCTTCGTATAATTGATTTAACATACATAATGCATAAATTACAAACACATCTACGCTTAGTACAGTCTCACAATAAACTTATATTGCTTATGACAATCCATGCTTAGTTTATAATGCACACTATTAGTTTGATTTATGTGAAACATAAAAATTCATTGTGCTTGAATGAAATACCTACGACTAATTTTGTTGTATGCAAAACAAACGATGCTATCATTACAAATCTGAAATACGTTTTGATTCAATTGATGTTGTGTTATATTGATGCTTATTTGATTTAAACGACACCTCAATCTTATTTGTCTTCCTCACTTAACTAGAAGTGTTATGTGGACCATGCGACGAAATGAATAATTATGGGTGCACATTTAATTACGAGGTTCGACGCATGAGAATCATAGTAAGCCTTGTTAAGTACGGTGGCATATAAAAACATTATGTGTTATCCATTATTTGTTTATTTGTGCACCCATTTGTTTGCCTAATATTTACATTACAAATTCAACATAACATAAGTGCCATGCAAAACAATTTCTATACAATGATTCTCGTAGATTTCTATACAATGATTCTCGTAGATTCCTCAAAATTATCAACATTGTTTGGTGTTGATAATTGTTTTGCATGGCACTTATGTTATGTTGAATTTGTAATGTAAATATTAGGCAAACAAATGGGTGCACAAATAAACAAATAATGGATAACACATAATGTTTTTATATGCCACCGTACTTAACAAGGCTTACTATGATTCTCATGCGTCGAACCTCGTAATTAAATGTGCACCCATAATTATTCATTTCGTCGCATGGTCCACATAACACTTCTAGATAAGTGAGGAAGACAAATAAGATTGAGGTGTCGTTTAAATCAAATAAGCATCAATATAACACAACATCAATTGAATCAAAACGTATTTCAGATTTGTAATGATAGCATAGTTTGTTTTAAATACAACAAAATTAGTCGTATGTATTTCATTCAAGCACAATGAATTTTTATGTTTCACATAAATCAAACTAATAGTGTGCATTATAAACTAAGCATGGATTGTCATAAGCAATATAAGTTTATTGTGAGACTGTACTAAGCGTAGATGTGTTTGTAATTTATGCATTATGTATGTTAAATCAATTATACGAAGCAAAATGTATTTGTAAGTGTATACCAAGCATGATAGGTCAATATATAAAGCAAAGATGTATTTACTAAGCATAAAGTTCCTTAAGCAAAATTTCACATTTGGAATAAGTCATATAATGAATCAAATTCAGACTCAGAACTATAAGGTGGTGGTAGAGTTAGTTCCATCCGAGCAGCTAATTGTCTTAGCATGTCTTCCAACCATTTATTTCTTTCTGTCAGCCATTTTATTTGTTGGGACAAATTTCGAACCTGATCGTTTAACCTAGTCACTTCGACTCCCATTGAATCTGGAGGTAGATGCATTTGAGGCATCGTACTTGGGCCTGCTATATCAGTTGGTGGCAGTTGTTCTACTTCGTTCAATAGTGACTGGAAAGACTGTGGCAGTAACGGTGATTGCAAAAATGATTCCGATACTAATTGATCTTGGATCATCATGCTTTCATCAAACAAAGCTTCTTGCGTCGTTGGATCCTCCTCGAAAACTATCGGTGAGAAGCTTTGTAAGAAGTTTGGTGTTGATGGTTGGGATAAGTTAGTTGTAATATGTTCTTGTATGTATGCCAGCGGTGGTTGCATATCAAATCGATAAAAAGACGATTGAGGAAGCTGCAACAATGATTGTTGTAAATTTTGTGGGGAGGTACTTTCTAAGATAACTGGAGCTCCCTCCGACTGGGATGGTTGAGTTAGTGTATCAATATGAACAGGGGTTAGCCTAATGGTGTAAAAATTTACAATTCCAGGTGCCTTTGGTGGAGATAATCCTTGGATAATCTGATCACTTAAGACATCTAATGATTTTGCTATTTTTGTAATGTAAGACCCTCCCATGAGACTTCTCAGAGGATGTGATTGTTGACTAGAAAAATATACAGCAAGCTCGTAGGCAATATTACAAGGAACTTGCTCAAAAATACTATACAGATGGAAAAGTTCGATTGTTCTAACCCTTTGTTGATTATACTTACGCCCCGTGATAGTGTTGGCTAAAACACGGTGCATATATTGATAACAAGGGTCTGTGAAGTTCATAGAATTATTGTGGCCACACCATTCTTTTAATGAATGGCATTGCCAATAATCTACCATATCTGCGGAGGAATAAGAGGTTGATGCCTCCGTAAAAATGGGTTGTTTAACTTCTTCATCTGTATATATGCCCAGATGAACTGCGAATTCTGTTAATGACATAGTATGAGGTTGCCCACAAAGTTGAAAATGAATGGATTCATTGGTAAGATTTTTATTATATTTGTAATAGAAAGTGGACAAGAACTCATACACCAGTTCATCGTATGTTGGTTCTAGGATGTCGAAGAAACGGCGCCAGGGCGTATTAGGTAGTAGTAATCTTGCCAGTAAACCACTGGAATATATCGTTCCAATTCGTTGCCAATCAATACCGCTAATAGTAAAAACTTCATGATGCTTAAGTTTTTGATACCTCTCTCGATTGTGTAAATTAGTAAACTGAAGGAAGGGATGAATTTTTGCTGCATTTGAAGATTCAGCATATGCTGCTGGGAGATTTGTCATTGGGATATGGGTTTTGTTGAACTAAGAAAAGTTTGGGTATGTGTTGAGTTATATCAGAAGTTGTAGATTAGTTCGAGTGGTGAGTTTCTTATATAGATAAGGAAATTTAGGCTTACACCATACGATCGGTTAAGGCTCCCGTGATACATTCTACAACAGTTTACTGCAGCTAGTTTGAAAATTTGAATATGAAATGTATGGTCTCGAGAAAATTTTGAAACTTGAAAAGGGGGAATCGTATCGTATAAAATTGATAATAGTACAACGTAGGTCGATTAAAACTTGGATTGTTCTGAAATGGAGAAAAGAAAAAAAAATCCTTTCGAATTAGGGTAACATGCCTTGAGCCTATAGGTATTCTGTACTCTCATCGGTAGTTCCCAGGTAGGCAAACGTGTGTCTCGTCATGGAGGCATCTTCTAAAAGAAGATCTTATTGGTTCGGTCATAGTAAGTATAGTAAGTAAATGATATACGTATGTAATAACACAATAACTCATAAAATCCCATGTCATAACACAAAATAATCCAACAACGCATGTAAGTCACAATCAATGTAAGCAAGTAATCATCCTAGTCTTCCCCAGACTATCCCACCCAGTCTCTTAGACTGAACTCCCTAGTTTCTCAGACTAACTCCCTAGCCTCTAAGACCAAACCTTCCCAGTCTCTAAGACTAACTCCCTGGTCTCTAAGACCAAAACCTTCCCAATATCTAAGATTGAACCCCTCAGTCTCTAAGACTTGATGTGTAGGAAGCGGTATGTTAAAAACTTGTAAAAATGGTTAAATAAAGACAGACTCAAAAACTAAACTTTTTGACATGCTTTGGCCTAATAGGTATGTTAAAAACTTGTAAAAATGGTACACTCATTGATAGTCCCCAGGTAGGCAACGGGTCCTTTTATTTGGATTTGTACGAATGCCAGCCTAGACAGGAGTTCTCAACTACCGATACTTAACCCTTCCAGTTACTACATGTCTGACACGAAGAACACAGGTTTTTAAAGAAACGTTTCTACCCTGGATCTGGAAACTTGTATATGCAATGTAAAAATGTTTTCGTGAGAGCCCTGATGATCATAGTCTAGACTCGAGAAAGAATCCTAGTTCGCTATGATCGAGGCTCTGATACCAAGCTGTCACACCCTGGCTTTTGCGGAAGCGTGGGTTTATTTGTTGTGACTTCTTAATACCATAGCAACAATCACAACAATGCTATATGATAAAAATACGAGATGTTCATCCATTAATTAAAGTGAGAAAATACCACAATATCATTGTTTGGAAACATCGACACTTGAAATAAGTTACAAACCATAAATTATTTAAAACGTATTCATAAGACACATAAAAGACTTTGGATAAGACAAGGTTTAGAGACATGTAACCCGTCCAGGAGTAGGTTACACCTCTCAAACTTCACAACTCTGGATGACATCTATTAACCAACGCAGCTAGACACATGCATACCCTACCAGATACTGCTAGTTCCCTGAAATACATGTAGTTTGAAAAATCAACAAAAAGGTTGAGCGAGTTCATGTGTAAGTCTGTGTGTATAAGCCTTTAAAATATGTATTGTGTGTATAAATGTCCCTGGTATGTAGCAATTAAGGAAAAAGAGATCACCAATGGGTTGCAAAGCCACTAGCATGTGTGAAATGGTGCAGGAAGACTCAAACCTAGCATATTTGTACCGGGCTTCCGGCTGGAAGACATAGTCACCTCTATGGGCCGCCCCGGCCTCATGGGTGTGGGCTCGCTACACCCAAATAGATCTATCACTCATGTCCCTAGGTCCTACGACGAGGATTAATGGCATTAAGTGTTGTGCCCACCTTTCACATGATCTAAGCGTCTAAAACCCTCCTTAAGCTAACCATACCATGTATAAAAGCGTCTGTAAGTGTCTGTAATAATTGTAACATGTATTCCAGCCCCGAAGTATAAAACTGAAAACAATTAAGAGAAAAGGGGGAACATGAACTCACCTTATTTTGCAAGTGATTCCGAATACGCAAGTCAAGATTAAGGTGTCTGATAATAAGGAAACTCAAAGTTGTCCTAATGAATCGTACATGAACAAGAATAATGTATCAATATTGAGGTCGTATAGTGTTGACGAGATTTGTTGAGCATTTATTGTATTTGATAGTGTTTAGATTAACAGAAGGATCTTGTGAATTATATGTTTAGAGGGCTCAGAAAATGAATATGATATCAAGGAATTATTTATGAAAAATATTTATTTATTATAAATAATAAAATTGCAAAAAAAAGTACAATAGTTTTAATATAAACATTTGTAATAATAAATCAAATATATTTAATTAGTATAATCAAATAACATAATTAAATATAATGATTATTGGCAAAATATTGTACAAGTGATATAATTAATTTATATCAGAATAATTAAAAATAACATTTTTAATTATTGAACTTGAATATTACTGATTTAATTATATAAATATCGAAATTATATAAAATATCCGTAAAAATATTATTTAAAATAATTAATCTGAGAATTTCAGTATTTATTTCATAAAAATCGAATTATTATGAAATATTAAATTAATAAACTGTTTAAATATTATAAAAATTAGTTTTATAATTAATTTGACAGATTTTATATTTTTAATAAAAGCAATAGTATGTAATAATGTTATAAAAATTTATGAAGGGTTAAAAATATTAAAAATAAAGTAAATAAAAAAGAGTGTAGACCCCTGGGTTCAAACCCGAGTCTGTACGGGATCAAACACACACACACCACTGACTGGGCTATCGAGTGGTTTGTTTAAAGTTTAGATTAAATGTAATATAAGCAGGTCTGCTAAGGTGTCATCTTCTACAATGAGGAGTCAAAGTCAGTCTACCTAGTCAAACTACAAAGTCAAAGCTATCAATTCTACGGGAAATTCTAGTTTATGTCTAAATTGAATCTATGGGAACATTATACAAGTAATAAGGAATGAATTTATAATGAAAGAACAAACCGGTGACGACTCGAACGGTGGATCGATGGATTTCCGGCGAGAAGCACTGTTCCGGCAGTTTGCAGGTTTCGTTTTCCGACGAAATTCGATGTTTTTGTGGATTGCAAGGGGTTCAGGAGCTTCGTAGACTCATGGGGGTTTATGTAACTCTTCAATTCGACACAGAAATGACAAAATTCAGTGGATCGATTCCACTTTAAAACTTTTATAAAAACTTTCGGCTTATAGTGGAAAAGCACCGAATTTTGGTCAAATTATGTGCGAACATGAGTTGTAAAAAAAAAGTTGAGGACCGTTTTGGACAGCTTTCGGTTCGAAATATAATATATAATTCTAACTATGATATATAATTCTAACTATAATATATGGTGGGTGCACTTTCCAGACAGAAAAAGAAGGTATGAACAGAAAAAAAAAGTAGCTAATAATCAATCAAACAAAACAACATCTAGAGGATGCCAGGTGACCAATTTCATAATCAAAAGGGCCCCACTTCACTCACTAATTTCAAAGATTTGTACCTTTTTGGTTTTAACCATTCATGCGTGACTTTGGAAATGTAGGCCAAACTGATATCTCTTTGCCAACATTAGAATATTCACTATGGGTGTTCATCGAATCGAATATCGAATTTTCGAATTATTCGAATCGAATTGTTCGAATAATTTTTATTTTTTCTTGGATTCCTATTCGATTCAAATTCGATTAAAACCTACCGAATTCGATTCGAATTCGTATTCGAATAAAAAACCCAGTTCGTATTCGATTCGAATTCGAATCGAATTCGAATAAATTCGATTTAATTCAGATTTTTAAAAACATGTAAAAAACTTTCAAAATGAAACATAAATTTTAAAGCAGCCATAAAACACGATCTCACATTAAAAAGTTCAGAATAAAGTACCACAAGTCTAAAATTCAAAACGAGAAGTCGGGAATAACCACTTCACCTTACAAGTTAATATTTTTACGCTTAGAAATCTATTGATAGATTTGTTACTTAGGTTTTAGTTATTGGTCATGTAGTGGGTTTGGTAATGAGTAATTTTAATACTTGGAAACAAATTTGAAAATAATTTATAGTATTACCTAATAAAAGTTATATATGTATTATATATAAAAATAATAAATAAAAATGTATAATTTTTATTCGAATTTCGAATCGAATCGAATTTGAATTTATAAATTCGTATTCGATTCGTATTCGATTTACTTGACTCGAATTGAATCGAATTCGAATTCTTATAATCGAAACGAATTCTTGATAATCGAAACGAATTTAAACGAATTTCGAATTTTTCGAATTCGAAACGAATTCTGCACACCCCTAATATTCACATGGGAAATAACATTAGTCCTATTGTTTTTGGAAATTAGCCCAACTAAAGGTCCAAAGTTGGTAATGTCAGTTTGTTCTTATTCGAAATATAATGTATAATTTATAAAATTCTAAATTGTATATAAATGAATTAATGTTCTATATCCTAACAACTCCTAGTAGGATGATAACCTAGTTAAGGCGTTGCGGTTGTAACAGAGAGGTTACGAGTTCAATCCCAGCAAATGCCGGTTCTCACCCAGGAGACCCCTTTTTACCGAATTTTTGCATATTTACTCTTAGGTCCCTGTAGTTTTATTTTTTACAAAAATGGTCCCTCAGGTTTCAGAAATTTACAAAATCAGCCCCTGAACTTTTGAAAAATATTCAAAACAGACCCTGAAGTTTTGAAAATGTGCAACTATGGTCCCTGAAGTTTCGGAAAATGTCACAAATGGTCCCTGGTTTATTCAGTTAGATATACTAACTGGGTTAGTTCTCAAAGAAAGAATTTCTATACAAAATTTAACTTGGTTAGGATTTACAGTTAAAATAAGTTTGTAAATGGCAGAATAAATCCCTAAAGTTTAAGTTTCAAGAATGACCAAATGAACCTTGGACTTTTATTTCAAAACTATATATTTATTTCTTTATAAAATAAGTTTCCAAAAATTACAAAAAAAAACCCTAAACTTGTAGTTTGAAATGATTGCTCTTTAACCCTCGTATTTATATAGTTTCAGAAGTGACAATTTAGTCCTTGGACTTAAAAAGTAATAGATTCCTAGCAGGTTTCAAAGAATGTCAAATAGGTCCCTCAACCTATTGTAGTTTCACAAAATGTCACAATAAATCTTTATAGTTTATGTAACCGTGTTTAATAGCATAAAAACTCAACAAATTTGAAATTATTTCACGTGTTTGTATCGGTATGAGCACAAAGCAAGTAGGGTCAAATAGGTTTCATTCCCGATACGGTAATTGTTACAATGCAAGTCAAAACAAATAAAAGTGTGAAAACCAAGGGGGTTACAGTTTTCATGAAGGTTATCTGAAAAACTCAAAATCGGAGAAAAAAGAGAATGATGATTCAAAAGGATTGGTTTCTACCATGATTGGATCTGACAAATTATTTACAAATAATGAAGTCCCGATTCAGAATGTGATTTCAGAAAAGTTTGACAAAGTGTTCAAGTTGATTGAAATTGAAAAATCTGAGATTTCAAAATTTGCTAGAAAAAGCAAGAAAACTTTTTATAACAAACCTAGTTTCAAGTAGAAAAACATGAAGGCTGGGTTGGGTTATAAAAAGAAATAGAATTGGAAAAGAAATGAAACGCCAAATTATCATAAAAAGATGAACTTTGTTCCCGGACTAAGTTCCGAGGAAGAGAAAGAATTCCAATTTAGTCGACAGTCTAATGAAGAGTTCTATGCTCAAAAGAAAAAGAAACAACAACATGTTAAAGATGTTTAAAAAAGAACATGTTTTAAATGTGATCAAACTGGACATCTTGCACGTAAATATCCAAACCCAAAGCTTGTTGATGTTGGGAAACAAAAATCTGAGGTTGAAACTCAGAAGACAACCAAGTTTGGCTCAAAAAAACTTGGAAACCAAAACCAAAGACATCGAAAGTTGAACCTAAATAGATTTGGAAGCAAAAGGTTGATTTTTCAAAATCAAAACAAACTTTGAAGCCAAAAACATCCAAGTTTGAATCAAAACGAATCTGGAAACCTAAAGTTGATTTGTCGAAAGATAACATTTGTCACACCACGACCGCGTAAAACAACAAACCACGACGAAAACGTCGGGGAGTCGAGCAACAGAATTATTGTATCACAACCATGGTATTTAAAGTTTAGTTTTATTTAATAACAAAAGGGGTTACATTGTCTTAAACCAAGGAAAACAAAGAGTACATAACAAAATTTAAACTAGTGTAGCTTCATTTTATGTCACTAAGGCACAGGTCCGCCTAAGTGTATCTTGCTCATCCTATGCATCAGCTCCTGAAAACACATGTGAAAATAAGTACGTCAACATAAAAATGCTTATGAGAAACATAGGTTATTTGATTTAGGATTCATGACTTGTATTTGAAAGAAAAGTTTAACAAAAAGTTAGTCATGAATCTTGTTAAAAGGTTTTCTTTTATAAATCATGTGAAAATCGATAGGTAATTAAATGATATATAAAAGAAAGATGTATGGTTAGATAAATAACCAAGTAAAATGAATTTGTGTAAGATATGTTGTTTGTAAAACAATGTTTTGTGAAGTCATGTTCTTTGTATAAAATGTAATGTGTCTAAATTGAAATGGTTTAAATAACGCGACGATATGTAATATCATAACAGCACTTATATATAGGAAGTACCAGCGGTGTATCCACCATGCTTTTATCATGTTACACACGCCTCGTTATTTAAATCACTTACCCAAACAAACCACCAAAATGTTTTGTTTAAACAAATGTCGAAATGTTTATGTATAAACAATGTCAAATGGCAAATGTAATTCATGTTCATGTATAATAAAATGTTATGTATGGCAAAGTAAATAAAAATATATACTCTAACCATATGTAAAATGTACAAAACAATGCATTTGAATAAATCAAAGTATAAATCAAAAGTTATGTTTTGTAAAATAAATGCATGCTTTACTGATACAAACATCTATGCGGTATTGTTAAAACGCATACATTCAAGCCTTGCAAATGTGGCGACAAACCCTTAAACAAATTAAATGTTTATCTAAATTATGTGTATCGGATTCAGTCATTCCCTCCATCCAAACAAACCTAGGATTTCAGGAACGAGAGTTGTCAATTCCTATGGTAGCACTACTTACTACCGAGCGGCATAGCTAATGTTAATGAACGTATATTTGTCCCGTTAAACAAACCAAATGTCATACCAAATGTGAGCATGTTATGTGAAAATAATGTACTAAGTATGCAAAAATGAACATACATAGCATGAATATGATGTAAATCAATGTGTACACATGCTGAAATAAACATATGAAACAAAATGTGATATATAAATCAATGTGTCAGCATGTTAATGAAACATACATAGCAAAAACATGGAAGGAGTCACGTAATATATGTGTACTAATGAACATAGCAAGTATATGTTATAAAAGCATGAAAAACACGAAAGTAACAAGTAGGCACATGTGTTCCACCCCAAAATGTTTGAAAACAGTAAAATAGGGGTCTATGTACTCACTTGAGAATGCTTAGAAGTCCTTGAATAACAACCAAGAAATGCTAGAAGATTACGGAATCAATCGGCACCTAATATAGGTAACTACGTTAATAAACCGGACCTAAATCGGAAGATCGGATAAAATGAGGTTTCGTAAACCAAATGTGTATGGGAACTCATGTAGTATGGTTTAACAAAGCCTACATTCTAAAACGAAACCTAACCTAAGTGTTTACGACCCATTACGACCCGTTTAGGTAGCTTATGCTACTTTAACGCGTCGTTCGCGTAAAACGCGTTCGAACTACCTAACTAGTCCTATGACAAGTATTATATAACTTAACAAGTCTAATAATGTTGTCTAATCAGTTTAGATGTCAAAATTTAGGTTACATATGCTTAAAATGAATTTATGCGTAAAAAGGGCATTTTGGTCATTTTCCTAAGGCATATAAACTACCTATCATACAACTAACTAAACGTAGTGACCATAAGGTATAACCTCGAAAGGTTATTCCCTATACAACTATGGTCACAAAATATGTTTGGTCAGATCCTAATGATCGACCAAACGGGTTGGGTTCGAAAGTCTAAGCGGTTGTTTAGATCGCTTATCTTTACGACCCTATATAAGCACTAAACTAAAAGTGACGAGTTAAACATGTTTAACGAAGTTGAAAACAAGTTTCATATCAAAACAAAGGGTTTTGATACCCAAGAATAGTTTGGTTGAAAAATACGCATAAATGGGTATTTTGACCGAAACTATGACTCGTCATATGCCTAAATAACGTGGAATCAGTAGGTATAGTCACCAAGGACTATAACCATCGTGATTACGCTAACGTTGCGAAGTTCAAACGAACTTCGTGTTGACCGTTGAATGGTCAATGCAGAAAGTCAAACACTGTTTGACTTTCGTGCTTGAAAACGCATAAAAGAACGAAAGAAACTTACAAGAGGTCCAAGCGATGGAGTTTTGATATAAAAATTCTCAGGTATGAAGTGTAGAAACTCCAACTTAGAGAAATAATCAGATCAAGTGTGAGTTTGCAAATGAAAAACATAGGGGTATTTATAGATTTCGGGCCACCGTTAGGATCGTTCCTCGATAAACGAGCTTCAATCTGAGCCTTACATGTGTACCCACTGTTTTGTAATACCATGGGTGCCTAAAACAAGCCCATAGATTCAAAGAAACCATGTGCAAACCAAGGGAACAACTGGATATTGCTGGAAATATGATTTTGCTGATCTGATGGGCTCTCGCATCCCGCGTACGAGATAGCCACATCTTACGCGGCCCGCGACCGCCAGGTATATCAGAAATAGTTTCATTATTTACAGAAATGGTCCCTGCAAGCATTTAAGGCCCTTTTTGACACGTTTAAGGCCCGCTAAGCCATTTTCAAGTCTCTACAATGATGCCTAAGCATAGGGGACATGAAACATGCTTGAAAATATGTCGGATGTAGGTTCTTGGTCGTACGATCACGTTATTCGATTAATTACGACGAAACATGAACGGACGCGAAAGACGATCCAAATTTCGCGACGAATGGAATTTTATCATGCCAATCACTAAAATAAAATATTTTAATGATTACATAAATTTTGGGATAACCGGATGTATTCAGAACGTAAGTTATGTGCGAAAATGCAAACTTATGCACTTTTTGACGCTTTTAGTCCCTGAATGACCAAAAAATTTATTTTTGCACACCGAACCCCTCAAAGCCTATTTCTAAGCTATGTAAAGGATATTTATGGTATGTTTAACTTATGGTCATGTTCCGGAATGTTTGTTACACTATGAACCGACATACTTTCGCAGTTTGTCGAAAATTGTCCCTATAAGCGAATAAACTTGATTTTGCATACCAAAGCCTTCAAAACTTATTTCTAAGTTATGTAAAGGTCATTAAGGTATGTTAAACATATATTGGTGTTCCGAAGTGTTTGTCACATTAAACTGATTACGTTTACGCACCAGTTTGCATATAACTTTCCAGAAATCGATATAGAGTTTGAAATTGAATGAAAATCAAAACATGCAAAATGTCAAACATAAATAAACATTGGGGTCAAATAACATTGTTTTATTAATAAATGAACTATTCAGAGTTAATACAATGATTACAAGCACAGATGTCACAGTCTCGCCTACTTATGGAAATTTCGTCCCGAAGTTTATTTAGAGGAAACTTGTGAGAATAGATGTGGATATTTTGCCTTCATCTGATCTTCACGTTCCCAGGTAAATTCTGGTCCACATTTAGATTCCCATCGAACTTTGACAAGTGGAATGCGCTTGCGTTTGACCCATTTGACTTCACGTTCCATGATTTCCACAGGTTTCTCAACAAAATGCATCGTGTCTCAAGTGGTATGTGGAGGTTCTCATCAGCTAAACGCTTCTTGAGATTGGACACGTGAAAGGTTGGATGAACATTTCCAAGTTCATGAGGTAACTCAAGTCTGTAGGCTACCTTACCGATTCTTTCAACGATGTTAAATGGTCCAACATATCTAGGTGCAAGTTTTCCTGTCTTTCCAAATCTGATCACACCTTTCCAAGTTGAAACCTTTAGTAGAACGCGATCACCGATCTGAAATTCCAAGGGCTTGCGTCATCGATCCGCGTAACTCTTTTGACGGCTTCGAGCTGTCTGAAGGTTATCACGAACTTTCTTAACCTAATATGTTGTCTCTAGAATGAGCTCAGGTCCAGTAAGCTGAGCCTCACCGATATCATTCCAGCAGACTGGTGAACGACATTTTCGACCGTAGAGTGCCTCGAAAGGAGCCATGTTGATGTTGGAGTGATAATAATTATTGTAGGAGAATTCAATCAATGGGAGATACGAATCCCAACTACCACCAAAATCGATCACACAAGCTCTAAGCATATCCTCCAAAGTCTGGATTGTTCTTTCAGATTGACCATCTGATTGCGGATGATAAGCTGTGCTCAAATTAAGTTGGGTCCCCATAGCAGATTGCATGGTTCTCCAAAAGCGAGACGGAAATCGAGCATCTCTATCAGAAATAATGTTCAGGGGAACACCATGTTGGGATACAATCTCATCCACATAGATTTTAGCAAGCTTGTCGGTAGATAGATCTTCACGGATCGGCAAGAAATGCGCTGACTTTGTTAGACGATCAACAACTACCCAGATGGCATCATGACCTCTCTTAGTGCGTGAAAGTTTGGTAATAAGATCCATAGCAATGTTTTCCCATTTCCAATCTGGAATCTCTGGTTGCTCCAATAATCCAGAGGGATGTTGATGTTCAGCCTTAACCTTAAGACAAGTAAGGCATTTGGATACGTATAAGGCAATGTCTTTCTTCATACCAGGCCACCAATACTGAGTACGAAGATCCTTATACATTTTGTCTGAGCCAGGATGAATAGAATAACGAGACTTATGAGCTTCATCCATAAGCAAGGTGCGTAGATTGTCTTGGCTTGGGACCCACAAACGGTCCATGAAATAATACGAGCCATTGTCCTCCAGTTCAAGATCAGGCTTTATATGGTATGGTAATTCCTTACCCATCAAATCTTGTGAAACACAAGTATGTTGAGCCTGAGAAATGCGGGTTTGAATATCAGATCGAACTCGAACACAATGAAGCTTGACATGCTCTTTACGACTCAATGCATCGGCCACGACATTCGCCTTACCAGGATGGTAGCGAATTTCGCAGTCATAATCGTTTAGAAGTTCAACCCAACATCGTTGCCTCATATTAAGTTCTTTCTGATTGAAAATATGCTAAAGACTTTTGTGGTCAGTGAAAACCACACATTTTGTACCATACAAATAGTGTCTCTAGATTTTGAGAGCGAATACAACTGCACCTAACTCAAGATCATGAGTCGTGTAGTTCTTCTCGTGAACCCTTAGCTGTCTTGATGCGTAAGCTATGACTTTGTTCCTTTGCATAAGAACACAACCAAGGCCTAATTTGGATGCATCACAATATACGAAAAAATCATCATTGCCCTCAGGCAAAGATAGAATAGGTGCATTGCAGAGTTTCTGCTTCAAGGTCTGAAAAGCTTCTTCCTGTTTAGATCCTCATTCAAAGGGTTTATTCTTCTGAGTTAGAGCAGTTAGAGGAACTGCAATCTTGGAGAAGTTTTCGATGAAGCGGCGGTAATAACCCGCGAGACCAAGAAAAGAACGAACCTCAGTGGGAGTAGTAGGCGTATCCCAATCCTTAATCGTACTGATCTTGGAGGGATCTACATGAATACCTTGTTCGTTGACGATATGTCCCAAAAATTGAACTTCCTTAAGCAAAAATTCACACTTGGAGAATTTGGCGAAAAGTTGCTCTTTCTTCAGGAGTTCCAGAGTAAGGCGAAGATGTTGCTCATGATCGGCTCGAGTCTTAGAATAAATCAAGATGTCATCAATAAAAATGATGATGAACTTGTCCAAATAAGGCTTGCAAACCCTATTCATCAAGTCCATGAAAACAGCAAGAGCATTAGTCAAACCGAATGGCATAACTGTGAACTTATAATGCCCATATCTTGTGCGGAAAGCAATCTTAGGAATATCTTCTTCATGCACACGAAGTTGATGATACCCAGAACGTAGATTAATCTTATAGAAATAAGAGGCACCCTGTAACTGATCAAAGAGGTCATCAATGCGAGGTAGGGGATATCGATTCTTGATGGAAAGCTTGTTAAGCTCACGATAATCGATGCACATCCTGAACGAGCCATCTTTCTTCTTGACAAAAAGAACGGGAGCACCCCAAGGTGAAAAGCTCGGACGGATAAAACCTTTGTTAGAAAGCTCTTGAAGCTGCTTGGATAACTCTTGCATCTCAGACGGTGCAAGAAGATACGGAGATCTAGCAATAGGATTAGCAACAGGTACAAGGTCAATACGAAACTCGACTTGGCGTACTGGGGGTAAACCAGGTAATTTTTCAGGAAACACTTCAGGATAATCCTAAACAACATGGCTATCTTGAATAGACTTACCTTTGCCTTTATCCGCTACAACATGTGCCAAAAAGGCCACATAGTTCTTTCGCATATACTTCTGAGCTTGAGTACAGGACATGAGTTTGAGACTACTAGCAGGTTTCTCACCATGAACCTCTAGGATCTCACCTGACGAAAGAGGCACACGAACAATCTTCTCAAAACAAACTACCTCTACATGATACTTGGCTAACCAATCCATACCCACTATAATGTCAAAACTTCTGAGTTGCATCGGTGTGAGGTTGAAAGGAAAAAGATGGTTATTAAGGTTCAACTGACAAATTTGGAGAACATAATCGAGAACAATGGGTTCACCACTAGCTACCTCTACTGTCAAGGGTTTTCCTAGCTTTGTTCTAGATATGCGAAGCAAAGGCTCGAAAGATAAAGACACAAAAGTCTTATCGGCACCCGAATCAAATAGAATAGATGCAGGCTGATTGTTAACAAAGAACGTACCGTTGACCACTTCATTGTCTGCTCGTGCCTCATTAGCATTCATGTTAAAGACTCGACCACGAGCATGTGCCTGATTTGCATTAACCAACCTTGGACACTGATTTCTGTAATGGGTCAGATCCCCATAATTATAGCATGAACCAGGAGGATAGTGAGGTCGTGCAGCTTGTGCTTGTGCTTGATGTTGAGCAGGCGGTTGAGCAGCTTGCTGAGCAGGGTTATGTGCTGCTTGATTTGGAGCAAAACGACAAACATCGACAAGATGACCCGATTTCCCACAATTTGTACAGAAACGACATTGAACTTGTGGTTGATGGTGACTATTGCACCTGTTGCACAACGGTGCATTCCTCGCATACCGTTTCTTTGCTGGTGGTTGTGCGGTCTGGTTAGGGGCTGCTTGGTTTGGTTGTGCAGTAACAGAGAAATTTTGTGAAGCCTTGCGCTTCCTTGACCCTTTCGAGGAACTAGCTTTCTTACCCTTCTTGTTCTCACCCTTATCAGACGATTGTTTCTTACCCTTGTCACCTTTCCTGTGTAGCTTACCCTTTCTGATTTGCGACACAGTCAAAGTCACAACTAACTCGATTGCCTGACGAACTGTGGAAGGGTTGCTACTGGTGACGATGTCTTGAACGGGATCAGGTAGACCATCAACATACCTCTCGATAGCTTTCTCGAGTGGGGTAACCATTGTAGGGTATAACAAACTTAGCTCCTCGAATCTGTTGGTGTAAGCCCGGTGTTCACCACTATCCTATTGCAGGTCATCAAACTCTCTTTCTAATGCCCTCTATTCATGACAAGGACAGAATTCCCTCATCATAAGAGCCCTAAGCTATTCCCATGTTTAACCCAGAGCGACATCAGCACCACGATCCCTCACTAACCCATTCCACCAGGTAAGAGCCCTCTTTTGGAACACGCTGGAAGCGAACTCGACTTTGCGATTATCAGGACACAGAACATGATGAAAGGTACTCTCAATGCTTTCAAACCACTGTAGGAGCCCAGTTGCTCCCTTAGAACCACTGAACTTGAGCGGTTTAGCCGAATTGAAACTTTTGAAGTTGCATGGAGCATTATGGTTATTGTTGGCTTGATTAACTTGAGCAACGATGTTTAGGAGTACATCAGCCATTTGTTGCGCAATGATTTCTGCCATTTCGGCATTAGGTATCTGATTTTCACGTCGAGGAGGCATTCTAAAAGAGGAAACATGAGAGAAAACAGGTGAGATGATTAGATGGAAAAATGAAATGATAAAAAAATTGACAAAAAGCAAGGATGGTGGTCATTCGTTTGTTACCACAAAGCAAACAAATGACACACAGTGACTAATCAAAGTAAATGAGTCAAAACAATGTATCGCGAAGACATGCTTTTATCTATAAGTGGACACTCACCCCATGAATTCCCAGGTAAGAGTGACTAGTCCGATTATGTGGATTTGTACGAACACTCTAGCCTAGATAGAAAACCCGAGGTACAGGCACCCACCCTTCCAGATTGCACGTGTTCACATTATTTAGACCCAAAACATTGACGAGATTTTGAAAACTTAGAAGGCATTAAGCCAAAAGAATCATTCAAGAATGGATGATTGAATTTTTAAAATCGATTCAGAAAATTGGAGGGTTCAAAACCTTATAACAAATTATCTAAAAATAGATGATTGATTTTCGAAAAATCATTTTGGAAAATTGTATTCTTGTTTTGGTAATCACCTAAGGATAGGTGAAGTGTATTTTTAAGATCTAAACACAAGATAACTTGTGTTAGGGTCCTAGAAAAGTTATAGTCTAGGTCAAAGCATTACTAATAACCTAATTCCCTATAACCACTGGCTCTGATACCAACTCTTCTGTCACACCCCGACCGCGTAAAATAACAAATCGCGGCGGAAACGTCGGGGAGTCGAGCAACAGAATTATTTCTTCACAACCATGGTATTTAAAGTTTAGTTTTATTTACTAACAAAAGGGGTTACATTGTCGTAAACCAAGGAAAACAAAGAGTACATAACAAAATTTAAACTAGTGTAGCTTTATTTTATGTCACTAAGGCACAGGTCTGCTGATGTGCACAAAATGTAACATATAAATTACATCAATTGTGGCATAAAACTAACCCTTTTTTAGTACTAATGTTGGAAAAAGTGTGTTTTTCTCTTCCTTTTGTATTTTCAGGATTAAATGAGCTCAAATTAACAAAAGAAGCAAAAAGGCAGCTAAATCTAACATAAATACAAGAATAGGAACAAACGTGGCATGCTCGACCTCCTCGACAGCATCTTCCCAAGCAAAACAAGAGAGCAGAAGGCTGAACACGCCCCGTGCTCAGCCAACACGGGGGCGTGCCCAAGTGTCAGCATAAAAGACAAAGTTGTAGAAGCTTCTATCGCCCACCACGGGGCCGTGCTCAGCGGACACGGGGCCGTGGTCAACTATAAGATTCGCAGAATCCAGACAAATCTTGATAGTACAGATATGCTTCTGCACACGGGGGCGTGCCCAGCGGACACGGGGCTGTGGTCAACTAATGCAGACAAGAGCAATTAATGAAGACAGAGAAGGATGATGGACACGGGGCTGTGCCCAATAGACACGGGGCCGTGCCCGAGCTTCTGTTCAGCCTATAAATAGGGGTGCTTGGCTCAATTGCAAACCATCCCTTGGCACACCACCTCTCTCATACTTCATCCACCACCCACCACCATCACAACACCATCATCCACCACCATCATCCATTGTCCATCATAGAGTGTGTGAGTCGTCTCGGGATCGAAGATTGATCCTAAGAGTTCTTGACAATCAAAGACCATGTTTGTCTAAGTCTCTTACATCACTTGGTGAAGACAAGTGTCTAGTGTAATACTTTTTATTTTTAATCTTTTTGCACTTTTTACTTGGTTATGTATTAATGACTTTAATAACTAGTTTCTTATGTTGAAGGTGATTCTTCCTTATTGTTTGTCCGTGGTGTCTTGGCATTATTTTACTGTCTGTATAAAATAAAAGACTTTCACCATTCATATCTCCACGGTCTATATGGAGATATGTTGGCTACCTGGTCGGGGGTTAAGGGAACGGTTTGGTAAGAGTCTTGCCTTGTTCAGTGTATAGATCCTGCAAGGACCTGGGTCAAATTTAGTAGGCACTCCTTCAATAATTACCGATATTGGATGGCGGGGGTCCAAACTCTTTGATCCCCTCATATGTAAGCTACTATTAATACTTTAACCCGACTCTTTAGGACTGTATCCCTGCTGACTCAGACTACTTAGCCAAGGGTAACGTCACCTTCAAAAGAGGGCCTACCATAATATGCATTAATAACATTATTAATTATCTTTCAATAATCCGACCCTTTAGGATTGTATCCTTGCTGACTCAAACTACTGGGTTAAGGGTAACGTCACCTTCAAAAGAGGGGCCTACTACAATAACTAAGATAATCTCTTAAAAAGTGCAAAAGTGCGGAAATAATCAAAGGTTACACTATACACGAGTCGGAGCCAAGTGATTCATCTTGTCTATCTGTTTTTTACCTTTATTTTATTTTTCAGCATTTTAGTTAGTTTTTATTTTTCTAGTTTAAAACCTTTTTCTAAAGTTTTGATTTGATTAGACGTTGAGGAAAAACCGGTACTAAAAGCTCTTGTGTCCTTGGACGACCTCGGTATCTTGCCAACACTATAATACACTCACGATGGGTGCACTTGCTAATATGTGTGTTTGGTGTTAGTAAAATATCGTGTTTTATAAATTTAAAACTTGACTAACGTGTAAAAAGGGGTTAAAATATACTTAAACTTATATACACACTCGCACACATCAAGGTTTTGGCGCCGTTGCCGGGGACACAAGGATTTTAAGAAAGCTTAAAATCAACGGCCTAATCAGTTTTTCAAAACCTTTTTAAAACGCGCTCACATTTTTCTGCATTTTAGTTTAGTTTTGCATTGCATTTACAATAGGTTGAACACAGGCCGTTCTCACTGAACATGGGTCCGTGCTGCATATTTTTCATAAAACACCCAGTAACAGAAACTGAACACGTGGCCGTGCTCACTGAACACGCCCAGTGCTCAACGAAATCAGTAACTTTAGTTAAAACGCCCAGATACAGAACCTGAACACGGGGTCGTGTCCACTGAACACGGGGCCGTGTCCAGCCTCTGTTTCCGTTTTTTTTTTTTTTTTTCTGGTCTCGAGACTTGGTTGTGGTCTGTTGAGTGATTCTTATGGATCAATACTCAGGAGGTTACAACTACACCTATGAGGAGGATGATTATAGGAGTAACTATTGCACTAATTGTGGTGAGCCGCACTCGGTTCAATATTGTAACTTATATCAACCATCCCCTTCATACACCTACTATGAGGAGCCCAGGTACGAGCCATCAACTTCATATACATCCTATGAAGACCAAAGGTATGAACCTTCTCCCTCATACTCATATTTTGATGAACCAAGGTATGAGCCTTCTTACTCATACTTTGAGGAACCAAGATATGAGCCACCACCTTCATATGCTTACTATGAGGAGCCATGGCATGAACAACCCACCTCATATGAGTATTATGAAGAACAAAATTACGACCCTTATCCATCATATACTTACAATGAAGAACAATGGTATGAACCATCTACTTCATATGGGTATTATGAGGAACAAAGGATCGAACAACCGGATTCAAGCTTTGAAAATCCCGATCCTTTTTCTATAACCGAAGTGGCCGATAGGATATTAGAACACCTTAAAGTTATCGGGCGCTATATAAAAGAATCTCGCGCAAGGGAAGAGGAGTCCCGCGCAAGAGAAGAATAAAATAAAGAAAAAATAACTGAAAGTGTAAAAATGGAAGAACAAATAAGTGAAGAACCGACACATGAGTTAAACAACGAAAAAGGTGAGTCCAACAACATTAAAATTCAAGAAGAGTCTAATTTTGAAGAAATTAACCTCTTGTCACCTTCTTTTGAAAATCATTGTTTAGTACCCACTCATGCTAAGTTCTTAAAAGAATTAAACACTAACACAAAAATTGACGAAACTGTAAGCGTTAAGTTAACTAATGATCAAACCTCACTAATAAAAGAAGACCCATTTGAAATCAACATTACACCGGTTCCACGTTTTTTTCAAAATTCATTTATTAGTAATGTCACAATTGATAAAGATCTTTGTGTTAACATACTGCCCAACTATATTTTCGAAAAATTAAGTATTAGTGTTTTTTCTCCACTTCAAATACCCATTTTTCTATCTAATCGGAAAATAATAAAATCAATCGGTGTAGTTGAGGATGTCTTGGTGCAAACAAATCAAATGGTAATCCCAACCGACTTTGTCATCCTCGATGACACTCCTCTAGTGTTGGGACGACCCTTTGTAAAAACCCACGAAGCTTTGAAGAACCGGAAGTTCAACAATCTATCTCTTCAATTAGGGGCATTCAAAAAGAGTGTCGATCTTGAGCGGTCAATGAAATATCCATTCGGCAATAATGACCCCCTAATTGAAGATGAAGATGAACCACCCGATACAAGTGAAAAGTTTGACCACTTTGTTGAAGAAGAGGTCGCCATAGAACAAACTTTTAAAGTTCTTGATCAAAATGAGCAACCCAATAAGGAGTCTCCTAAAGACCCACCCTTGAGCTCAAACAACTTCCAAAAGGTTTGGAATATGCTTTTCTAGACAAAGATGGTAAATCACCTGTAATTATTTCATCTAAGTTAGATAGTTTAGAAAAAGAAAAACTAATTAACCTTTTGAAAAAACAAAAAAATGCAATTGCTTGGAAGCTTGTAGATATTAAAGGAATAAGTCCTTCCATGTGCACGCACAAAATTTTAATGAATGATGACTACAAACCGGTAATACAACCACAACGTCGAGTAAATCCAAATGTTCAAGAAGTGGTTAAAAACGAAGTCATCAAATTACTTGATGCCGGACTTATTTATCCTATCTCCGATAGTCCTTGGGTAAGTCCCGTCCAAGTAGTTCCAAAGAAAGGAGGTATGATGGTAATAGCTAACGAAAAGAATGAATTAATACCAACGAGAACCGTCACAGGATGGGGAGTATGTATAGATCATAGACGATTAAATGAAGCAACGAGTAAAGATCACTTTCCTTTGCCCTTCATTGATCAAATGTTAGAAAGATTATCCGATCATAAATTTTACTGTTTCTTGGATGGTTTTTCAGGTTACTTTCAAATCCCGATAGCACCCGAAGACCAAGAAAAGACAACTTTAACATGTCCCTGATGCGTGTGAAGTGTGTATATAAGTTTAAGTATATTTTAAGCCCTTTTACACCTTTTTAGCCAAGTTTTAAATTTATAAAACACGATATTTACTAACACTAAACACACATATGGGCAAGTGCACCCATCGTGAGCGTAGTATAGTGTTGGTAAAATTACCGAGGTCGTCCAAGGACACAAGAGCTTTTAGTACCGGTTTATCCTCAACGTCTAATCAAATAAAAAGTTTGGAAAAAGGTTTTAAACTAAAACGATAAAAACTAACAAAAATTCTGAAAAATAAAAACAGATAGACATAATGAATCACTTGGCTTCGACTCGTGTTTAGTGTAACCTTTGATTATTTCCGCACTTTTGCACTTTTTAAGAGATTATCTTAGTTATTGTAGTAGGCCCCTCTTTTGAAGGTGACGTTACCCTCAACCCAGCAGTTTAAGTCAGCAAGGATACAATCCTAAAGGGTTGGATTATTGAAAGATAATTAATTAAGTTATTAATGCATATTATGGTAGGCCCCTCTTTTGAAGGTGACGTTACCCTCGGCTAAGTAGTCTGAGTCAGCAGGGATACACTCCTAAGTAGCCGGGTTAAAATATTAATATTAGCTTACATATGAGGGGATCAAAGAGTTTGGACCCCCGCCATCCAATACCGTTAAGTATTGAAGGAGGTCCTACTAAATTTGACCCAGGTCCTTGCAGGATCTATACACTGAACAAGCAAGACTTTTACCAAACCGTTCCCTTAACCCCTGACCAGGTAGTCAACATACCTCCATATAGCCCGTGGAGATATGAATGGTGAAAATATTTTATTTTATATAGACAGTAAAATAATGACAAGACACCACAGACAAACGATAAGGAAAAATCACCTTCAACATAAGAAACTAGTTATTAAAGTCATTAATACATAACCAAGTAAAAAGTGCGAAAAGATTAAAAATAAAAAGTATTACACTAGACACTTTGTCTTCACCAAGTGATGTAAGAGAATTAGGCAAAACATGGCCTTGATTGTCAAGAACTCTTATGATCAATCTTGGATCCCGAGACGACTCACACACTCTATGATGGACAATGGATGATGGTGGTGGATGATGGTGTTATGGTCGTGTTGGGTGAAGTGTGAGAGAGGTGGTGTGCCAAGGGATGGTTTGAACTTGAGCCAAGCACTCCAATTTATAGGCTGAACAGAAGCTCGGGCACGGCCCTGTGTCCATTGGGCACGGCCCCGTGTCCATCCTCTTCTCTGTCTTCATTAATTGCAGTTTGTCTGTATTAGTTGACCACGCCCCCGTGTCCGCTGAGCACGCCCCCGTGTACAGAAGCATATCTGTACTATCAAGATTTGCCTGGATTATGCAAATCTTATAGTTGACCACGGCCCCGTGTCCGCTGAGCACGGCCCTGTGGTGGGCGATAGAAGCTTCTATAGTTTTGTCTTTTATGCTGGCACTTGGGCACGCCCCCGTGTTCACCGAGCACGGGGCGTGTTCAGCCTTCTGTTCTCTTGGTTTGCTTGGGAAGATGCAGTCGTGGGGTCAGGCATGTCTCTTTTATTCCTTTTCTTGTATTTATGTTAGATTTAGCTGTCTTTTTGCTTCTTTTTTTAATTTGAGCTCATTTAATCCTGAAAATACAAATGGACGACAAAAGCACACTTTTCCAACATTAGTACTAAAAAAGGGTTAGTTTTATGCCACAATTGATGTAATTTATATGTTGCATTTTGCACACATCAAATACCCCCACACTTGAATCTTTGCTTGTACTCAAGCAAAACTTTTTATAATGTGGCTTTACACTCCCAAATGGAATGGGTAGAAGAGAAGGTTTTTTGGGCTTGTCATAGAGTGTCGGGATTTCCAAGATTCTTTATTAAGTTTTATTTTTATTTATTTACAGTCCAATTCGTCATGATTTATTTAAAACTTTTCATAGGATAAATAACTTATTAGGGCATAACATGCCTCTTTAAAATTCCATTTATATACAAGTTCACATACCTCACGGGGATCACTCAACACTCGGCCGAAAATGTATTTTAGTGGATCACTCTAGAGCGGCATTGAATTTACTCCTACCATAGGCTTGCCAAGCAAACAATCCTCCTCCTTTTTAACTATATTCCCGTGGGTTCAATTTCTATATGCACAGCCTGCTAGGCTATACGTGGGGAATGACCGCATCGGGGCATTCACAGGGGTCCAGCAAGGGGATCCCTTGGGACCTTTGCTTTTTGCTCTAGTTTTACACCCCTTAGTGCTTCAGGTGCAGGAAAACTGCAAACTCCCCTTCCATGCTTGGTACTTGGATGATGGGACGGTTATCGGGGACGCTGTTTAGGTTGCTAAAGCTCTTGAAATCATCGGTTCAGAGGGTCCAGCCTTGGGGCTACAGCTTAATATTAGAAAAACTGAGATATTTTGGCCGACGTGCAACGGGGTGAAGGTCCGGCCAGGGCTTTTCCCCAGTGAGATTGGGAGGCCGGAGAGAGGTGTTAAACTACTAGGAGGGGCAGTCAGCCGTGATGCCAGTTTTATTAGTGGTCTAGCAGCTAAGAGGGCAGCGCGAGCTGTTGACATTATGGGACACCTTCCCTTGTTGCAGGATCCTCAAAGCGAACTCCTCTTGCTTAGATCATGTATGGGGGTTGCAAAGTTGCTATTTGGTTTACGAACTTGCCAGCCCCCCTTTGTGGATGATGCTGTTTCATGTTTTGATAAAGGTCTTCGTGCGGCAATAGAAGACATTGTCGTATGTGGTGGGGCTTATTTTGGTGAACTCCAGTGGCGGATCGCGACTTTGCCGATGCCGCTTGGTGGGTTGGGCCTTCTCTCGGCCCGAGATGTGGCTGCCTATGCTTTTGTGGCTTCCAGGTCTCAATCTTGGGAGTTGCAGGATCACATCTTACGTAACAGTGGGGTTGCTAACACTGACTCGGATTATGTCAGCGCCTTGGAACGCTTGCATAAATCTCTCCCAGACTCTGATCTTGGCGGTTTCTCTAACAAGGACACCGCCCCCAGAAAGCCACAGAAAACTTTGGCGAATGCCCTATGTTGTCGAATCGCACAAAGTTTGGGAGAAGACTTCCATTTATCCCCCCGCCAGAAAGCCGTCATTGAATGCCTACAGAGGCCTCACGCCTAGGATTTCTTAACTGTTATTCCTATTGAAGGTCTAGGTCAACGTATGTCAGCGGTGGAGTACCGGTCAATCCTTAAGTACCGTCTGATGATCCCCATGTTCCCAAAGGATGAAACTTGCCCAGTCTGTCGTAAAGCGTGCCTGGATAAATACGGGGAGCATGCGTTACACTGTAGAGAGTTGCCGGGGTTTAAGTATCGTCATGACTTTGTTCGAGACGCGTTAATGGATATTCTCAGACGAGCAGGGATCTCGGCAAAGAAAGAGGCACCGGTTAATTTTCTTACAGACCCGACGGAAGGGAGGTCCACCCTACGCCCGGCTGACGTGCTAGTTTTTGGTTGGGAGGGCGGGAAACATGCTTGTGTCGATCTCACAGGTGTATCCCCCTAGCCAGGTTTCAAGAAAATGGGTTTGTGGCGGGGCAAGTGGTATTGAAAGCAGAGTCTAAGAAAGTGGAAAACCACGCGAAAGCTTGTGAGGATAATCAGCATGCCTTTGTCCCCCTAGCGTTTGACACGTTCGGCTCCTTGGCGCCGGAGGCGGTTCGATTCTTGGCTAGAGTTCAGCGTGTGGTCCACAACAACTTTTCGACCCCTCAGGGGCGAGGCTTTGTTTTTAGTAGATTAGGGTTTTCCATTCAGAAGGGGATGGCGGCGCAGTTTGTTGCCCGTCTACCTGCTATTCTTATGTAATTTGCCGTGTTGAATGGAATGAAAAATTTATATAAAAAAAACCTTTGTAAATATCAAGAGGACTTTTGGGTGAAGGGTTAGGCTTGGGTAAAGGGTAGGTGGTTGTGTTAGTAGTTAGTAAAAAAAGGGCGAAAAGCGTAAAAAGCGTCGGTTTTTGAAAGACTTTTTATTTTTTTCAAAATTTATTTTGATGAAGCTTTTATTCAAACAAAGTTATTTTTGATAAACTTGTTTGTTTATTTCTCTTTTGCTTTGTGACAACTCGAAATTTCCAACATTCTTTATTTGCATTTAATGCACATTGACTTTGACTATTTAGTTGTTTGACTTGTCTGACTTGTAACTGTACACTTCGTGTTATAATAAACGTATTGTGTTTACATGATTATGTGTTTGATTGTATAACATGGAACCTGTCGAGAAACGTAAACTGCTTAACTTATGAAAGAACCCGACGAAACACAAGTGTGTTTCGCCATAACAAATCTCGACGAAACAGACTGTTTCGCCAAAAGCATCTCGACGAAACAGAAGTCTGTTTCGCCGAGCCCAGTTTCACCGAAGCCCAGTTCGGGCCCAACACGCTATTTTGAGTTTAAAACGTGAAACAACATCAGTTTTTACATCTGCTATCAAACAACCAAAACCCTAGAGCCCCTTTCCCTCCTGTGCGACGGCAGTTGGAGGTTCCCGGCGATATCTTAGCGATCGATTCGTATTTCTCTTATTCCGGTTAGTGTGTGTTCGTTAATCGGTTTAATATTTCTGTAATAGCTCGATTCATGTTTGTGTATATACTTGAATTCTGGATTATATAGGAGTATATGGGTATGATGTTCTTGATTGCGATATACATGGTTAATCGGATGCGTAATTCTATGCGAAACTGAATATGATCGAATGCTCGGTTCTGAATGTTGTTAATATGATTTGATTCTGAATTCAAGTTAGCATCTTGATAGGGTTCAATGATATGATTGTTGGATGTTAAATTTATATGTTATACACAAAAACTAGGGTTTATGCTAGACAATGATTCTTGGATGATTGAGTTGTGATGATCCGTTCTGCACATTGACCTTCATATGATTTCTGATACTGATAACGGCTGCTAGCATGATTAGGGTTCTGTGTATATTTGTAACTGCTGCATCTGTTGTCTGCGAAACTGACGTCCGACGAAACAGAACTCTCGGCGAAACAGAATGTGTTTCGCCAAGAGTAGTCGACGAATCAGAAGTTCTGTTTCGCCAGGGGACACCTCGACGAAACAGAATGTGTTTCGTCAATATCTTGTTTCGCCAACTTATGTGTTTCGTCGAGCTGTGCTGTAACTTGAATGGATTCCGTTAAGTGTTAACTGGAATATTTAACTGCTGTTAGACGTTAGACATGACTTGTATGATTGTGATTACGTGCTACCTGCTTAATACGTGAGCAACTTGAACACCAACTGATTATTCTATACGTGCGTACTTTAGGACGTGATTGACTTACTTTGAGCACATACTTAGCATACCGAGCAAACTCAGGTGAGTTCACACACTTTCTAAGGCATGGGATTCCCGGTGGTTGGGAATGGGTTAAAGAAATTAAAAGGAACCTACATATTCTCCTTGGGTAGGATATGTACCGCCATCCTCCATGGGTAGGATGCCAATATTAATCCTGCGTATTCTCCTTGGGTAGAATACGTACGTTCGTCCTCCTTGGGTAGGACAACAACCTTAACTATACTTGAACGATCTTCGCAAACATGCCTGGAATGGCCGCGAACTATACTAAAACGATCTTCGCAAACATGCCTGGAATGGCCGCGAACTATACTAAAACGATCTTCGCAAACATGCCTGGAATGGCCGCGAACTATACTTTAATCTTCGCAAACATGCCTGGAGGGCCGCGATACAAATATAACTAGTCTACAATACATGGGAAACCCCCACTAATCTTCGCAAACATGCCTGGAGGGCCGCGATGTAATTGATAACGATACATGGGTTACTAAACAAACAAACGATTTATGAAACGAACATTATTACTAAACAACCCACTGTGAACTCGCTCAACTAGTTGTTGACTCTCTGTTACATGCCTTGCAGGACCTTAGGTACATATGGAGCTTGCACAGGAAGGAGCAGGTCGTTGTGGGATTCGGATCGTAGACGATATTTGAACTTATAACTTACTTTGGGTTTTCATTATTATGCTTCCGCTACTTAAACAACGTTTGGTTATGAACATCGGTCATGTCAAGATGAATTGCATTTTCCTACTTTTACACTTAATTACTATGTTTGACATGATTGATGGCTTGATCCTGGTCATGTCACGCCTCCCAGCGGTGGTACTCCGCGTGTGGATTTTGGGGGTGTGACAGATTGGTATCAGAGCCATTGGTTATAGAGAACTCGGTTTTAATAAAGGGAAAACGATTTTGTTAAAACCAGACTATAACCAGAACAGTGCTCTCAACGATCCACAACGACGCTTCGCTCCACGTGCAAGGCTCAACATCATAGGTACTACTATTCATGTTACTTTACCTACATGCTAGAACTACATAGAACTTTGCTCGCGGTATGCTTAGAGTACAGAACCTACTATATGTTGTTGCTTGAGAATACTTGTGTGCTCACTCTCTTCGCACTATTCGCGAACCTCTCACCCACATGTTCTCCTTGATGTCAAGATCATGTGTGGACGCGTTAACCTAACTCAAGCCCAGTTGGCGGCTTCGATCACTGAACAAGTCACTGCAGCACTTGCAGCTGCCCAGGCAGGAGGTGTAACCTGCCATCGCCACTTACTCTAGGATTTTTAGATCCTACTCTCGTAACTCAACACTGTGCTCAATTTTGATTACTCTTACGCACACGACAAGTCAACACGCTCAGCCACCTGTATGCATATACACGACTTTTTATGGACTGTCGTCCTACTACTTTCAACGACACTGAAGGAGCTGTTGGACTCCTCCGTTAAGTTCGAGGAACTCGAATCGGACTTCGATTATGCGAATGACCCGAGGCTAGTAAGGTGAAATATGCCACTGATGGTCTCGAAGACACTGCGCAAACTTGGTGGAACGCGCAAGTTTCGATGCTGGGGGCTGGCGGCTGCTAATGCCACCCCTTGGGACGAATTCAAGAAACTAATCAAACTAGAATACTGTAACTATGATAATATCCACAAACTGGAAGTGGAGTTCTTTAACCTGAAGATGACGGGGTCAGAAATAGAGACGTATACGAAGCGATCTAACGAGCTGGCAACTTTGTGCCCTACTATGGTGGAACCTCCCATCAAGCGCACCGAGAGCGGTACCTCAAAGGCTTAGTACCAGAAATTCAAAGTCATGTGATGACTGCTAATCTTGCTACTATTCAAGATGTTACTCATCTTGCTCATCGTCCCACAGACCAGGCAGTGGAACAGAACAAGCTGCCTAGACGTATTGGTGCTACTACTTCAACTACTTTTGCTATCCTCAGTGACAACGAATGAAAGTGGAATGGAACCTCTGGCAAGGGTTCGACTACGATTCTGTCCCAGGCACAACAGTGAAAGATCGATGACAACCAAAGTCCTAGTCAGCAACCTTTCAGCAGTCAATGGCAGGGTGGATACAGGGGAAACCACCCTAAGTGCAAACGATGTAACTTGCACCACAGCGGGCAGTGCAACCGAAATCATTGTCAATGATGCGACAAGCTTGGTCATGGAGCCAAGGATGGTAGAAACTCACGTTCTGCAAGCCAGAACCAACAACAACAGATACAAGATCTATAGAATCAGCGGCAACGGCAGGGTAACAAGGGATGTTATCAGTGTGGGGCTGAAGGTCACTTCAAGAGACACTGCCCACGGTTGAATCAGAACCAGAATCAGAAACACAACCAAGGAAACGGGGACTAGGGAAGACAACGGGGGTAATAACGACGGCAATGGTGCCAGGGGTCGAGTGTTCGTGATTGGTCAGGGTGATACTAGTAATGACCTCAACGTTGCGATAGTTACGACATCGTCATTGGTATGGATTGGTTATCCCAACAACAAGCAGAGATCCTATGCAAGGAAAAGATCATTCGTATTCCCCGTTCTGGTAAAGAACCTCTCGAAGTTCAAGGCGACAAGAGTGGTGTCGTGAGTGGCATCATACCCTTCTTGAAGGCCCAGAAGTGTTTACGAAAGGGCGGCCACACAGCTGTTTTAGCACTCGTTACTGATACATCGAAGAAAGAGAAAAAGATTGGGGATATTCCAGTGGTCGAATTTCAGATCGAGCTCGCTCCAGGAGCAGCACCCATAGCTCGAGCACCTTATCGCTTAGCTCCAACGGAACTGGAAGAACCGTCTAAGCAACTACAAGAACTCTTGGAAAAGGGTTTCATACGTCCTAACTCTTCGCCTTGGGGAGCTCCAGTGTTATTCGTAAAGAAGAAAGACGGTACGTTCAGGATGTATATAGACTACCGTGAACTCAACAAGGTGACGATCAAGAATCGTTATCCTCTTCCGCGCATAGATGATTTATTCGACCAGCTGCAAGGGTCGAGCTACTACTCCAAGATAGACTTAAGGTCAGGGTACCATCAGCTGAGAGTCCGGGATGAGGACGTCTCCAAAACAGCATTTAGAACTCGCTACGGCCACTACGAGTTTATGGTCATGCCATTCGGGCTAACGAACGCGCCTACGGTTTTCATGGATCTTATGAACAGGGTGTGCAAACCCTATCTTGACAAGTTTGTCATTGTCTTCATCGACGACATCCTGATTTATTCAAAGAGTCAGGAGGAACACGAGCAGCACTTACGACTTATTTTGGAACTTCTTCGAACGGAACAGCTGTACGCTAAGTTTTCAAAATGCGACTTCTGGCTTCGTGAAGTCCACTTCCTAGGCCATGTGGTAAACAAGGATGGGATTCATGTCGATCCATCCAAGGTAGATACGATCAAGAACTGGCCTGCACCTCGCACACCGACAGAAATATGCCAATTCTTGGGTTTGGTAGGTTATTACAGACGATTCATCAAAGACTTCTCGAAGATTGCTCAGCCGCTTACACTACTGACACAGAAAGGTGTTGCTTACCGTTGGGGTAATACATAGGAAACAGCGTTTCAGCACTTAAAGGATAGACTTTGTAGCGCACCTATCCTCTCATTGCCTGAAGGCACGGACGATTTTATAGTTTACTGCGACGCATCCATCCAAGGTCTTGGATGTGTGTTGATGCAACGGGATAAAGTCATTGCTTATGCTTCGCGCCAACTTAAGATTCACGAACGGAATTACACTACTCATGATTTAGAGCTGGGAACCGTTGTTTTTGCGCTCAAGATATGGCGACATTACCTGTATGGCACTAAGGGCACCATCTACACCAATCACAGGAGTCTCGAACATATTTTCAAGCAGAAAGAGTTGAACATGCGACAACGTAGATGGGTCGAGCTGCTGAACGATTATGAGTGTGCCATAAAGTACCATCCGGGCAAAGCCAATGTGGTGGCCGACGCCCTCAATCGAAAGGATACTACACCTAGGCGTGTACGAGCGTTGCAACTCACCATTCAGTCTAGTCTTCCTTCACAAATACGAGATGCTCAGGTAGAAGCATTGAAACCAGAAAATGTTAGGGCTGAAGCCCTACGCGACTCAAGGCAAAGATTAGAACAAAAGGCAGACGGAGCCTACTATGTAACAGGACGCATCTGGGTCCCACTCTATGGCAACTTACGCGAGCTTGTAATGGATGAAGCTCATAAGTCTTGCTACTCGGTACATCCAGGTTCGGATAAAATGTACCACGATATCAAAACTACATACTGGTGGCCTAGCATGAAGGCCCACATAGCCACATACGTTAGCAAATGCTTGACTTGTGCGAGAGTCAAGGCAGAATATCTGAAACCGTCAGGACCACTTCAACAACCTGAGATACCACAATGGAAATGGGAACAAATTTCCATGGATTTTGTTACAGGCTTACCTAGATCTCAGCACGGAAATGATACTATTTGGGTGATCGTGGATCGACTCACAAAGTCTGCTCACTTCCTGGCTATTAAGGAAACAGACAAGTTCTCTACCCTAGCAGACATCTACTTAAAAGAAATGGTTTCAAGGCACGGGGTGCCAACCTCTATCATCTCTGATCGTGATGCACGCTTTACTTCAGAACTGTGGCAAGCAATGCACAACTCTTTTGGCTCTCGACTAGACATGAGCACAGCTTATCATCCTCAGACGGATGGGCAGTCTGAGCGTACTATTCAAACTCTAGAAGACATGCTTCGGGCGTGCGTAATTGACTTTGGCAATGGTTGGGAAAAACATCTGCCACTCGCGAAATTTTCTTACAACAACAGCTACCACACCAGCATTAAAGCTGCACCACTCGAGGCACTGTACGGGCGTAAGTGCCAGTCACCTCTCTGTTGGGCAGAGGTGGGAGAAAGTCAAATCACAGGTCCAGAAATGGTAGTCGATACTACAGAAAAGATTGCATAAATACGACAACGCATGGCGGCAGCACGCGACCGTCAGAAAGCATACGCTGATTGAGACAGGAAACTACTCGAATTCCAGGTTGGGGATCGAGCGCTACTTAAAGTTTCACCCTGGAAGGGTGTGGTTCGTTTTGGCAAACACGGCAAACTAAATCCACGATATGTTGGACCTTTCGAGGTTATTGAGAAAATAGGCAAAGTGGCCTACAGATTGAACTTACCACCTGAACTCAGTGCAGTTCACAATGTCTTTCACGTGTCGAATCTGAAGAAGTGTACGTCAGATGAGACCCACATAGTTCCCTTAAAGGAACTCACTATCGACGAGCGGTTGCACTTCGTCGAGGAACCTGTTGAAATCACGGACCGGGATGTTAAGGTCCTCAAGAACACGAGAATCCCTCTTGTACGAGTTCGTTGGAACTCCCGTCGTGGCCCAGAGTATACCTGGGAACGAGAAGATCAAATGGAACTCAAATATCCCCAGTTATTCGGAACCAATGCAACTACTACTGAGGCTGAAGCTACTATTGCAGAATTTCGGGACGAAATTCCAAATCAACGGGGGGGGGGGGGGGATAATGTGACACCCCAGGAAAACCAGTAATCTTTGCATACATGCTCGGGGAGCCGCGATACGAAACAGGTAAACAACGTCACACTATTAGCTTCCTCAGTAACTGCATACTAAATTTCGGGACGAAATTTCTTTCAAGTTGGGGATAATGTGACAACTCGAAATTTCCAACATTCTTTATTTGCATTTAATGCACATTGACTTTGACTATTTAGTTGTTTGACTTGTCTGACTTGTAACTGTACACTTCGTGTTATAATAAACGTATTGTGTTTACATGATTATGTGTTTGATTGTATAACATGGAACCTGTCGAGAAACGTAAACTGCTTAACTTATGAAAGAACCCGACGAAACACAAGTGTGTTTCGCCATAACAAATCTCGACGAAACAGACTGTTTCGCCAAAAGCATCTCGACGAAACAGAAGTCTGTTTCGCCGAGCCCAGTTTCACCGAAGCCCAGTTCGGGCCCAACACGCTATTTTGAGTTTAAAACGTGAAACAACATCAGTTTTTACATCTGCTATCAAACAACCAAAACCCTAGAGCCCCTTTCCCTCCTGTGCGACGGCAGTTGGAGGTTCCCGGCGATATCTTAGCGATCGATTCGTATTTCTCTTATTCCGGTTAGTGTGTGTTCGTTAATCGGTTTAATATTTCTGTAATAGCTCGATTCATGTTTGTGTATATACTTGAATTCTGGATTATATAGGAGTATATGGGTATGATGTTCTTGATTGCGATATACATGGTTAATCGGATGCGTAATTCTATGCGAAACTGAATATGATCGAATGCTCGGTTCTGAATGTTGTTAATATGATTTGATTCTGAATTCAAGTTAGCATCTTGATAGGGTTCAATGATATGATTGTTGGATGTTAAATTTATATGTTATACACAAAAACTAGGGTTTATGCTAGACAATGATTCTTGGATGATTGAGTTGTGATGATCCGTTCTGCACATTGACCTTCATATGATTTCTGATACTGATAACGGCTGCTAGCATGATTAGGGTTCTGTGTATATTTGTAACTGCTGCATCTGTTGTCTGCGAAACTGACGTCCGACGAAACAGAACTCTCGGCGAAACAGAATGTGTTTCGCCAAGAGTAGTCGACGAATCAGAAGTTCTGTTTCGCCAGGGGACACCTCGACGAAACAGAATGTGTTTCGTCAATATCTTGTTTCGCCAACTTATGTGTTTCGTCGAGCTGTGCTGTAACTTGAATGGATTCCGTTAAGTGTTAACTGGAATATTTAACTGCTGTTAGACGTTAGACATGACTTGTATGATTGTGATTACGTGCTACCTGCTTAATACGTGAGCAACTTGAACACCAACTGATTATTCTATACGTGCGTACTTTAGGACGTGATTGACTTACTTTGAGCACATACTTAGCATACCGAGCAAACTCAGGTGAGTTCACACACTTTCTAAGGCATGGGATTCCCGGTGGTTGGGAATGGGTTAAAGAAATTAAAAGGAACCTACATATTCTCCTTGGGTAGGATATGTACCGCCATCCTCCATGGGTAGGATGCCAATATTAATCCTGCGTATTCTCCTTGGGTAGAATACGTACGTTCGTCCTCCTTGGGTAGGACAACAACCTTAACTATACTTGAACGATCTTCGCAAACATGCCTGGAATGGCCGCGAACTATACTAAAACGATCTTCGCAAACATGCCTGGAATGGCCGCGAACTATACTAAAACGATCTTCGCAAACATGCCTGGAATGGCCGCGAACTATACTTTAATCTTCGCAAACATGCCTGGAGGGCCGCGATACAAATATAACTAGTCTACAATACATGGGAAACCCCCACTAATCTTCGCAAACATGCCTGGAGGGCCGCGATGTAATTGATAACGATACATGGGTTACTAAACAAACAAACGATTTATGAAACGAACATTATTACTAAACAACCCACTGTGAACTCGCTCAACTAGTTGTTGACTCTCTGTTACATGCCTTGCAGGACCTTAGGTACATATGGAGCTTGCACAGGAAGGAGCAGGTCGTTGTGGGATTCGGATCGTAGACGATATTTGAACTTATAACTTACTTTGGGTTTTCATTATTATGCTTCCGCTACTTAAACAACGTTTGGTTATGAACATCGGTCATGTCAAGATGAATTGCATTTTCCTACTTTTACACTTAATTACTATGTTTGACATGATTGATGGCTTGATCCTGGTCATGTCACGCCTCCCAGCGGTGGTACTCCGCGTGTGGATTTTGGGGGTGTGACATGCTTCATCATCAATATTTTTTTTTGAAAAGTCATACGAAAAACCGCGAAAAACCGAGCTTGTTACTAAAAAAAAGGTTAAAAATAAAAAGGGTTTTGGTGGGTGAAAGGGTGTTTGGTTTGGGTTATGAAATGAAAAGGTTTAGGCTCAAAGGGGCTAACTAGGGGGATTTTGGGTAGGTGGTAAAAAAAATAATGGTGTAGAAATAAAAAGGGTTAGTTCTAATGCCTCTATCATTTACTTACTCGGGTTTAAGTTGGTAAGGACCGGGAATGCATCGTCGTGGCAAGTTCTAGAGTTGTAAGAACCAAGCGGCTATTCACACAAGAAACAAAAAATGAGCATTTAGTTTAATGATATATATTTGTATGCTCAATAAAGGCTCAAAACTCACTTTTGTGGGAATGGGTTTTTATGTAATCAAGTATATATAATCAAATTTTAACTAAGCTTGTCATGTCGTTTTATAATTTTCTTATGTTGGTTCTTTTTATCACGACGCTATCGGTTGTAAATTTATAAAAATATAACCTTTTTAGAACTTGAAATTCCCAAGTTAAACCTAGACAAATAAAAAAATGAAAAATTTTGAAAAAATTTGGGGTGATTAGCGGTTCCAATAGAGTTTTGTGTAAGGCTTGTAATTAGTACTTGCAAGATTCAAGGTTTTAGCATCCCCCCACACTTAAATTACACATTATCCTCAATGTGTCCCAAAAATAAGTTTTTAGGTTGATTGAATGTGTAAAAAGGTGTGAAAAAGCAAAAAATTGTGTTACTGGGCGCTGGACATGGCCCCGTGTTGTCCGGGCACGGCCCCGTGTTCAGTTGCCAGTAACAAAATTGAAGAAAAAGAGAAACAGAAGCCTGGACACGGGGGCGTGTTGGGTGAACACGGCCCGTGTCCAGTTTACCTGAACTGGGCATTTCCTGCAGACTGTGCAGCACGGGGCCATTTTGGGCGGACACGGCCCGTGCTGAACTTACTGTAACAAAGAAAATTTTGTCGGATGGCCCTGTTTTCCTGCATTGGGTGCTGGTTCAAGTTTCCCTTGTTCCCTTTGCCATCACGAGTGTGTTTTATTCCTGAAAATTAAAACTAACTAGAAAACATAAAAATTAATCTAAACTAAACTAATGATAGTTCCGCGGAATGCCTCCGTGGTGCGCCACGTTTATAAGGGTCCTTCGCTAGACCCAAAGCCTGGTCATATGTCACCCAAGTGGGATGTTTTGCATCCCATGCTACACCGTCGGAGAGCGTCATCCAAGCTTGAGTCTATGACCTTCATGTAGTTGACCGGTTCCGTTTGATCATCTACTTCTTTCATACAACTCCAATTTTCATGTGGTCCACCACACCCCTCACAAGCCATAACCGAGGCCGTTTTTGTCATTTCTAATTTTTTGATTTTTGAAGAAAGGGCCTCGATTTGGGCTTGTAAAGAAGTGCTTTCATCAACCTTATCGGCGCCCGGGGCAATAGATTTATTGCCTCGGGGAGTGTGCCACTGAAAATTGGTTTGAGCAATTTCCTCAATTTGATTATATATTTCATTTGGGCGACGATTACCTATAAGTCTCCCGGAGCTAGAATCAAGTGTTTGTCTCGTGTGTGGCAACAACCCTTTGTAGAAAGTGGATACTTGTTGCCATACCGCAAGACCGTGATGAGGACACTTTCTTAGTAGCTCCTTGAACCTTTCCCAAGTTTCATATATGGATTCCCCATCCTCTTGTGAATATGTATTAATTTCAGTCATTAATTTAGCCGTTTTAGCAGGAGGGAAATACTTATATAGAAACTTTTGGGCTAGTTCATCCCAGGTATTTACCGAGCCAACTGGGAGGGTGTTAAGCCAAGCCTTAGCTCGGTCTTTTAGTGAAAATGGAAACATTCGAAGGCGGATGGCGTCATTTAATGCTCCATTGATCCGAAAGGTATCACATATCTCTAAGAAATTAGTAATATGTAGATGGGGATCCTCGTCCGCAAGCCCATGAAAGGTTGCAGAGTTTTGAAGCATTTGTATCAAATGCGGTCGAAGTTCGAAGTTATTGGCTTCGACATTCGGTGCATTGATAGCGGCGCCGAGATTACCTACAGTGGGTCGTAGGTAATCCATGAGGGTACGTTGGTCCGCCATTGGAAGTGGGTCCCCCGAGACTTTCTCTTGGTTTTTAGCTTTAAGTCTTTTTCTGAGAAAGCGTTCGGGTTCTTCTAGGGGTTCTTTTATGTCTCTACTAGAACTGGAGCTCATACACTACGTAGAAAGTTCAAATGTGGCGCCTGGGTTCCAAGTCCTGCAATAAAAACAGAAAAGAACGTTGGTCAGAAGGTTCACCACGGCCCCGTGCTCAGTGAACACGACCCGTGGTCGGAAGTACAGCGATTGTTTTCCGGATCCCTGTTACTGGGTAGTTGGACACGGCCCCGTGATCTGCTCTCTGTAACTCGGAAAATAAAATCTGCCAGTGATAATGCTGGACACGGCCCGTGTCCGACCAGGCACGGCCCGTGCTGAGTTCTGCAGAAGCTGAAAAATTAAGAAAAATCCTAAAAAAAAATAAGAAAAACGATTAGGCCGTTGATTCCTAACTTTCTTAAAATCCTTGTGTCCCCGGCAACGGCGCCAAAAACTTGATGCGTGTGAAGTGTGTATATAAGTTTAAGTATATTTTAAGCCGTTTTACACTTTTTTAGCCAAGTTTTAAATTTATAAAACATGATATTTACTAACACTAAACACACATATGGGCAAGTGCACCCATCGTGAGCGTAGTAAAGTGTTGGTAAGATACCGAGGTCGTCCAAGGACACAAGAGCTTTTAGTACCGGTTTATCCTCAACGTCTAATCAAATCAAAAGTTTAGAAAAAAAGTTTTAAACTAAAAAGATAAAAACTAACTAAAATGCTGAAAAATAAAAACAGATAGACAAGATGAATCACTTGGCTCCAACTCGTGTTTAGTGTAACCTTTGATTATTTCCGCACATTTGCACTTTTTAAGGGATTATCTTAGTTATTGTAGTAGGCCCCTCTTTTGAAGGTGATGTTACCCTCAACCCAGTAGTTTGAGTCAGCAAGGATACAATCCTAAAGGGTCGGATTATTGAAAGATAATTAATTAAGTTATTAATGCATATTATATTAGGCCCCTCTTTTAAAGGTGACGTTACCCTCGGCTAAGTAGTCTGAGTCAGCAGGGATACAGTCCTAAGTAGCCGGGTTAAAGTATTAATAGTAGCTTACATATGAGGGGATCAAAGAGTTTGGACCCCCGCCATCCAATACCGTTAAGTACTGAAGGATGTCCTACTAAATTTGACCCAGGTCCTAGCAGGATCTATACACTGAACAAGGCAAGACTTTTACCAAACCGTTCCCTTAACCCCCGACCAGGTAGCCAACATACCTCCATATAGACCGTGGAGATATGAATGGTGAAAATTTTTTATTTTATATAGACAGTAAAATAATGCCAAGACACCACAGACAAACGATAAGGAAAAATCACCTTCAACATAAGAAACTAGTTATTAAAGTCATTAATACATAACCAAGTAAAAAGTGCGAAAAGATTAAAAATAAAAAGTATTACACTAGACACTTTGTCTTTACCAAGTGATGTAAGAGACTTAGGCAAACATGGCCTTGATTGTCAAGAACTCTTACGATCAATCTTGGATCCTGAGATGACTCACACACTCTATGATGGACAATGGATGATGGTGGTGGATGACGGTGTTATGGTGGTGGTGGGTGGTGGGTGAAGTGTGAGTGAGGTGGTGTGCCAAGGGATGGTTTGAACTTGAGCCAAGCACTCCTATTTATAGGCTGAACAGAAGCTCGGGCACGGCCCCGTGTCCATCCTCTTCTCTGTCTTCATTAATTGTAGTTTGTCTGTATTAGTTGACCACGCCCCCGTGTCCGCTGAGCATGCCCCCGTGTGCAGAAGCATATCTGTACTATCAAGATTTGCCTGGATTCTGCGAATCTTATAGTTGACCACAACCCCGTGTCCACTGAGCACGGCCCCGTGGTGGGCGATAGAAGCTTCTATAGATTTGTCTTTTATGCTGGCACTTGGGCACGCCCCCGTGTTCACTGAGCACGGGGCGTGTTCAGCCTTCTGTTATCTTGTTTTACTTGGGAAGATGCAGTCGTGGGGTCGGGCATGTCTCTTTTGTTCCTTTTATTGTATTTATGTTAGATCTAGCTGTCTTTTTGGTTCTTTTGTTAATTTGAGCTCGTTTAATCCTGAAAATACAAAAGGAAGACAAAAGCACACTTTTTCCAACATTAGTACTAAAAAGGGTTAGTTTTATGCCACAATTGATGTAATTTATATGTTGCATTTTGCACACATCAGTCCCTACGGAACTTTTGCTTATCGACGCATGCCATTTGGTCTATGTAATGCCCCTGCAACATTCCAACGTTGCATGGTAGCCATCTTCCATGACATGATAGAAAAGACAATGGAAGTCATCATGGACGACTTTTCTATCTTTGGGGATTCATACGACCAATGCCTCGATAACCTTGAACGAATGCTATCCCGATGTGAGGAAAATAACCTCGCCCTTAACTGGGAAAAATGCCATTTCATGGTAACTGAGGGAATAGTACTCGGTCATAAAATCTCAAGCGAAGGAATGGAGGTTGATCGAGCAAAAATAGACACTATTTCTCGATTACCACCCCCATCCTCTGTTAGAGCTATCAGAAGTTTCCTAGGGCATGCCGGATTTTATAGACGATTTATCAAAGACTTTTCTAAAATTTCGAGGCCTCTAACAAAATTACTTGAAAAAGATGCCCCTTTCATCTTTGATAAGGATTGCAATCAAGCATTTCTAACCCTAAAGGAAATGCTAGTCAATGCACCTATCATGATAGCGCCTGATTGGAAATTTCCTTTCGAAATCATGTGTGATGCAAGTGACTTTGCAGTTGGAGCTGTCTTGGGACAAAGAAAAGAAAAGCATTTTCACCCAATTTATTATGCTAGTAAAACACTTAATGATGCACAAGAAAATTACACAACAACTGAAAAAGAATTACTGGCTGTGGTATTTACTTTTGATAAATTTCGTTCTTATCTTATTCTTTCTAAAACAATAGTCTATACAGATCATGCAGCCATTCGATATCTCTTCAAAAAGCAGGACGCAAAACCATGTTTGATTCGGTGGATTTTACTCCTCCAAGAATTTGATATTGAAATCAAAGACAAAAGAGGAGCAGAAAACACCGTAGCAGATCATCCTTCACGCTTAGAAGACCCAGCTTTGGAGGCAACCAGGGACGAGCAAATCAACGAAAAATTTCCAACAGAATCCCTAGAAATGGTGGAGTACAAAGAAGAACCATGGTACGCCGACTATGCTAACTACCTAGCCAGCGGTATAGTCGCAAAAGGTTGGCCACATCATCAAAGACAGAAATTCTTTGCTAATGTGAAGCATTATTTTTGGGAAGACCCTTATCTTTTCAAAATGTGTGCCGATCAACTCATCCGACGATGCGTACATGGTAACGAAGCAAGAAGAATTCTCCGCCATTGTCATGAAGGTCCATCGGAGGACATCATGGTGCCGCTAGTACCGCACGAAAGGTATTTGATTCAGGATTTTATTGGCCAACCATTTACAAAGACGCCCAAAGTCTTGTCAAAACATGTGATGCTTGCCAAAGAACATGTATATTTCTTCCAAAAACGAAATGCCACAAAATTGCATTCTTGTTTGTGAAATTTTTGATGTGTGGGGACTCGACTTTATGGGACCTTTCCCACCGTCAAAAGGAAACAAATATATACTTGTGGCAGTAGATTACTTGTCTAAATGGGCCGAGGCACTTCCAACCAATGATGGAAGAGTCGTGGTAAGATTTCTGAAAAAATTATTCTCTCGTTTTGGAACACCTAAAACATTAATAAGTGATAGAGGTACCCATTTTTGCAACCATCAACTTGAAAAAAATTTAACAAGATATGGGGTTTATCACCGGGTCTCAACAGCATATCACCCTCAAACAAACGGTCAAGCCGAAGTGACTAATAGAGGTTTAAAACGAATACTCGAAAAAACTGTAGGGTTAAATAAAAAGGAATGGGCCGATAAATTAGATGATGCTTTATGGGCTTTTCGAACTGCTTATAAAACAACAATAGGTACAACCCCATATAAGCTAGTCTATGGAAAAAGCTGTCATTTGCTAGTAGAAATTGCACACAAAGCCTACTGGGCAATTAAAAATGTAAACTTAGATTTAGAGTTTGCTGGTAGAAATCGATTTTGTCAATTAAATGAATTAGACGAACTTAGGAATTATGCATACTCAAACTCCGAAATTTATAAGGAAAGAATGAAAAACTTGCATGACAAACATATTAAACCTAATGAATTTCGAGTAGGGGATCAAGTTCTTTTGTTTAATTCACCACTTCGATTGTTTCCTGGTAAATTAAAGTCTAGATGGTCAGGACCTTTTTCCATCGCCCATATTTTCCCACACGGTGCAGTAGAAATTAAATCTCGGAATGGAATTCCATTCAAAGTCAATGGCCAACGGCCAACGGCTGAAACTCTATCAAGGATTTATTGAGGATGAAGAGGAAGAAATCTCGCTTCAAACAGTCGAAGAGTAAAAGCAACAACAACATACCTGGTAAGTTACGAACAAACGGGTTGACATCTAAATCGGTAAGTTTTCTAACCAAGGTTTTTGGGAAACAAGGGCACTCACATGAGCACCTAAAAAAATTCAAAACATTGCTCGGTACGAGGCTGTGTCCGCTGGACACGGGGCCGTGTCCGCGCGACTGTCGGGATAAAACCCCTTTTTCATAACAGTTACACCATTCCACACGCCCTGTTTCCCCAAAAACGCTCTGGTTCAAGGCGATTTTCCACAGATTTTTGACGTCTCCTCTACTTCTAACAACATCAAGGTATGATTCTATCATCATTAGTAGTTAGATTAGGCATTTGCATATAGTTAAAACTTCAAAAATTTGGGGAAAAATCTAGGGTTCATGAACTTCATCCGTATCGAACCTAAAATTTTTGCCTAAATCTGTTAGAATTTAGTTAGATCAATGTTATAGGAAGTAAATCCACTTGTATTGTTCAATGATTCGCCCGATTTCTCACAAAAACCCCAAACCCTTGTTTTTGAACTGAAAAAGATAAAATTGAAAGGGTAAACGGTTTGTTTTGGGAAAAACGACACCTGGGGTTTCATTTTCGGGGGAAAACGCACCTATTGGACCAAAAATTTTCAAGTTTTCGGGACCGGGTCGAAAAAAGAAATTTTTAAGTAACAGACGCCTGGACACGGGGTCGTGTCCGCTGAACACTGGGCCGTGTCCAGCTCGCTGTTTGCAGTTTTATCCGAAAATTCCACTGTTTCGTGCTAACTTTTGGTGTATTCTTTTAGATGTCAAAGAAATTCACGAGATTCAACGCAAATGAGCTCGATGCTAGGGCAAGATACAAAGTAATTCAAACAAGACCGGAAGAATACCCAAGACACGTGTGCACGGATCTTCTAACCATGGTGAACCAACTTGACCGGTTTAACAACCTCGTTACCGGCCCACTAAGAGTCGCCCTAACCACTCGACTTCGCTCAGTCCACGAGTGCAACTAGGTACTCGATTTCGATGGCACAATTTGGGTCGATAGTTGGGGTGTATGCGGAGGAAGATGCGGGTAATGAAGAGAACACCAGAGGGGTGCGAGAGTTGGATGAGAACGACCGCCAAGCCGCATGGGCTCAAATCTTTAAGGGCACTACAACCCAAGCAGCACTAAGAGCACTAAGTTGAGGGACCCACTCTACCGATACATCCATAGGGTCCTTGGTTACTCTCTTAGCCAAAGGCATGATAGCGGTGGTGTTGTTGGGTTGAGAGATTTGATAGTCCTTCACTGCATTCACAACCGCAGACACCTCGATGTTCCGTTCCTCCTGCTCCGAAACATGCATTTGAACAAACTTGCTACTCCACCAACCCCCATCTTATTTGGAGGGTGGATATACCGCCTCTTCAAGCACTTCACCAACATACCTAGGTCCTTCGAAAGAAGCCCATGGTCAGGAAGAGTGGATGTACAAATCTGCCGCTCCATGAACTTAATTTATGAGGCTGAAGACGGGCCAGTTAGCTTCCAAAGGATGCAGGGACATGAATGGAACCCGCAAGGGGCACTCGTCCTTCACGCTCCACAGCATCATCAGTACCAGTACCAGCCCCACGGTGATCCGGGCCAGTCCTCCTCACGAGGAGGTGGTTTTCCTAACTTCCAAAGTTTACATGATTTATTGCAGGAAAACCTCATGTGCACCGGGAACACCTATAACATGGCGAGCAACACGTACGCCCGTGTCGGAGCTATTGAGAGAAACATATCCGATATTCAGGATGATTTTGGGAGCATCCGGGGGTACATGGCGGGGCACGGAGGAGGAGATGATGACGATGAGGACGAGGACATGGACTAGGCGGGAGGAGTGGAGGTAGGAGCATTTGGTTGGAGATTCCATAGGTTAACCCCTTTTATCTTGAACAATTTCTGGCCTGGGTGCCGAGTGTTGAACAATTTACTTTCCTTTAACTCTTTACTTTCGGCTTTTGTTTTTCTTTTTTACTTTGTGACGGTGATGTTGAACTTGGTAATTTAGGATGTTTGCTATGGTTTGGTGTAGTGTCTATTAATAAAACAGGTACATACGAGGCTTAGAGCACTAAATATTAGTTCTACTAAAGTCGGGACAGGAAAATCGGAGCCAGAAACCTGTTTTTCAACTTTGCAGATTGTCTACACGGGGTCGTGTCCAGCCGACACGCCCCCATGCCCACTTCCGCAGACCTGCTGTTTGTTTTAGTTCTGCAGACTTTTGACAGACACGGGGTCGTGCCCAGTGAACATGCCCCCGTTTCCACCTTCTGTAAGTTTTCGTTACTGGCACCTGAACACGGGGTCGTGTCGATCGGACACGGGGCCGTGTCCAGACGTCCAGTAACATAAAATTTTGCTTTTTAACACATAATTACACATTCAATCAACCTAAAAACTTATTTTTGGGACACATTGAGGACCATCTGTAATTTAAGTGTGGGGGGGATGCTAAAACCTTGAATCTTGCAAGTCCTAATAACAAGCCTTACACAAAACTCTATTGGAACCGCTAATCACCCCAAAATTTTTCAAAAATTTTTCAATTTTTTTACTTGTCTAGGTTTAACTTGGGAGTTTCAAGTTCTAAAAAGGTTATATTTTTACAAATTTACAACCGATAGCGTTGTGATAAAAAGAACCAACATAAGAAAATTATGAAACGGCATGACAAGCTTAGTTAAAATTTGATTACATATACTTGATCACATAAAAACCTATTCCCACAAAAGTGAATTTTGAGCCTTTATTGAGCATACAAATATATATCTTTAAACTAAATGCTCACTTTTCGTTTCTTGTGTGAATAGCCGCTTGGTTCTTACGACTCTAGAACTTGCCACGACGATACAATCCCGGTCCTTACCAACTTAAACCCGAGTAAGTAAATGATGGAGGCATTAGGACTAACCTTTTTTTTTATTTCTACACTATTTTTTTTACCACCTACCCAAAATCCCCCTAGTTAACCCCTTTGAGCCTAAACCTTTTCATTTCATAACCCAAACCAAACACCCCTTCACCCACCAAACCCTTTTTATTTTTAACCCTTTGTTTTAGTAACAAGCTCGGATTTTCGTATGACTTTGCAAAAAAAAAATGATGATGAAGCAAAAGAAAAAACAAACAAGTTCATCAAAAATAACTTTGTTTGAATAATAGCTTCATCAAAATAAAAATATGAAAAAATAAAAAGTCTTACAAAAACCGACGCTTTTTACGCCTTTCGCCCTTTTTCTAACCATTAACCCAACCACCTACCTTTAACCCAAGCCTAACCCTTCACCCAAAAAGTCCTCTTGATATTTACAAAGGTATATAGTTAAAAAGGAGGAGGATTGATTGCTTGGCAAGCCTATGGTAGGAGTAAGTTCCATGCCGCTCTCGAGTGATTCACTAAAATACATCTTCGACCGAGTGTTGAGTGATCCCCCGTGAGGTATGTGAACTTGTTTATAAATAGAATTTTAAAAGAGGCATGTTATGCCCTAATAAGTAATTTATCTTATGAAAAGTTTTAAATAAATCATGACGAATAGGATTGTAAATAAATAAAAATAAAACTTAAAGAATCTTGGAAATCCCGACACTCTATGACAAGCTCAAAAACCTTCTCTTCTACCCATTCCATTTGGGAGTGTAAAGCCACATTATAAAGAGTTTTTCTTGAGAACAAGCAAAGATTCAAGTGTGGGGGTATTTGATGTGCACAAAATGCAACATATAAATTACATCAATTGTGGCATAAAACTAACCTTTTTTTAGTACTAATGTTGGAAAAAGTGTGTTTTTGTCTTCCTTTTGTATTTTCAGGATTAAATGAGCTCAAATTAACAAAAGAAGCTAAAAGGCATCTAAATCTAACATAAATACAAGAAAAGGAACAAACGTGGCATGCCCGACCTCCTCGACAGCATCTTCCCAAGCAAAACAAGAGAGCAGATGGCTGAACACGCCCCGTGCTCAGTGAACACGGGGGCGTACCCAAGTGTCAGCATAAAAGACAAAGCTGTAGAAGCTTCTATCGCCCACCACGGGGCCGTGCTCAGCAGACATGGGGCCGTGGTCAACTATAAGATTCGCAGAATCCACGCAAATCTTGATAGTACAGATATGCTTCTGCACACGGGGGCGTGCCCAGCGGACACGGGGCCGTGGTCAACTAATGCAGACAAGAGCAATTAATGAAGACAGAGAAGGATGATGGACACGGGGCCGTGCCCAATGGACACGACTGTTCAGCCTATAAATAGGGGTGCTTGGCTCAATTGCAAACCATCCCTTAGCACACCACCTCTCTCACACTTCATCCACCACCCACCACCATCACAACCCCATCATCCACCACCATCATCCATTGTCCATCATAGAGTGTGTGAGTCGTCTCGGGATCCAAGATTGATCGTAAGAGTTCTTGACAATCAAAGGCCATGTTTGCCTAAGTCTCTTACATCACTTGGTGAAGACAAGTGTCTGGTGTAATACTTTTTATTTTTAATCTTTTCACACTTTTTACATGGTTATGTATTAATGACTTTAATAACTAGTTTCTTATGTTGAAGGTGATTCTTCCTTATCGTTTGTCCGTGGTGTCTTGGCATTATTTTACTGTCTATATAAAATAAAAGATTTTCACCATTCATATCTCCACGGTCTATATGGAGATATGTTGGCTACCTGGTCGGGGGTTAAGAGAACGGTTTGGTAAGAGTCTTGCCTTGTTCAGTGTATAGATCCTGCAAGGACCTGGTGTCACGGCCCCCGACCCGGTTTGACCCGCTTCAGGAGCCGCGGGACAGAAATCCCGTGGTATTTAATTAATTGAGTTTAACAGCGGAAGTTTATTATCAGGATCTTTTTAAAACTGAAATATTTCCCGATTATTTTATTTCACCACGCGGGATAAAACCCCGGTAATTTACAATCATTTGATTTCATGAAGAAATATTTTATTTTACAAAACATGTTTCTTTATTTTATCCTGAGCCACTTTCTTAAGCTTGTAGTGCTTCACGGCACTTTTCCTGGATCATAACAGATCCCCTGAAACATGTTTGAAAAAGATTTTGTCAACGGGAAAGACTGAGTGAATCATTCTATTTACATAAAATGATGCATAGTTATTAATTACAACATAAGAGCGATTACAATGGCTTCTATCTTATTTTTATCTGGCGTCGTGTCACAATGGTGACAGGTCACAATGGTGACGATGGTCATACCACTATTAGGTCAATGAACCTAAATAGTGATGATTATCCCTAGTAGGTCAATGAACCTAACTGGGAGAAAATTAGTAATGTGCACAATACCCCACTAGCCAGTGATTCAAGATATCCACGACTTAGTCCCTGTAATTTTAACTTTTGAAAATAATTTGAGGTATTGTAAAATAGTTGATAAAAAGAGAATGACTCACATTGCAGATTTAATTTGAGCAGAGCCTAGCCTACTGATTAGCCTTTCTAACCTAAATTTAATAACATGCACACAATTCTGGGTTAGTAATCAATACAGCATTTACGATAACTCACGAGATCAAACCCTCACAACGAATGACAAAGTGCGATACTTAAACATCCATCGAATTAACGACGAATGACAAAGCATAACCCTAATGTGGGCAGCACTTAAACATCCATTGGATATTTTGATCAATCGGACATTGAATCGTATCAGCGATCGAGTTATTACCCTGATTGCGGCGTCGATTAGTGATCCGTGTGTGTTAATTGTGGTAAACAGAACGTATCTCAGTGCCTAAAATGAATTTCTTCGTCGAACGTACGCATAATATCAAGTGCCAATGTATGCTATTTATACACGATTTTTGTCAGGCTTACGGACCGTAAGACTCAACCCTTACGGTCCGTAAGGGACATATAATTGTCATAGGGTTGCCACGTGTGGGACTAGGCCTGCTGAGTTGACAGATTCAAAAATTTCAATTTTGACAACGAGATTTGAAGATAATCATAACTAGGGTTTACCCCCCCTGAGTTTTAGGGGCCCTGATCCTGATTCCGATTGTTCTGAAAATTTTAGGGTTTGTGTAGTATCACTTGGGTGTCTCAATTAGGGTTTCCTATTGGACAATTAAAATAATAAATATGACTTTTGATGAGAGTTGTTACATTCTCCCCACCTTAATAAAAATCTCGTCCTCGAGATTTACTGGAATAATTGAGGATACTTTCACTTCTTTTCTGATTCCATTTCCCAAGTGTATTAGGGTCCTATCTTTGAATCCCACTTTACTTGAACTAACACTAATCGTTTGTGTTTTGATAAATTTGATCTTTCTATCTTCTATCTGAAGAGGTTTCTCTACAAATTTTAATTTTTCGTTTACCTCTATATCTTGGAGAGGTACTACCAAAGATTCGTCTGATAGACATTTCTTGAGGTTGGATACATGAAATACATCATGTACTCCAGCTAACTCTCCTGGTAGTTGTAAACGATAAGCAACTGGTCCTATACATTGGGTCACTGGAAATGGTCCTACGTACCTTGGACTTAGCTTTCCATTCTTACCGAATCTAACAACTCCTTTCCAAGGAGATACTTTCAATAGCATTTTGTCTCCAACTTGAAACTCCAACGGCTTTCGTTTATTATCTGTATAACTCTTCTGGCGATCTCTAGCCGTTTTCAGCCTTTCCTTCGTGATACTGAATATCACAGTCGTGGTCACTTAGGATTTTCATCCATCTCCTTTGCCTCATGTTTAATTCTTTTTGCCCAAATATATATATATATCTTAAAGGGTTCCTGCCTTCAGACCTTCAGACCTTCTTGGATCTGAGTTCCTTGAATATTGGTCATAAGAACCATAGTTGCTTCTTTTTCTATTAGGGCTGTTACTCCTCTAGCTAGGACCCATTTTTCTTTGTTCCTTGATATCAACAGCTTCCTCCTCACGGATGTGACCATCAGCCTCCTCAAGGGTCTTGGGTAGGCACTTATTAAAGTCCCTGGTGAGGTACTTGGAGGTGATTGCATTCATGAAGTATAAAAACTCTCTCGAAACCCTTTTAACACCCCTATATGCCCTAAAATACACCCCGTATAAAAGAAATTGTCTCGAAATACATTTAATTTAACAAAAATCAAATAAAAACAATATTATAAGTCTCTCACGGGGCGCGACAAACTGTGCTTGATCCGTCGCGGGCCGCGATCGCCGGGACACCAGGCGCATCCCGGTGCTGCCACGTGTCTAGATCGTGTCAAGCCTAGTGGTCAAGTCAGCCAAGCTAGGGCCTACCCTAGCCTAGCTCACGGGGCATGAAAAACCCCCTTGTCTCCGTCACGGGACGCGAAAAACCAGCTGAACAACCCTATAAATAGAGGGCATCAGCATTCAGTCGAAATCGTTCAAAAATTATAATTATCTCTCAATTCTGTATAGCTAAAATAATACTCGGATATTATACCCACTAAAATAGCAAAGCTCTGCCTCGATGTAAGTATTATAACCCCAGTTACGTATTAGATACGCTGCCCGATTGATCTAGTGCTCCCTAACGCATGTCAAGGCTCTGCCTGACTTAGTAGTTGGAGTTCTGTCTTGGGGAGGGTATAAGTAATGCAAATTGGGTTATTATACTAACGCGTGTGCATTGTTTAATTAATAGATTATAATCAGGAAATCACAAAGAAATACCTAAATTAGCAATGGGAGTAATCCTTTCTTTTTGTAAACTGTTTTTACAAAACCTCAATTGTTTTACATTATAATTAACAGTGATTAAGTATTTGTAATTCTACAATTATCGTCGGTATGTTGGGGTTTTGTATACAAAATTTGTTACTACACTGTGAGTAGTAACATTACCACCAGTCAGGATTGCAGTACCGTGGGTGGAACTTAAAGTAGATGTAAACAAATGTAATTGTTGGATGGCCCTCAATACTGTAAAATGATAAAACATGTCTTGATTAAACTGGGATTCACTCGCCAGTATTTCTTGCTGATAAAATGTTTTTAAACGCGTTTCTGGTAACAAAATGTGAAAGCCAATTAGAAGCCAGTTGGACAGCACTTAAGGCTTGTAAAAGTGGCTATAAAAGTTACCTAAATAAAGAAGATGTTTTAATTCAATAAATTAGGGTTTATCCCTATAAACATGTTTGTAATGGAAACATGGAAATTTCCCATGTTTTTATTATTATAAAAATATGGTGTTTTACTCTGATAAACTATTTCCTAACTACGCTCTTAATGTAAATTCTGCTGCTAAATTGATAAACACCGATACCACTGATACTGGTTCGCGGCCTCCCTTTCCCAGGGATAGGGGCCAGGGGTTGCGATCGGAAGCCTGCAACCCTCAGTTTTTCATCAGCACCTATGTATGTTAACCCTTCTTTCTTGTACCTTTCGATGAAATCTCTAAGGCTTTCATCATCCCTTTGCTTGATTTGGAAAATCATCATTGCATCCTTGAAGTACCTCCTTTGCTGTGAAAAGTTGGCCAAGAAACCTTTGCTTAGGTCGTCGAAGGTTCGAATGCTTCTGTCAGGCAAGTCATTGAACCAAATTCGGGCAGACCCTACAGGGTTTGCATGAACATAAGGCAGCACTCAGCGTTGGACCACTTTTCAATCCTTGCAGCCCCTTTAAAGATTTGGAGGTGGTTTTCGGGATCTTCGGTTCCATCATACGTTCTTATGTGAGATGGCATCTTAATCCGAGTTTGAAAGTCATAGTCAGCGATTTGTTGAGAAAAAAACAAGATAAATTGCTAGGCTTGTAAGGTTTGGCAAGATCTTCTTCTGCTCTTGAGACTGGATTGTTGTTTGCATTTCCTCGAGTGTTCAACACTTGGTTGATGAAGTGTTGCCATGGGAAATGTGCCATCATTTGAGCCATCATTTGTGGCATTAGGTTGAAGCCTTGAAGGCTTTCTGGTGTAGCTATGTAGTTCATTCCCTTGGGGGTACTCATGGCAACACTTCGAGCCAAAGGAAGGACAGACAAGGCTTGCTCCCATGTAGTGGATACGGGAGGGGGAAGGCTCGAAACTGGTGATTGCAACAATTGATCCAAAGTTATCTCATGTCTCAACGGTGCACCGGTTGCAACTGGTTGGGAAGAGAATAAGGGGAAAATAGTTGGATCTGGTCTTACAACAACATACGGACTTGGATTTGGTGGAAGGTGACTAGAACCAGCTTCGTTTCTGGTTATGGTAGGTTGTGAGCTTACAAAAGTAGGTAGAAGTGGGCCAGGTGATAATGAGGGCTCAGGTTCAACATAATCCATCCTGATTCTTATTCCTTTATCGCTTTCTCTGCTCACGTACTGGTTAAGGAGAGACCTTAACTATAGAAAGTTGCTTGCTACCCCATCAGGTGTTAAATCGATGCGTGTTGGTGTGCCTGTTGTACCAGTTTAAGGGGTTGGAACCCCTGAACGAGATGGGGTTAGTGTCTGAAAGGAGGAGAACTCAAGATACGTGGCTCTTGTTGGGGTGTTCCCTGGAGTTGAGAATGAGGTGGGTATAGCCAATGGAGTTTGGCTAGCACTAGGTGTCAAAGTACGTGGTACTTGGTGCACCTCACCTGGAGACTCGCTTTCAGACATGATGGTTTTGATGAAGTTGGAGCTACACTACTGGTCTTCAAAGATAAACTTAGTGGCGTAGCCCTACAGTGGGCGCCAACTTGTTGCTACAACAAATGTGAGACAAAGAATAATGGGTGGACTGGTTAAGCAAAAGGGTTCAAGAGTCTTGATTTTCCTAACACAGGTCGCGGGATCCCCCTACGTACGCAATACAAAGGGTCAGATCACTCTTCTATCAATTGCTTTGAATTCAAGGTTAAAGGAGATTCAACCCTGGACTGATGCATGCAATGTGATAGTGTTTTGATATGTGAAGAATAGAACATGCAAAGTACAAGTTCTAGGGAGAGAGTGTCAGATTTCGGAATGTTTGGTTGAATGACCAAGTGTGGTTATCTATAGAGAAGGAATGTGCCGATAGAGGAAACCTTTGACTAAGCGATACGTGTATGCAGTGAGGGGGTTACTCTTTTTGGAGGGTTGAAGGCTTTGGACTTGCGGATAAAAGAGTGTCTCCACCCACATGCTCTTTTAGGGCTGAGTGGGAGAAGTCACACGTAAAGTGTGATAGGACGTGACCCTGCCCCATGCTTTTTGCTGTTAACCACATCTGGTTGTTGTCCGAACCTTTTATCCTTTTAACCCTTTAGGCTGTTTTGCACTTATAGTTAGTTTCTTAAGCTTGAGCTACCCACGTCATCAATTCCTAACATAACAATTTCAAAATCTATTTGACTTACGTAACTTGAATACCAGCATACCATTCCTGAATCACCTTTATATGCTATTGCAAAGATCACATTACCATTGTAGATTTCGCCTTCATTATCAATCTAAAAATATTAACGCAATCATTTATGAAGATAAATCTACTCAGTTCTTATCGCAATAAACCTGCTTCTTTGAAAAAGAAAATGTTGTAGCCTTCACAAGAACCTTTTGAAGTATAAATGCAACCATATGCATACCAAGCATGGAGTGTGGAAAGGCGATTCTTCAAACCCGGAATAAAAAAATGTTCACAAATGAATATGAAACCAACTTTCTGTCAAATTAACCTAATGAAACATGGACTATTAGTAGGTTCTTCCAAACATGACCGAAGATAATTAAAGAATAGGGTTAATGGATTTAAACACCCCCAACTATTGCCATTTGGCCGATGGCACTCTCAACTTAACACTTGGATTGTTGTATCACCCCGTCGTTAAATAAACACTAACTGGGTTAGTTCTTTTTGCTGACGTGACCAATATTTGCTGATGTGGCATGCTGATGGATCCAATATACACACACATGCTGATGTGGCACTGTATTTAAAAAACCATACCAACACACAGATCCAATATATAACACTTGGGTTGCTGCTCTCCTCCCTTCCCCTCTCGATCCTCCCCTGCACCCACACCCGAAACCGGCGTTGATGTCGGTGGTGTTTCCGTCCAGACGATACCCCCTCTCAAAACAACATCAGAGCTCTTACCCTCATCCCTCACTCTCGGATGAACAGTTGGCCGACACCTACTCTCTCCCTCGATCTCTCATCGGCGACCGGAAATGGAGAGTTCCGACCGGCGACAACACTCCTCCGACACACAACACGCACAACAATAACCTGCAACCTCTGTTCTCTCTCGCCGTTTGTTAACCGCAAGCCGACACCCCCCCCCCCTGACGAATTCTCGACGGCGAACAACCGCCGTTGCGGCAGCGGTGGTGTTGGTTCGACACACTTTTGGTTGCTGTTAGGTTGGAGACAGAACGAGAGAGAGAGCAACGGGTTTAAGTGATAAGGTTTCAGGTTTCAATAAGGTATTCAAGGAAAAACCCCTATGTATCTTGTCTGTGTTTGCAGTTCCATTTTCACTGGCCCGAGATTTCGTAAAGCTTACAACTGTTGAGTCGTTTGTACTTGCTAATAGTTTGTTGTCATCTGTGGCTCCAACTTAACTTGCCCGACACCACCTTGAATGTTTTGATATTACGGCTGCTGATGCTGACGGTTATTGTGTTGAGGTTCAAGCTGTTGGTCTGACAAGTTTTGGTTGACCTACATGTGACCCGATCGTATGTTGACGATGGATTAGATCCAAGGTGCGTCTGATTTTGTTATGATTTAGGATTAGGGTTTTTCAAATGAGTTCTTGTTAGGGATTGGGGGTTTTAAAGAAGATGAATGAGTATAATTGACACGTAGGATGTGCCACATCAGATAAATCTGACACATAGGCTAATTTTACTAAACTGGTTAGTGATTATTTAACGAGGGTGTGCCATGACAAACAATGTGTTAAGTTGAGAGTGGTCTGAGCCAAAGTGAAAGTTGAGAGTGTCATCGGCCAAATGGCAATAGTTGGGGGTGTTTAAATCCATTAACCCTAAAGAATACCCCAAGTAATTCCCCCAGTAACAATAATAAGTACCTTAATTAAATGTTGATGATCGTATCTGCCCTTGGAAACAGTGTGGAACTTAGGGTAAAACAACTTCAATACCTTGAAGTTTAATCAATAATTAAGAATTCACAATCAACCTAATCATAATTCAAAATCAAAGTCTAAATGGTTGCTGACAAACCTTTTGATCCTCAGCTAGCTTCAACCCTCTTTCATTCACCTTATTTGTTCCAAAATCGCCAATTCAATATGCCAAAAAAACATATCACAAAGTTATAATATAGCATATTCACAAGAAAAGATACATGTGTGAAACAAAATCTGACTATCTGAGTACCATTCTCTTCCCATCGTCAAGCTTACTTTTCTCTACTTCATAAATCTGAGTACCTCAGTTATCACAAACTCAAACAGAAAATCGAAACACTATCTCTGCAACCTGTACATTGAAGCTATAACACATATGACACAAATTAAATTCGAAATCAAAAGAAAAGGAACCAATATATCACCAATTGTAACCATATTTTAAAAGCCACAGAATAAACAATGACGCCACCATCACAATTATGAAATGCAGTGTCCAACTGTCCGATACAGTGGCGAAGTATAGAAGGGGGGCGCCCGACCCTCCGAAATTTTTGCTCAGTAGTGTTATATGTGTAGTTTTTGTATATAAATTTTTGGTTATATACGTTTTCGACTCCCGGTTCTATAGAAATTTTTGGGTACATACGTTTTCGACCCCCGTCATTCGGGTCAAGCTTTGCCACTGGTCCGATAGATATTCGTATCTTCGCGTATAGCCCCCATTTTCTTGCAGCCATATTTGTTTGAATTCATACATCTATTATAATCTTAGTTAAATGGCATCTATTCTTCAACATTTGGAATTTTTCTTGATACTTTTACTTCAAAAAACGAATAATAAGGAATAATTTCCAATTTCAAATAAACCTTCAAAAACCCATATATGTTAAAGCAAAATGAAAGTAAACGTATAAACAATTGATAAAAAAAAGAACAAATATATCAAACCTAAAAATGATGAGTTTCTTGTTCAAACCTCTTCAATTCATCCAAAAATCTATGCTCCCTTCTTGTTTCTTCTACCACCGACTATGATGTCACTATTTGCATTAGGGCTGGAAGATCGTGTATACACGACACGACACGACACGACACGATAAGACACAACACCATAAGACACGACGACATGAAATGCTATACACGAACATACCACGATAGCTTACCGTGTCCTGTTTTTCATTCACGAACACGATTTAATTTATAACAGGTATACACGAAAAAATACCGGTTAAGACCTGTAGGTTGAACTTTCTCACTGAGTCACCGGCTGAACAAACAAAATTGAAGTCGCTGGATGTTTCATCGGCTGAACAAACAAAAATGATGGTTCAACCTCGATCCTATATGTTAGTGCACTATGTCTATTGACTTCGTCTTGTATCATGAGATAGAATAGGATATCTAGTGCACGAGGTTCGAGATATTGTAAATTGAAGATTAAGTGAAGATTTCGCTTCAAGTGGTCTTGTGACAAGTTCAAGCGAAATCATACACATTAGATTTCGCTTGAACCAGATCAGGTCACCTTCAAGCGAAATCTTAACTCCTATATATAGGGCACTTGTTAGTTCAGTCAGTATGCGACTTCTGAAAGTGTAACGAAGTGCTGCTGGATTTCTGTCAAGGTTGTAATCATTGTTAAAGCAATATAAGAGACAGATTAAAGATTAACAAGCTGTGTTCGTGTCTAGTTCTCTGATTCCGCCTTTGAACTGGACTTAAACTCTTCTGATCGACTCAATAGGGTCAAACAACGATCCAACAAGTGGTATCAGAGCTCAGGAAGAAGAGTTTAGCTTGATATCATCTATTTTCTGACTTCTACACCTTCTTTTTCAATCTGGATGAGATTTCACGGTCAAAATGGTCTGAGTTTTTCACCGAATGTGTAAAACAGTATTCTAACAAAGCTTTGAAAGTTTGAGACCGAAATTCAAAGTAAAAATGACAAAAACTGGACAAAAACTTGATTTCGCTTGAAAGAGTTCGTAACCTTCAGCAGAGTTTCGCTTGAAAACATTGAGTGTTTGAAGCGAAATAGTTAATTTCGCTTGAAATAGAACCTGATATCAGATTTCGCTTCAACAAACAGTTGATTTCGCTTCAAGACTTAACATATGTTTTCGCTTCAAGACAGAATAGTTGATTTCGCTTCAGAACTGTATTACTCGGGATTTCGCTTGAAAGATTGATTAAATACTGATTTCGCTTCAAGACTGTTCAACCTGGGATTTCGCTTGAAAGTCTGTAAACAGTTGATTTCGCTTCAACTGTTCAACATAGTGAAATTGTGTTTCCGATTGAATTTCCCAGTTCGATTGAAAAGTGAAATTTCGTGTCAAGATTATTTCACGTCAACAGGGTATCAATCTATTTCAGGATATTATTGTGTATACTGATTGTTTGTTTGTTTGTTTGCAGGTGATTTACACGGCACAAATATCAAGAATTCAAAATGTTTGATGAACTGGAAAACACTAAATTTGAAAGAATGAACAATTGGAATTGTTGTTCTTCTTCTGAGAAAAAGGAGGTTTTGGTTAAAAGATTTGAATATTTCATGTGTCGAAAGGATGAAACATTGGATGAGTTGGAAATACGGTTTAAAAATTTAATGGACAGTTTGAGAAACAAGGATATTAGAATATCAAATTATGAACAGATATTGAAATTGGCAAATGCATTACCTGCTAAATGGGATAAATGTTTGGCTGAGTTAAAAAGGGAAGATTTTTTTCAAGAACTTTATCCAAAACAGTTCTTTAATGAGGTTAATGGAGAGTTTCGTAATGAAAATAGGAAAAAGAAGGAAATTTTGACCGAAATGGAAAAGAATTTACAAAAATTGGAATTGGATGTTATTAATGAAATTGATAATAGAATTCATATGTGTCTTGCAACAAAGAGTATTTTAAAATATGATATTAAAAGGAAATGTTATATTGATGAAAGTATGAATCCTTTTGATTTCGTTAAACTCTTTTGTGCAGGAACATATAAGATGGAAACAAAGGATATTCCAAAGAACGAAGAATCTTTGAAGCTTGGATCTTCAAGTTCAGAATCAGTGTGCTCTAAATGTGACAACTTTAAGGCTGAAAATGACAAACTTTTGAAGGATGCAGAAAGTTTGACATCAGAAGTCGAGAAGTTGAGAGATGAAAAGCAAACTGATGATAACCAGATTCTTATGTTGCAGGGAATTTGTGAAAATTTGAAGTCTGAAAATGTCAAACTGCTTAGTGATTTGAACAGTTTGACATCAGAAAACAAGATTTTGAAAGAAAAAGAAAAAGTGTTTGAAAATGAAAAATTAAAATTTGAAAATGATTTCAAAAGTCAGTTAAAGATTTTAGAAGATGAGAGAGATGTTTTTGGTAAAGATAATCTTGAAAAACAAATTGAAATCAATTCTCATCTTGCTAAAATCATTCAGCTTGAAAAAGAAGCTGAAAAAACTCGGACTAAAATCAAAGAGTTTGAAGTAAAATTGAAAGGTTTTGTGACTTCTACATCACATGTTTGTCCAAAACAAATCAATTTCAAAATTAAAAATGTCAAAGTTGAAGATTGTGATGAGATATCTGATGATGAAAAAGAGAAGAATAGAAAAATATTTTTAGAAAAATTTCAAAATACTGTTCTGCAATCTACTGAAACAGGTGAATGTTCTAAACAAAAACCTGTTAAGAAGAATGCAGAACAGAAACAAAAAGACAGAAATTTGAAAAATTCTAAAATTGAAATTAAAAGCTCATCAGATAAATCATCCAATCATTATCAAAAATCACAAAAAGTTAAAAATGAAAACTCACAAAATGTTGGTAATAAGTGGTGCAAGTTTGACCACAGTGCTCAAAAGACAAATCCAGCATTGAAGAGGAGAAATGATTATAACCAAGCCAAACAATGTTATGATCTGAAGGTTTGGACTGACAGAAGTGGATGGTACGATAACAGAATGTGCTACACCTGTGGTGTGAGAGGACACATTGCTGTTAACTGCCAGAATTGGAATTATGAAATGAGAAGATGCTATAATTGCCAGATCAAAGGTCATATTGCAAGAGATTGCCCAAGGAGATCGATGGGTAGATCGAGGGTTGAATCTCATAGAACGGTAAAGAAGCTAGTCAAAGTCAAGCCCCATGAACAGAAGGTTCTAAAACCTAAAGTTCAGGATCAGACAATTCAAGAAAAGAAAGTTAAACTTTCACAGGGGCAGAAAGATAGACTACGAAAGAAAAGGAAGAAGGCGAGAGAATATCTTGAGAAAATTTTGTCTTCAAGTTCATCGGTTGGTTCGAATAAGAGTTTTGATGAATCGATTAACTCGACTGCAAAGCCAAGAAAATCGAATTCTTCAGATACAAATCTAAGGACAAAAGAGAAAGAGGTAAAGAAGGAAGAAACTGTTCTTTTGATGAATGATGAAAAATTTCCTCCATTACAAGCCACAAACACAAAATCAAAAGGTGTTGATGCTGGAAAAATGTTTAATAGCAATGTTAAACATATTTTTAGTAAGATGGTTGATGGTAAGGAAAAAGGAGTGAAAGAATTTTATGAAGAAAAGAGAAAAACTCAAAATACACCCAAGGAAAGTCAGACTTGGGTGAAACTTTTCAAATAGAAAAATCTGACGTGCCGGAGCTTCCAGGTTGGTAAGTGTGAAGCAGGTATCGGCATCATTCTTGAGAAATTCACAGGATGGTAACTGTGATATTTCGTCTTACAAGTGGTTAATCAAGGACATTAAGTTGTACTTGATTTTCTACAAGTGATTGTGGTGTTTGTTCTTATATTGTTAAAATTTTTCAAAATGATTAAAAGAGAACAAGGTGATGTGATAACCCCGAATCCACAAGTGATGGATAAACAAACTAATGTTTCCGGAAAAACCATTCTGATTAAAACAAACTTAAGTGTTTTGAAATCATTATGGGAAAATAGTTTGTTGTAAGGGGTGTGTTGATTGAATATGCCGAAACCCTCACGGCTGAACAAACATGATTACTTTCATCAGATTGAAAAACGGTTTTCAAACTGTAAAAATCAATGTGTTGTATATCATGGGGGTATGTATATTTTCTGCAAAACAGAGCATGAGATGCAGAAAATGGATGGCGAGACAAAGCTATCAGTGTTGGTTGTCAAATTTTCTTTATATGATTTTGCATTTTAGGGGGAGTAATATTGTTAGAAAATACAAAAACATTTGAAAATTTGAAAAAGTAAAAAAAAACATGATAAAATTCAAAAATTGAGTTTTTGCGTAGAAAGAGGAAATGATAGTACATCAGTAGACAGTTACAGTATGCTAAAGAAATGGAAAGTTTAAATGTGTTAAACGATCTCACCGTGGATGTGTCGGTAGATTTTTATACATTTAGTAAACTTTTTCGGGATATAAACCTAAATTCAAACTTACTTATTTTGTGGGGAACACTACTTGGATATATAGGTAACCCCTGAAATCTCGTTTGAAAGGTCTCTTAATCTGATATAGTAGGTCTTTATACTCTATGATATCTGGGGTATTATTCCGGGACTTCTACTGAACGGTAGTTCTGACCTAGTCCTTGGCTAATACTTTCTGCAAATGCTTGAAACACAGCATTAAACCCTCAGCATGCCGATGAAACAATAAAATTGATAGTCGCTGCTGTTGTAAGCAAAAAGATCCTCTAAAGGGGACATACCGTAAATTCGAAGCTGATATCTCTCTGCGTATACGGAAGTATCGACCAGAGATCCCTCGGCCCTCGCATACCTAATTTATGTACAGATATCATTGTAGTATACTCACCTGTAAGACTGATTATTGGGATTCTGGATACGGGAGTATATTCAAGAGGTGGGACACATGAATGAGTTTAAGTACTTAAGACATCTAATTCGTATCCTGAATCAGTTGAAGTTTGTGTGAAAATTTAAGTGGACAAGTATATCGACAATCTAAGTGAATTGTTTAATACTTAAAGTGTTAAAAAGCTCAACGGTACTTGTGACTTGTCGAAAACTGATATGATCCTCTGATGCATACTCAAACAAAAATATTGTCTGTAAATATGTTTGTATATATTTCTTTATTGCTTTATATTTTCAGAAAATACAAAAAGATTTTGATTTCTGTTTTATTTTCGACAACTGATGTCTGAGTGCTGAGTTTCAAAATCTAAGTAAGCTGATTGTGTTTCTGAAATTAAAACAAGTTCGTTAAATTGAAACTTGATTTAAAATCAAAAATTTCAAAAACAGTTTGTGATATCTTCAAGGTCATTAACTTGAACTTGGATGATTAACTGTGAGGGAGTTGGATTCTTTAATACTGCTAAATCTATACAGTTTGTTGATAGGGGGAGTGGATTAGAGAATTTGATTGGAATTGCCAGGTTACGATTCCTGGATAGTCTAAAATGTTGTTACTTATAAACGTATGAGTGATTGCAGATAGTCCAGATTACGATCCCGAGAGCTGAGTCTAAGGGGGAGTCTGAAGACAAGCTGAAAGCTAGGAGCTTGTAGATGGAAAGCTAGGTGTCGATCCCAAAGCACGGAAGCTTGATGAAAGGGGGAGCCTGAAGCTGATAAAAGAAGAGAAGTGATGGATGCATACAATGTTACAATCTGAATGAAAGAAAAAGGCAGAATGATCAAGACTGAAGAAGGTGTCATATTGCAAGAATAGTCACTGAAGACTTCGTCAATATCCAAGGGGGAGTCTGTTAGTGCACTATGTCTATTGACTTCGTCTTGTATCATGAGATAGAATAGGATATCTAGTGCACGAGGTTCGAGATATTGTAAATTGAAGATTAAGTGAAGATTTCGCTTCAAGTGGTCTTGTGACAAGTTCAAGCGAAATCATACACATTAGATTTCGCTTGAACCAGATCAGGTCACCTTCAAGCGAAATCTTAACTCCTATATATAGGGCACTTGTTAGTTCAGTCAGTATGCGACTTCTGAAAGTGTAACGAAGTGCTGCTGGATTTCTGTCAAGGTTGTAATCATTGTTAAAGCAATATAAGAGACAGATTAAAGATTAACAAGCTGTGTTCGTGTCTAGTTCTCTGATTCCGCCTTTGAACTGGACTTAAACTCTTCTGATCGACTCAATAGGGTCAAACAACGATCCAACACTATACCTAATGATTGAGACTAGGTTGATGTTTAGCTGAAGACGAATGAACTTAGCGCTTTCGAAAAGCAACCTTAGGGTGATGATATTCAATTCATTGCATTTCTTAGAATTCATAATCTTATCAATCAAAAATCTGGAAACTACTTTTCAAGGCTTACGGCCCGTAAGAATTTGTTTATGACTGTAACTTGTCAAGTGGGCTCTACCTTGAACTCAAAATTAGTTAACTTGCCCGTTTTGCTAAACCCTAGTATACGGCCCGTATGTATTCAAACCGCCTCTGAGTTACCATAATCTATAAATTGAAAGTCTGAAACCCTAATGTTCTCATTTTGCACACCCGTGATTGAGAGAATTTAGGCATTCGAAAAAACTAATGGCGAGTATTGAAGAATTAAAGGTATATTCTTGTTCTATTCGTGCATTTCATAATTCTTCCTTCCTGTCAATTGTGATATGTCAGTTTTCATAAATTGTTTTTACTTTGTAAATTCACTCTTTTTAAACAAAATCTGAAAGCTTTTAGTTGAAATCACAATCTGATCACATACGGCCCGTGACCTTGTTCTGGTCTACGGTTCATAATCCAATCAATAGACTGGTAATTGACATAATATTCTTTTGTTAACAGTTTCGTTATGAATATTCACTATTGAATATGACTCGTGACCGCCTACTGGTCCACAACCCGTAAACAGTATCTTATCAGTATATTTTGTTTATTTTTCTAGTTATAGCAGAATGCTAAAGGGCTCTATGAGGTACCACAGAAACATGGTAGAGGAAGGCCGAGGAAGAACTTTTGTGTGTCGTATCCTGTTAATCCAAACGTTTGGGTGTACAATAATGATCTTGCTAATTTGAGGACTGAACTAAGAACCACGCAAAGATAAGTGGGTGATCATCACATGCATGTGATATGGAGGATAAATGATGTTGAAAGAAGTGTCAAAGATTTGAAAAATATCATTCAAGAGATGATGTTTAACATTCCCCACCAAAACCTGTCGAGCTACCAAAGCCTAAGGCGCCAGAGCCAATGTTTGTGACAATGAGTTATGGTTATTTGCCAATGTTTGAGCTACCTCACCCTCCTGCACCGCAACCATTTGTGCCTATGAAGCCTGTTACTCCACCTTAGGATAGGTTTTCTAAGCCATATCAGAACTGCCTATTTGTATGAAGACCACTTCAATATTTAAAGCAGTAGAATAGTCTAAGAAGCCAGAGTCACCTATTATCCACTTATGCGTATTGGAGCTTTTAGTAAGATGAAAGAGATTATAGATGTGGATGCTATACCCAAGAAAGAAGAGGAGGAGGAAGACCTAGAAGAAGATCCCGAGTATACTCCTTGATTAGGAGGAGGAAGACCTAGGGCTTTAATTATAACGATTGACTAGATTTGATTTGAATCTTTAAATGTTTTGTTTTTGCTTGGATGGATCTTAGTTTTGTTTTGTTTTTGATTTGTTTGGTGAGTTTAATTTTGTTTGTTTTGTTGAATCATTGGATGCATTGAATAAAAATGATCTTTTGATAACCCTTAATTTCACCTGTCGTGTATCTATACAAAGATATCATGTGAGTTATGTCAATAAGTTGTGTTAGTTAAGAAATTCAAGAAGCGGATGTGCGAGATAATATGGAATTTTCAGTGTCGTTTCTTATTTCATGATAACAGAGAAGTTTCCAATTCCTTTTACTTTTTACTTTGCTTTTGTTTCGTACATTGAGGGAAATGCGCATCTTAAGTGTGGGGGTGGGGAATTGTCACTTAGAAATGCTAAAAAATTATATGTTTTGAAACTTCTATTTTAGACATTACAAAACTCAGTCCGTTTTCACACTAATATATACAATATTCAATTCACGCTCTATCTAACTTATTCGCACAGTAGCGGACATACAAAATATGCACTAACAGATTCCCCCTTGGCCGTCACTGTCGAATCTAGAACTATGAAAGTAAGAGCCGTGCTTTAAATATTCTGCAACTTTATTCAGGCATCTTGAAATCTTCAATGGATTCCCCCTTGATTGATGACCCGGGCTGCATTATCTACATTTGCACAAATTCCCCCTGAAATGAATCTTTAGGTCTTTGTTTGCATAGTTCACGACCCCTCCTCTGATTGGCTGAACTGCAATCTTCACGAATAAGCATCATCATGAAATTAATCAATGTAACATCTCTGTTTCGACTTTAACCACATCCGCGTTCTATTTTTTATTTAACATTTCAGCTTCATCGTGCATTCCGCCTGCTGTATCATCTTATCTTCAAAAACCCAACCGGCAAATGATAGGAACTTCGAACACTACACCGGTAAACTTCAAGTTTATGAATATCCACGAAAATCCAAAATCTCGTTTTCCATAATCAACTTTAAGCACCTTTCTGAATGATTGATCAGTGTAAACGGTAATCTCCACAATCAGCAAATCTTCATTGGATAACAAATCATCTGGTAACGCCTCCAGATCTAAGAAACATTATCCACAATCAGATTCACATTCTTCCTCTTCAGTCACGATAACAGATAGATAGTCTTCTCCGCTAGTTCCGACAACAACTTAATCAACAAACATCATCATTCCCCGGCGGTTAGTCCGAAAAGCAATTCATCTACTCGAAGATTAACCATTCTGACACTTTAGATTATCATAATGCTGTGATATCTTATAAGTATCCACAATACAGTTGCATCTCCTGACGCTAATCCTGGTGACCGGCTCAAACCCTAAGACGTCAATCTGACCTTGATCTGTAGAGTTTGAACTTCCTATGATCACGAATTCACGAATCCAGATCTTATGCATCTCCAGGCAATCTAAAGTCGAAACCACCCGAATGCTGTTGCATTGTCACGATTTCAAAAATGCTAGACTTTCAATATGAAATTTTTATTTCCCCTCATTTTTGCAAATTCTGACGTCTTATCACTGAATTCCCCCTCAAATTGAGCAATTCAGTCTTCTCTTATCTCTGAAAAACTCAACTATACCGAAAATATGACATTTTGACCTCTAGAAGTTAGTTTTTCATCAATGCGGATTTTACGTTAAGGCCCATTAATAGTCAGATAAGCTAGATGATAAACATTTTACGACGGACGGTATCTCCGAACAACCTAACTTGGTCGTTAAAAATTCGAAAAAAAATTCAATCACCAAATTTTTTTCTAGAGACTCATCTCGGCATTGCGATCAAAAAATGCCTTTTTAGGCATTTTCTCATTCATGCGAATGGGGTAGGTCCATTCGTGCGAATGGGCTGATTTTGGAACGAATTGACATTTTGGAACGGTTGGGAGCCCAATTCGTGCGAATCGGTACTGCCGGTTCGTGCAAACCTGCACATCCATCCTGGAGAAGCTGATCTATTCTCAAGAACATTCCCAATCACATATTTCGATCCAAAATCTTTATTTCTGCGAATTTCATGATGAAACTTCACATGATTGTGCGAAAATCAATCACGAACCTAATGATGTCTTCAATTTCAAATTTCATCCGTGAATTGACCTTCAATTTTATGATTATTTGATGTTTAATGTCAAAACCTCCTAAAAATCCAAAATTCATAAGCGTAGGTGTTGGGATTGAACCCTACCAGTGGAACAGATAATTAAGGCCAAAACTGGATCAGAGCAGTGGATCCAGAATAAGAAGATGTTTACATACAAGTCTCTCCCCTTGAAAGTGATTTCAACATCTGCTGACCTCCTATCTGCTGATCGTGCAAACTGCTGACCTACAACTGCTGCTCAAGTAAAGACCTGATGAAAGACTAAAGCCCTGCTGATTCAATCTACTGCCTTGAGTCAAGCACTGCTAATCCGGACAAGTACTGCTGGGTTCACAGCAGTGGAATGTTGCAGCAGCTGTTATATAGTCTATTTGTAATGTAATGTAATAGCAGTAGTTAGCATAGCAGTGTTTGTATTGATCAGAGGTTAGAGTTTGTTAGGAGGTTAGATGTCACTTTCATGGTGACGTTAGCATTAGATGCTCAGTGGTTTGCTAGTGCCTATAAATAGAACAGTGCTCTGTACCGTTCTATTAGCTCTTTGCAATACCGTCTTCTTTGCACGAACAAACACTGAGCTCTGGCTGCGGGGGAGTTTGTATTCAAGCATTACTTGTAATCGTTGTTGAAATTAAATTCAATCATTCGGTTCCTTGTTGAAAAATGTCTTGATCAAAGCAATACTCTCGTTTGATTGTATGCAAAGTTTGTTTCCATATTAATTCCGCTGCACAACTCTTTCATTTTCATTTTAATTTCAAACGTAAAATACAATCAGAAACAAACTCAGATCCAACAATTGGTATCAGAGCCTGGACAGTCAAATTTGATTTAACAATCATTTTGACATAAATAGTTCGGCTCATAACAGTTGATACTGATCGTTTGTTCGTCGTTGAAAAACAGAGCAAGGATTAATCACCATTAAAGTTAATTTCTCAGTGTCTGTAAAACAACAAGAATGACGTCACAATCTCAGGATGATAAAAACAACATCGGCTCAATTTTTAAACCACCTATGCTAAAACGAAATGAGTACAACATCTGGCAGAGGAGGATGGGTCACATCCTCGCTCAACAAAGCACAGGTTGTTGGAGGTCTGTCGTTTTTGGTCCCCACATTCCCACAGTGCCAAGCGGTGAAGATGCTAAAAAGTTCGTTCCAAAACCAGTTGAAAATTATACCGAAACCGACTATCAAAAGTTCGAACTAGATGCTAAAGCTTTTAGCATCATAGCATCAGCGCTGCCCAATGAGATATATGTTGGACTATTACACTGTAACAGTGCCAAAGAGATATGGGACGCGCTTAAGGAACAATTTGGGGGGACTGAAGAAGTCATAGAAAACAATAAGGAAATCCTGAACCAACAGTACGAAACATTTTGTCATGTTAGAGGTGAATCACTGACGCAACAATTTGAGCGTTTCAGTTGTCTCATCAGTGAACTGAGGCTTGTTAATACCACTTTTACAAACTCAACTCAAAATAGCAGGTTCCTCAGATCACTGCCAGAAAAATGGGACACCATAGCTTTTGTCACCCGAAACTCACCTAAGTTCAAGGATCTGACATTGACCCAACTCCATGGTCGACTCCTGACCTACGAAAGGGAGTTGAACCAGAAAAGGAAGTTACAAGAGTCAGGAAAAGCCGTTGATGATTATACATTCGGAAATACTGCTCTTCTGGGTCAAGAAGAATCTGGGAGCAGTGGTAAGGATCAGGGTTATGATCACTTCATTGACATAACTGCTGGGGCAAATTTTAACAACCCTGATCCTCACTCTGCAAGTTATGCACTCACTGCAAATGAAAACCAGATGTCAGACAATCTAAGCTTTGAACTCAATGATTTACAACATTTTGATCCCACTGACTTAGAAGAGATGGATATTCTGCACCAGTTGGCTTTGCTCAGTGTTAGAACTAGCAAATTCTATAAAAGAACAGGGAGAAAATTCCCAGGACTTCATGGGAATTTGAGGGTTGGGTTGGATAAATCGAAAATCAAGTGTTACAAGTGCAATAGGTTAGGGCACTTTGCTAGGGAATGCAGAAGTCAAAACACTAGACCAATAGTTACTCACCCTAGCTCAAACCCTAGACCACAAAGTCAAAACACTGTGCACTATACCCAATATACCCCTGCAGCTCAAGTGAACACTGCTCACTATGCTACTGCCCCTGTGCCTGTGCATTATGTCCAAACTACTGTCCCACAAATTCAGTACGTTCAAACCCCTGCTCCAGAGGTACAAGTGCAACCTGTTGCACCTCAAACCACTGCTCCAGCAGCAGTACAACCAGATCAACAAAGTTTTTTCACTCAAGGGTTTGTTGACTGGAGCAGTATGCCTGATGACCTTAGTGATGAAAATTTTGCACTCTATGCTTTTAATGAACCTTCTAATGATGAATTTTGTTTGATGGCATTAGAGTCAATAATAAAGGGGGTTGAAACTGAAGGTGAACAACTAAGTGATGAAAAAGTGGATGAGGTGACTGAAGCAGTGGTTACTGATATGGCTGGTGAACTACTGCTGGGAGAAAATTTAGAAACCCTAATTGAACCACTGACAGACCCATGGTCCGAAGAGAACAAGGAAGAAAAGAGAGAAGAAAAAGCAGGTGAGAAAGAAGAAAGAGCTGATGATGAAGAAAATCCTCAATGTGATTGTGCAATGATGGCTGCTGCCAAGGTATCACCTCAAGTTCTTGAAAAACTGTGTTCTGACAATTGCATTATTGCTTTTTCTAACATCAAAGAGGTAAATGAAAACCTTCGGGATAAAATCTTAACTGATGAAGTCAAATTTGAAAGATCTTTAAAAGAACTTAAAAACAAATTGACTGAAAAAGAAAAAGAGATCAGCAGTCTGAAAGAAGAACAAAGCATAACCAAAACTCAACTCCAAACTATGGTAGAAAAATACCAAGTTTGCAAAAAGGAGTTGGAGTCCACCCAGATCACCTGTGAAAGATGGGTGGAATCATGCAAAGGGTATGAGGTTATGCTTGAAAAACAGATAACAAGCAATGTGAAATTTGGTGTTGGTTATAGAAAACATGATGATGAAACCACTGCTTTTGGAAAATCTGTTCAAACCACTGATGTAACCACTGAGTTCATCCCCACAAACAAGAATGGCCAAGAAGTGAAAATCACTAACAAACTTGGTAACAAAATCACACTTGACAGACCAATGGGATCCTCTACTTTTGAGGAGCTTGAAGATTATCAGTTTAAACCAAAATGGTCTGATGAGTGTGATATTCTTGAAAATTTCAAGCCAATGGACTTTACATCAATTGATGGTGTTAAAGCTCCAAAAGCTAAAGTCATTCCTCTCAAGGACATCCCAACAGGGGTTAAAACCTCTGCTGCAAAGGAGTCTGAAAAGGGAAAGAAGAAAGAAAAAATTGATAACTTGTTTTGTGAATTCTGTGAGAAAAGGAATCATCTAACAAAAGACTGTTTCCACCTAAAAGCTTATGATTTGAACAGAACAAGTGTCATTGTTTCAGCTGAAAGCTGCATTGTGTGTGGTAAAACAAACCACAAAACTCAAGCATGTGTGTATCTCAAAAACTTTGATGTGAAAAAGAATGAGTACATTGCTAAAACATCCTTGAGTTCATCAGCATCATCTGTCAAATTCACCAAGAAACAACCACTGTTTGTGCCAGTTTAAACAGCTGTCACAAAACAGCTGAACCAAACATCTGTCAAAAGAGATGTTCAGGTTACTGATGCACCCCCTGCCAATCAGTTCAGAAAAGGCAAGGAAAAACAGTCTTATCAAAGGATTCCACACATTTATGAGGCCTACAAAAGGCCCTCTAAACCTAAAGTGAATAGGCATCCTTTTGGTTACCAACAGGTGATTGGTCAAGACCCCCAGCAGTGGTTAGCAAGAAACAGTACTAAAACTGTCCAAACCCCTGACCTAACCACTGTCCATCAATCTGCATCCATCCCAGACACTGTTGAGACCCCATCCAAAGCCCTGTTGGCTTTGGAGACCCTAATGAACTAATCCTTTTACTTCATGTGCAGGGAGCTTCTGCATGCTTTAATAGTCTTTGATATGTAGATAGTGGAGGCTCCAGGCACATGACAGGATGTAAAGCCCTCCTCAAAGACTTTAAAATCCATGGAGGGGGTGATATATCCCTTGGGAATAATAGTAAAGGGAAAGTTCCGGGGTCTGGTACAGTGCAGTCTGGAAATGTAAAATTTGAAAATGTCAATCTGATAGACAATCTAAAATTCAACATTCTGAGTGTATCCCAAATGAGTGACAAAGGGTTTGGGTCATTCTTCACAAAAGATTGTTGTAGGATTGTTGGACCAGAAATGGTCAAGAAAATTGAAGCAATAATCAAAACTGGTCAAACTAAACTTGTTGCTCAAAGAAGTGGCAATGTTTATGTTGTTGATATGTCAAAAGAGTGTCCCAGAGCTGATGCATGTCTGTTCTCAGCTGCCTCTAATAAAGAGACAGAACTTTGGCACAGAAGGCTGGGGCACACAAATCTTAAGACAATCACTGAAATTTCAAAAAATGGTTTGGTGAGAGGCCTACCACAAAAATTGTTTTCATGTCCTGAACATTGCATTTCCTGTTTAAAAGGAAAACAACATAAAAGTTCTTATAAGTCCATTGAAGAGTCCAAAACAACCCAGTGTTTGCAAATGCTACACATGGATTTGTTTGGCCCACTTCAAGTCATGAGCCTCAAGAAGAAAAGATATTGTTTGGTTATTGTTGATGACTTTTCTAGGTTTACATGGACTTTCTTTTTACACTCAAAAGATGAGACTGCAGGCATTTTGCAAGACTTTGTGACACAGGTTGAAAAGAAATTTGACCTTCCAGTGAAAAGCTTCAGGAGTGACAATGGCACAGAATTTAAAAATAAGGAGTTGGATGCCTTCTGTGTGAAGAAAGGGATTGTAAGGCAGTACAGCATCCCTAGAACACCAGAGCAAAATGGGGTTGTTGAAAGAAAGAACAGAACCTTGATTGAGGCTGCCAGAACTATGCTTGCAGATTCAGGTTTGCCATTAACATTCTGGGCAGAGGCAGTAAACACTGCTTGCTATGTCCAGAACAGAGTTTTAATAAACCCCAGGCACAAAAAGACTGCTTATGAAATTATGTATAAAATCAAACCACTGATCTCTTACTTCAAGGTGTTTGGCTGCCCATGGTTTATTTTGAACCTAAAAGATTCCATTTCAAAATTTGCAGCCAAAATTGATTGTGGTTATCATCTAGGATACTCAACCAATGCCAAGGCCTATAAAGTGTTCAATACACGGACCAAGGCAGTGGAGGAGACTTTGAATGTAAAGTTCAATGAACTTTCATCAATGAAAATCCCAGCAAATCCTGCAGATCTGTTTGATCTTGAAAATTCACTTTTGAAAATACTGCTATCAAGACTAACAGTGCAGGTCCATCCGAGGATACAACACCAGACTATGGGTATGAAATCATCATCCCTCAAAGGTCTGTCACAAAGGGAAAAGCATCAGCTGTTCAAAACAGTTGTCAAAGCTCAACCACTGCTACCTCAACAGTTGTTGACCAAAGTAGCCCATCAACCACTGCTTCCACATCCTCAAACACTGCTGACAAAAGTCCCCAAACTGTGGATAAAAGTCAGCAGGTGTCCACTTCTTTACCTCCCATTCCACCGCCTTTTGAAGCCACTGCTGGATCATCAAAGTCCCCAGCAGTGGTTAGCTCAGATGATACACATTTGCAGCCTTCACCAACAAATGCCATCATTCCATACCAAGGAGATTTAATCTACTTGAGATCTCATCCACCAGATCAAATCATTGGCAACATCAATGAAGGGGTGCTCACAAGAAGCCAAACCCAAAACATTTGTCTTTTTGCTGGTTTTCTATCACTCCATCAGCCAGTCAAGTACCAAGAGGCACTGAAAGACAACAGCTGGGTAGAAGCCAGGCAAGAGGAGCTCCAACAGTTCAAAAGACAACAAGTATGGGAGCTTGTACCACTGCCAGAAGAGGTTAGTCCCATTGGCACAAAGTGGGTCTTCAAGAACAAAACTGATGAAAGGGGCATTGTTGTCAAGAATAAATCCAGGCTTGTGGTTCAAGGTTACAGACAGGAAGAGGGGATTGATTATGTTGAAACATTCGCCCCTGTTGCAAGATTGGAAGCCATTAGACTGTTCCTGGCCTTTGCTGTCAACCACAATATGAAGGTGTTTCAAATGGATATCAAAAGTGCTTTCCTCTATGGTACAATTCAAGAAGAGGTATATGTTTGTCAACCTCCAGGTTTTGAGGATCCATTTTATCCAGATCATGTCTACAGGCTAAACAAAGCCTTGTATGGCCTGAAACAAGCACCAAGAGCCTGGTATGAAACTCTTTCCAATTTCCTACTCTCTAATGGTTTCAAAAGAGGTACCATTGATAAAACACTGTTTCTAAAATAGAGAGGGAAGGATTTAATGATTGTCCAGATTTATGTGGATGACATTATTTTTGGAAGCACATGTAACTCAATGTGTGCAATGGGTGAGCTGCAATGCATTCTTGGTCTCCAAGTACAACAAATGCAAAATGGAACCTTCATTCATCAAAGCAAATATGCTAAAGAACTTTTGACCAAATTTGATATGAATGATTGTAAACCATGCAGCACACCCATGGCAACAAATAAGCTGGTCATGTCTTATGAAAAAGATGAGCTGATTGACCAAACACTTTATAGAAGCATGATTGGGTCTTTATTGTACCTAACTGCATCTAGACCAGACATCATGTTTGCAACATGTGTCTGTGCAAGAAGTCAATCAACTCCTGTGGCTTCAAAATCAGTTGCTGGATTTTGGTATCACTGCCTTAAAGACACCACTCATGTTGGATAGCCAGGCAGCAGAAAATATCATCAAAAATCCAGTTTCCCATTCTACCACCAAACACATTGACATCAGACATCATTTTGTGAGAGATTGCTATGAAAAAGGTTTGATTTCTCTGCATCATGTCCCAACTAAAGACCAGCTGGCAGATGTGCTCACAAAAGCACTTGATACAGCCACTTTTGAAAGCTTGGTCTCTAGGATTGGGATGCTAAACATGGAATAACAAGCAAAATCTTGTTTTTCTATGAATAAAAGCATTAAAATGTTTTCAGAAAATCAAAAATCCATCCTTAAAAATAGCTAAAAATGAAGTTTTCATTAAAATCCTTAAAAGTCTGCCATAACCACTGTTTGTTCAAAAGTATGCTCTACTTCAAAGTCTGTCCACTGCTGAAAGTCAACCCATGTTCTCTCATTTCTTTGATAAACTCTGTTGTTCAAAAGCAGTGTCTTATCCACTGATAGTGAAAATCATCCACTGCTTTAATACCACTGCCTTCATCAGTTACTTTCATAAAAGTACTGTCCTTCACTTTCACCAGGGGTTGTCACGTGGGCAGTACATAGCGGTCAGACCTTTTGTAACGGCTGCCACGTCAGCATTCACTTTCTTCCCTATAAAAACCCCCACTCACCACCAAAACAGGGTTTTTACTGTCGAATTGAATTCTTAAAAATTCTCTTCTCAAAGCAGTTTTTCATCTCATCCTTCACAAATTTCTTCGATCATCCTCTTCAAAAATGACAAAATCGAAGCCATCTGAAAAACCCACTTCCAAATCATCATCGAAAACAGCCTCTCAAAAGGCAATCTCCACTGAAATCCCATATAAACTGTTGGTGCATGTTTGTGACAACAGCTTAGATTTGGTCTTTGGATATCTTGTAATTAGTAAAACGATAAACAGTTAGCGGGTTTAGCTTTGTAATAGTTAATTAAGAGTGATTGGGCCAAACCAAACCCAAATATGGGGATGGTAGGCGAAATGGGCCTAGCCCATGACCTAGCCCATGTGCAAAGCTTTGTCCTATATAAACAAAGCTTAGCATTAGGGTTTAGGTTGATCTTCCAATCATCTAATCACTCTTAAGAGAATTCATGAAAGACAAAGGCTTGGACGAATTAGGATCTTGATTGATTGTAATCATTTGAAGATAATCAATAAAGATCGGGTTTAAAAGTGATTTCGGTTTTCTACACGTTTTCTGTTAAATCTGATCTAGAGGATTCCGCACTCTAGGTTGGATCGACGATTCTGTTACGATCCATACGGCTCAAGGGACCTACAATTGGTATCAGAGCGTTTTGCTCTCGATTGGCTTGGTTCAGAATCGTTTTTGCAGAAATCTGGGTTGTTGGACGTGTTTTTGAAGGTTGTTCTTGAGTTCTGCTGCTGATTTCGGATCAAAATCTTGCATTTCGGATCCATTTCGGATTAAAAGCAAGCATTTCGGACCAGTAACCTTTGATTTCGGATCAATTCGGATTCAGATAGTTGCATTTCGGACCTGATTAGTTACATTTCGGATCAGTCTGAAGCATTACGGATCATTCCGGATACAAAACTTGCATTTCGGATTGATAGCCTTGATTTCGGACCAACTTGACTTCATTTCGAATCAGTTTAGTCCATTTCGGACAAAAGGCACTGATTTCGGATCCATTTCGGACACAGTTCAATCATTTCGGATTACTTTGTTGAATTACGGACCATTTCGAATTAATAGGGTTCATTTCGGACGAAAAAGGTTCATTTCGGACAAGGTGGTATTTGGCTTGGCTTGCGTAAGAAATATTACACTGTTTCGCGTTTAGAAAATCATCTGTAACTAATCTAAGGAAACCGTTTGGACCGTTGGTTAAACTCTGGAAAATCCGGATATAGGTTTTTGACATTTTATATCATTGGAATCGTAATTTCGAGACGAATCTAACGGTATAATTTGATAAAAACAGTTTTCGGATAGTATTTGTACGGTTTTATCAGATCGCTTACGGTAAAAGCTCACCAAGGACCAGTATAGGAGTTAGATTTGGATTTGGACACAGGTTACCAAAATTCATTTAAACTTTTACGCTGCGTGATGGCTAAGATGAACAATGGAAGGGAGACTGTTAAGAATTGGCCAAAGCTTACGAACGTCAAAGAATATGCTGATTGGAAAGAAAAGTTTGAGTTGTTTATGAAAAGTGAAGATACTGAAATGTGGAACTGTATGATAGATGGATACGTTGCTCCTTCTCGTCGTGTTGATGGCAGAGTAAAAGTAATTTCGTATTAGAAGATGGATGAATCTGAGAAACAGCTGGTTGATGCTGAGAAGAGAGCTTTAGCAGTGATCAAGAAATCCTTACCTGAGGGCATTAAGCATACCTTCAAGAACATTATCAGATCTCTTCAAAAGTAACTACTTGCGATCAAGCATTGGTAGCTGAGCTTGCAGCTGTGAAGATTGGAGAAGAAGCTGCTGAGATAGAAGAGAAGGAGGAAGCAGATGAGGAAAATGCTGAAAAGAAAGGTGCAGATCTTTTAAAGGGCTTGACTGATGTGAATGGACTTACAACAGAGGTAAAGGTATCATCAGAATCTGTAAGTCATACATGTGTTAATTGCACTGAACTACAGGGTAAAGTTGACAGACTATCGGAGCAAAACAAAATTCAGTCAGCTGAATTAGAAAAGTTAAAAGAGTCAAATGTTCTTTTGATTAAACGAGAGTCAGATTGTTTAACAAAACTCAAAACAAATGAACAAGAAATTAGCAGTTTAACAAGCAAAGTCAATGAACTATTACAGGTCATTGATTTGGCTCGTGAAACTGTGAAAGTAAAGACTAACGAGCTTCCAGAAAAGTGCACAGAATTGGCTGATGCACAAGCCAAAATTGTTGAACTTCAGGGGAAGTTAAACAATTTTGGGAATTCTTCGTTAGTCAGGACTCAAATTCAAAAAGGTTTAAAAAGAAGTAATGATAAAACAGGGGTGGGGTTTACTAAAGCTTCATCTTCTGGAAATCAAGACTACTCATTTTTACCAACTGAAGATGAGCTAACTGAGTTTGTAACCACTGCACAATAAGTAGTGGATCCGATAGCTTGGACTTACCAAATAGTCCAGTTTCTTTGAAAGAATCTGTAGGGTCTAACAGTACACCTCATAAAGTGGATGAGGATACTGAAGCCAAAAAGACCAACACATTTAAAAAGGGATCAAACAAAAGGAAAACTTATAAGAAAAGATCATGTTTTAAATGTCACAACAAAGGGCACGTGGCGAGTTGTTGTCCTTTAAAGAAAGGTAAACAAAAGGTTGATGAGGTTAAAGATGGGATTCAGGTTGGGTCAAACAATAGTGTAAAAACAAGTTGTCAGACAAAGAAACCTGAATCTCAATCAAAACCCTCAACTTCGAAAAGATTTGATAGACCAAGAAGTATTTCTTCACAATTTAGTCATCATAATGGTAAATCAAATCAATTTCAAAGTCAAAATAGAAATTTTGGATATCAAACTCGATACCAAACTGCTGGTAATCGAAATTTTCAACAAAGAAATGGACATAGGGGTTTTAGTAACTCAAATGTTCAACAACATCCAAAATTTTTCCAAAATTCATGGTATAATAATGGGAGAAGCAGGTATCCAGAAAATCCACTGAAGTGTGATGGATATTGGATGGATGTTCCTGTAATGGATGAATTTCGAAAACCCAAGACCATCAGGGCTTGGGTTCTAAAGTCTAACTGAGTTGTTGAGTGACTGCAGGATGACCAAGAAGGACTGTTGATGTGTTCGACAGTGGTTATTCCTGTAAAGCATCTGAGGTGAATAGTAGGTTAACATGGGTAACGAACTATTTACTTCTGTGATCATTTTGATTGTTTTTAAACTTAAAACGTGAAAAACTATAGTCAGGTTAAGGTGGGAGTTTGTTTGTGTTTAAATTTGTGTTTTTGAAACTTACTCCAAGAAAACAAAAATTTAGGGGGAGAAATTCCTCAAAGCCAAAAAGAGTTTAGACAGTGCGTGTGTTTAGGGGGAGTAAGTTATAAAATTTTAAAAATCCAAAAACATTAAAAAAAAATTGGAAAAATGAGTTTTCATGGTGTGAAAAAGAAGAAATGATAGTACATCAGCAAGTTAGACTGTCACACTCGAACTGAATTAAATTGCTTAAGTGTGATAGCAGCTTCATCATATGATGTACCAGTAGGCAAAAGCATGAAATAATCAACTTACCAATGTGATATAAACATAAATGCACTGAGTATGAGTGGGGAACTCATCAGTGGTGTATGGTTTCATGACCTTAAATCTTGCGTTGATAGATTGCCAAAATCTGAAGTTTTGGGTCTTTATACTGTTATTTCATCCGGGGATATCATGGGTGTCCTTCTGCTGCATCCAGATACATGCTGACCTAGACACACCCAGGATATCTTAAAAGAGCTAAAATGCCAAAACCCTGAAAATGAAGAAGCTCTCATAGAGAGTCATTCAAAATAAGTGCTAAATGCACAAATCGTACCAAAAATGGTATTTGTCTTAGCCCTCGATAAGATATTTTGGTCTCTATGCTGTACGGAAGTACTGACCTGTTCACCAATTATCTATCGTTGAAAAATAAAACGGATGAATTCAGTATACTCACCTGCTACGATGAATCTTTGTGCATACCTTGATCGAGGGGGTATATCCTGAAGTGGGACACACTAGTATATCAGAAATAATATTACCTTAATGTATCATACGGTAATGGTACTTGAAATGTTCATGCATTTGTTTATGTGGACAAACATACTGGTAATCGTCTTGAACTGCTCTTCACGATAAATTACATAAAGAATTATCAAATAGTGTGAAACAGTTTGATTTTGCTGATATGATCTTCTTGCACATGATACTCACAAAAAGAAGTTTTGTAAATATTTTTTAGTTTAGTTTAATTTATTAGTTTAGTCTGTGTTAAAAAATATCAAAAATACAAAAAATATTTCTTTTTAAAAGGTCTCCCATTTTGAACTGACAGGTAGTTGTTTTTGCAAACTAAGATAAAATATTGGTTTATCTTTAAATGTGAAAAAGGCTAATGGTTTTTCGAGATACTTTCTTGTGTTGCTAAACAGATTGATGCAGTTATCAAAATGAAGTGCAGAATACAAGTAAAGTGCAGATTGAGAGTGAAGTGAAGAACGTGTGAAGATGCATGGTAGGATCCTTCTACTACATTGCAGAAAAAGAAGAGAGAGATATGGAAGAATTGGAGATACTTGCTTAACCAAAGATTGCTAGTTCGCTGATCTACAACGAATGAAAGTTTTGGAGATTGGAAGCATCAGCTAAGGGGGAGTCTGTTGCTGACAGAAGCTGTTAAAGCTGAAGCTATCCAAAGACCAAAAGACTGCAAGATGTTTGAAGACAAAACTACACTATGAAGCTATTGTCAAGGGGGAGTTTGTTGGTGCATGTTTTGTGACAACAGCTTAATAGTTTGTTTATTTAGTCTTTGGATATTTTGTATTGGGCTTAGCATTATTGGTTAGGGAGTTAATTAGTGTTATGGGCTTGGAGAATGGCCTGGCCCAGACCAAAGCCCATGTGCAAACCCTTGTCCTATATAAACAAGGCTTGGCATAAGGGTTTAGGGACACACTTGAGACATTGGATACATTGAGAGAAATCTATAGAGAGTGGCTAGGAGATTTCTTGTGAAGGTCTTGAATTGATTGTAAACTTCGTGTTGGATAATCAATAGAAGACCGGATTGAAAGTGTATCGTGTTCTTGATTATTGTTTCTACTCGTTTTCTGTGAAATCTGATCTAGAGGATTCCGCACTCTAGGTTGGATCGACGATTCTGTTACGATCCATACGGCTCACGGGACCTACATAAACCATCTCACAATCTCCTGGGTCTTCTCACAAAACCAGGAACCACCAATGTTTTCAATTCCATCATTGACATTATGGCAAAATCAAAGTACAAAACTTTGTTCATCGCCGATGCACAAATCTATTTGGCGACCCAAAGAGAGTTCTGGAAGAATGCAACCCTTGAAAAAAAAGGAGACACTGCTACCACCATACACTCTTCTATAAAGGGTAAAGCTGTCCAAATCACGCCACAATCCATTTCAGAGGTCTTTCAACTCGATGATCAGGAAGGTAAAACTTCTTTCCCTAAAAACGAGTTACAAACTGACTTCATTGAGAGAGGGTATAAAGCCACAATGATGAAGAAACTTATCTTACAAAAAGGTTATTTTCCTTCTGCAACCAGATTTTTATTTCATACCCTCCTACTATGTGTTTCAAATAAAACCACTTCTTTCAATGAAATCCCTTTAAAGATTCAAAATCTGGGATATGCAATTCTTCAAGAAGAAAATTTTAACTATTCTCGGGAAATCTTTAAAGATTTGGTTAATAATGTTGAAACAAAATCATTCTTACTGTTTCCAAGGTTTTTAAGTTACTATTTTGATAAGAAATTCAGTAAGGATGATTTAGCTGCAATAAACCAAGGTGATTATACTCAAATAAACAGTTTAACAACTGAAACTTTTTCAAGAATGTTAACACCTTGCAAAACACAAGCAGAGGTGCCTGAGCAGACTTTAGCAGCTACCACTGCTCCTCAGGTATCTGCTGCTGAGCCCACTGCTCAAGGTGATCAAAGCAGCAGCACAACTGCTTTGAAACCCACACCTAAAATCACTAAAAAGCCAAAAAGAAAAACTCAAAAACCCCCAAAACCCATCAAAAAGGCAACTCTGGAGGATGAGATACCAGAGCTATTGCCTGTGACAGCACAAAAGTCACAAGAAACCACTGCTGCTACTTCCTCACAGCAGTTGGTACAAATATCTCAACCCATAGCCGAAACCCCTCCTTCTTCTTCACAAAAAGATCAGGTTGTACACATTGGGACACCACATCATGATGCTCTGGAAACACTCGTTTCCATCATCTAAAGCCCAATTCCCGGAGCAAATCCTCTTTCTACACCAAACATCACATCCACAATTCCCACACCAACTAAACTACTGTTGGATGCAATTGATTTGAACCAGGCACTCACCAGTCCTTCTCAATCACCTGTTAATGAGAATATACCTCAACAACTGACTGGGTCTGATGAATCAATCCTTGCTAACCCACCAACACAACCTGAGGAGGTTACACCCCTTGAGTTACAAATAACTCTTGGTGGTAATCCAAGTGAAGCAGCCACTACAACTGTTGAACCCACTGGTTTACAGTTGGATAGTGGTTACATTAATAAGACTTCCTTGGAGGCAATTCCTTACATAGCACCTCTGCCAACCACCAGTGGATTTATTTATCCTACTGGCAACATCAAAAGGTTGTCAAGTGTTGAAGGAAGAAGACCCCAGTACCAAGAAAAAGGGGCATCAGTGGTTAGTGTTTGGAGTACACTCCCTACCTCAACCACTGATAAAACCACTGATAGTGGGAAATCAGATTATCCCATTAAATTGGGTGATGATTTAAAATATCAGGATTTGACGAAACGAATTGAAAAGTTGGATACATCTGTGGCAGATCTTAAAAATATGCTACAACAGGTGTTGAAAACACAAAAGATGCAATCCACTGTTGTTCCACCTCAAGCACCTGCTCCACAACAAGCATCTGCTACAAATGAGCTCTGGAATCTCTTCCAACCTTTTCTCCAACAACAACAAGAAATGACAGATCAGCAACATGAACTTCATGTCCAAAAGCTGAGAAACATTATGGAGTCTAGGTACAAGAACACTCAAGCAGATATTAAGGCAATCAAGGCCCATTTATTGGAAACCACTGGCACTGCTCCTCCAACAGTACTTTTCATTGATCAACTCCCAGAAGATAATGCCAAAAAGGGGGAGAAAATTCAGGAGTGGAAGAAGAAAGGAATAGATGATGGTCTTTACATTGAACCTGAAAGGGATGCTATGACCAGAAAAATTCCTGTGCTAGATGGTAGTAAAAAGGTTGATGCAACTCAAGAAGCACTTGATGAAGGAGTAGCAAGTGTTAAAAGAGATAGAATGGCAAATGATATCTCAAGATGGAATGAGGAGAAAAGAGCTTTTATGGAGCTGTATGCGCAGGGTTGTTCTAGATCAAAGGATACTAAAAATCCAAAGACAAAAAGGAAACCTAAGTCCATCCCATCCAGATTTCCAAAGCCTCCAAAACCACCATCCAAAAGCCATCAGCATCAAACCTCCACCCAAACAGTTGTTGTAACTCCTGTTGTATCAACTACTGCTGGTACCTCAGTTGTTTCAACATCTGTTCTCACTTCAACACACACCACTACAACACACACCACAATCACTACGTTATCACCACCACTGTCACCACCAAAAACAATCTCACCACCAATTTCACCCGCTGACAAAAAGCAGAAGACAACAGATGTTATAACATCTGTTGTAATGGCAACAGTGGTTGAAACACCAGTTGTTTCAACAACTGTTAGTCAATCCCAAACCACTGCCACTCAATCTCCCACCACTGTTCCATCTCAAACATCATCAGTCTCTCCTAAACCAAAAAGGCGAAGGCTAATTCTAAAAGATGATGACACATCTCCACCACCAACATCTTCAAAATCTCTGTCACTTGTCACAATTCCTAAACCCATACCTCTCTCTTCAGCTCAAATTTTAAAACCATTACCTCCTGCTGGTGTCTCATTTCCTCTGGAACTCATTGCAGTTAGGAAAGAGATCAAATCTTTCTACTATGAGGATGACCCAGTTAAAAGGAGTTTGCCATCAATTGCAGGATATCCCAGGCCTAATAATACCGAAGAATATTTAAAGCTCAAGGCCAAGCAAGCAGAGGATATCGCAATAAAAACAGAAAGGGGAAATCTGATAGAGAATTTCAGCAAAACTATCAGTTTTTACTCTCACAGGTCAGTGCTATGGAGCGATTTGCTAAAAATGTATGTCAGCAAATTTCAGAAAGGGCAGATGAGTCCTTGAGAAAAGACTACATTGAGAACATCATGACCTACAAGAAATACAAGGGGGAGAAACACATGTACAAAAACTGGACCATTCCTGAGCTTGAAAAAGAAGCAGCCAGGATTCAAGAAATGATTAAAAATAAGGTCAAGCAGACTCCTCCTGAAAAGTTTAAACAATTTGAAGCTGATAGAGCATTAGAGTTGAAGAGAATGAAAGAAGAGTTGATAACTGCTGATTATGGGTCAAAGAACTCAGTGACAAAGTGGGGAGAAGATAGGGTCAGGGCAACCTACAAAAGCTTAGAGGAACTTAGAAAGAAAGATCCAAAAGTTCCACAAAAGCCTGACTACTCCAAAGCAGAGGTCTCAAAAAGACCACCAAAGCTGCAAGTTAAAAGAACCACTGCTCCAGCTGGTGCTGCCATCTACAAAAGAAGGAGCCAAAACCAGTCAAGTGCTGAAACCATTCAAGATCTAAAAGCTGGAAATGTTGTTGTAAAAGCAGGCCTTAAATTAATGATAAAAGAAGATCTTGAATTGGAACAATCTGCAAGTACTGCTCAGCCAGTCATGAATAGGCCAGCCTCACCAAATACCTCTGCAAATAAACATCTCCCAAGAAACCCACCAGGCTCAAAAATACAAAAGTGGGAAACTGACAAACCGACCTGCGTATTGACATTGCTCAGGTCTGGTGGAGAAGTGAAGAAAATATCAAGGGAACAAGCTCTTGGCCTGAGTCTTGAAGATTTGCAGGATCTCCTTGATCTTCCACTTAGCAGGGATGATGAAGACATAGATGCCCTAGACTTTGAACTACAATTTAAAGGTCAGATAAGGGAACTGTTGATGAGGCAATAAACTTCCACAATAATGAGGAGTTTTGGCATTATCTGTTCCAGGGGGAGATTGTTGGGATTGAACCCTACCAGAGGAACAGATAATTAAAGCCAAAACTTGATCAGAGTAGTGGATCCAGAATAAGCAGATGTTTACATACAAGTCTCTCCCCTTGAAAGTGATTTCAACATCTGCTGACCTCCTATCTGCTGATCGTGCAAACTGTTGACCTACAACTGCTGCTCAAGTAAAGACCTGATGAAAGACTAAAGCCCTGCTGATTCAATCTACTGTCTTGAGTCAAGCACTGCTAATCCGGACAAGTATTGCTGGGTTCACAGCAGTGGAATGTTGCAGCAGCTGTTATATAGTCTATTTGTAATGTAATGTAATAGCAGTAGTTAGCATAGCAGTGTTTGTATTGATCAGATGTTAGAGTTTGTTAGGAGGTTAGATGTCACTTTCATGGTGACATCAGCATTAGATGCTCAGTGGTTTGCTAGTGCCTATAAATAGAACAGTGCTCTGTACTGTTCTATTAGCTCTTTGCAATACCGTCTTTTTTGCACGAACAAACACTGAGCTCTGGCTGAGGGGGAGTTTGTATTCAAGCATTACTTGTAATCGTTGTTGAAATTAAATTCAATCATTCGGTTCCTTGTTGAAAAATGTCTTGATCAAAGCAATACTCTCGTTTGATTGTATGCAAAGTTTGTTTCCATATTAATTCCGCTGCACAACTCTTTCATTTTCATCTTAATTTCAAACGTAAAATACAATCAGAAACAAACTCAGATCCAACAGTAGGTGATTCAATCAACGGTTACATCGATTGAATCGGTACCGTAGCTCTGATACCAATTGAGATTCCAGGATCCAGCGGGTTTGACGGAGTTTTGGCCCCAATAGAACCGATTCGATAGAATATTATTGAGAAGAAAGGAGTAGAAGCACAGAACAGGTAAATTTAACTTGTTTCTATTCAATGTTTGAACTTACAGAACCACAAAACCAATTACAGAACTTGTCTAAATGAGAAGACCTCATCCCCTATATATAGGCATAACCCATCCGCGAATATATTTAAGGACGGATGGACAATATCAGCGAATGCCCCAGAAGGACGGATGGGCTCTCTCAGACGGATGTGATGTCCCATTCGTGCGAATCGGCCATCCGCATGAATGGGTACAGACATTACAAAACCCGGTCTGTTTTCACACTAATCTATACAATATTCAACACACGCTCTATCTAGCTTATTCGCACAGTGGCGGAAATACAAAATATGATGATGGGGTAGCCCAAGACCAAATGTGAATGATTTAAATACGTAAATGCCCATAAGACAAAATGGTTCAAAGGTTAAAAACCTGGGAAAACGAGATAAAGTAGCACGGCACAGTAAGGAGTCATATCTCCTGATTACTTCACCAACTTGCCAGCCGCAAAAGTAATGCGGGTCCTCAGAGCGCACTCTATTATCCAGGGGTCAAACAGGGGTCAAAAGGCTTTAACCCCCGAAAGGGCAAGCCCCTTACTGCAAGCAAGGTCACTAGTCAAAAGCATACTTCTTTGGGAGATGTCTTCTCCTATATAATTGACACTTCATTTACTGAGTTGGGACATTCTTGGCCAGGCCTGTTTCCTTAAACTTTGGTCATTCATATCGAGTACTTGCTTTATGCGAGTTACTCACTTTCACATCCAACACACACATTCCGTTTGATCCCATATCCGAATCTGAATATACTTCAGAAGAGGATCTTTAGCAAACAATAACAATAAACTAGTGAACCTCCTTCCACGTCTTGCAAACATGGGGGGACCCCACGACCTGCGTTAGGCAAAGTTGAACCCTTCAACCTTTTTGCCTAACCAGCCCAGCTACTATCCTTGGTCTCTTATTTGTTGCATCAACAAGTTGGCGCCCACCGTGGGGCTACGCCGTTATTTCTCCTCAAAAAGACCTAGTAGTGTAGCTCTCTTCACTTAAAATCACCATGTCCGAAAGTGGATCCCCGGGTGAAGTAAATCAGATTCCAAACATCTCAACCCCGGGTAGTAGCCAAGCTCATGTGGCTATACCAACTTCTTTCTTAACTCCGGGAAGCACACCCGAGTTCCTCACCTTCAACACACCAACTCCGTCCAGATCCGGAGTTCCTTCTCCCAATATCGGTGTCTCTGACTCCCCAGCGTGTGTTGAACTTACCCCCGAGGGGGTTGCCAACAATTTCCTGGAACTGAGGTCTCTTCTCAACCAGCATGTGAATAGAGAAAGAGAAAAGGGGGTGAGAATCCGCCTAGATTATGACGAGCCAGATCCGACGCTGTCTCCCGGACCACCTCCCCCTCCTTTTACCACTAGAAATGAGGCTGGTCCCAGTAATCCTCCAAACCCTCACCCATATTTGTCCACGATGACGAATCCCACAGTGCATCCCATCTTCTCTTCCCAACCGATTACTAGTCGTGCTCCTCTGGGCCACGAGCTGACCCTAGATCAGCTCCTATAGTCCCCAGTAACAAGCTTTCCAGCTTCTACAACAACTTCATGGGAACAAGCCCTGTCCGTGCTTCCATTGGCACGAAGTGCAGTCATGAGCACTCCCCTTGGAGTTAGCTACTCAGTCGCACCTGGAAGTCTCCAAGGCTTCAACCCTATGACCCAGATGATGCCCCAGATGATGACCCAAATGATGGCCAACTTCCCATGGCAACACTTTATTAATCAGGTGCTAGCCACTCAGGGAAACAACGGCAATGGTAATAATGTAGATGCAAGGGCTGAAGAAGACTTGGCTAAACCATATAAGCCAAGTAACCTTTCATGCTTTTCACAGCAAATAGCTTATTATGATTTTCAAGCAAAAATCAAGATGCCTCCTCACATTAAAACATACGATGGGACCGAAGATCTTGAGGACCATCTTCAGATCTTTACCGGTGCAGCAAGAATTGAAAAGTGGTCAAATGCTGAATGTTGTCTGATGTTCATGCAAACTCTTGTCGGATCAGCCAGGATCTGGTTCAACGATATACCTGCTCGAAGCATTCGAAGCTTCGACGACCTCAGCAAGGGTTTTTTGGCCAACTTTTCCCAACAAAGGCGATATGTAAAAGATGCAACAGTGATCTTTCAGATAAAGCAACGTGACAATGAAAGTCTCCGAGAGTTCATTGAATGATACAAGAAGGAAGGTCTCACCTATGTAGGGGCAGATGAAAAAATGAGGGTAGCTGGTTTTATGAACGCTATCACCTCAAAATATCTCACAAGAGATTTCAACAAATCCCTACCCAAGACCTTGGAAGTGGCACTCGAAAGGGCAGAAGCCCATATCTGGGGAGAGGAAGCAGTAGATATCAAAGAACAAAGGAAAAGAGAATCCAGTTGGCGAAGCAATAGTCCTGCTAGAAAAAGGGGAAACTTCAACTCTTATGACAGGCGGTCAAAGGGTTCAGACCCTCGATGGTCTGAAGGCCGGAACCCTTTAAGTAGGGAGAAAGGCATGAGTTTCACACCCCTCACGAAAACCCCTCAAGAAATCCTTGCAGCTGAAGAAGTCAAACAAAACTTTCGGCCTCCTAGGCCTCTCCCCAAAAGCAGAAAAAACGAAAACTCCACACAGTTCTGCGAGTTTCATGAAGAAAAAGGTCACCACACCAATGATTGCTTCCAGCTCAAGAAAAGAATTGAAGAAGCTGTTAAGTCCGGAGAACTCGCTCATTTGGTGAAGGGGGTACGAGACAAAATGGCTGAAGGAAAGGGCAAGGAAGTCAATATGGTGGATTTTGATGGAAGGGTTCCTAACAAGAGACAGCGGTTGGAAGCTTGGGAGCTTCAGTGTGTCTGCTTCCCCCCAACGAATAAAGACCCTCTCTCTAGCCCTCTTGTGGTAGAAGCTACTGTGGGAACGTTGCAAACACATAGGGCATACGTAGACACTGGGGCAGCTACTGAAATCATGTTCGAGAAATTCTTCAACCGTCTGAGTAATGAAGAACGTTCAAGGCTTCAACCCTCTGGAACCTCCATAAAAGGTATCGCTGATATACCTCTCAAGCCTTTAGGGCAGCTGACACTTAATGTTCGTTTCAGTGAAGGTCAGAAGGAAAGGATCCAACCACTCACCTTTGTGGTTATTAACATACCTTCGAACTATGATGTGATCATTGGAAGACCAGGGCAGTGTGCATTCTACATGGTCGTGTCTGTTGGCCATGGCACTGTCAAATTTCCTACCGAGAGAGGAATAGCAACCCTTCAACCCTCTCAGGAAGCCTATCTGGTTGAAGGGGAAAGTTCCAAAAGTGAAGAAGACAAGCAAGGGCTAATCATAAATCCTAAGTACCCTGAACAGAGAATAAGGGCCAATCCAAGCCTTTCACAAGAAACCCTTTCATATCTTGAAAAGTTGTTAACACATTACAGCGATGTCTTCGCTTGGTGTCCTGAAGATATGACAGGAATCCCCCGGAACATTGCTGAACATGAGTTAAGAATACCACCGGATGTCAAACCTGTGGTCCAAAAGAAAAGAAGTTTAGCACCTGAGAGAAGCCTGGCTGCTTGCTAGGAGGTCGAAAAGCTCGTATCAGCCGGCATACTTCGAGAAGTCAAGTGCCAATCATGGGTTGCAAACCCGGTTATGGTCAAGAAACCTGATAACTCTTGGAGGATGTGCATAGATTTCAAGGATCTTAACAAGGCTTGTCCTAAGGATTGCTATCCACTACCGGAAATTGATCTCAAGGTTGACTCCCTCACCGGTTACTCGTTCAAATGCTTTCTTGATGCATACAAAGGTTACCACCAAATCCTCATGAAGGAAGAAGATGAGGAAAAAACAGCCTTTCACACGGACAAAGGGATCTTTTGTTATCAAAAGATGCCTTTTGGTCTCAAAAATGCCGGTGCAACCTACCAACGACTCGTTGACAAAGCCTTTGCAAGCCAAATAGGTAAAAACATGGAGGCATATGTCGATGACTTAGTGATCAAAAGCAAGACGGATTATCAAATGCTTGACGACATTCAAGAAACTTTCAATAATCTCATAAAGGTTAACATAAAGCTCAACCCTGAAAAATGCTCATTTGGGTTTGAGGAAGGAAAGTTCTTGGGCCATATTGTGGGGAAACAAAGTATCAAGGCTAACCCAAATAAAGTGAAAGTTGTCCTTGAAACCAAACAACCAAAAACCAAGAAGGAGGTTGAAAGCCTAAACGGGAAGCTTGCAGCTTTGAAGCGTTTTACCTCAAAGTTGGCCGAAAGATCTCTGCCCTTCTACAAAACGCTTAAGAACTGCTCAGATAAGAAGGATTTCAAATGGACTAAGGAAGCTGAAGAAGCTTTCAACCAGATGAAGCAACATCTAGCTTCCCTACCAGATATTGCGGCACCTGAAACTGGGGAGTTAATATCGGTGTACCTCTCAGTTGCTAACGAGGCCATCAGTGCAGTCCTCACCATTGAGCGAGACAAGACCCAGGTACCCGTTTATTTTTTCAGCAAAACTTTAAAATTGGCTGAAACGAAATATCCTCCACTTGAAAAACTTGCCCTTGCCCTAGCCCTAGTTCAAACAGCTAGAAGGCTTCGAAGGTATTTCCAAGCACACCCTATACAAGTGGTCACCAACCAACCTATTAAGAGTGTGTTGAAAAACCTGAAAACTCGGGACGATTAGCCAAATGGGCCATAGAACTAGGTGAGCATAACATCACCTATGTCCCAAGAAAAGCTATCAAGGCCCAAGTCTTGGCTGATTTCATTGTGGAAGTCCCAAACCAAGCAATCACTGAAGTAAACACTACCACCACTGAACCTTCCAACCCTGAAGCCTGGAAGCTTTTTACCGACGGGGCTTCAAGCGTTGAAGGGTCAGGGGCTGGGCTAATTTTGATCAACCCAGAAGGGTTGGAATTCACATATGCTCTCCGTTTTGATTTTCAGACCACCAATAACGAGGCTGAATACGAGGCACTAATAGCTGGCTTAAGGCTGGCTAAAGAAATGAAGGTCGAAAAGCTTGAAGTGTTCGCAGACTCGTTGCTGGTCTCAAGCCAAGTAAATGATAGCTACATAGCTAAAGAGCCCAACATGAAAAAATACAGAGAAAAATCCAAGGAGCTGATGAGTACCTTCCAAGCATGCAACATCAAACAGATACCCAGATCTCAAAACAAAAAGGCTGATGCCCTAAGTAAGCTTGCATCTCTCACTTTCGCCCACCTTACCAAGAAGGTGCTAGTAGAAGTGCTGAAGGCTCCATCAATTGATGAATTGGAAGTTCAAGATCTAGTTACCGAGGAAGATCCAAACTGGATGACTCCCATCAAAAAGTTCCTTAGAAATGGTGAATTACCCAATGATCAAGTAGAAGCTAAAAGGGTTGAAATCAAGGCAAGGCAATACGTACTACAAGGAGAAACCCTTTACAAAAAGGGTTACCTTGCTCCCTTGTTAAGATGTGTCGGTCCTGAGCAAAGTAAGTATTTGATCAAAGAAATTCACGAAGGTATATGCGGAGCTCACTTTGGAGCTAGGTCGGTGGTTGCAAAGCTCATGAACCTTGGGTATTTCTGGCCCTCAATGCATCGTGATACAGCTGAACAGTTAAGGAAATGTGATGCTTGCCAGATTCATGCACCAATCCCAAAAAATCCCAAGCATGACTTGGTCCCGATAATCTCGGCATGGCCATTCCACAAATGGGGAATGGACATTGTTGGTCCATTTCCCCCAAGCAAAGGAGGAGTAAAATTCTTGCTGGTGGCAATAGATTATTTCACCAAATGGCCCGAGGTCAAACCACTTGCTAAGATCACGGGAAAATAGGTCATTGACTTTGTTTGGGAAAACATCATTTGCCATTATGGATTGCCGGGAATACTTGTCACTGATAACGGAAGGCAATTTGCTGAGAAGCCTTTCAGCGTTTGGTGCAAGAAATACAGAATCGACCAGGTTTTTAGCTCAGTGGCTTATCCACAATCAAATGGTCAGGTTGAAAGGACGAATAGAAGCATAGTGGAAGGTATCAAGACAAGACTGGGAAGGTACGAAAGCAACTGGCTTGAAGAATTGCCTAGTGTTCTGTGGGCAATCAGAACACCCGAAAAAACAAGCCATAAGAAAACACCCTATAGCTTGGTATTTGGATCCGAGGCTGTAATCCCCGCTGAAATAGGAGTTGTAACCCAACGAATCGTCAAAATGGATCCCGAAACAAACCAAAAAGAGACCATGTTGAATTTACAACTCCTAGAGGAAGCACGAGATCAAGCTGCAATTCAAGAGGCCAAATACAAGCAACAAATGGAAGCCTACTACAACAAGAAAGTCAAGAACGAACGCTTCAAGCCAGGGGACCTGGTCCTCAGAAACAATGAAGCTAGCAAAAAGGAAAATCAAGGAAAGCTTGGCCCAAAATGGGAGGGTCCATATACCATCCTCGAAGCACACAAGGGTGGATCCTACAAGTTAGCAGATTCAGAAGGCAAAAGGCTTCCAAGGCATTGGAATGGCAAAACCCTGAAAAGGTTCCAGGTTTATACAGGAAAGTTTGGTTTGTATCAAAATGTATTTCGAACAACACTATGAATACCTTTTGTAAAAAGCAAGTATTGCTTGAATGAATGAAGTTGTTTTATCAAACTTGTCTTTCTATCCTAAGATCAGGCTGAGAACCTAGCAAGAAACTCCATGGCAAGGGCCATGTAAGGGAATGAGCTCCTAGGCCACATGGCTCAATAGGTTCAAGGGTTGAATGAGCCTATATAAGGGGTGAGTTCCTAAATCAATACAACTCCATGAGACTTGTTAAGAAAAAACAAAATTGTCTCATAGACGGGTTTGAACAGCCTACACCAAATGTTCCCTAAGCCTTAAAAATATAGTCAACAAACAGGATTATAAAGTCAAGTGAAAAACAAAGAAATGATAAAAAGGATAGGTGCTATGTCTTCTTGTTAAAAATACCAAGGCTAAGTGACTGCAGCACTGAACCCTTTAAGGTATAAAAAACATAAGGGCAACTTTTGGACCCGGATCCTCAACTGCTGAACCCTCCAAGCTGGCATCCTTCGGAGCATCAGATTCCCCAGGAAAAGTATCTTCACTATCTCCCAAGTAGGAACGTTTCCTTGAAAGGGAGGTAAGCATTTCAGCACATAACTTTTCATTCAAACCATCCGGCTTCAGTTCCTGCAAAACGGAGAGAGGCTTACCATAACAAGAAGCAACCTGACTCACATACGGGTACGACAACCTCTCCATTTGCTCAACGAAACTCTTAAAAACATCGGAAGCCTCGGGACAATACAGGGGAGACTTCTCTAAGGGATGGCCAGACTCGTGAAGCTTATAACCCGTAATACGACCTTGATGTTTTCCCAGATTGAGCAGTTTAGTGTAAACATCACCAAGAGCAGAGTTAAACTCTTTAGAGTGCAAGAGATAGGTAACCACCTGGTGAAAACCCTGCTCAATGAGCCATTGGTTATCTCCAGTAACCTGGGCAACCAAAGTCTTCAAACCATCCTTCTCCTTATCAAAAGCCTTCTATTGCACAGCCAAGGCCTCCTGGTCAGCTTTCAGCTTCAATAGGCTAGCTTTAAAGCTCTTCTTGAGATCACCCATCTCAATTTCGTGCCTCTTTGTTAACTCCTCCTCTTTCTTGGTCCAAGCCAATTCCTTCTCAAAAAAGATCTCGATTTCCTTCTTCATGGCAACAATTGAAGCCTTCATTTTCTCCTTCTTTTTGGAAGCCTCCTCATATTCCTGCATCCCTTTAGCAAAGCGAGTAACACCATCAGCCAAAAAGGCAGAAAGGTTGCAGGAGCTGAGCATCATCCTAGAAATAAGATGATCAGCCTCCATCTCAGATATGGCACTTCAAACACCGGGAGGAGCAAAATAAGCCAAGGCTTCGGCACAAACAGTCGGATCCTTAAAATTATCACCAACCTTAACCCCCCAATTAGGCACATAAATATCCTGACTCCCTGAACCTTCGAAGCTTTCAACACTTTTGGCTGATGAACCTTGAATAACATGAGGGGTACCTTTCTTAATCAATTTCTTCTTCTTGCTGGAAACAATTAACTCCTTTTCCTTACCCTTGCCAACATCCACAGCCTGATCCCCTGATGCCTCAATATCATCACTAACATCGATGGGCTCTGAACCAGAAGGCTGATCAACACCCTTCAGATGACGTTGGGAACGACAGGTAGAACCTTTGGAAGCAGTAACCTTAGTAAAGCCTTTAACATTCGGAACATTGACATAACCAGAACCCTCAAACCTGTAATCAGAACCCTTAACAACCGCATTCTCGCCGGGAGTAGCAGCAACATCATCAAAGGCAACATCAGAGGTGTCATCGCTTTTAATAAAATCAAGGGCAGACGTAACTGCAACACAAATATAAAAAGCACATAAGCAAACAAAGAAAAAGGAACAAAAAGCAAGAAAAGAATAAATGCATACCCTTCCCATCTCTAACAAGCACCGGATCCCGGTTAGCCTTTTCCCACACCTTACTTATACCCAACAACACCAACAAATGCTCAGGGAAGGGACGAAGCCTCGAAGGGCACTCCCTAAGAATTTCTAAAAAACGAGTGTTTATCTCGGAATCAGAGGGCTCCGGCTCATTCAGAACAGCATTCGGGTGTCTCTAAACAAGTTTGAAAGGAACAATTTCCTCCGACACCCAGAAAAACCGATCTTTCCAAACCCCAAGTGTAGAAACCATGGATGAAATTAAACAAGTGTCAACTTGACTGGTTTCAAAGGTGAACCAATCACCATTCTTAGCAAGCCGGAAAAAGCGACGAAATGCTAAAAGAGTAGGATCATACCCGCAAGCCCGACACGGAATCTCAAAATGTAAAACCCTAGCCATGCCAAGGGGATGAACTTGACCAAAAGACACTCGATAATATTCCAAAACATTTAAGACAAAGTTTGAAAACGGATAACGAAGATTGGAAAACTCAAAATGACGACAATACAAAGCAATCATACCAGAAGGACAGGCATTCATAGATTTATCGCAAGCGGTGCAACCGGTTTATACTTCGTTCCTATCCCCCATTCCATACAAAATAAATCCACTTCCTCTTGGGTCATTCGAGAAAAGGATTTAGCCATATCCTTACGAGCACCCACGATAGAAAATTAAAAAGAGAAAGCAAAGAAAACTGACCTGATTTGAAAAAGGGGAAACTGGAGAGAAATAAGGAGAACTAATGTTCTTCAAAAATAAAAATGAGAAAATAAATGAGATAAGGGATAATTATCAACAGGCAGAATTTAAAACCGCCGCCTGACAAACTGCCACGGGTCTTGTCAACTGTCTTGTCAAATTTCGAAATTCAAAAACCGTTTCAAACCTTCCAACCCTTGAACCCTCTAAGCCATTGGACAGAAAAACATACGTATAAAAGTCAGAAGTCTTTGAGCCCATTTCCCAAAAACCTCTGACTTGGGGGCTGATGACGGGGGTAGCCCAAGACCAAATGTGAATGATTTAAATACGTAAATGCCCATAAGGCAAAATGGTTCAAAGGTTAAAAACCTGGGAAAACGAGATAAAGTAGCACGGCACAGTAAGGAGTCATATCTCCTGATTACTTCACCAACTTGCCAGCCGGAAAAGCAATGCAGGTCCTCAGAGCGCACTCTATTATCCAGGGGTCAAAAGGCTTCAACCCCCGAAAGGGCAAGCCCCTCACTGCAAGCAAGGTCACTAGTCAAAAGCATACTTCTTTGGGAGATGTCTTCTCCTATATAATTGACACTTCATTAACTGAGTTGGGACATTCTTGGCCAGGCCTGTTTCCTTAAACTTTGGTCATTCATATCGAGTACTTGCTTTATGCGAGTTACTCACTTATACATCCAACACACACATTCCGTTTGCTCCCATATCCGAATCTGAATATACTTCAGAAGAGGATCTTTAGCAAACAACAACAATAAACTAGTGAACCTCCTTCCATGTCTTGCAAACGTGGGGGGACCCCACGACATGCGTTAGGCAAAGTTGAACCCTTCAACCTTTTTGCCTAACCAGCCCAGCTACTATCCTTGGTCTCTTATTTGTTGCATCAACATGCACCAACACATATACTTTCGAGTTTGATTTCGATTGTAAGTTTTAGGATTGAGTTTTCTTATACAAGTCGAGTTTTTTTTTTAAAAAGAAAAAATGTATAAAGAAATGCCATAGTTAGTGAAGAAAGCTTAATAGGTATTTTCTTAGTACATATCGGCAACCCTAATACCCTTCCGTTTAGGTGAGTGTTGAGCCTTTGTATATATACTTTTCATTTGTTGAGAGATACTACTATAGCTTTTCATTGCAGAACTTGTGCATGTTGTACAATTTTCTAGTTGACATGATAATTACTAGGAAAATTGGCATGTAATAATCCCACCTAGGCCTTATAGGCCATTAATAATCTCACCTCAGAATATTCCCCCCCACCAGTCCCACCTTTTACCTATTTTTTCTACAATGGTCCCTTGTTAAAAAAACTTAACGGAGTTAAGCTTTTTTTCCAAATTACAAACAGACTTTTAGGGGTTTTGATCAGAACGATGATACAAGTCCATTGATGTAAAACTTACTTCGAAATGGTGCTCGAAGTGACTTGATTTTGGTTAATTGGAAATTTAAACACCCGAATTAAAGCGTCGTTTTCATCGTTTGGAGCACCGTTTCGAGGCAAGTTTTACATCAATAGACTCGTATCATCGTTCTAATCAAAAGCCCTAAAAAAGATGTTTGTGATTTGGAAAAAAGCTTAACTCCGTTAAGTTTTTTTAACGGGGGATCATTGTAGGAAAAATAGGTGAAAGGTGGGATTAGTGGGGGGAATATTCTGAGGTGGGATTATTAATGGCCAATAAGGTCTAGGTGGGATTATTAGAGGTCAGTTCCCCTAATTACTATACATATATGATTAAGGAAAAAGTAGGAAATATTACCCTTTGTTACACCTGTTCGTTTCATATTCCTACTGTTGGGATTGAACCCTATCAGAGGAACAGATAATTAAAGCCAAAACTGGATCAGAGCAGTGGATCCAGAATAAGCAGATGACTACAATTGGTTCATGCAAATCTCTCCCCTTGAAAGTGCTTTCATATCTGCTGACCTCCTATCTGCTGATCTTACTAAGTGCTGACCTACAACTGCTGCCTTGCATCTACTGCCAAATGTCAAAGACTGATGGAAGAATAAAGCTCTGCTGAGTCAATCTACTGCCTTGAGTCAAGTACTGCTGATCCGGACAAGCACTGCTGGGTTCACAGCAGTGGAAGGATGCAGCAGCTGTTTAAGTGTCTTTTGTGTAATAGTTTGTAATAGCAGTAGTTAGTTCATCAGTGTTTGTATTGATCAGAGGTTAGAGTTTGTTAGGAGGTTAGATGTCACTTTCATGGTGACGTCAGCTAAAGATGCTCAGTGGTTTGCAAGTGCTTATAAATAGTTCAGTACTTTGTACTGTTCTATTAGCTCTTTCACCACATCGTCTTCTTTGCACGAACAAACTACTGAGCTCTGGCTGAGGGGGAGTTTGCATTCATACATCAATCATTGTAATCGTAGTTGAAACAAATTCAATCTTTCGGTTCATTGTGTAAAGATGTTTGATTAAAAGTATTACTCTCGTTTGATTGTATGCAAAGTTTGTTTTCATCTTAATTCCGCTGCACAACTCTTTCATTTCCATCTTAATTTCAAACAAAAATACAATCAAAAAGAAACTCAGATCCAACAATTGGTATCAGAGCTTGGACAGTCAAATTTGATTTAACAATCATTTTGACGTAAATAGTTCAGCTCATAACAGTTGATACTGATCGTTTGTTCGTCCGTTGAAAAACAGAGCAAGGATTAATCACCATTAAAGTTGATTTCTCAGTGTCTGTAAAACAACAAGAATGACGTCACAATCTCAGGATGATAAAAACAACATCGAATCGCTTTTTAAACCACCTATGCTAAAAAGAAATGAGTACAACATCTGGCTGAGGAGGATGGGTCACATCCTCGCTCAACAAAGCACAGGTTGTTGGAGGTCTGTCATTTATGGTCCCCATGTTCCTTCAGTGCCAAGCGCTGAAGATGCTAAAAAGTTCGTTCCTAAACCAGTTGAAAATTATACCGAACCCGACTTTCAAAAGATCGAACTAGATGCTAAGGCTTTTAGCATCATAGCATCAGCGCTGCCCAATGAGATATATGCTGGACTGTTACACTGTAACAGTGCCAAAGAGTTATGGGACGCACTTAAGGAACAGTTTGGGGGAACTGAAGAAGTCATAGAAAACAATAGGGAAATCCTGAATCAACAGTATGAAACATTTTGCTACGTTAAAGGTGAATCACTAACGCAACAATTTGAGCGTTTTAGTTGTCTCATCAGTGAACTGAGGCTTGTTAACACCACTTTTACAAACTCAACTCAAAATAGCAGGTTCCTCAGGTCACTGCCAGAAAAATGGGACACTATAGCTTTTGTCACCCGAAACTCACCTGAATTCAAGGATCTGACCTTGACCCAACTCCACGGTCGACTCCTGACCTACGAAAGGGAGTTGAACCAGAAAAGGAGGTTACAAGAGTCAGGAAAAGTTACCGATGATTACACTTTCGGTAATACTGCTCTTCTGGGTCAAGAAGAATCTGGGAGCAGTGGTAAGGACCAGGGTTATGATCACTTCATTGACATAACTGCTGGTGCAAATTTTAACAATCCTGATCCTCACTCTGCTAGTTATGCATTCACTGCAAATGAAAACCAGATGTCAGATAATCTAAGCTTTGAACTCAATGATTTACAACATTTTGATCCCACTGATTTAGAGGAAATGGACATTCTGCACCAACTGGCTTTGCTAAGTGTTAGAACTAGTAAGTTCTACAAAAGAACAGGGCGAAAATTCCCAGGTTTGCATGGGAATCTAAGGGTTGGGTTGGATAAATCGAAAATCAAGTGCTACAAGTGTAATAGGTTGGGACATTTCGCTAGGGAATGTAGGAGTCAAACCGCTGGTCCCATAATTACTCATCCTAGCTCAAATCCTCGACCTCAAAACCAAAACACTATGCACTATGCCCAATATGCCCCAGCAGCTCAAGTGAACACTGCTCACTATGCTGCTGCCCCTGTGCCAGTACATTATGTCCAAACTACTGTTCCACAAATCCAATATGTTCAAACCCCTGCTCCACTGGTACAAGTGCAACCTGTTGCACCTCAAACCACTGCTCCAGCAGCAGCACAACCAGATCAACAAAGTTTTTTCACTCAAGGGTTTGTTGACTGGAGCAGTATGCCTGATGATCTTAGTGATGAAAATTTTGCACTCTATGCTTCTAATGATTCTTCACATGATGAGTTTTGTTTGATGGCATTAGAGTCAATACAGGAGGGGGTTGAAGCTGAGGAGGAACAGCAGTGCTTTGAAACAGTGGAAGAGGTGATTGAAGCAGTGGTTAGTGTTGTGGCTGGTGAACTACTGTTGGGAGAAAGTTCAGGTACCCTGATTGAACCAATGACAGATCCATGGTCCATAGAGGACAAAGAAGAAGAGAAAGAAGAAAAGGTTGGTGAAAAGAAGGTAAAAGCTGATGATGATGAAGATCATCAATGTGATTGTGCAATGATGGCAGCTGCCAAGGTATCTCCTCAAGTTCTTGAAAAACTGTGTTCTGACAATTGCATAATTGCTTTTGCTAACATCAAAGAGGTGAATGAAAACCTTCGGGATAAAATCTTGTCTGATGAGGTCAAATTTGAAAGGTCTTTAAAAGAACTTAAAAACAAATTGACTGAAAAGGAAAAAGAAATCAGCTGTCTAAAAGAAGAGCAAAGCATCACCAAAACCCAACTTCAAACTATGGTAGAAAAATACCAAAGTTGCAAAAAGGAGTTGGAATCCACCCAGATTACTTGTGAACGATGGGTAGAATCCTGCAGAGGATATGAGGTGATGCTTGCTAAACAGATTGAAAGTAATGTGAAATTTGGGGTTGGGTATAGAAAATATGATGATGAACACATTGCTTGTGAAAAATCTGTTCAAAAAACTGATGTAACCACTGAGTTCATCCCCACAAACAAGAATGGCCAAGAAGTGAAAATCACTGACAAACTTGGTAACAAAATCACACTTGGCAGAACAAGGAGTTCCTCAACTTTTGAAGAACTTGAAAAATATCAGTTTAAACCTACCTGGTCTGACGAGTGTAATATTCTTGAAAATTTCAAGCCAATGGACTTTACATCAACTGATGGTGTTAAAGCTCCAAAAGCTAAAGTCATACCTCTTAAGGACATCCCAGCAGTGGTTAAAACCTCTGTTGCAAAGGAGTCTGAAAAGAGAAAGAAGAAAGAAAAAATTGACAACTTGTTTTGTGAATTCTGTGAAAAAAAGGAATCATCTAACAAAAGATTGTTTCCACTTGAAAGCTTATGATTTAAACAAGACAAGTGTCATTGTTTCAGCAGAAAGTTGCATTTTCTGTGGTAAAACAAACCACAAAACTCAAGCATGTGTGTACCTCAAAAACTTTTATGTGAAAAAGAATGAGTACATGGCTAAAACATCCTTGAGTCCATCATCATCATCCTCATCATCTGTCAAGTTCACCAAGAAACAACCACTGTTTGTGCCAGTTCAAACAGCTGTTACAAAACAGCTGAACCAAACATCTGTCAAAAGAGATGTTCAGGTTACTGATGCACCCCCTACCAATCAGTTCAGAAAAGGAAGAGAAAAACAGTCTTACCAAAGGATTCCACACGTTTATGAGGCCTACAAAAGGCCCTCTAAACCCAAAGTGAACAGGCATCCTTTTGGTTATCAGCAGATGATTGGTCAGGACCCACAACAGTGGTTAGCGAAGAACTGTCCTAAAATAGTTCAAACCCCTGACCTAACCACTGTCCATCATTCTGCATCCATCCCAGACACTGTTGAGACCCCATCCAAAGCCTTGTTGGCTTTGGAGACCTTAATGAACTAATCATTTTACTTCATGTGCAGGGAGCTTCTGCATGCTTTGATAGTCTTTGGTATGTAGATAGTGGAGGCTCCAGGCATATGACAGGATGTAAAGCCCTCCTCAAAGACTTTAAAATCCAAGGAGGGGGTGATATATCCTTTGGGAATAATAGTAAAGGAAAAGTTCTGGGGTCGGGTACAGTGGAGTCTGGAAAAGTAAAATTTGAAAATGTCAATCTAATAGACAATCTAAAATTCAACCTTCTGAGTGTGTCCCAAATGAGTGACAAGGGTTTTGGGTCATTCTTCACAAAAGATTGTTGTAGGATTATTGGACCAGAAATGGTCAAAAAGATTGAAGCAATAATCAAAACTGGTCAAACTAAACTTGTTGCTCAAAGAAGTGGCAATGTTTATGTTGTTGACATGTCAAAAGAGTGTCCCAGAGCTGATGCCTGTCTGTTCTCAGCGGCCTCTAACAAAGAGACAGAACTTTGGCACAGAAGGTTGGGACACACAAATCTTAAGACAATCACAGAAATTTCAAAAAATGGTTTGGTGAGAGGCCTACCACAAAAATTGTTTTCATGTCCTGAACATTGCATTTCTTGTTTAAAAGGAAAACAGCATAAAAGTTCTTACAAGTCCATTGAAGAGTCCAAAACAACCCAGTGTTTGCAAATGCTACACATGGATTTGTTTGGCCTAGTTCAAGTCATGAGCCTCAAAAAGAAAAGATATTGTTTGGTTATTGTTGATGACTTTTCTAGGTTCACATGGACTTTCTTTTTGCACTCAAAAGATGAAACTGCAGGCATTTTGCAAGACTTTGTAATACAGGTTGAAAAGCAATTTGACCTTCCAGTGAAAAGCTTCAGGAGTGACAATGGCACAGAATTCAAAAATAGGGAGTTGGATGCCTTCTGTGTGAAGAAAGGGATTGTAAGGCAGTACAACATCCCAAGAACACCAGAGTAGAATGGGGTAGTGGAAAGGAAGAACATAACTCTGATTGAGGCTGCCAGAACCATGCTTGCAGATTCAGGTTTGCCATTAACTTTCTAGGCAGAGGCAGTAAACACTGCTTGCTATGTTCAGAACAGAGTTTTAATAAACCCTAGGCACAAAAAGACTGCCTATGAAATTCTGTATAAAATTAAACCACTGATCTCATATTTCAAAGTGTTTGGCTGCCCATGTTTTATTTTGAACTTAAAAGATTCCATTTCAAAATTTGCAGCCAAAATTGATTGTGGTTATCATCTGGGATACTCAACCACTGCCAAGGCCTACAAAGTGTTCAATACACGGACCAAGGCAGTGGAGGAGACTTTGAATGTTAAGTTCAATGAACTCTCATCAATGAAAATCCCAGCAAACCCTACAGATCTGTTTGATCTTGAAAAATTCACTTTCGAAAATACTGCTGTCAAGACTAACAGTGCAGGTCCATCAGAGGATACAACACCAGACTATGGGTATGAAATCATCATCCCTCAAAGGTCTGCCACAAAGGGAAAAGCACCAGCTGTTCAAAACAGTTGTCAAAGCTCAACCACTGCTACCTCAATAGTTGTTGACCAAAGTAGCCCATCAACCACTGCTTCCACATCCTCAAACACTGCTGACAAAAGTCCTCAAACAGTGGATAAAAGTCAGCAGTTGTCCACTTCATTACCTCCAATTCCACCACCTTTTGAAGCCACTGCTGGATCATCAAAGTCCCCAGCAGTGGTTAGCTCAGATGATACACATTTGCAGCCTTCACCAACCAATGCCATCATACCATGCCAAGGAGATTTAATCTTCTTGAGATCTCATCCACCTGATCAAATCATTGGCAACATCAATGAAGGGGTGCTCACAAGAAGTCAAACCCAAAACATTTGTCTTTTTGCTGGTTTTCTATCACTCCATCAGCCAGTCAAGTACCAAGAGGCTTTAAAAGACAACAGCTGGGTAGAAGCCATGCAAGAGGAGCTCCAACAGTTTAAAAGACAACAAGTATGGGAGCTTGTACCACTGCCAGAAGAGGTTAGTCCCATTGGCACAAAGTGGGTCTTCAAGAACAAAACTGATGAAAGGGGTATTGTTGTCAAGAATAAAGCCAGGCTTGTGGTTCAAGGTTACAGACAGGAAGAGGGGATTGATTATGATGAAACATTTGCCCCTGTTGCAAGATTGGAAGCCATTAGACTGTTCCTGGCCTTTGCTGTCAACCACAATATGAAGGTGTTTCAAATGGATATCAAAAGTGCTTTCCTCTATGGTACAATTCAAGAAGAGGTGTATGTTTGTCAACCTCCAGGTTTTGAGGATCCATTTTATCCAGATCATGTCTACAGGCTAAACAAAGCCTTGTATGGCCTGAAATAAGCACCAAGGGCCTGGTATGAAACTCTTTCCAACTTCCTACTCTCAAATGGTTTCAAAAGAGGTACCATTGATAAAACACTGTTTTTAAAATGGAGAGGGAAGGATTTAATGATTGTCCAGATTTATGTGGATGACATTATTTTTGGAAGCACATGTAACTTAATGTGTGAAGAGTTTAGAGAACTCATGACAGCTGAGTTTGAAATGAGTGCTATGGGTGAGCTGCAATGCTTTCTTGGTCTCCAAGTACAGCAACTGCAAAATGGAACTTTCATTCATCAAAGCAAATATGCTAAAGAACTTTTAACCAAATTTGATATGAATGATTGTAAACCATGCAGCACACCCATGGCAACTAATAAGCTAGTCATGTCTGATGAAAAGGATGAGCTGATTGACCAAACACTTTATAGAAGCATGATTGGGTCTTTATTGTACCTAACTGCATCTAGACCAGACATCATGTTTGCAACATGTGTCTGTGCAAGAAGTCAATCAGCTCCCAGAAAATCAAATCTCATTGCTGTAAAAAGGATCTTCAGATACATAAAAGGTGCTCCCACACTTGGTATCTGGTATCCAGCTAATGGGAACATCAAGCTTTCAGGTTTCTCAGACAGTGACTTTGCTGGATGTCACACCACAAGGAAGTCCACATCAGGAGGGTGCCAGTTTCTAGGTGATTGCTTAGTTTCATGGCAAAGCAAAAAGCAAGCAGCTGTTTCAACATCCACTGCTGAAGCTGAATACATTGTTGCTGCAAGCTGTACAGCCCAACTCCTGTGGCTTCAAAATCAGTTACTGGATTTTGGTATCACTGCCTTAAAGACACCACTCATGTTGGACAGTCAGGCAGCAGAAAATATCATCAAAAATCCAGTTTCCCACTCAACCACCAAACACAACGACATCAGACATCACTTTGTGAGGGATTGCTATGAAAAAGGTTTGATTTCTCTGCATCATGTCCCAACTAAAGACCAGCTGGCTGATGTGCTCACAAAAGCACTTGATACAGCCACTTTGAAAGTTTGGTCTCTAGGATTAGGATGCTGAACATGGAATAACAAGCAACATCTTGTTTTTCTATGAATAAAAGCAACAAAATGTTTTCAGAAAATCAAAATTCCATCCTTAAAAATAGCTAAAAAATGAAAATTTTCATTAAAATCCTTAAAAGTCTGCCATTAACCACTGATTGTTCAAAAGTCTGCTTCTTTCAAAAGTCTGTCCACTGCTGAAAGTCAACCCCTGCTCTCTCATTACTTTGATAACCTCTGTTGTTCAAAAGCAGGGTCTTATCCACTGATATGCTATCCACTGATAGTGAAAATCATCCACTGCTTTCATACCATTGCCTTCATCTGTCCTTATCACACAAGTACTGTCCTTCACTTTCAACAGGGGTTGTCACGTGGGCAGTACATATTGGTCAGACTTTTTGTAACGGCTGCCACCTCAGCATTCACTTTCTTCCCTATAAAATCCCCCACTCACCACCAAAACAGGGTTTTACTATCGAATTGAATTCTTAAAAATTCTCTTCTCAAAGCAGTTTTTCATCTCATTTCTTCCCAAATTTCTTCGATCAATCATTTTCAAAATGACAAAATCAAAGAAATCTGCAAAACCCTCATCCAAATCATCATCGAAAACAGCCTCTCAAAAGGCAATCTCCACTGAAATTCCACATAAACCATCTCATAATCTCCCGGGTCTTCTCACAAAACCAGGAACCACCAAAGTTTTCGATTCCATCATTGATCTCATGGCAAAATCAAAGTACAAAACTTTGTTCATTGCCGATGCACCAATCTATTTGGCAACCCAAAGTGAGTTCTGGAAAAATGCAACCCTTGAAAAACAAGGAGACACTGCAACCACCATAAACTCTTCTATAAAGGGTAAAATTGTCCAAATCACGCCACAATCAATTTCAGAGGTCTTTCAACTCGGTGATCAGGAAGGTAAAATTTCTTTCACTAAAAATGAGTTACAAACTGACTTCATTGAGAAAGGGTATGAAGCCACAATGATGAAGAAAATTACCTTAGAAAAAGGTTATTTTCCGTCTGCAACCAGATTTTTATTTCATACCCTCCTACTATGTGTTTCAAACAAAACCACTTCTTTCAATGAAATCCCTTTAAAGATTCAAAATCTGGGATATGCAATTCTTCAAGGAGAAAATTTTAACTATTCTCGAGAAATTTTTAAAGATTTGGTTAACAATGTTGAAACAAAGTCATTCTTACTGTTTCCAAGGTTTTTAAGTTATTATTTTGAAAAGAAATTCAGTAAGGATGATTTAGCTATAATAAACCAAGGTGATTCTACTAAAATAAACAGTTTAACAACTGAAACTTTTTCAAGGATGTTAGCACCTTGCAAAACACAAGCAGAGGTGCCTGAGCAGATTTTAGCAGTTACAACTGCTCCTCAGGTATCTGCTGCTGAGCCTACTGCTCAAGGTGATCAAAGCAGCAGAACAACTGTTTTGAAACCCACACCTAAAATCACCAAAAAGCCAACAAAAAGAAAAACACAAAAGCCCACAAAACCCATCAAAAAGGCAACTCTGGAGGATGAGATACCAGAGCTCCTGCCAGTGACAACACAAAAGTCACAAGAAACCACTGCTGCTACTTCCTCACAACAGTTGGTACAAATATCTCAACCCATAACGGAAACTCCTCCTGTTTCTTCACAAAAAGAACAGGTTGTACAAAGAGGGTCTCCATATCATGATGCTCTGGAAACACTCGTTTCTATCATCCACAGTCCAATGCCCGGGACACATCCTATTTCCACACCACTCATCACATCCACTATTCCATCACCAATAAAACCACTGTTGGATGCAATTGATTTGAACCAGGCATTAACCAGTCCTTCTCAATCACCTACTAATGAGAATATACCTCAACAACTGACTCGGTCTGATGTATCAATCTTTGCTAACCCACCAACACAACCTGAGGAGGTTACACCCCTTGAGTTACAAGTAACTCTTGGTGGTAATCCAAGTGAAGCAACCACTACAAGTGTTACACCCACTGGGTTACATTTGGACAGTGGTTACATTAATAAGACTTCCTTGGAGGCAATTCCTTTCATAGCACCTCTGCCAACCACCAGTGGATTTATTTATCCTACTGGCAACATCAAAAGGTTGTCAAGTGTTGAAGGAAGAAGACCCCAATACCAAAAAAAAGGGGCATCAGTGGTTAATGTTTGGAGTATACTCCCTATATCTACCACTGATAAAACCACTACTAGTGGGAAATCAGATGATCCCATTAACTTGGGTGATGGTTTAAAGTACCAAAAATTGACGGATCGTATTGCAAAGCTTGATAACTCTGTTGCAGAACTCAAAGATATGCTAAAACAGGTGTTACAAGCTCAGAAGGTACAATCAACTGCTGTTCCACCTCAACAACCTGCTCCACAAAGGGCACCTGCTACAAATGAGCTCTGGAATGTATTTCAATCTTTTCTCCAACAACAAGCACAATTAGCAGATCAGCAACATGAAAAACATGTACAACAGCTGAGAAATGCAATGGAGTCAAGATTCAAGAACACTAAGGCTGACTTAAAGGCTCTCAAAACTCAGATCTTGCACACCACTGGCACTGCTCCTCCACAAGTACGCTACATTTATCAACTCCCAGAAGATAAAGCCAAAAAGGGGGAGAAAATGAAGGAGTGGAAAAAGAAGGGTATAGAGGATGGTCTTTATCTTGAACCAGAAAATTCAAACATGACAAAAAAGATCCCTTTGCCAGATGGCAGCAAGAAAATTGATGTGACAACAAATGCACTAGCAGAAGCAGTTGCAAGTGTAAAAAGGGATAGAGAGGCCAAAAGGATAGCCAGGGTGGAGAGAATGGATCATCCAGATCAGGGTACTTTTGGGTCAAAGGATTATGAAAATTCTGTTGAGGAAAAGAAGAAGCCTACTAGAAAAGTGAGGCAACCCAAATCCATTCCAACCAGACGTTCAAAGTCTGCTCAAAAACCACCATACAAAACAGCTGATGCAACAGGAGTTACAAAAACTACTGCTTGCCAAACAGTTGTTCCATCAACACACACCACTTCAACACACACAACATCCACTGCTTTACCATCATCACCACCAAAAACAACACCTGCTGACATACAGCAGAAGACAACAGATGTTATAACATCTGTTGTAATGACAACAGTGGTTGAAACACCAGTTGTTTCAATAGCTGTTAGTCAATCACAATCCACTGTCTCTACATCTACCACCACTGTTCCATCCAAAGCGTCATTAGTCCCTCCTACAAAAAGGAGAAGACTAATTCTCAAAGATGATGACAATTCACCACCACAAACATCTTCAAAATCTTTAGCACTTGTCACAATTCCAAAACCTGTTCCTCTCTCTTCAGTTCCAATGTACAAGCCCTTACCTCCTGCAGGTGTTCAATTTCCTCTTGAACTAGCAGCTGTTAGAGATGAAATAAAATCCTTTTACTATGAGGATGATCCTGCCAAAAGGAGTTTGCCATCAATAAAGGGATATCCCTGGCCTAAAAATGTTAATGAATACTTGGAAATCAAGGCCAAGCAAGCAGAGGATATCTCAAAAAGAAACACACAAGGGAAATCTGACAAAGAAATTTCAAGAAATTTTCAATATTTGCTCACACAAGTCAGATCCCTAGAGCAATTTGCAAAAAATGTTAGTCAACAAATTTCTGAAAGAGCAGCTGAAACTCTGAAGAAAGACTACATTGAAAGCATCATGGCTCACAAGAAGTACAAAGGAGAGAGCTACATGTACAAAGAGTGGACTATTCCTGAACTTGAAAACGAAGCTGCACGAATTCAAGACATGATAAAAAGGAAAGTCACTCACACTCCACCTAACTGGGCAAAATTTAGAAAGAATGTACCTGACAAACAGGAAGAGCTGAGGAGAATGAAAGAGGAACTGGTAGCAGCCGATTATGGAAACAAAAGACAAGTTGCTAGATGGAAAGAAGATGTGGTCAGGGCTACTTACAAAAAGTTGGAACAATTAAGAAAGAAAGATCCCACAGTTCCTCAAAAGCCTGACTATTCTGAAGCAGTGGTTTCAAAAAGACCACCAAAGCTGCAAGTCAAAAGAACCACTGCTCCAGCTGGTGCTGCCATCTACAAAAGAAGGAGCAAAAACCAGTTTAGCATGGAAACAATTCAAGATCTATTAGCTGGAGATGCCATTGTAAAAGCAGGCACGGAAGTAATGATTAAAGAAGATCTTGAATTGGAACAATCTGCAAGTGCTTCTCAGCCAGCTATGAACAGGCCAGCCTCACCAAATACTTCTGCAAATAAACATCTCCCAAGAAACCCACCAGGCTCAAAAATACAAAAGTGGGAAACTGACAAACAGACCTGCGTATTGACTTTGCTCAGGCCTGGTGGAGAAGTGGAGAAAATATCAAGGGAACAAGCTCTTGGCCTGAGTCTTGAAGATTTGCAGGATCTCCTTGATCTTCCACTTAGCAGGGATGATGAAGATACAGATGCCCTAGACTTTGAATTACAATTTAAAGGTCAGATAAGGGAGCTGTTGATGAGGCAATAAAGAATTCCACAAATAATGAAGAGTTTTGGCATTATCTGTTCCAGGGGGAGATTGTTGGGACTTAACCCTATCAGAGGAACAGATAATTAAAGCCAAAACTGGATCAGAGCAGTGGATCCAGAATAAGCAGACGACTACAATTGGTTCATGCAAATCTCTCCCCTTGAAAGTGCTTTCATATCTGCTGATCTTACTAAGTGCTGACCTACAACTGCTGCCTTGCATCTACTGCCAAATGTCAAAGACTGATGGAAGAATAAAGCTCTGCTGAGTCAATCTACTGCCTTGAGTCAAGTACTGCTGATCCGGACAAGCACTGCTGGGTTCACAGCAGTGGAAGGATGCAGCAGCTGTTTAAGTGTCTTTTGTGTAATAGTTTGTAATAGCAGTAGTTAGTTCATCGGTGTTTGTATTGATCAGAGGTTAGAGTTTGTTAGGAGGTTAGATGTCACTTTCATGGTGACGTCAGCTAAAGATGCTCAGTGGTTTGCAAGTGCTTATAAATAGTTCAGTACTTTGTACTGTTCTATTAGCTCTTTCACCACATCGTCTTCTTTGCACGAACAAACTACTGAGCTCTGGCTGAGGGGGAGTTTGCATTCATACATCAATCATTGTAATCGTAGTTGAAACAAATTCAATCTTTCGGTTCATTGTGTAAAGATGTTTGATTAAAAGTATTACTCTCGTTTGATTGTATGCAAAATTTGTTTTCATCTTAATTCCGCTGCACAACTCTTTCATTTCCATCTTAATTTCAAACAAAAATACAATAAAAAAGAAACTCAGATCCAACACCTACCTTATACTTTTTCATTAGAAGCCCTGTTGAGCCTTAGCCTTATTCATTTATTAACCAAATAATGAGCTAATATTATCTTTTGTTAGCCTATTCTTTAATTACCCTTTGAAGTATGATTCAATGAAGAAATATGAAGAAAAGACAATCAGAAAAGAAAAGAAAAAAAATGAGATAAAGAGAGAAATAAGTGTGGGGGATCAAAGATCCAAATGAAGAGAAATATGAAGAAAGATCCAAAACCACTAAAGAAAGTTAAAAATTGTCAGAAGTGCTGAAAAGAAGTTGAATTATTACTAATTAGCCCTTATTGTTAACCTTTTCGTTTGTTTATTTACTACTTTTTATCCTAATGGCAAAAGCCCATAAAGTCTTTATGATCTGTTAGTGTTATTTGTTGATATAGGTGGTTGATTTCTATACAAGCATATGATAATGATAGTTATGTCTAGGTAGTGAGGTTTAGTAGTTCTCTAACACACTTTTTGCTAGTTTTTCAGAAATTAATCGAGAAAAGTGAATAATTATGAGGGGTATGTGCTAGATAGATATTCTATAAAGGTGGATTGATCAAAACTTGGTATTTTCTTAGTTTTAAAATGTATCTCTAAAATTACTTGTAGAAGCTGTCAATCTCTTTCCTTTGTTAGTCTTGGAAGTTGGGCTATGGGTATGTGTTTTGGAAATAGCATTGGTTTTGATTTGAGTCTTATGCAGATGGAATTTAAGGTGATTTATTAGTAAATGAATTGCTTAGGGATAAGCAATGTTCAAGTGTGAGGATATTTGATATGTTTGAAAGTCAACATATTATTATAGTGTAAAAACCCGCATTTTGATAGTTATTTGTTGTAAATTCTGTTTCGAATGGTTTAAATGTTTGTTTATGAGTATTTTACAGATTCCTAAGTAAATTGAAGGTTTTCCGAGCCAGAACTAAAGTTTATTGAAGATGTGCTTAATGCAGGCCCAAATCTGTGTTTATGGGCCGTGTGTAAAGAAGAGAGTTACGAATCGTGGGTCCCAAATTAAGACACCGATATACTATTGGAAAGCCTAGATCAAGAAAGAACAACTTTCCCTTGTTTTATGGGTCGTGACCTAGGTTCGAGTATACGGGTCGTAAATAACCCAAAGGCAGATGAACCATATATAAAGAAAGAGATTCACAGAAACCCTAAGAGATGTTAAATGAAACAAGAGAAGAAACGCGAAAAAGGGACTGTTGAGGTTCAAGGATTCAAGATCGGAGAATTGGGAGAAGATTCAAGGAAGAAGAACGTACAAGAGGGCAAGCGACTGTCCCTTACTGAGTTAGCACCCTTCGTATTATTATTTCCAGTTAATTTCTATCATGTATTCATTGAATTTAGTTGCTTTATTTTTTAGTATGAGTAGCTAACCACGCAATAGCCGGTTAGGGTAGGATGATTATTGTAACTATGCAAAGATTTGGTTGATTTTGTTAAAAAAGTGTGTTTTTAGTAAGGTTTTCTTATGAACTTGTGATAGTGTAATTTATATGTTGAGTATTGTTGTCCAAATGAGTTTGTGTGGGTGATTTAATTTGTTTCATTTATCTTTAGGCTAGATATCGATCATTATTCTAGGGCTAGATGCTTAGTAAGCAAAGGATAAACTTAGTTGGATATTGGTGTTTTGGTCAAAAATTACCGACGTAATTAAGTGATCAAATTAGTTAAGTGAGGTAGTGTGCTAGAAATGTGTGTCGAAAATATGTTAATCAAGTTGATTTGTAAAAACAGTTTCAGGATACGGCTCAAGATGTAGAGCTGTATCTATGATCAAACAATGAGCAAAAATAAAGTAAACGACACGAGATGTACGAGGAAAGCCCTTGATCAATCTAGATTGCCGGCATAAAACCTCGGGAGCTGACAATCGCAGCTGCCTTGTTCTTCAATTGCTTCAAAAATCAGGATACAGTGAAGGATGTGGTACGGATCGACTAAGTGTTACAAGGAAACTTGAATACAAGTGTGGTGTTTGCAATGAGCTAGAGAGTGTAAGTGTATGAGAGTGTTAGTGAAAAATTGTGTGTTCTAAGCTGATCCGTCCCCATCTATTTATAGTTAAGATAAAATAACAAACTATCCTAAACTTGCGGGATCCACCGAATATTCCTTCTTCGAACGTTGTAGACCTGGTCTTTCGGGCTCAACGTCTCTCTCTCAACAAATTCGTCCGAGTCTTGAGGAGAAGAAGTCCTCTTGACCGTTAGCAAGTCTCAGCCCTTAACCTGCACGTGGTTAATTCAATAAGCCTCAGGATATCGCCCAAGATGTTAGCAATATCCTCTTCCAGCATCCTGGTCACAAATGAACAAACATAGGCAGGATATTGGTCAGGATATATACGTTAAGAAAATGACCCCTAACAATTGTCCCCAAATATATCGGTTGGTATACCAATCCAACGGATATATTTCAAAAATCTTATCCCACAACTCAAGGCATTTAAAACGAAGCGACGGTCAAGATCACATCGTAACTTCCAACGCGTTTTTTACTCAATGGAGATCCACGATGCCCCTATATATTCTCTTTTCTTGTTTGAAAAGCAGATATCTTCAACAGACCCTTCAGGTAATTCTCCATTTCTGATTTTCTTCCTGTCAATTTACTTCATCTTTCTAGCAATGGCCGCCGAAACCTTCACCCAGCAGAATCTTCTCAAAAATCCCGAGAAGGAGATCTGCGCTTTTGACAACGCAGACATTGCAGCTTTAAGAGCCTCCGGCGCTTTCCCTGACAGCACAGTCTTTAGGCCATTCGATCGGTCAATCCGATCGGATGTTTCTTCTACCGAATGGATCTGTTTTCCAGCATATCCTTTTTCACTAGGTCTTCGATACCCTTTTCCTGAATTCATGATGCAATTCTTTCGTATTACTGGCATCTCTTTTGCTCAAACCATGCCCATGGTTTGGAGAGTTTTGATTGTACTCAACCAAATCAAAAACCTCCATTGCTCTGACCTCTGCATCGAGGATTTACCTATTGCTTATCGCCTCCGATCCCACGGCTCTAGCCGGTTCTTGCTTTTTTCAACCTCCAGCAAACCCCTGATTCTCAAAGCCACCAAAAACGAAGACGGATGGCAACGCAAATTCTTCTTTGTCAAACGAGATTCCATTGCTGAGGGTGCCAACCTTCCGGTGGAGTGGTTAACCACCGGTAGGATCATAAATATCCTCATAGACGATTTGATTGTTATCCTCTATTAATATTCTTCTTTTTGACTTATTTTCTGTTACCTTGCATTACTTTGCATTACTTAGTATGAGTCTTATTTTTGTAAAGATTTTGTATTGGTATCTTATAAAATATCTTGATTAGTATGCTCAGTAACATACTGCAAAAGCCTTGTATTAGATAGATCTTCCAAACGTTCTTTCAATTTTATAAAAATTTCTTTAGAAAGTAAAAAATAGTCTATCTTTTCAAAACCAAGTTTTGATAATATTTAAAAGATCATAGTTCCAAACTAATACTGGTTTCAAACACCCTAATCAAATATCCTTAAAAGGACTTTGAGGATATATGTCAGGATACTTAACATAATGTCACTAAAAACTTAAATGAGGCTTACAAAGGAAAGATCATACCAGAAATAGGATATAAACCTATTACCAAACTTCAATCCCTTTGCAACTCTTCTAATGAAGATGTCTCCAGTGCAAGGTACTTAGTGCATTAGTCGCAAACTTCATCATTTTAGCTCTACACCACCACCTCGGCAGGAATGTCCCCTGTGCACAATGTCTTCAAGTATCTCAGAAATCTACTTAATGTCAGTTCCCATTGCATAAGCAATTTTTTACGTCCCAAGGGTAAAACCCAAGGATGTACTGGAGATAAATCCTTTGTATCCTGGGGAAAATCCCAACTTTTCATGCGCTACAGGCGGGAGTGTATAAACTCCAAGACATAGAAAGGTGAAAACCTTTAAACCTTAGAGAGTATGAAAATACCCTTTCGTGAGAGATGGTGATCAATCCTCATATACCTTTAGGATTCAGGATATAGCCAATGGTAACGAAATTGTCAGCCACTTTTACATGGACTGGTCCCGCCACCTTGAACTATCCCTGAATAACTTGTGCTCCAGGCGGGGTGTTTAAACCCAATTCGGAAGAAAGGTGAATACCTTTAAACCTGTGAAGGGATCAGTATCCCTTAAACGTGAGAGAGGGGGCCAATCCTCTAATCTTCTGAGTTATCCTGAGTGCATATCCTGGAGCTATATCCTGAAACATATCTTGCAAAACAAATGTAAACTAAGGTGGGTGTTAGCTTGGCTAACACCCCTCCGATGCTTAAGTCAGTATCAGGTTACAAAGAACAAATTAAACCAAACATATTTAAAAGAAGTAGAATTCATACCATCTTGAGTTAGAAATTAAATTCTAGACTCACTTGAAATAGAGCTTAAGGTGTATAGCATTCCAAGATCTCGGTAGCATATCCCCCTCCATATTCTTGAGTCTGTATGCTCCTTTCCCTGCTTCTGATTCAACTTCATATGGTCCTTCCCATTTTGGAGCTAACTTGCCATTGGCAGGATTAGTAGTATTTTGAAAAGCCTTTCTTAACACCCAATCTCCAACCTTAAATCTTCTGGTTCTAATATTCTTGTTATATGCCCTGGATATTCTCTGTTGATATGCTGTCATCCTTAGCCTTGCCGCATCTCTCTTTTCATCTATAGTGTCTAAATCCTGACTCAAGGCTTTGGGATTCTGCTCAGGATCACTCAAGATAGATCTTGCAGTAGGTATTGTCATTTCCGTTGGAATCATTGCTTCTGCTCCAAACACCAAGGAAAACGGGGTTTGGCCTGTTGCATTCTTTACCGTTGTCCTATCAGCCCATAAAACAAAGGGTAATTCTTCTGCCCATCTTCCTTTTTTGGCTCCAAGTCTTTTCTTTAAGTTATTGACAATTATCTTGTTTGAGGATTCTGCTTGTCCATTTGCTTGAGGATGTACTGGAGTGGATGTGATCATTTTGATTCCCCAACTCTTGCAAAAGTCAGTAGTCCTCTTACTTATGAACTGAGAACCATTGTCATAGATTATCTCAGCTGATACTCCGAATCTGGTCAGGATATTCCTCTTTATGAAGGATACTACTTCTTGGTCTCTAACTTGAACAAATGCTTCGGCTTCAACCCACTTAGAGAAATAATCCGTCATTGCTAGCATGAAGACTTTTCCTCCTGGAGCTTTCGGTAGCTTTCCCACTATATCCATACCCCACTTCATAAATGGCCAAGGGGAAACAATAGGATACAATGGTTCAGCAGGTTGATGCAGTATGTTACTATGTCTTTGACATGAGTCACATCTTCGAGCATATTCTGCGGCATCTTTTCTCATTGTTGGCCAATAATATCCTGTTCTTAATACTTTTGAGAATAACGACCTGCCCCCAGCATGGTTACCACAATCCCCTTCATGTATATCCTGAAGTACTTCCTTGGCTTCAGGATCCTCCAAGCACCTCAAATACGGTCCTGCAAGAGATTTTTTGTATAAAATATTATCTATAATAGCGAATCGTGATACCTTCATCCTAAATGCCTTAGGATTTTCATTTCCAGGGATGTGTCCTTCTTTGAGATATTTCATGATTGGAGCTGTCCAGGATTTAGGATCCTCTTCGAGATGTTCTACTCCAGGATCCTGAATACCAGCTACCTCTTTATCCTGAGGATTCGTTGCAGGATATAGGACATGTAGTATTGGTATTTGCGTCCCTTCAGGTATCCTGATCGATGATCCCAGATTTGCTAAGGCATCTGCATCAGCATTATCTTCCCTTGGTACCTGTTCAAGTATAAAAACATCGAAATATCCTGCTAATTTTTTGAGAATATCGAGATATTCGATTAATTTCTCTCCCTTAACTGCATAGGATCCATTAAAATGGTTAGTAATTAACAAAGAGTCCACATATACTTGCAAATTTTTGATACTCATGCTCTTAGCCAACTCTAATCCTGCAATTAAAGCCTCATACTCTGCTTCATTATTAGTAGCAGGAAATTCACATCTAATAGCCTGGGGTAATATGTCCCCCTGTGGCGATTTTAGTAGTATTCCTAATCCTACTCCTCTTACATTAGATGCACCGTCAGTATATAATGTCCAGTATCCTGAGGATTCTCCTAACTGTTGAACTTCTAGGTCTACCTCGTCCTGAATGTCACTACTGAAATCAGCCACAAAGTTAGCTAAAGCCTGAGACTTTATGGCATTTCTAGGTTCATATACTAAATCATAAGCACTTAACTTTACTGACCACTTGGCCATTCTGCCTGACATCTCTGGTTTCCTAAGCACATTTTTGATAGGATAATTTGTTTTAACATGTATCCTATGTGTCTCGAAATAATGCCTAAGTTTCATTGATGCCATAATTAATGCTAGTATCAATTTTTCTAAATGAGAATACCTAGTTTCAGCATCTAACAAACTTTTACTAACATAATAAACAGGATATTTCTGACCTTCATGGTCTTTTATAAGAACGGCACTTACAGCATTCCCTGATACAGCAAGGTACAGGGATAGTGGTTTACCATTTTCAGGCTTCATCAATAGAGGTGCGGTTGTGAGATATCGTTTCAAATCATACAGGGCTACTTCATGCTTCTCCCCCCATTCGAATTTTTTGTTCTTCTTCAGGATATCATAAAAGTCTTTGCATTTCTCTGAGGATCTTGAGATAAACCTGTTTAGGGCTGCTACTCGGCCTGTTAATCTTTGTACGTCATTCATATTCGAGGGTGATTTTATATCCAGGATAGCTTTAATCTGCTCCGGGCTTGCCTCTATCCCCCTTTTCGTCACCATATACCCAAGAAACTTTCCTGCCCCCACTCCGAAATGGCATTTAGCAGGATTCAGCTTCATGTTGTATTGATCCAGGATATCAAATGCTCCCCTGATATCCTGGAGGTGATCCTCAGCCTTTTTAGATTTCACCACCATATCATCGATATATACTTCCATGGTGTCCCCCAGTTTGTCTTTGAACATCATGTTTACCAATCTTTGGTATGTTGAACCTGCATTTTTCAAACCAAAAGGCATAGCTGTATAACAATAAATACCTGTTGGTGTCATGAAGGCAGTATCCTCCTGGTCAGAAGGTTCCATTTGGATCTGTTGAAATCCTGAAGATGCGTCCATGAAGGTCAGCATTTCATGCCCGGCAGTGGCATCTACCATTGCATCAATGTGGGGAAGAGGAAATGGGTCTTTAGGACAAGCTTTGTTCAAGTCTGTGTAGTCTACACAGACTCTCCATTTCCCGTTTTTCTTCTGTACCACAACTACGTTTGCTAGCCATCTTGGAAACTTAACCTCTCTGATCATTCTGGACTTTAATAATCTTTCAACTTCCTCCTGGATAATCGCGTTCCGCTCAGGAGCAAACTTCCTTCTTTTTTGTTGCACAGGCTTGAATGATTTATCAATTCCAAGCTTGTGAGTGATAATATCTTTGGATATGCATGTCATATCCTCATGCTTCCATGCAAACGTAGACATCCTGCATTTCAAAAAGTTAATTAATTGTTCTTCAATATCCTGAGGGATATTGGTCCCTACGAGCACCGAAATATCGGGATTATCCTGGTCCAGGATAATTTTCTTCACATCCTGCTCCGGATCCTCCATGATATCCTGGGCCCGCGTCTTTAATTGCTATGCTGCACTAGGTTTGGCTGAGGATTTCATCGAGGATGAGTAGCACTCTTTCGCCTCCTGCTGATCACTATCAACTTTGACCACTCCCCAGGGGGTAGGTATCTTGATGCATTGGTGATATGTTGATGGCATGGCCTTCATATCGTGAATCCACGGTCTTCCCAGTATGATGTTATAGCAGGATAGAGAATCCATCACACAGAAACGTTGTATCGAATTGACTCCTTCAACGTATACTGGCAACTTTATCTCTCCCACTGTGTTTCTAGCCTCTCCACTGAATCCAACAAGCACGGTAGACTTTGAAGTGATATCCATTGGAGATACATTCATTCTCTTCAGAGTTTCTAGTTGGATTATGTTGACGGAGCTGCCATTATCAACCAGTATCCTGCGCACAAAATGGTTAGCCATATATAACGTTATTACCAGAGCATCATGGTGAGGATCCTGGACAGTATCCCTATCATCTGCATCAAAAGTGATCACTTTGTCAGTTGTGAGGGTAGTCATCCTGACAGGTCTGTCTCCCCTTTCAGCCTTGGCTTCCTTTGCATGTCTCTTTGCTGCCGAATACGAAGTTCCACAAATGTCGGATCCCCCCGAAATGAAGTTGATTATCTTGGCATCCGCGGGAGGTGATGCTGCTCGTTCAGGATCCTTCTCAGTATCCTGACCCTTATTCTTCTTTTTTCCTAAGAGATCTTTCAGATATCCCTTGCTTAGAAGATAGCTTATTTCTTTCCTTAGAGCAATGCAATCCTCAGTCACATGTCCGAAATCTTCGTGGAAAGCACACCATTTTGACTTATCTTTCCAGTCAGCCTTTTGTTGATTCTTTCGAGGCCACCTAGCTTTGTCTCCTAGACCCTGCATAGCATACATCAATTCTGGAATATTAACAGAAAAGCAATATTCGGACAACTCAGGATACTCTTCAGGATCCTCATCTTCGACAGCGTTCACTCTTTTGTTTTCATTTCTACTATACGGCTTAGGCCGATATGACTTGAACGAGGATTCTGACTTCTTATTGGTTGATTCATAAGTGTTGGATGAGTTCATCCTTTCTTGCATCTTCCTGTCATCTTCCAGACGGATATATCTCAAAGCCCTGTTACGAGCTTCATCGAGATTCCTGCAGGGATTCATTACAAGATCCTGATAAAACTGAGAATCCTTTTGTAATCACATCTTAAAAGCTTGCACAGCTGTTGCAACATCAAGATGTGGGATATCCAAGGATTCTCGACTAAATTTGTTCACATAATCCCTCAAGGATTCCTGAGGCCCTTGAGTTATCCTGTAAAGATCACTGGTTAGTTTCTCAAAACTCCGACTACAAGAAAATTGACTGTTAAATAAATTGACCAAATGAGTAAATGAAGTAATTGAGTGAGGAGGAACGTTTAACAGCCATTTTAAGGCTGATCCTGTTAGAGTAGAACCAAATCCCTTGCACAAGCACGCTTCCTTGAGCTCCGGAGGGATAGGGTTAATCTCCATTCTTTCCCTATACTGAGCAATATGCTCCTCAGGATCCGTAGTCCCATCATAAAGCTTCATGTTGGGGGTTTGGAATCTCTTTGGGATCTCAGCATCACAGATAGGATACGCAAAACGAGATATCTTGTGGCTGTCTTGAGACACTTTCGGGATCGGCTGGACCACCCCAGGTACACTAGATATCATGTCCTTTAACTTCTGAAGTTCCCTGGTAAGTGCTGATGTTACACCTGTACCCTGCAAAGATCCACCACTGTTAGTAGCATGAGTATTATTATTATTAGACATGTTACTAGTTGGAGGATTTTGCCCATATCCTAAAGCATATCCTGAGCTCCTTATGGTTGACATCCTGACCAAGGAGGGTATTTCAGGAGTATGATTCTGAGGAAGACTGGGCATAATATTCCCCCTGTTATCCTCAGTATACACAGCTGAGCTGAAGTTCAACGTTCTGGGATGTAATGGAGTGACAATATCCTCAGCAGATCTGCTCGAGCCAGACTTCAGGAGTTGTATTTCCCTTAAAAGCATCTGGTTTGTTTCCTGTTGCTGCCTCATTTGTTCTTGCACACTTCCAAATAAGGTTAAAATTTCATTATTAGAAGCTAAAACGGGAGCAGATCCCTGAACACTCCGAGTAGGGATAACATCTTGAGATTGTGTAGAGGCTGGCATCCTTGGAGGAGGTGGTGCAAGCACTGAACCGGTAGTAGCAGAAGTCATAGCAGACACAGTAGAGGAACTCATGTTTGATCTTTAGGCCATTATGGACAATATGGCAAAAAGTTTTGAAAATAGAAAACCGATTAGCGATTTGAAAAAAAAAATTAGTAAAGAGAGCACCACTTGCCCCACGGTGGGCGCCAAATAATTACCGACGTAATTAAGTGATCAAATTAGTTAAGTGAGGTAGTGTGCTAGAAATGTGTGTCGAAAATATGTTAATCAAGTTGATTTGTAAAAACAGTTTCAGGATACGGCTCAAGATGTAGAGCTGTATCTATGATCAAACAATGAGCAAAAATAAAGTAAACGACACGAGATGTACGAGGAAAGCCCTTGATCAATCTAGATCGCCGGCATAAAACCTCGGGAGCTGACAATCGCAGCTGCCTTGTTCTTCAATTGCTTCAAAAATCAGGATACAGTGCAGGATGTGGTACGGATCGACTAAGTGTTACAACGAAACTTGAATACAAGTGTGGTGTTTGCAATGAGCTAGAGAGTGTAAGTGTATGAGAGTGTTAGTGAAAAATTGTGTGTTCTAAGTTGATCCGTCCCCATCTATTTATAGTTAAGATAAAATAACAAACTATCCTAAACTTGCGGGATCCACCGAATATTCCTTCTTCGAACGTTGTAGACCTGGTCTTTCGGGCTCAACGTCTCTCTCTCAACAAATTCGTCCGAGTCTTGAGGAGAAGAAGTCCTCTTGACCGTTAGCAAGTCTCAGCCCTTAACCTGCACGTGGTTAATTCTATAAGCCTCAGGATATCGCCCAAGATGTTAGCAATATCCTCTTCCAGCATCCTGGTCACAAATGAACAAACATAGGCAGGATATTGGTCAGGATATATACGTTAAGAAAATGACCCCTAACAATTGGTAATTCATATGGGTCACCTATAGGAAGAATCTGATTATAAGGTTTGGAAATTAGATAAGGGTTTGCTTTAAATTATGCAATCTTGATAGTAATTCGCTTGGTTGGTTAAATTAGGTTACTTAGGAATATAAGAGACTCTTTGATCACAAGGGATATGTAAATGTCTTAGTTACATGGAACTAATTAGTTGGGTGTGTCTATAGCCTGGTTATTTGGGGATATGGGGTTAACCTGAGAAAGCTCTAGCTTTTTAACACTACACCCTCGCCTACTAGTGGTAACTATGACGAGTTTTTCATAAGAACCTTAATCAATTGTTTTGCAAAAGTAATATGATGATTCCAAACCTAACTGGTTATCATACTATCACTATTTTCTAAATTTAATTACTTAAGTTGTTTACTCTTTTCTCAATTCTTAAAAGTTACTTAGGTTAAATATTACAAAAGAGGTAGGTTAATAGATTATAGTGTCCACGGATTGATACTTGGTTACTTACCTAGACTATACTATATACTGATAGGTACGCTTGCCTAGAACGTGTGTAGTTAGTATTTAGTGTTTTTATCCTTAAAAGTCGGCTATGTTCTGTGTCAATTTAATTGTTACTATCTAAGCACGTCAATGATGTCACCATGAAAGCGACCATAAACAACCCATTAAATGAAGTAACTACTAGCAGTTTGCAGTTTGCAAAACTGCTGGACAGTTAAGAAAACAACTGTTACATTAAACTACTGCTATTACAAAAGGAAAATAGCTGGAAGGGTTCAAGCACTTTTAAAATCCAGTTCTTCTGGTCTTGTGTTGACTTGTTGAGTGGGTCTTCTGGTCTTAAACTTTGACTTGTTGATTAGTTGACCAACACTTTATCATTCCAGCACTTTGTACACAATCTTCCAGTTTCTTTGAGGTAGCAGTTCTGTTCCAGTAGTTTGAGAAGCTTTTAAGGGAGAAACTTATGGTCTTGAGATTGTACTTCAACTTATTCCATGAGGAATGGAAGATGGTTCTCTTGGGTTTTGGCTTTTATCATCAGCAGAACTTAAATAACCGAATAATTTCTTTTTATTTTTATTTCTACAACACTAACCTATAAATTAAAGGAAATGAAAATTAAAAAAGAAAAAATTTGACTGGTTGATAGTAGTTTTCTTGGTTTTCAAGTTTTTAATGGTTTTCTATTGAATGTAACACTATATAGGAATATATGTGTTTGTATGTATGAATGGCTTAGGGTAAGTGGTGTGGTATTGGCTTTGACTTGGGGAGGCTGATGTGGCAAAAAAAAACCCTATCACGAACATGCCAAATAGTGTAGAAGCCCTCCATGACGATTTAATTTATCAAGACGGTTAAAAACCAGTGTATTACATTGGCTCTGATTTAGAAAAAAACCATGAAATTTTGTAACAATTTCTCATCATCGAAATTACACATCTTTATACGTATAACAATACAAAATGAAGAGTTACAACGATATTACATCAATTTTCAAATACTTCTTTGTACACAAGATTTGTAATTCTATTTGTAACAGTACCATCTTTGTCTGGAATATACAATTTAAAAATGTCTTTGCTTTTTACCCCGGACAATGTAACATATAGCTAAATATGCGTTTTACTGGATGTTTCAAATACAAACCAACTCTGGATTGTGATTGTTTTTTACTCTTGTTTATGATCATTGCAAAACATATAGCAAATGGAAACTATCTTTAAAAAGACCTATTTGACTGGAATTCTCTTTGTCAGAAGGTGTCAAACTAAGCTTCGGAATAAAAGTGTGAGTACCAATAATGCTGCCAGATATGATATCTACTTCTATCAGGGGCGGCCCTGAGGGTGGGCGAGGAGGACCACCGGCCAGGGTCGGATATTTCGAAGGGCACACTATTTAAAAAAAAACAATATGTATATGTAAAAAAATTAATAGGGTAATACCCATACAAACACCAACATAGGTCCACTTACAAAACTATCATGGTTTAGATTAATTATTAGCTCATTCGCATTAGGTTTAGACCTTTAGTAAGCCCAATGCCCATTTTGTTAAGGCCTAAGGACACGTTTTTTTGAGCTCGAACAGGGTACACGAATTCTTATGGTCGGTCCTGGCTTCTATACATAATTACCAAGAGAAATCATTTGTACTCTAGCACCATTACATAAGCCACTTTCTATTCAATGTTTCTTAGTAACATACCCGGAACACCCACCTTAATTAGAACTAACTTTTGAATTGACACACTTGAGAGTCTAAGCCCATTTAGAACATCGAGTGAGTATAAACTTTCATCCAATTTATTGTGAAAATTAATAATTGAATTGAGAGAAAAAATGCCCGGATAGTCCCTGTGGTTTCACCTTTTTTCACCAATAGTCCCTATCTTTCTAAAATGACCCGGATAGTCCCCAAGGTTTACCGTTTTGTTCTCGGATAGTCCCTGGGTCTAACTTCAGTTACTTTTCTCTGTTAAGTGGCTGTTAAGAGGGTGTGAAATGACAAAAATACCCTTTCCTTAAAAGGCCAAACCATAGGGACTATCCGGGCATCTTCTTCATTTTTATTTATAAAACCCCACCACCACACCCTCCTCCACCCTCCACCGTGCCGCCGCCAGTCTCCGCCGCGCAGAACCACCGTCGTTCCTCTTTCCCCGATGCGCTTTCTCTCTCTAACCCATCGTCTTCTTCAACCAATTCATCTTATTCCAAACAAAACACTCCCGATTACCCCTTCATAGAACACCTTTCACCATTTATATCGACCACCGAGAACCATCAGTGACCTCCGTGAGACCACCCACCATCACCGACCACCGGCGACTACACTTGGTCCTGATTTCAACCGACGGCGGCATAAACGGAAACATATTTCCATAACACAAACGACCGGAATACTTTACAACCTACCTGCAACTGCACCCAAGAACCCTAGCCCAAGATTCCCAAAATTGATAATGAATTGCACTCTATTATACCGAATTAACAGAGAACTATTGTTTGATTTGCAAGAACATGTATAAATCTCACCTAATTGAGCTCGGTTGAAGGTGATTTGCACTCTATCTAGCTACAATTGCTTTCTGCAACTTTGTAGGATTTACCATCACCAAAAAGCCTTGTTTCTTGTATCTTGCGGTTGCTTTTGCACTATCCCTTGGAGCATATTTGGGCATTCATCGATCCAAGATGAGAAAGAAATTCAATATTAAGGTAGTGAAAGAGAGGTGATGAATGGTGGTCGTCGGAAGTGATGGACTATGAAGACGATGAAGCAGGTTTTAAAGATGAGAAAAGGTGTGAGACAGTTGTTGATGACCGGAGGTCGTGGTTCGTCGGCAGCGATGATCGGACGGTAATCGGAGTTGCAGGTTTCGGCGATGATGAAGATTAAAGGTTGGTGGTGGAGATATATTTGTGTGAAGGTGGTTATGGAGATAACGATGACGGAGGTGGGTTGCAGGTTTTTGTACGAATCGGAGAAGATGACACAGATGTAGAGAGACTAATGACTGATGATGAAGATGAATGGTATTGGATGATGTTGTCATGAAAGATGATAATGTTTCTGATCTAGTCCCTGTGGTTTGGCCTTTTAAAGGAAAGGGTAAATTGGTCATTTCACACCCACTTAACAGAGAAAAGTAACTGAAGTTAGACCCAGGGACTATCCGAGAACAAAACGGTAAACCTTGGGGACTATCCGGGTCATTTTAGAAAGATAGGGACTATAGGTGAAAAAAGGTGAAACCACAGGGACTATCCGGGCATTTTTCTCTTGAATTGACAAATACTATCTGAAATTAGGTACTCTTTTTCATCTCTAGGAAATAACTATAGCAAGCAACATAGTATCTTGAACTACTTCATTTGTTGGTGCCAATATTTCTCTTTCTTGAAAGAAAAAATTTAGATCTTTATAACTTTCAAGAATTTAAAGATAGGCAAAGACAATTAAATTAGATATAGGATCATTTGAGTCACTAAATAGAAGATCTTCAGGTATAATATAGTTGATTAACCATCATTGAGAGCACCAACACAGAATTCATAGTTGACTCACCTTCTGTATGTCTTAGACATTTGACTATGAATATGGAGTTGCTACTCTTCACCTTGAAGTACATGTGATCATGAAGTCCAACCATCCTAGCCAGTGGCGAAGCTTGAAGTTTTCGACGTGGGGGGGGGGGGTCGAAAACGTATATACCCAAAAAATTCTATACGAAAACTACATATATAACACTACTGGCCGAATAGTTCGGGGGGTCGGGCGCCCCTCCCGGTTCCTTCAAAATATCGCCCCTGATCCTAGCAATCTTCACAGGAACACGGTACATTAGAAAACAAACATATATGTTAAAAAACGTTTCAAAAAGACTATAAAAGAAATAATAATGAGTTAAATATATAATTAGTAAAACATTCATAAATTGTACAAAGTGTTTTGTAATCGTGCGAGTAAAGGATATTTCCGCCATCTCGTCATCAACATTAACTTCAGCCATGTCATCATTGACATTAACCTTAGCCATCTCATCCTCAACATTTACTTCATTAGCTTCTTGGTTGGGAAGAATCATCTCCATGCCATTGGCTTGAGATATCGAAATTTTGAAATTGAAAGAATTATCCGGATGAAACAAAGACAAAATCGCAAAAATCAAATATCTTTAACAACTTTTATCCATCCATATGCAAAACAAATTTTTCCACCAAAATATTTGGTTATCACCTTCCAAGAGAGATGATCATTTGTATATATAGTTTTTGAAACATTTGGAAGTTTGTTTTTATGAAAATTTCGATATAACCTTGAAGCAAATAACTGCAAAGAAAATTTAATTATTGTTGTAAGAGTAAACTGCAATTTATGTCCCTGTGCTTATGGGCTGGTGTCAACTTGAGTCCCCCAAATGAAAATCCTGCTGCCTGCTGCCTGAGTTCCTGTCATTTGAAATTCGCTACACGATATCTCCTTCAATTTCTAATGAAATCAAGCGGTTATTGGGTGCAAATTGTGCAACTTTTCGAAACGAACAAATCCACTGAACAGAATTTTGAAATTCATCACGGTTTGGGAGATTGATAGACATCTTTGGCCCGAAATTTTGGAGGTTTTTGGTGGGTTTTTGCATAATCATCATCATCAGTTCATCTCCATTAGTACATCTTCATCACTACATATTCTTGTTAAGTTTCTTGTTCAAATTCTTGTTAAAAACGTGCAGGATTGAAATTGTCCATATTCATGTTAAGGCATGTAGGATTGAATTCTTGTCATCATCATCATACAATAACAACAACAACGATTCTTGTTAAGATTGAATTTGTTCAAATTCTTGTTAAGAACATGTAGGATGTCCAGATTCTTGTTAAGAACATGCAGGATGTTCAGATTCTTGTGATCACTATCATACAACAAGAACATGTAGGAGGTTTAGCTTCTTATTCATGAACTTGGATTTGTTCATGGTGGTTAAGGGATGATAATGATAGTTGAAGATGGTGATGTTCTTGAAGATTTGGACTTATGTTTTGAAGATGAGGGTTGAGTTATAATACAAAGTATTTAAAAATAAGAAGGGTAAGAAGCCACCAGATAGTGACAAGTGTCCTAGGAGTAATTAAATGGAAAGGGTAATTTTGTCTACAAGAGGAAAGAGAATATGCACATGGAAGTCACATGTTATTTCCCCTCCAATTTTTAATCGTCCGTAACTTTTTTATACATCATTTGTTTAAAAAAAATTATACCAAAAAATCGGGTGTTCTTTTATCTTCAATATGAGTATCATATTGTTATATTTTTCAAAAAAAAAATTCAAAAACCCAGTTGCATATTACACAATGGACATGATGTAAAACACAATGTAAAGTAGATCAAAAGACACAATCAATGACAACAGATAAAGACACAATGGACAACATACTAAAACACAATGACCATAACGTATAACACAATGGCGATAACATATAACACAATAAGTATCAGACTAAATAAAAACACAATTGATGACAACAGATAAAAGACACAATTAATGACAGCAGATAAAAGACACAATGGAGAGCAGATGAAGACACAATGATAACAAACTAAAAACACAATACACAACAAACTAAAAAACAATGAACAAAGATAATAAAAAAATTTGAACAAATTATTAAAACACAATGGACAACATATTAAAACACAATGAATAACATATTAAACACAATGACCTGAACTAATAACACAATTTATAGAAAACCCAGATATAACACCATCTTCATTGTGTCATATATTGTGTTATAGGTTCTTATAAAATCGCAATGGATAGAACCCAAATTAACATTGTGTTATAGGTTTGATAATAACATATAAAACACAATGTAAAGTAGATCAAAAACACAATCAATGACAACAGATAAAGACACAATGGACAACATACTAAAACACAATGACTATAACGTATAACACAATGACGATAACATATAACACAATAAGTATCAGACTAAATAAAAACACAATTGATGACAACAGATAAAAGACACAATGGAGAGCAGATGAAGACACAATGGAAAACAAACTAAAAACACAATACACAACAAACTAAAACACAATGAACAAAGATAATAAAAAAAAATTGAACAAATTATTAAAACACAATGGACAACATATTAAAACACAATGAATAACATATTAAACAAAATGACCGGAACTAATAACACAATTTATAGAAAACCCAGATATAACACCATCTTCATTGTGTCATTTATTGTGTTATAGGTTTTTATAAAAACGCAATGGATAGACCCAAATTAACATTGTGTTATAGGTTTTGATGATAACACAATGTATAGAAACTCTACTGACCAAAACCCAGTTAAAAGACACAATGACCTGAACCTTTAACACAATGCAAAAAAAAACCCAGTAAAAATGAAATTTTTTATTTTATTTTTATATGATAATATGGTACTCATATTAAAGATAAAAAAAACGTTCGTTATTATGGTGAAATTTTTTTAAAAAAAATGTCGTATGAAAAAATTATGGACGTTTTAAATCGATGGGGGAATTGGCATGTGTGTGGAGAGAGAAAATCTATAAATATAAGATTCCCTTTATGCCCTTCTATTATCTTATTTTCCCTACAACTAATCTCAACCCTTCAAATCTAAGATCAATGGACTAGAATCCTTCTTACTCTTCTTATTTATTTTATCCTTTGTATTTGATTCTAACTCTTGAAGATGATAATGTGCATGAGATGAAATTAGATTTAGAGTTTCTTTTTAGTTTTTTTTAATTATTGTGAGATTACTAAAATGCCCCTTGACCTAACGCTCAAACTAATAGAAACTGACGGCGGGGACTCAAATCGTAGCGCTTTTCATAGGGCAGGGACTTAGGCAGCGAAAATTTCATTTGGGGGACTCAAGCTGACACCGGCCTATTCCCACAAGGACGTAAATTGAACTGTACTCTTGTTGTAAAATGCATCAAAAGAAAAAAAAAATGAGTCGGAAGATTGTAGATAAAAAAAAGAGCACCAAATATTTTTTCCTTAGTATCAAAAAGGATAGCAAAGAACGAATGGGCACTTTCCAAGTAATAAAATTCTTGATTCTTATTATAAAATGGCGTATTAAAAAGTGGAGTCCAACTGCTCAAACACGCAAGTGTTAACTCAACTATCAGTATCAATTACTTCCAACCATTTGTAAAGTAGACAAAAGATCAAATACAAATAAATTTAACGTACAAAACGTACGAACTGAAGGTTTTGCTGAAAACACGAGGTGACATTTTCGTAATTATCAGTAATTATCAAAATTACTCTACAAATGATCCTGTAGAGTAATTTTGATCTTTGTAGAGTAATTTTAATCTTGTAGAATAATTATCAAAATTACTCTACAAGTGTATCAAAATTACTCTGCATCAAAATTAATTTGCAAGTGAATCAAAATTACTCTGCAAGTTTATCAAACAACATACAATTCAAAATTACTCTACAAATGATCTTGTAGAGTAACTTCGAGGGGGGGGGGGGGTGTTAGGTTTTTGGGGTTTTTTTTATCAAACTTATTCTACACGAACATTTTACAAAATTACTCTAGAAGAGCAAAATTACTTTACAAGAATATTTTATAAAATTACTCTACAAGATCAAAATTACTCTACATTATCATTTGTAGAGTAATTTTGATAATTACCCTACAAGCAGATAATTACAAAAATGTCACCGCGTGGTTTTGTCTTTTTCATGTTATTCGTACGTTTGGTACGTTAAAATTATTTGCACGGGAACTTTACTCTTGTGAAGTAGCAGACATTTATTGTTTTTTTCCAATAGCATAAGACCGGCCAAAACACACTCGCACTAACACGTGTCGCTTTTAATATTGGTTTCTAAAAGTTTTTTTTTTTTTGAACGAACCACAAAGCAGATTATATGAAAACAAGCTGAACTAAAAAACACATGTTATGGTTTCTAAAAGTATCTACTCACAATGTTATGGTAGATCCTGAGAAAATAGATGGACAACCTAATTATTAAAAATTAAAATTAAGGAAATTGGTGTGCACAAATAAAAACTTGGATTGACAAAAGATTACCAATCGACCAGAAGCTATATGCTTAAGGACTTTAAAGAATCTAGTAGCCATTTTCAGTTAAAAGTTGGGCAAGTTAACCTGAATATATTAAATAACATTAGTAACAAAAAATTACAGAAAACTTGAACTTAACAAGTTAGATAAATTAAACAGGGGTATGGGAATGCTAAAAAAATGTCACAATTCCTATCAAAACTTGGCTGCTAAAACAAAACTTGAAGTGGAATGTATTTGCTTAGGGGAGTGGGGTGGTCACTAGTGATAGAATTCTATCACTCACAAGCATCCAATCAACTCCTGCCATGTCATCAGCCACTATTCTATCACTCACATCCTTTTTTAGTGGCAATGGTCATCACTCACAACACCTAACAATAAACCCTCACACCCCCTCACATCCATCATTTTTCGCGCGTGAAAAAAATAACGGAAATCCATCACGTTGAAACTATCACTCGTTGAACTAATCAGTGGCGGTGGAAGTTTTGTTTTTCCACACGTTGTTTTTCCCCATCACGGTGGAATAACGCAGTGCCCCCAATGCCCTTAAAGGATCAGATCCAAACATGGTTCTAACGTTTTTACATAAAACAAAACAAAGCTTATAGTTTGTCAAAACGGAGTTGGTAAAACATAAAACAACCGACTATTACACACTAGTATGAAAAAATGAGTGTCAAACAAAAGATTTTTCAAACCAGAATAATATCAAAGTAACACAAAATCTTTTAAATGGTAGGAAATTAAAGATGGATTTGTTACTTAATGAGTTATGGTTATGATTAATTAATCTTTTTGGTTATCAATATCAGTTATGGTTAAGCATCAATAACCGAACCGAACCACAACCTTGCGTACACATACATGGTAGATGCGAAATGTAGCGTGACTACATCTACGGTTATAACTTGTTCCCCGCGCTAAAAGCTTTAATTTTACCAAAATACCCTTCCATATCTTGCGTTATGCTAAATTTTTTCCTTGTATTTACTAAAGTGCCAATACGTATTTTTTATCTGTAGATAATATGCTATCAACAAACCAAGACCACTCTTACGCTTCACATGATCTGCCACAAGGGCTTAGAATTATACTATACAAGTAACCATACATAAGATACAAGTAGTCGGTTGCGTCAATTGTCACAATTATATTAGCATGTGCGTCCAATATTCTTTTTACCGTTTCTCTTATTTAACCTCTTCGTATACTTTGTTTTCATTTTTCACTGGTATTGTTTTATTACTTATACGTGATTTCATTCATATTTTATCTCAAGATTTCACCTCTCCGTATTCTTTGTTTTTCATTTTTCACCAGTATTGTTTTATTATTTATACGTGATTTCAATCATATTTTATCCCATGATATCTTTTTATAATTACAAGATCTTCATTCTTAACTATTTAATATTTCTTTCATTTAACCTGTATGATTCACGAGATTTTAATACAAACTAGTGAGGTGACAATTCCATTATCGTGACAGGTTTTTGTTTGGTACCAAGATCGATTTGTCACATTACCGTTACGATGCAGGCACTTGGTATAACAATCAACACGTGTTTTATATCAATTAAAAATCATAAAAACAAACACCGTTACTGGCAGATGAAGTTGTATAACAAAAATTATATAAAGCGGTAAGCATAAAAATAAATACGAGTACCGGTACCGATGCTGTTCTGATCGATACAGTACAATAGCGATACATTGTTAGTCTATTGAATTCGAAAGCCCTAAAAATGAATATTGTATCGATACCGATGCGGTCAGTTTTTCTGTTTGTTATGTTAACGACACAGTATGCATTTTCAATAAGATTTACCTAAACCCATAAAAGTCAATATCGTTACCAATATTAATGTTATTCGCTCTGTTTTTTTGTTCACGATATCCATTTTCAATAAGATTTACCAAAAACCATAAATTGTATACGGGTATCGATACCCGATGTTATTCGGTCGGTTTTCCATTCAATACGGTAGCGACATGTTATCGGTATTATGGTTTTCAGTAAATCTTATTGAAAACGAATACATGTCGCTACCGTACCGAACATTATCGGTACATGTATTCATTTTTATGGTTTATGTCACACCCCGATATTTACAGCTCAGCCCGGTGGGCCTGGTGGGGAGTATCGTGACGTAAGATTTGTATCGTCATGGTCAAACATACACAGAATAGCACAACGGAAGTCTTGGAATATAAAATATTATTACAAACACAAATGTCTAAAAATATTAAAGTATTAGGTACAGACAAGCTTGTAATAATCCACATGCGGATCATTAAAACAAAAGGAGTTTATCAGACTAATGGCTTATGTGAAGGAGTTGCAAGTTCCTCGTCTAACAATCCCGAGCAGCTTCCAGCCTATTTACGTATTTGTACCTGTCACTTAGACTATTGAAAATACGTCAGTTTTCACTGATAAATACAATCAATTGACACATTTGAAAAATGTTTCATAAATTGGTTTAAGTGCACGAGGCACGAAAATCTTTTATACTTGGGACAAACTATATCACATGTTATCAGTTTTACATAACTTGCTCTACATACGGGCCCCGGTACTATGCCGGTTCATGATTAACCGAGACACCACTTATTCCCTTATTGGGAAACCCATATTGGGTATAAAATTATTTAATAAACCATATTGCATCTGTCGGGTGTATTAGTCAAGGATATCCAGGACACGGTCGCATTAACCCCCAATGTTTCAGTCAAGCAATACGAATTAAAACGGGTTATTTGAATTTCCCGACTTATTAGTCTTCGAATCCCATACCCGACCATACGGTAAATATTTTACCGTATCCCAAGCCCGTATAGGGGAAAATAGGTTAAGAGTATTTACCTGAGCTAGCTCCTGACTTAAATTGCAAGATTTATAATAACTTAGTCGTATTCAATTAAGTAAGCGTAGGTACAATTTACCGGAAGGCTCTAGTCTGGAATGATGGTATAAATAACCAATTAGAATGCTAACAGGTCTTATTTAAGTCATAGACTTAAACCGGCTAGCTTAAAGTATTAAAATGGTACGATAGGCTATATTAAGCGATGACCGGAATAGAATGTAATTTAGACCCAACAAGTATGAAAACTTGTATAATATGGGTAAACTAAATACATTTTGGATTTTGAAGTAAAAATGATGAGGTTAAATACGTTTCGGCAAACTTACGTAAATTAGTTACGTAACCCTAACCGTACGCGTATAAGCAATAACGAGTAACCGGATGAGTCATGAATAAGTTCCATATGCCGATATAATTTAAAAAAGTTATAATATCAGTAGGATATCAACTTGTATGCCCGTTAAGGTTTTAAAATCAAACTATGCCTCATAAGGGCGTTTTGGTCATTTTACGATGTATAAAAGAAACTTATGTACAATCTGATGTTACGACCATAAACATTCTGTAAAAATACTTTATTTATGATATAATATCAGTATCATATCAAACGTATGTGTGTTTTATAGTTTAAAACCAATCTATGCTCTGTAGGGGCATTTTGGTAATTTTCACACATAGTTTTGAAGGCTAATTTGGGAATCTGAATTTATTACATATACCTACTATAAAAATATTTAAAATGATTTACAAAGTCAGTAGGTATCATGTCTTGGTTGGTAGTTATGGTTTAAAACCATACTACGCGCCGAAATGGTGTTAAAGTCGTTAAATGACGATATTTGCGATCTTCTAGGAAAACTGATGTTATGATCAGATTTATATGACCAAAAAATATTAATTAATATAACATATCAGTAAATAAAAGGTTTTGTTTGGAAGTCATGCTTTTAAATCATTTTAGGTGCAAAAAGGGCATTATCGTCATTTAAGGACATAATTCAAGAATGTATACGGAAACTTAGTTTGTAAACTGAATGGTCATCACAACTTATCCTAATTATGATATTACATCAGTAGGCAATGAGTTATGAAAAATTATGCTTAAAACCGATCTATGCGCCTAAAGGGCATTTTAGTCAATTTAAAGCACAATTTACGATATTATATGCAAACTCAATTTATGATCAGGTTCGTAACATCGATATATGTTAAACATGTTAACATATCAGTACCTAAATTATTTGAATGCTTATTAGTGTCTAAAACCTTATTTTTGCTAAAAAGGGCATAACGGTCAAATTACGGCATATTAATGGAACTTGCATAAAATTCAGATTTCTAATACGATTAAGGAATATAACCTTATAGGGTTATGCTACATAATAATATGATCCTAACAGAATGTAAAATCAGTAGTAAACTAATCTAATTTGGTTCATAATCGAAAGTCAACGCAGAAGTCAAACTTCGCGACTTTCGGTTGCGAACCGACCCTAAAACTGGAATTGACGAGCCGGACATGTTTACACATGTTCTAATAATTATTACCAAGTTGTTTAAATGATAAAACATATTTTAGAATACTTCTAAACTCATATCGCAATTATTTCAAAAACTGACTCGTTGACTTTTTAAAACAATATTATGTTGACTTGTCAATTGACCAAGCAAACGTGATTCTTTGGAGGTGCCCTTTTGATGGATTAACACCTACCTAATTACGAACACGTAGCCACATTCGTTTCGAACAATGGCTGTTGGATTCTATATGCCCAAGACACATATTAAATTGATGTGGCTAGTACGTTATGATCCAAGTCGAGTCATACCCAATAACAAGCTAGACAAACACTTATAATATTTATTTGTGATATGATCAAACAAATAAATATTAACACTTAAAATATTTAGAAATTGGTTTTCTAAATAATTACACTTGAGAAACTAATAAATTATATGGATAATTTATTTTGAGAGAATATTTTATTTTGTAATTTAATGGGTTAAATAACATTTTAAAAGGTTATATAAAGTCTTGTAAATATGTAAATTATTATAAAAGAAATTTGTTTTTTTTTTATAAAAATGCCCATGTGGGCCGCCCCCCCATATGTCTTCCCAAGACACCATTTTGGTCCAATAACATTTCATGCATTTGCATGTGTTAGAAGGATGGTGATTGGGTGAAATGGAGGTGAACATCTCTCATGGTTTTATAACTATTTTCATGACAAAAAACAATGTAGAAGACTTGTTTTTTTCTCTCAAATTTTTGGTCATAAGGGGTTTCCAAGAGGATTTCGGTTTTGATTTCAAGTGTTAAAATCTTAGCAAACTCAAAGTGTTTTGTTGGAAGCTTGGGGTATACAAGCTTGGGGTCTTCTACTCTTGAAGGCAACCATTCAAGAAGCATCATCTCTTTTGTTTCCTATTACTCCAAGAATGTAGTATTCTAAACATCATATGGTTATGTTTGATAGTATGCATGTTCATATATGGATCCAGGTTTTGGGATTTTGCATATACATGAAATTTATATCTTAAATGTAACATGTTTTAAATATTATTTCCGCTGTGTTTTGATTTTATATAGATGAAATCGCTTTGATAAACATGTGAAAATCCCAACAATGGCATCTAGAGCCGCTTATATGAGTGCATGCTTCAATAGATTAAAAATTTCCGGTTTCGGGTTTGAATAAAACCCTATGGCCGAAAATTTTAATATGGTTATCCCTTTGTTTTTCAAGATTATTTTCTTACACGCATAAGGGAATCTTGAAAAATTATTTCATATGGATGATTTGTTTGTTTGGACAAAACTTACCTTTTCGGTTTTTTGTACATATCCGAAAATGGTTATAAAAGGGAACCATTTTTGCTTCTTGATTTTAATATATATATATATATATATATATATATATATATGTATGTATGTATGTGTGTGTGCGTGTGTGTGGATATATATTTTGGTGCATATAACCTAGCCATGACCTTGTGTTGAATGATTGTGTTGTGATTTATTTTTATTATTATTTAATGGTTTGTAATAATTATAATCTTTGTTCTTCCGTTTGTAAAATAAGTAATTTATTTATTTTTCATTTGGCATGTAAAATAAATAGTTTAATTGCATTTTATTTTTACTAGAAAAAATGTATTAGGATTATTTCATGTAAAAGAAGATGCACAAAATGCGTTTTGGTTTGGACCATAACATTCGGTCCAAAGAACTTCATCGTTCTCAGCGGGATTTTAACCCGATAACCAAAACACATTTTTGAAGTCCAAAGGAGTTTGGAGCTGAATATAACAGACATTTGGAAGCTCAAAGAAAGTGGAGAAATCACAACACAAGAAGGAGACTTGAAGCATTTGGATGTGGAATCAAGTGGGAGTTCAACGACACATCACTTGTGTCATTTTCACCCCTTAGGGAGGACCTTTTGGCACACTTGTTTCGGCTAACAAGTGTTGTCAAAATAGTTGGCTATGGTTATGCACCTATTGTTATGTATGTTATGCTTGTGTGGTTGTTTATTTATATTGTTTTAATGATACGTCGATATGCGTGACTTAACAAACTAATAATCAACAACAAGCGTAAAATTGGTTCTTAACAAAATCATTAAAATGGTAAATAAAAGGTTTATTAAAAATTAATGATTTTATAATAAACTGGGTTTTATTAAAAAGAACCTTGAAATTTTATTTTCACTAAAGTACCATTGATTTGAATGCATGCAAATGTATGGTACATAATATTTTCTAAACTAGAATTTTGAAATATTAAAAACCCTTTTATAAAACAAGTCAAACACCATCCTTTTATACAACACCCGAATAACCTGGGAACTCTTATTGTGGGATAAAGGTCACCTAACCACATTTGAGGGAACTTGTATGTTTGAGGTGGGTTTACCATGTTTGTGGGAGAAAGGTCACCTAACCACTTATGTGTATAAACTCACATGTGTGTGTAAGTTGGACGACTTGATTTGGAAACCATGTGCTTAGGGTCACCGAAGCATGGTGGACAAAGGTGTTGATGGGATTAAACATGCCAACTAAACATATAGATGTTTAACCGATCCCATATGGCTAGAAATTGCAAAGAGTTGCAATTGTCAAACGTTGACTACCTTGTTAATTTAAATAGAGGGATAAAGGTCACCTAACCAATATTTAAATGTAACGTTGGATTCTATATTTTAATTGTTAATTGTCTTTAAGACACAAAAGGGTATTAATGATTAAAATATAATAATATCGAAAATACTAAATTGAACTTGTTAAATTTTGTAGATGGCCGCTAATAATGCAAACCCGATTAACCAAACCGTCTGAAACCTATCACTAAGAACCATCCTTGAAAATGATCATCTCAACCAAAACAACTTCATGGATTGGTTTCGAAACTTGAGAATCGTTCTCAAGAAAGAGAATATATCCTATGTGTTGGACGATCCTATTCCCGATGAACCTAACGTGGAAGATGTGGAAGCCTACAATGATTGGGTTAAGTATACCGAGGACTCCATGCAAGCCTCATGCCTCATGTTGGGAACTATGATTCCCGAAATTCAAAAGGATTTCGAACATCACGGGGCATATGGCATGATTACCCAGTTAAAGGAAATGTTCCTACAATAAGCAAGGGTAGAACGCTTAGAAACTATTCGGGCGCTTCATGCATGTCGAATGGAGGAAACCCAATCGGTATCATCTTATGTCCTTAAGATGAAAAGCCACATTGATCGCCTTGAAAGGCTAAATTGTCCCGTCTCTAAAGAGTTGGCTACGGATTTGATCCTCAACTCTTTAACAAAGAAATTTGAGAGCTTTGTGATGAACTACAACATGAATGGATGGGACAAGAGCATTGGTGAGCTTCATGCAATGCTCAAAATAGCTGAAGCAGGAATGGGCAAAAAGGCTTTACCCATCCTAGCGATCAATGAAGGAGGCAACAAGAAGAGGCCCCACCCCGACTCTAAAGCAAACTCTGCTAAAAGAAAGGGACACGTCAAGGGAAAGGGAAAGGGAAAAGCTAAAGCAGAACCCACCAAACCGAAAGAGAAGAAGCAAAAGGTTGCTACGAATGACCTATGTTTTGGATGTGGTGAGATAGGACACTGGAAGAGAAATTGTCCAACCTATCCTCAGGTAGTATCTTTATGATACATGTTGAGCTTAATGTTATTTATTCTAACACATGGGTAATAGATACCGGATGTGGAACTCATATTTGCAATTTGTTGTAGGGGTTCAAAAGAAATAGATATTATAAGAAGGGAGACGCTAGTCTCTTCATGGGCAACGGAGCAAAGGTTGATGTTGAAGCTCAAGGAGACTACGTTTTAAAGCTTTCAAGTGGTTTGGAAGTGATTTTGAAGAATGTTTTATATGCTCCTAGTTTGACTAGGAACATAATTTATGTTTCCCTTTTAAAACAATCTGGTTTCAATTTCGAATTTGTTAACTATGACATTTATGTTTCTAAGAATGATGTGTTTTATTTTAAAGCTATGTCTTTAAATGGTATTTATGAATTAGATCAAGATAACACATCATATGATAGCTCAATGTACCAAGTAGCCAACAAGAAACTCAAAATGGATTTGAGTGATTCCTGTCTTTGGCATTGTCGCCTTGGACATATAAATAAGAATCGCATGCAAACACTTTAGAGAAATGGTCTTTTGAAAACGAATGAAGATGATTCATTTGATGTATGTGAATCTTGTTTACAAGGTAAAATGACCAAGACACCCTTTAGTATAACATTTGAAAGGGCTAAAGACTTATTAGGTATCATACATTCAGATGTATGTGGTCCTTTTAAGCCGATGACTAGGAATGGTGAAAGATACTTCATTACCTTTACCGAAGACTATAGTCGTTATGGTTATGTGTACTTACTAAGACACAAGGATGAAGCATTTGAAATGTTCAAAGACTTCAAAAGTGAAGTAGAAAATCAACTCAAGAAAACAATCAAAGTCCTTCGCACCGATAGAAGAGGTGAATACCTTAGTGCTGCTTTTCAAGATCATCTTAGGAGTTGTGGGATTATCTCACAACTTACTCCACCTGAAACACCACAACACAATGGTGTGACCAAAAGGAGAAATCGAACTCTATTAGATATGGTTCGATCTATGATGGCTAGAAGCACATTACCTCTATCATTTTGGCGTTACGCTTTGCTCTCCGCATTTCGTATACTAAATATGGCCCCAACCAAGAAAGTGGAAAAGACACCTTTTGAAATATGGCATGGAAACCCTCCATCATTATCATTCTTAAGGGTTTGGGGTTGTGAAGCTTATGTTAAGAAATACACCCCAAATAAATTGGAAGTCCGATCTACTAAGTGTATCTTTGAAGGATATCCTAAAGATGATATATGATATTATTTCTACGATTCAACCGAGCAAAAGGTATTTGTTGCTCGAAAGGGTAAGTTCTTGGAAGCTAAGTTCCTTATGGAAGGAACTAGTGATAGAACAGTGGAACTTGAGGAGGATCAAGAACCACAAGACGATACACGTTTGGTTGATACTAGTGCTCAACAAGAGGTTGTTGAAAACGATCAAGAGGTTAATCAGAACTCACAAAATGTTCATAGATCTGGTAGAATTAGTAGTCTACCTGAAAGATATGGATTTTTCATGGATAGATACTACGTGGTAGATTCAGATAAACCAACCACATACCATGATGCAATGTCAAAATCCGATTGTGACAAATGGCTTGAAGCCATGAACATAGAGATACAATCCATGTATGACAACCAATTTTGGGAATTGGTTGTGCCACCACTCAACTCCAAAGTAGTTAAAAGTAAGTGGGGTTTCAAGAAGAAAACAGATATGCATGGTAACTTGGATACTTATAAAGCGAGACTTTTAGCAAAAGGTTTCACTCAAACTCAAGGGATTGATTATGATGAGACCTTCTCGCCTGTGGCGATGCTAAAGTCAATCAGGATATTATTTTCCATAGCTGTATATTATGACTATGAGATATGGCAATTGGATGTTAAAACGGCTTTTCTTAATGGATATCTTGATGAAGATGTTTATATGGTTCAGTCTGAAGGTTTTGTCGATCCAAAAGATCCTGACAAAGTATGCAAGTTAAAGAAATCAATCTATGGATTGAAACAAGCATCTAGAAGTTGGAATCACCGTTTTGATGAAGAAATTAAGAATTTTGGATTCATCAAGAATGGCGATGAAGCTTGTGTGTATAAGAAAGCTAGTGGGAGCATCGTCACTTTCTTAGTACTGTATGTCGATGACATTCTACTATTTGGAAATGACATTCCAACCATGGAAGGTGTAAAAACCTAGCTTGGAAGTTGTTTTTCCATTAAGGATCTTGGTGAAGTCGCCTACATTTTGGGAATAAAGATCTATAGGGATAGATCAAGGCGCTTGATAGGTTTAAACCAAAGTGCATACATTGACAAAGTCTTGAATAGGTTCCAAATGGAGAACTCTAAGAAGGGTTTTGTACCTATTCAAAAGGGGACAATATTGAATACATCACAATGTCCAAGCTCAAAGGATGAGCAAGAGAAAATGAAAGGAATCCCATATGGGTATGCTATAGGATCCATCATGTACGCAATGATATGCACTAGACCGGATGTGTCATGCGCCTTGAGCATGACAAGCAGATACCAGCAAAATCCAGGTAACAGTCATTGGATGGCTGTTAAAAGCATATTGAAGTACCTTAGAAGGATTAAGGATATGTTTTTAATATATGGATCTGGTGAAGAGGAACTCGTTGTAAAGGGTTACAAGGGCGCGAGTTTCCAAACTGATTAAAGTGATTCTCGATCGCAATTGGGGTATGTCTTCATTTTAAATGCAGGAGCAGTCTCTTGGAAGAGCTCAAAAGAAGACGTGGTAGCATTGTCCACTACAGAATCAGAATACATCGCCGCTTCGTTGGCAGCCCAAGAAGCTGCATGGTAGAAGCCGACCTAGGGGTGGTCTCTACCATTCAAGACCCCCTAGAGATCTTTTGTGATAACGAGGGTGCAATTGCTCAAATCAAGGAACCTCGTGCGCACCAAAAGACTAGACATATCGAGAGGATATTCAACTACATAAGGGATGAAGTTTAAAAAGGAAAGATATGTATCCGCCAAGTTCACACCGATCAAAACATTGCGGATCCACTCACGGAGCTCCTTGACCGGGCAAAACATGAAGGTCATACATGTGCCTTAGGACTTAGTTATTCTAGTGATTTGATTTGATCAATTTTGTATTTGGATATTGAAACAATTGTTAATTTAACTCTTTTATGGTATTTTGAGTTACGTTCCATTTTTAGCATGTTTAAATCCATGAATAAGTTAATTATTCTAAATGTCCGTAGTCGATCATACTTGTGGGAACAAATATGAATGTAAGACTATTATGAACTTGGATTGATGGATATTCATTTAGTATGAATATAGAGCAAAGTGTTACTGCCAAAGTTCATAGATATTTATGGGATACAAATATTGGACTGACTCTCTCTCAAATGTTACTGCATGGAATCATTTGTGATTGATCATAAGTAAATTTGAGTTAAGGCGAATATCATAGTATCCTCTGACCTGAGATACATATTGGGTCTTGATATTCACCAAATATTATGCCTTGACTTATTTCTTCGCTGTCAGTAATATGACAGTAGATAAGGCTAAGCTCAGGTGTGGTACAAGGTGATTGTGAGAGATGTATGTAGTCAAGAAGGGATTTGTTCCTCTTATTCGTTGAGAGTAAGATGTCTAAGGCCTGCTAAAGTCAAATCAACATAGAGTGATCACTCTATGTCTCTGGATTTGACATGACATCTGTAACGAAAGGATAAATGATAGATTCACCTAAATCACATTCAAGTAAGGGACTTGAAAGGGATAATGTTATTGAATGGCGCATATAGTCATACGTATTAGGGGTAGTAAACCTTTGTTAGGCGTCATTTACTGGTTGCATCAATCTTCTATGTATCTTGTGCAAGTGGGAGATTGTTGGATTCTATATGCCCAAGACACATATTAAATTGATGTGGCTAGTACGTTATGATCCAAGTCGAGTCATACCCAATAACAAGCTAGACAAACACTTATAATATTTATTTGTGATATGATCAAACAAATAAATATTAACACTTACAATATTTAGAAATTGGTTTTCTAAATAATTACACTTGAGAAACTAATAAATTATATGGATAATTTATTTTGAGAGAATATTTTATTTTGTTATTTAATGGGTTAAATAACATTTTAAAAGGTTATATAAAGTCTTGTAAATATGTAATGTTATATTTATAAAAGTTATAAACATAAACCAAGACTTAAATTATTATAAAAGAAATTTGTTTTTTTTTATAAAAATGCCCATGTGGGCCGCCCCCCATATGTGTTCCCAAGACACCATTTTGGTCCAATAACATTTCATGCATTTGCATGTGTTAGAAGGATGGTGATTAGGTGAAATGGAGGTGAACATCTCCCATGGTTTTATAACCATTTTCATGACAAAAAACAATGTAGAAAACTTGTTTTTGTTCTCTCAATTTTTCGGTCATAAGGGGTTTCCAAGAGGATTTCGGTTTTGATTTCAAGTGTTAAAATCCTAGGAAACTCAAAGTGTTTTGTTGGAAGCTTGGGGTATACAAGCTTGAGGTCTTCTACTTTTGAAGGCAACCGTTCAAGAAGCATCATCTCTTTTGTTTCCTATTACTCCAAGAAGGTAGTATTCTAAACATCATATGGTTATGTTTGATAGTATGCATGTTCATATATGGATCCGAGTTTTGAGATTTTGCATATAAAAGAAATTTATATCTTAAATGTAACATGTTTTAAATATTATTTTCGCTGCGTTTTGATTTTATACGGATGAAATAGCTTTGATAAACATGTGAAAATCCAACAATGGCTTGACCATTTAAGGTCTAACTAAAAGTCAAAGTGTTTATCGTAAACGCTTGACTTTTCGGCTTTAAAAGCCAAATAAAATAACTAGTCATGAAAGGAACACTTACAAGTGGTCCTATGGACTGAAAATAACTCAAAGGAGGTTCCAAAATGTTCAGGATCCTCCAGAATTGAGAGAGATAGCAAAAATGGAATGAGATGCAAGTTGATCAAGTGAATAACAAGGCCTATTTATAGAGTTTGAAGGGTTCTTGGATGATTTCCAAGTGTTAGAGGGCTTCTAGGATCCTTACAAGTGTTTTAACAGGTGTCCAAAACAAGCAACAAGCCCCTAGTTTCGAATTATGTGAGATAAGGTAGCAAACCAGGTCTGCACACCATTTTTCTGTTGCTGGTAAGTGTATACGGATCGTATGGTCCTGTATACGGTCCGTAAGGACCTGGACCGCACACATACACTTTCATTTGTTGTCACTTTTAGCCCCTGCACTTCCAAACTCTTACGTAACGATGTTTTTAGTACACAAGGCCTTGTATTTCCAATATTAAGCACATCCAAGAGTATAACCAAGCATCAAAAAAAATCTTGATTCATTAAAAGGGCCAGTCAGAGGTATAGTTTGACATATTGACTCTTTTAACCCTTCAATTTGTGAACTTGTGCGTTCTATCGTGAAATGGCGTAAAAGCCATTCAAGGTCAATAATAAGGATTCCCTAGAGTATGATGGAACATTACGACACTCCAGTTCACTCCGGTTTGCTTAAATGGTCACTCTAAGGTGTAGTTTTAGATGTTGACGCTTTTGCCCCCTTTAATGCACAAACTTGCGCGCATTATCATTTTATTGCGTCAAACCCCTATGTTATCCATATTGGGCATTCTCGAGAGTATTGTCGAACATTACGATGCTTCGGATTTGTTAAAAGGTCACTCAGAGGTAAGAATTAACATGTTGACACTTTTAACCCTTATAAAGCGCAAACTTGTGCGTATTAACGTTTATCGGCATTAAAGCCCTAAATGGCCAATATTATGTATTCCCAAGAATACGATTATACATCATAACGTTCCGGGTTCATAAAAAGGTCACTCAGAGGTATAATTAAACGTGTTGACGCTTTTAACCCTTCACCGCGTAAACATTCAATTAATTACGCAAACTTTCAACGATTATGCAAACGGCTCCTCTCGTCCAACAAGTGGATTATTTGAGAATATGGACACCATATAGGTTATTCAAAGGCTTAGTTTAATCATGTTGACACTTTTTATCCTTCCCTATTCAAAGTTTTTGATTTTTACCAAAATTGATCCCTAATATTCAACGTTTGACTTCATTAGGGTTTAGTACACGTGTCAACACATCATTGGACGTCATTTTACGAGGTGTTACATCCTCACCCCCTTAAAAGAAATCTCGACCTCGAGATTTGCTCAAAAGATAGGAGTACTTTCTGTCGTATACTGGACTAAAACTCCACAGCATATTAGGGGCCTCTATGGCCCTCCCAATTGATCTATACAATAGATACATGCTTTCTTTTTGGAGCTTCTTAATTTGTCGATCCTTAATCGGTACTGGTTACTTAACAAACCATTAGTTTTCATTAATCTGCATGTCATTATGTCATAATGCTATTGACTTAACAGCTATGCATATCCTAAAATCACAAGTGTGGAACACATTTCAATTTCCTTAGGTAACTTTTAGCTTATAGGCTACCAATCTTGACATATCCGATTTTCTCGAATGGTCATATATATTTAGAGTCTAATTTTCCTGTTACATCAAGATGCAGCACCTTTCTTGGGTGATACCTTCTATTGAATCTTGTTCCTTACTGAGGGCTTAAGAGGTTTGCGACTCTCATCAACATTAATTTTTCTGCTGGTTTCTGGCAGCTTACAGATAAACACGGGTTAGTATGATCTTATCCATTGACTCGAGGGTAATTTCAGGTCCTAATAATTGGAATTACCAAACTTCTGTCCAACAAACAGACGTTTGATATTTCATCTATACTGTCACACCCCCAAAATTACCCTAAGCGGAAACCCCCGTGAGGCGTGTGACGTACCAGGATCTAGCCACAAATCACATTGAACTCATACAAGATTTTAAATAAAAACCTTAATTCATTAAAATAAAGTGTTTACATTACATAAAGTATAACTCAACGTTTTTTGCGGAAGCATAAGTCATTAGTTATGTATTTCGTAAACCAAGTGTGTGAAAGTTATTAGACTTGTCTCGTGTTTCCATGTATCTCGACCCATGACCACTCCAGCTTTCCAGAAAGCAAGTTCCACATCCACACATATCTATAACCTACGAGCATGCAAACAGGTGTATCAGCATAATGCTGGTGAGTTCACGGTTTTTGTAAAAATGTTTAGTTACCAAGTGTTTAATCCAGTTTAATAACAATTCCGAAAACAATGTTGATAACAACTCGATACCGTACAAGATGGCTTTAGTTTGTTTTGCCCGTCCCCAATGCCCCCTATCAAAGCATTGGTCATGATTAAGGTCATTAGATCACGCCCGTCCTCTCAGGTACGGTGTGAGGTTGCCAAGCCTAATAGCGTTATCAACTAATACCCCATTACCTCTCAGGTAACTATTCGGTAGAAGATGGGACTTAAGGTGATAGGAAAATGAGTGTATTATCCAACATCCCAGTTTTTACCCAAAAGACTTATTCCTCTCAGGAAAACCCATTTGATTGTCCCACCCACCGGGACACATGCTTAAGAGAAGTGAACTCACCTTAGATTTCTCGATATGTTATGTCACCCATTCCAAGTTAGTCAACCATACCCTACCGTGGTTACCAAAGACAGTCAGTTTCGTGTACACATAAATCACGTATTCGCCATACACGTTTCACAAGTTGCATACAAGCAAAACATACTTCGTTATGCAGTTCGTAACAGGAAATCATACAACGATCCACATTAATAGCAAGTATTTGCATCGTACGCAAGTTCATGTTTCACAAATCACATATCAGTTAGGTTTGGTACAAACATTCATGCATTCAACAACTACCATGTAATGTAGGTCATCCATTAGTACTGAATAAGAAGTTCGGTTCACACCAGAGTAGACACGTAGATCCAAAACATCTAACCACATAATAGTTCAGAGCATTAGACATCCAAGTATGTGTGCATATACGTGTCTGGCCTAGTTGTACCAAGTCTAAAGGACCGTGCGACTCATGCCTAAGTGTGCGGCTAGGCAGTAGATCAGCCCAACAATATTCAAGGCCCAAACAGATGTGTGAGTGGCCCAATACAGTGGCATGTCCCAGACATTTTATACGATCGGAGATGGGTTGTGCGACTGAACCCTTCATGTGCGACTGCCCCGGGTTTTTGTGCAACTCGAGTTAATTTGTGCGATTCACTAGACTTGTGCGGTTCAGGTTTAACCCGTGGCCCAGTCAAGGTGTGCGACCCAAATAAGATGATGCAATTCTAATCAGTTTAGAGGCCCACTTCTTGAGTGTGCGACTGCAATGTGTGTGTGCGACTTGTGATTTGTTTCCTTACCCCCCCCCCAATTGCGAGGTTGACCAAGATAACACTCCCTATGATTCCGCAATCACCCCCACTAAATTCGTTTACACAATTTGGTCAGTTATGTATTTCAAATTAATCGGATTTCAACAAACTTTCCAAGGTTACATATGAACCCTAATCATCTAGCAATAACATTCATCATGATCAACAATATTCGAATCAGTATAAACATCACATAATCTTTCACATACTCGATCCCTCACGCGTGTCATCACTATGAACTAAATCATCATGCAATTTTTAACACATGATTGAAATTCTAATCATCATACTCTTATTCATATGATCATAGTCGACTGTTACAAAGCTTCGTGTTAATCACAAAGTCATCATTTTATCATTATCATGTAAAGTAGTTAGTAATCAGTATCTATACCACCTTAACCATAATGAATCATTATTCTAACAAACCCTAGATCATCATTCTAGCAACACATTGATCAGCAAGTATGTTTGCAGTCAAATACATCAAGAAGTTAATCCATAAATAACTAGACATACACTAACCTGCTTGTGAGATATGATAGGTGCTGGAGTCGAGAGGGATGGAGCTTCGGTCAAGATGGGGGCTGCCGCCAAAGGAAGAAAAGAGAGGAAAGGAGTAGGGTTTGTTATGATTATGAGAGATGCATGAGGATTACATATGTTTGGAACAAGTGGGCCGAACCCACTTTGAGTTTTATTATCGCTTCTGGGCTCCAAGGAGTTGGGCCGAGGGAAGTAAAAGAATGCATGAGGGTTTTCGGCCCATTCCACAACCGAGATCATGTGCGACTGAACAATGTTCTCGAACGACTCTTGTACTCTCAATAATAATCAAATACAACTCCGTTACTATAATACGACGTACACGTGATTGAAACATATACTGACCAGCAAAACGTAGTAGTATTAGTTAAACGATCATGGAATTTGACAACACTAATCATAAACGTTTGGGTTGTCACATCATCCCCAACTTGAAAGAAATTTCGTCCCAAAATTTGATGAGCTGTCTCGGCGAACAGAAGTGATAGCGAAAAGGAGTGATAGCTTAGAATGACTGTTAGGATGATTGTGGATTTTTCCTTGGATGCCACATCATCCCCAACTTGAAAGGGAATTTCGTCCCGAAATTCACCGGTTGCATCAGGATTGCTTCGCAGGTTTGAGTAATTGAGAATACTTAACCCTCTGATCCACGATTCCAATAGACACAACAACAACTTATCATCGATCTATGGTTTGCAAGGAGCCCGCAAGTGTTTAATCAGCAACCACTACTTTGTATTTGATATGTGAATAATAGCATGAACATTGCTAAGTTTGTCAGATATCCCGAGTCGCCAAAGTGGATTAGACTTGCTGGGCTTTCCAAAGTGCACCACACCCTTCCAGGGTGAATCCCTCAATGTAAAACGATTGCTTACTGCAATTTTTAAGGATTTCCTACGCTTAACAGCTTTTCTGGCGGCCACTCGCTGTAGTCATTCGGTTTCTGATCTAAACAATCTGCTCAGGAGTTCCAAGTACAAGTTATGGACCTGTGATTAGACTGCCGCCCACCTCAGCCTCACAAAGGGGTCGGCATTGTCGCCCAAACAATGCCTGAATACTAGGATGGTAACTCTTGCAGTAGAACCCAACCAAAGGTAAATGTCTTTCCAACTTTTACCAGAGTCAATCACACATGCCTGCAACATGTCTTCGAGTGTCAGGATGGTTCGTTTACTCTGACTATCTGTCTAATGGTGATAAGCAGTGCTCACGGTTAGACGTGGGCTAAAGGATTTGTGTATTGCCTACCACAAATCAGGTAATAACGCAGATCAAAATCAGGGGTGATAGAAGTTGGCATCTTGTTCCTAGAACCGCCTGTCTCAGATTTTTATACACAGGATGCGAAGACTTGCCGATTTCCTTGGTTGCAAGAAAGTGTGTTGGTTACATGAGGCAATCAACGGCCACCCAGGTGATATCGTTTCCATGTCAAGTTTTAGGTAGACCAGTGATAAAATCCATGGTAGTCTGTTCCCATCCCCACATGGGTGTTTCTGGTTGCTTACACAAATCAGAAGGTTTTTGATATTCATCCCCGGTCTCTCGTACAAGGTTCTTCAGATCCTAATACGACCTATTAAAACCAGATGAATAGGATATAGAGTCTTGTGTGCTTCGTCCTACACAGGTTCCCTAAGGTTACCGTATAATGGAACCCACATTCGCTCCATGAAGTAGGGAATACCGTCCGTCTCGTCAAAAGTTGTTTCCCCATGCCCCGCATGGGTTTAGCTTGGAAGTTCCCTTCCTTTAGTGCTTCGGTTTGGTTGAATGAATCTGATCAGGAAGGTTAGAGTCAATGGTGAGCTGCAAAGCTTGCACATGTTAAGGTTTCCCAGTCGTAATCATTCAAAAGTTTCTTCCAGTGATGTCGTCGCATGTTTAACTCCTTCTGATCAAAGATATGCTGAAGGCCCTTGTGATCGGTATAAATTTTACATTTGGTACCGTCCAAGTAATGCCTCCAGATATCAAATCCAAAGACCATGACTTCCACCCTAGGTTGTAAATCATGCAATTCTTGTTGTAAATCTACAGCTACTGAGAAACGTAAGCTATTAATGTCTCGCGTTGCATCAGCACGCAATCGAGACCCTGAATCGAAACAACATGGTACACTACCAGATCATCTGTACCATCAGGTAAGGACAATATTCAGTGCTTTGTAGAGTTTGGTTTCAAAGCTGAAAAGACGTTCTCCTGTCCCGTTCTCCACGAACACGCAACATCCTGCTGTGTTAAAGTGATAAAAGCTGTGCGATCTTTGAAAATCCCTTGCTGAATCTGCGACGGTACTTAGCGAGACCAAGAAATTGCCGCACCTCCGGAGTACTCTTCGATGCTGATCAATTTATAATAGAGTGGATCATAGCAGAATCCACATGAATCCCCAATTCGTTGACTAAGTGCCCAAGTATGTGTACTTCTCGAATCCAGAAGTCACACTTAGACAGACTTTGTGTGGAATTGCTCCTCCCTCAGAAGCTCTTAGGATAAGATACAAGTGCCGCTCATGGTGTTTCTTCCTTTAGATATGATTCAAAACATCAACAACAAACACCATTGACGAATTCGGCGAGCTGAGGTTTACACATACGATTCATGTGGTCCATAAAGCTGCTGGTGTATGGGGTAACTTGAATGACATAAACAGAAAATCGTAATAGCCATACTGTGTTAGAAATGTCGTTTTAGAAACATCCTCCTCTTGGACTTCCATCTGATGATTGCCCGATCTCAAGTCGATTTCCGAGTAGAAGCTTGACCCTTGCAGCTAGTCAAGCAGGTCGTCGATGTGAGGTAATGGGTGACGGTTTCCGATTGTCACCTTGTTGAGTCTACGGTAGTCGATACACGCATAAGAGGACTTGTCCTTCTTTTCTCAGATAGAGCTCGGGCTCCCCAAAGCAAGGAGCTAGATCAGTTAAAACCCTTGCCCAACGTTTCCTGAAGTTGAGTAGGCAGTTCTTGCACCCTTCCTGATGTGAGGCGATAAGAGATACGAGAAATCAGGGTTGCTTCAGACGTGATACAAATCTGAGGTTCTACCTGATGATATGAAAATGATCCTGGAAGTTCTTCAGAAGGCACTTCGGGAAATTAACGAATGATTGGTAGATCTTCGCTCTTCTCCTCCTTGGGCTTAGTACCTATAACCAGTGATAGGATAGCAGGATAGCTGAAACGCTTCTTGACTTCCATAGTTGAAGTGATACTGGCATTCAGTGAAACTCCACCAGGGAGAGATGTACATGCGATTTTAATCTTTACGAAGGTTTCTGCTCGATATTTGAACAACCAGTCCATACTGACGACTACTTCAAAGCTTCCAAAGGTAACTAGAAAAGAGTTAATGTCGAACACGTGACCTACAAGTTTGAGTTTGCTCCCTAAGAGAACGTGTGAGACTTCAATTGGCTTGCCATCAACCACTTCTACAACGTGTCTGGTTTCAAGAGGTATCAGGGTTGAACAGAACAGAGACGAAACGATTAGTTACCAAGAACGTGCAGACCACCATGTTGCTATTATACCTGGCGTCGCCCACACCAATCTTAAATTCCCTTCCACGAGCATCACTTCCAGTGTAGTTGTTATTGTTACGAGGATTCCCAGTACTGTCATTGTTCCCTTGGTTGTTGTCCTCTTGATTTAACAACGACCAATCCCTGTCGAAGGCACCTTCATTTCCATACTGAAGGTTATGATTGCGAGTACCTTGTGGTCTCCGTGGCCATTTTCCCTAATGTTATTGCTTTGCAAACAGATCTCTGCGATCTTTCACCAAAAGAATCCACCTTTCTGCATTTCTTAACATATCCTAGGGTACTGCCCATGGCACTAGCAATTACACATCCTAGGCTCTGGTTGATTGTCAACATTTGTGCCCCGATTGGTTCATAAGAGTTGGCTCCCAGAGGTTGCTGACTAGGGTTAGGGACTCGTTCGAAGTCTGTCTACGGGTGCTCGTTGTTGGTAAGCAGGGTCGTCCTAAAACTAGGGTTGGTAATGTATCACGTTCATCTTGTTATCCATCGACCTTGCGAGTCGATTGAACAATGCACGGTAAGTTGCTAGAGAGTACAGAAGTGATCACACTTCGGAATCTAAGGTGTCAATTCATTGAGTTCAAATAACGAGAAAAGTGAGGAAGTCACAGACCAAGCATTCGACGCTTCACTAACCCAACTCAGAGGCATTCGTACTAACACCTAACATTCTTGACGGTTCTCTAGACGTTCAAATACCTATTTAGGCAACACTTAATATCATCGAGGTCCATAAGGATTCAAAGAGAAGTGAAAGAATTATGTTCGAATAGGAGACAATCATCGCTATGACTCCTAGGGATCGTTGTGTTTCTCATTAAATTGAATAATGGAATGAACCCCTTTCACACTTGTTAGGCCTCACTGGGATACACATGCACCCCACATTATTATTATTATTATTATTATTATTATTATTATTATTATTATTATTATTATTATTATGTGTGCACCCACAATAATAATGTGATTTGCATGCTCGTCTCAGTTCCTCCTAACTCATGTTAAATGGTTCCTCAAATTCGAGTAACAAAACAAAAGACATCACAAAACATGGGTAACGAAAGTCTAGAGGAAATGCCACACTATCAATCACATTGCATAGATATATAACACATGGATTCATATTGTAGTGCTGAGTATGTGCAATCACATGCAATATCATACGTAAGTGTTCGCTAGTTATGTTGTGCAATGAGTAAACGAGAGACGAACCTTGCAATCTGGAGTTGAGTTTCATGGTCATATTCAGAACTGCTCGGTTATAGTCTAGTTTTATAAAACATTTTAAAACCAAGTTCACTCTAACCAGTGGCTCTGATACCAAACTGTCACACCCCCAAAAATACCCCAAGCGGAAACCCCCACGAGGCATGTGACGTACCAGGATCTAGCCACCAATCACATTGAACTCATACAAGATTTTAAATAAAAACCTTCATTTATAAAAATAAAGTGTTTACATTACATAAAGTATAACTCAACGTTTTCAGTGGAAGCATAAGTCATTAGTTATGTATTTCGTAAACCAAGTGTGTGAAAGTTATTAGACTTGTCTCGTGTTTCCATGTATCTCGACCCATGACCACTCCAGCTTTCCAGACAGCAAGTTTCACATCCACACATATCTATAACCTGCGAGCATGCAAACAAGTGTATCAGCATAACGCTGGCGAGTTCACGATTTTTGTAAAAACGTTTAGTTGCCAAGTGTTTAATCCAGTTTAATAACAATTCCGAAAACAATGTTGATAATAACTCGATACCGTATAAGATGGCTTCAGTTTGTTTTGCCCGTCCCCAATGCCCTCTATCAAACCATAGGTCATGATTAAGGTCATTAGATCACGCCCGTCCTCTCAGGTTCGGTGTGAGGTTTCCAAGCCTAATAGCACTATCAACTAATACCCCGTTACCTCTCAGGTAACTATTCGGTAGAAGATGGGACTTAAGGTGATAGGAAAATGAATGTATTATCCAACATCCCAGTTTTTACCCAAAAGACTTATTCCTCTCAAAAATACCCATTTGGTTATCCCACCCACTAGGACGCATGCTAAAGAGAAGTGAACTCCCCTTAGATTGCTCGGTATGTTATGTTACTCATTCCAAGTTAGTCAACCATACCCTACCGTGGTTACCAAAGACAGTCAGTTTCATGTACACATAAATCACGTATTCGTCATACACGTTTTACAAGTTGCACACAAGCAAAACATACTTCGTTATGCAGTTCGTAACAGGAAATTATACAACGATCCATATTATATAGCAAGTATTTGCATCATACGCAAGTTCATGTTTCAAAAATCACATATCAGTTATGTTTGGTACAAACATTCATGCATTCAACAACTACCATGTAATGTAGGTCGTCCATTAGTACTGAATAAGAAGTTCGGTTCACACCAGAGCAGACACGTAGATCCAAAACATCTAACCACATAATAGTTCAGAGCATTACACATCCAAGTGTGTGTGTGCATATGCGTGTCTGGCCCAGTTGTACCAAGTCTAAAGGACTGTGCGACTCAGGCCTAAGTGTGCGGCTAGGTAGTAGATCAGCCCAACAATATTCAAGGCCCAAACAGATGCGCAAGTGGCCCAATACAGTGCCCTGGCCCAGGCATGTTGTGCGATCGGAGATGGGTTGTGTGACTGAACCCTTCATGTGTGACTGCCCCGGGTTTTTGTGCGACTCGAGTTAATTTGTGCGATTCACTAGACTTGTGCGGTTCAGGTTTAACCCGTGGCCCAGTCAAGTTGTGTGGACCAAATAAGATGATGCAATTCTAATCAGTTTAGAGGCCCACTTCCTGAGTGTGCGACCTCAACAAGGATGTGCGACTGCAATGTGTGTGTGCAAGTTGTGGTTTGTTTCCTTAGCGGAAACCCCCCGCGAGGCGTGTGACGTACCAGGATCTAGCCACTAATCACATTGAACTCATACATGGTTTTAAATAAAAACCTTCATTCATTAAAATAAAGTGTTTACATTACATAAAGTATAACTCAACGTTTTCAGCGGAAGCATAAGTCATTATTTACGTATTTCGTAAATCAAGTGTGTGAAAGTTATTAGACTTGTCTCGTGTTTCCATGTATCTCGACCCATGACTACTCCAGCTTTCCAGACAGCAAGTTCCACATCCACACATATCTATAACCTGCGAGCATGCAAACAAGTGTATCGGCATAACCCTGGCGAGTTCACGGTCTTTGTAAAAACGTTTAGTTGCCAAGTGTTTAATCCAGTTTAATAACAATTCTGAAAATAATGTTGATAATAACTCGATACCGTACAAGATGGCTTCAGTTTGTTTTGCTCATCTCCAATGCCCCCTATCAAAGCATTGGCCATGATTAAGGTCATTAGTTCACGCCCGTCCTCTCAGGTACGGTGTGAGTTTGCTAAGCCTAATAGCTCTATCAACTAATACCCCGTTACCTCTCCGGTAACTATTCGCTAGAAGATGCGACTTAAGGTGATAGGAAAATGAGTGTATTATCCAACATCCCAGTTTTTACCCAAAAGACTTATTCCTCTCAGGAATACCCATTTGATTGTCCCACCCATCGGGACGCATGCTCAAGAGAAGTGAACTCACCTTAGATTGCTCGGTGTGTTATGTTACCCATTCCAAGTTAGTCAACCATACCCTACTGTGGTTACCAAAGACAGTCAGTTTCGTGTACACATAAATCACGTATTCGTCATACACGTTTCACAAGTTGCATACAAGCAAAACATACTTAGTTGTGCAGTTCGTAATAGGAAATCATACAACGATCCATATTATATAGCAAGTATTTGCATCATATGCAAGTTCATGTTTCACAAATCACATATCAGTTAGGTTTGGTACAAACATTCATGCATTCAACAACTGCCATGTAATGTAGGTCATCCATTAGTACTGAATAAGATGTTCGGTTCACACCAGAGTAGACACGCAGATCCCAAACATCTAACCACATAATAGTTTAGAGCATTAGACATCCAAGTGTGTGTGCATTTGCGTGTCTGGCCCAGTTGTACCAAGTCTAAAGGACCGTGCGACTCAGGCCTAAGTGTGCGGCTAGGCAGTAGATCAGCCCAACAATATTCAAGGCCCAAACAGATATGTGAGTGGCCCAATACAGTGGCCTGGCCCAGACATGTTGTGCGATCGGAGATGGGTTGTGCGACTGAACCCTTCATGTTCGACTGCCCCGGGTTTTTGTGCGACTCAAGTTAATTTGTGCGATTCACTAGACTTGTGCGATTCACTAGACTTGTGCGGTTCAGGTTTAACCGTGGCCCAGTCAAGGTGTGCGGCCCAAATAAGATGATGCAATTCTAATCAGTTTAGAGGCCCACTTCCTGAGTGTGAGACCTCAACAAGGATATGCGAGTGCAATGTGTGTGTGTGCGAGTTGTGGTTTGTTTCCTTACCCCCCACTCCGAGGTTGACCAGGTCAACACTCCCTATGATTCCGCAATCACCCCCACTAAATTCATCTTCACAATTTGATCAGTTATCTATTCCAAATTAATAGGATGTCAACAAAGTTTCCAAGGTTACATATGAACCCTAATCATCTAGCAATAACATTCATCATGATCAACAATATTCGAATCAGTATAAACATCACATAATTTTTCACATACTCAATCCCTCACGTGTGTCATCACTATGAACTAAATCGTCATGCAATTTTTAACACATGATTGAAATTCTAATCATCATGTTCTTATTCATATGATCATAGTCGACCGTTACAAAGCTTCATGGTAATCATAAAGTCATCAGTTTATCATTATCATGTAAAGTAGTTAGTAATCAGTATCTATACCACCTTAACCATAATGAATCATTATTCTAACAAACCCTAGATCATCATTCTAGCAACACATTGACCAGCAAGTATGTTTGCAGTCAAATACATCAAGAAATTAATCCATAAATAACTAGACATACACTAACCTGCTTATGAGATATGAGAGGTGCTGGAGTCGTGAGGGATGGAGCTTCGGTCGAGATGGGGGCTGCCGCCAAAGGAAGAAAAGAGAGGAAAGGAGTAGGGTTTGTTATCCTTGTGTGATTATGAGAGATACATGAGGATTACATATGTTTGGAACAAGTGGGTTGAACCCACTTTGAGTTTTATTATCGCTTCTGGGCTCCAAGGAGTTGACAACACTAATCATGAAAGTTCGGGTTGTCACATATACAAGGTCTCCAAAGGAGCAGCCTTGATGCTTATATACTAACTATTAGTTATAGGAGAGCTTATTTAAGGCGAGATAGTTATTCCAACTACTGCTTAAACCAATCTTTAAAGAATAGCTAACCTCATGGTTAGTTGAACAAAACGACGATCCTGGGCAGCTGATAGCGATTTTCAATCATTTCCTAGTTAGGTTTGCGGAAATCAATGCACAAGTGTATTGCATCGTGCTTTCTTTCATTAACAATAATCGGAGTTTTTGTAACAGATATCGCTCCTAGTAGGACGTCAATCCTAACTCCACTTGCCTTTCAGGAGGTAAACAAGGTAGTTCTACAGAGAAGACATCAAGTTATTCAAATATGAGAGAGATAGCTTCAATCTCCGGCTTCGGTTAACTTACCGTTACTTGTGCCATGCAAATGACACATCGGTTTTACGAGTACATGATTGCCTTAAGTAAAGACGCCTACTCAGGCATTTCTATAATGGATATCTTCTTTGAATACCACTAGCCGACTTTAGTACTATATGACCTTTGGAATATCTTAGTGGTTCCATGCATTAAACCTCCATACTGATCAGGCATGGAAGCAATCTATGGGACACACTAGGATAAGTCAATCCTCATATGACGCTCTTATCAAACATAGTTGGCACTTGTAGTTGATAAAAATCAATGGGATAATAAATAAAATAACATGTGTTGTCGTACTCTATTTAGAGAAAGAGTGCTCTAGCTTTTTACGGAAAGATCATCGTTGAGAAAAACAAGAAACGGTCTCTATGGTTTCATTGGTAAGTTCTACCTTATACTAAATATTTGGAGTTCTTATGAGTATATTTAAAATTTTGCTAAGCTTACGGTCTATGAAAGGCTTATTATTACCTGAATTAAAACAGGACACTTATCAGAAATTAGTGTTGACAAATGATAGGGACGTACCTGATGCTATTATTGATATGTACTGCCTCTGGCATTCATCCGGTAGTTCAGGCGTTTCCTTTCTTAGCCTCTCCAGGCTTAGCTGTACCTTCTTTGGTAGCTTTAGGGAAATTAGTACTGATGTGACCCTTCTCACCACAACTGAAATAGACTGCATTCTTTATGTCCCTACATTCATGGGACTGGTGACTAGTTCTTTTACAAATGCCACATTGCTTTGGTTTTTGATTTGATCAACACTGTCCCTAGTGCCTTCGTTTGCAGGTTTTGCATGTAGGCTTTTTATTAGCATCCTGTTGGTTCCTATTGAACTCGGATTTTCCCTTTTTCTTAGAATCCTAGGAGTCATTTTCTTCCCTCTTTCTTTTCTTATTGGTTTCAGTTTTGACTGATTCTTGTCTCACTAAATCTAGAGTGAGAGACAATGATAGGTCCACAACTAACCTAATAGTAGTAGGCTTAGAAGCCTTCACCATCCCTTTTATTTCTGGTGCTAAACCACCGATAAATCGGGCAATGCGCTTATGCTCAGGGGTAATTAAATAAGGTACTAACCTAGACATGGAGTTGAAGTCGGTAACATATTGTCGACAATCTAGGTTTTCATTGTGAGAGACAGAAAATCTGTCTCCACTTTTTCCACTTCATGTTATGGACAGTAAGTCTCCCTGATAAGGTCTACAAACTTGGACCATCCCATATTGTATAGGGGAATTTTCCCCGTGGACTGTACCTTGGCCTTCCACCATGCGAGGGCCTCGCCCTTGAAAGATTGTGAAACGAATTTCACCACATCCTTATTAGCACAGCTGCTGATGTCCACAACAGTTTCCATTTCATCGAGCCATTTCATGGCATCGATCGCCCCTTTTTCCCCCCATCGAAATCTCTGGGTTTGCATGAGACGAAGTATTTGTATGTGCACCCGTCTTTAGTTGAACAAGGCTTATCATGAAGCACTAACTTCTAAGGTTCGCTCTTCGCATTTGAAGAGTGAACTGAGCTCTCCTTGCGAGCTGATGTATGTGGTTTTGTATGGGACTTTAAGCGAGTAGCACTCGATTCGTTATTGTTCTCAAGAACTTTACCCACAACTTTACTAACTGTTGCGTTAATCATGGCCTGAAGATCAGCGCCATTTACATTTATATTTGCATCATTGTTTCTATTTGCAGTACTGCTGTGTGTTTCGTCAGAATCCACCATTTTGAAGCTTTGGTACTAAACACCAATAATAACGATTGCTTAGTTATACAACAATAATGAATCATCGTATTTGATGAATAACAAACCATGGTATCTGTTGGTGCAGTTGTCTGTCGACTTCATCTTCGTTCGAGTCTTAGATTAGAACTGAAAGATTAGGGCTTGTAATATGAGAAAATATCATGATTTAGTGTGTTTAAATGATGATTTCGCTTCAAGGGTCATTAATAGAAGGTTTCGCTTGAAGCAAGTTCAAGCGAAATCCACATGACTTGATTTCGCTTGAACAGTGCTCAAGCGAAACCCCAACTTCTATATATACCCTGAAGCGTAATCAGTTCTAGAGTTCAGTTCAGTTGTTAGTTTCCGACGCCGGGGTGCTGTCGAGGTGTCTCCGAGTCTGTAATCTTTCAGAGATCAATACAAGAGACAGTAAATAGTATTTCCGGTGTGTTACAAGCTAAACAAAGACAGAATCAATGAATTCCGCCTCTGATTCTGTCTGAGCACTCTTCTGATCGACTCGTTAGGTCGTTTCACGATCCTACATGTGGTATCAGAGCTCAGGAGGAAGAGTTCTTACTGTTTAGCTCGTTTTCGCTGGAAAATTCTGACTTCTACACCTTCTTTTCAAAATTAATCAAGTTTTCATGGTTAAAATGGACTGATTTTCACATATAGTGTGCGAAACATTGAATTAACAAATCCTTGAAAGATTCAGACCTAAATTCGACCTAGAACTTGATCAATTTTGCAAAAATCAGATCGACTTGATGATGTCAGCATGATTTAAGCAAAACTGGGAGGTTGATTTCGCTTGAAATCTAGGTTTCGCTTGAGGAATTGATTAGTTTCTGTTTGATTTCGCTTCAGTGAAAGATTTCGCTTGAAATTGTGCTGAGTTCAAGCGAAATTGTGTGTTTGTAGATTTCGCTTCAAAGAATTCCAGGTAGAGTTGTATTTCAAGCGAAATCATTGTTTTCGCTTGAAGGGTCTCGCTTGAGGCTTTCTGTTTTATCAAGACTATTTCGCTTCAAAGGGTTTTCTGCTTTAGTTGTTTCAAGCGAAATCAAGTATTTCGCTTGAACTTATATTGTAGTTAATCTTTTGATCTCGCTTGAAGGTTGTTTGCAGGTATTTCGCTTGAAGGTTGTTAAGTGAATATTGTTTTGGAAATATGGCAAACATGTTTGATGAAAAAGAGAATGGTTTTATTGAAAGGTTAAATAGATATGGTTGTTATCAAATGAGTACATATGAACAAGATGATAAGAAGATTTGGACTCTTAGACTTGAAAGATTTGCATGCCAAAAGAATGAGACTGTGAAAGAGATGGAAAGGAGATTTGATTACATGATGGACAAGCTAAAATTGTTTGGGATCAAATTGACAAATACTGAAAAGATATCAAAGCTTGCAGATGCTTTACCTGCCGAATGGGATGATGTTTTAAAGATATTAAAACAAGAACCAAAATTTTCAAAATTACATCCATCTGATTTCATCAATAAACTTCAAAAGCATAGTTTTGAAAATTCTGATAAGAAGAAAATATTGATGAATAAAATCAAAGAGAATCTAGATAGATTGAATTTGGGAAATCTAGATAAAATCAATTTGGATGTAATTACTGAAATTGATAGGAGAATATGTGTGTGTTTTGCTGCACAACAGAACATGAAATATGATTTTGTAAGGGGGTGTTATATTAATACAAATTTAAATCCTCTTGATTTTGTATAAATTGTTTGTGCAGGAACATACAAAATTGAGACAATGGAAGTTCAAAAGAATGAAGAATCTGTTAAGCTTGAATCTTCAAGTTCTGCATCAGTATGCTCAAAATGTGACAACTTTAAGATTGACAATGACAAACTCTTGAAGAATGCGGAAAGTTTGACACTGGAAGTCGAAAAGTTGAGAAACGAGAAGCAAGCTGATGATAAGCAGATTCTTATTCTGAAAGAAAATTGTGAGAAGCTGAAAACTGAAAATGACAAACTGTTGGGTAATTTGAACAGTTTGACATCAGAAAACAAAGTTTTGAAAGAAAAAGAAAAAGAGTTTGAAAGTAAACAGAAATTTTCAGAAGATGAAGATTTCTGGATCAAGCTTGAGAACAAAAATCTGAAAGCAAATGAAACAAAACTTCAAGAACAGATAAAAGTTTTGGAAAATGAAAAGTCTGTTCTTGAAAACATGAAAAATGAGAATGAGAAATCAATCAAGTCTCATCTTGATAGAATCTCTCAGCTTGAAAACGAAGCTGAAAATTCAAGGAACAAGATTGATGAACTTGAAAAGAAATTGAACGGTTTTGTGATTTCATCTGAGATCCCCTGTCCAAAACCGATCAATTCTGTTCCAATAAGTGACGATGTCACAAACTTTGACAATGTCAAAGTTGAAGATTGCGATGAAAAATCTGATGATGAAAAACAAAAAATTGACAAAAAGAATTTATTTTTGAAGTTAAAAGAAAAATTTCAAGAAACTGTTCCACAATCAACCGAAAAGGGAGAATGCTCTAAGCAAAAACCTTTGAAGAAGAAAGTGGAACAGAAACAAAAAATTGAAAATGTGAAAAATGTTAAAAAAGAGAATAAAAGTTCATCAGATCGATCATCCAATCCCAATCAAAAACCACAAAAAGTAAAAAATGAAAATTCAAAAATAGTTGGTGAAAAGTGGTGCAGGTCGGACCACAGTGCTTCAAAGCCAAATCCAGCTTACAGGAAGAGAGAGGATTATCACCAAGCCAAACAGTGCTTTGATCTAAATGTTTGGACTGAAAATGGTGATTGGTACGATAACAGAGTGTGTTACCGATGCGGTTATCAAGGACACATTGCTGTTAACTGCCAGAATTGGAGTTATGAGATGAGAAGATGCTAAAACTGCCAAATCAGAGGCCACATTGCCAGAGATTGCCCAAGGAGATCAAATGACAGATCGAGGGTTAAATCTCAGAAATTGGTAAAGATTCCAGTCTCTGTCAAGCCCAAAGAACAGAAAGTTCAAGAACGTAAAGTTCAAGAACCGAAAGTTCAAGAAACGAAAGTAAAGCTTTCTCAGGGGCAAAAAGACAGACTGAGGAAGAAGAGGAAGAAGGCCAGAGAGTATCTGGAAAGGATTTTGTCCTCGGATACAACTGGTAAAACAGATAAAAGTTCTGATAAATCGTCTTGCTCGCCAAAGAATGACAAATCAAGCAAAACGCATTCATCAGATACAAATCTGAGGACAGAAAAGAGAGTAAAGAAAGAGAAAGTTGATGGTGATGAATTTGTTTATCTGAAAACAAAGGAGCCACATGTCGGCGATGAATCTGGCTCATCAAAGTCAGACAAGCCACATTCAGGCAATGAATCTGGTGTGGTAAAGCCAGAAGAGCCAGTTGTTGAGGTAAAGACTGAGAATTCTAGTTTAACAATGGATGATGAAAATTTTCCATCGTTGTTGAACAAGAATTCAAAATCACCCAAGAACGGTCAGGCTTGGGTGAATCTGTTTAAATGAAAAACCTGACTTGCTGGAGTTCCCAGGTTGGTAAGCGTGGAACAGGAATCGGCACATTTCTTGAGAAATTCACTTCGGTGATATTTCGACTTACAAGTGGTAAATCAGGGACATTAAATTGTACTTGATTTTCTACATGTGATTGTGTTGTTAAAATCGATAAATGTTAAAATTTTTACAAGTGGTTGAAGAAAACAATGTGATGAATTTAACCCCTAACCTACAAGTGGTAAAATCAACAAAACTAATTTTCCGGAAAAACCATTTTGATTAAAACAAACTTAAGTGTTTTGAAATCACTATGGGAAAATAGTTTGTTGTGAGGGGGAGTTCTGATTGTTTATGCCAAGTGGATGGAGAATTGAAGTGATTCTCATCAAGTTGTCATCTTTGTACAGTTTGATTTCAAATTTTTCCCAGAAAATCGAAAATTGAAACATATTTTAGATTTTAGGGGGAGTAAAAATTTTAAAAAAATTTGAAAATTTGAAAATGTCAAAAACATTAAAAAATGAAAAATGAGTTTTTGTTGTATAAAAGAGGAAATGATAGAAAATCAGTTGGACTGTCACAGCATGCTAAAGATATGTAAAGCCTAAAAGTGATAAACGGTCTCACTAAAGATGTGACGGTAGGCTCAGCTAGACTAGTAGATTTGCTATAACGATACAAACTTAAATGAAAAAGCCTAGTTCTAGTGGGAAACATGATCAAAAGCATAGTACTTAGTTTTGTCCTTCTTGACTGTGTACCTACTCAGTAATCGCTGATTGTCGAAAGACATAAAACTGGTTAAGTTTGTGAACTTTCACAATTTTGCTGAAAAGTCACTGTGATTGTGCATTTTATTTTGCAAAGATTTAAACTTGTTTGATTTTTTTATTTTGTTTAAGCATCGGACATCCTCTGCGTATACGTCAGTATCGACCTGGATGTTGTTGCCTAAACGTTCTGCTTTATTTTCTTTGGTGTTTCGTTTAAGCTTTGGATCACCTCTGCGTATACGGGAGTATCGACCTGGTGGTTAAAGCCTAAACAACTTCAACTTATTTTTATTTTGCTTATTTTGTTTAAACATTGGACTTTCTCTGCGTATACGGAAGTATCGACCTGATTGTTAATGTTTAAACATTCTGCTTTATTTTCGCACAAATCACAGTTGATAAAAGTTTAAAGGCATTACTTGAGTTAGTGTATTGCATGATGAGGGGATATGCTGAGATCGTGGGGTCCATAAGAATTTAGTGCTATCTAAATATATCTTAAAGTATCGGTAAGCATTTCGAAAGTTTTTAGATTGAGTTTAAGTGGACAACAATATCGTCAATCAACGTGAATCGTTTAGAGCTTAAAATGTTTAAAGCTTAACGGTGCTAGTGATTGGTCACATAAACTGATATGATCCTCTTACACGAACTCACAAAAATATGTTTGTACATATTTTATTTCTGCAGTTAATTTCTGTTTTTGCATTTGTGTTTTATATTTTGAAAAATCCAAAAAGATTTTCGACAACTGATGTTGAAGAGCTGATTTTCAAAATTCCAAGTGCTAAACAAGATGAACTGGTTTGGGAGTGTGTGTGCTAAAATTGAAAATTTTGGATTAAGATAGAAATTGAGATTAGTTAATCAGGGTCATTAATTTGAACTTGATGTAACTATTGCTAGTAAGTTTTTCTTATTGGTTTAAGTGAAAACTTATGTTTTGATAGAGAGATGTGTGTAGGTGAAAGAAAGGTTTCTGATCCTGTTGCTACGAGAAGCCAGGAGATGCATCAGAATCTGTGGAGAGCTTAATCTGAGAAAAATCCAGGATTTAATTTCAAAGGTGATAGCTAATTCCAGACTGAAAATCCCAGCTTGATGAAAGAGGGAGTCTGACGAAGTTAGAGCTAGAGAAAAGATCCGGGTACATGATTCCAGGAGAAAGTTCTGAAGAAGATCGATCAAGATTGAAGAGTCGTCACTTTGAAGACTCTCACTGAAGATTCCGTCAACATTCAAGGGGGAGTCTGTTGGTGCAGTTGTCTGTCGACTTCATCTTCGTTCGAGTCTTAGATTAGAACTGAAAGATTAGGGCTTGTAATATGAGAAAATATCATGATTTAGTGTGTTTAAATGATGATTTCGCTTCAAGGGTCATTAATAGAAGGTTTCGCTTGAAGCAAGTTCAAGCAAAATCCACATGACTTGATTTCGCTTGAACAGTGCTCAAGCGAAACCCCAACTTCTATATATACCCTGAAGCGTAATCAGTTCTAGAGTTCAGTTCAGTTGTTAGTTTCCGACGCCGGGGTGCTGTCGAGGTGTCTCCGAGTCTGTAATCTTTCAGAGATCAATACAAGAGACAGTAAATAGTATTTCCGGTGTGTTACAAGCTAAACAAAGACAGAATCAATGAATTTCGCCTCTGATTCTGTCTGAGCACTCTTCTGATCGACTCGTTAGGTCGTTTCACGATCCTACAGTATCATTAAACCATATCGGCTATTAGGTTTTAACTTCCTTATAGTATGTTATTTGGAAGTATATCAATTATATTTAGCCTAGGTCACAAAATGGACCATTAATGGCATTTAAGGTTTGGACCGAGTCCATTACTTTTTTTTTAACAGGGGTCACAATGTCATGACTGTCTTTATCATATAGACGATTAGGAATAGCTCGAAGGCTAGCCTTAAAGGATTTTTAATATATATTAAAGCGATATGGCATAAAGCCTAGTCATAAAGGACATAATTAATCATATGGCATAAAGGCCTTGTCGCAGAGGACATTAGTTTATAAGCTGCAATCTTATTAGATCAGGGGCTTTAAAGCTTGAACATACTTCTTCATCTTTAGACAGGGAGTCATAGACTACAATTGTCATCGTCTTGGAAAACGATTCATTTTGGCACATAGGCAAATCAATGGACATCATTAATGGATGTTTACATACATACATACATATATATATATATATATATATATAATAAGATCATGACTAAATATCCTAAATTACAATAATTATATATATATATATAATTATTGTAATTTAGGATATTTAGTCATGATCTTATCGATTCTATAGACTATAAGGCTTGGGCATTACCCATTGCCTTGGACGATGAACCATAACTGTCACAATTGTCAATGTCACTAATGGACAATATAATATATAGGCCGTAGGCGAAACATCATTAAAGGATGTTAAATAATGTGATCATTGTATTAGATAATATTAGTCATGATCATATTGATCTTTCAGACTATGAGGCTTGGACATAGTCCAGCATTTTTAGACAGGGGGTCGTAGACCACAACCGTCGTTGTCTTATTGGACAACAAGTTTAGCCTGTAGGCACTTCATCACTAATGGATGTTTATATTATGATCATCACATTGATGATACTTGCCATGATCTAATTTGATCATATAGGCTTTAAGGCTTGGACGTAGTCCAAATACCTTGACGGCTGGTGTGGTTTCTCAAGTCACACTGCTAGGAGTGTTAACATGTTCTTAGATGTTAACAAAGGTTAATTGTCTTAAGAGGGTTTTACCATCACAGCATGTCTGCATTGACATATTGGCTAGGTTATACCATTAAGAAGATCTTTTGAAATCATTTAGTAGATCGATAAAATTCGAATAAAATCGATACAATTGTTTGATAAAGGACGAAATGAATACATATATAAAATTTTCACAACTTTCCATAAATTATTAGGAATTTACAATAGTGCCTCTATTATGACTTTTTGTATCTTATTTGTTCGCAGAGGATTAAAAGGAAAATTATAAGTCCGTATAGGGACTGTGAAATATTATAAGTCCGTATAGGGACTATATTGAAAAAGTTTGTCCACGAAGGGACTATAATGATAGGTTATGTCATCAAAGCGAATATAATGAAATATCATGTCCATTAAGGGACCATAATGAAATCTCATGTCTACAAAGGGACTATTTCGAAATAGCATATCCGCTAAGGGATTTTAATGAAATAAGACGTCCATAAAAGGACTATATTGGTATAGCATGCACACAAAAGAGGCTTTGCTGAACAGATGTCCTCATAGGGACTCAGATCGAAAGATATGTTCATTAAGGAATTATAATTAAACAAACGTCCACACAGGGACTATATTGAAGAGATGGGTCCTTATAGGGACTTTGAAGCAACACTCATCCACGCGGGGACGGAAGGAAAAATATAAGTCCATATAGGGACTATAAGATATGTCAACATTGGGACTATAATGAAACGATATGTCTTTGAAAGGACTATGATGAATTTTTATATTGGCCAGGGGACTTTAATGAAATAATACGTCTACAAAAAGATTTTAATGAAATAACATGTTCATGTAAGGACTATAATGGAGTATAAAGTCCAGGAAAGGACTATTTTGAAATATGATGTCAATGAAAGGACTATATTGTAATATAACGTCCATGAAGGGACTATGTTGTAATATAATGTCCACGAAGGGACTACGATAGACAAACGTTTATATAAGGTTTTATCAGAAGAGGTAGGTCCACACATGGACTATGATGAAATAATATGTCCACAAAGGACTATAATAATTAAATGCCCATGCAGGGACTTAAAGGGAAAATGAAATAAAATAGAAGAAGGGTCTTCTAATGCCTTCCTTGCTTCATTCCGTTGGTTTCTCTTCTTTGTTTACCATACGCGGTAGTGACACTGAAGATCTCAGTGAATAAAATAAACATTCCAATTTAGGATCCGTTGCTAGAAGTAGGATCCAAGGATTTATTGATTAGAAAATTTAAAATTGGATCATGGATTGAAGTTTGACAAGCATAGTCCAAGTTTGGAATTCCAAAACTTGGAGGTAAGAAATAAGAAATTATATCGTCTACTAGTATCATCTTTAATACGGGAGCCTCAGGGATCTCCTGATATGGACTCCACTGGTACAGACTCCAAGATTCGAGCCTCAAGGACCTCCGGTAGGCGGTATGGACTTTGAAGTCTGGTTAAGAGTTTAAATAGGTTTCGTTTTCGGAATAGGTCCATAAAGGTCTTTCCTTCAAACCGGTCGCACACTTATCCTAGCCGTGATACGAAGCTTAACATTCCTTGGCTTCGGATGAGGAGAATCTCCATCAACGGCTTCTTTTCCTGGCGACATATTAAAAAATACATAAAATCGAAAATAATGTTTAGTTAATAGGGATGGGAGCATTCCTACGTTAAGTCTAGACTCAGAAGGTCTAAGGAATATGCTACTGTGTCATTTGAGATTAAACACTAAAGGCTAGTGTTTAATTCACTCAAACGTTGGATCTAATACCAACCTGTCACACCCCGATATTTACAGCTCAGCCCGATGGGCCTGGTGGGGAGTATCGTGATGTAAGATTGGTATCATCATGGTCAAACATACACAGAATAGCACAGCGGAAGTCTTGGAATATAAAATATTATTACAAACACAAATGTCTGAAAATATCAAAGTATTAGGTACAGACAAGCTTGTAATAATCCACAGGCAGATCATTAAAACAAAAAGGAGTTTATCAAACTAATGGCTTATGCGAAGGAGTTGCAAGTTCCTCGTCTAACAATCCCGAGCAGCTTCCAGCCTATTTACGTATTTGTACCTGTCACTTAGACTTTTGAAAATACGTCAGGTTTCACTGGTAAATACAATCAATCGACACATTTGAAAAATGTTTCATAAATTGGTTTAAGTGCACGAGGCATGAAAATCTTTTATACTTGGGACAAACTATATCTCATGTTATCAGTTTTACATAACTTGCTCTACATACGGGGCCCGGTACTATGCCGGTTCATGATTAACCGACATACCACTATTCCCTTATTGGGAAACCCATATTGGGTATAAAATTATTTAATAAACCATATTGCATCTGTCGGGTGTATGCCTACACCCTGTGCTTAAGTCATGGCCATTTGCAATTAATGAGTCAAGGATATCCAGGACACGGTCGCATTAACCCCCAATGTTTCAGTCAAGCAATACGAATTAAAACGGGTTATTTGAATTTCCCGACTTATTGGTCTTCGAATCCCATACCCGACCATGCGGTAAATATTTTACCGTATCCCAAGCCCGTATAGGGGAAAATAGGTTAAGAGTATTTAACTGAGCTAGCTCCTGACTTAAATTGCAAGATTTATAATAACTCAGCCGTATTCAATTAAGTAAGCGTAGGTACAATTTACCAGAAGGCTCTAGTCTGGAATAATGGTATAAATAACCAATTAGAATGCTAACGGGTCTTATTTAAGTCATAGACTTAAACCGGCTAGCTTAAAGTATTAAAAACGGTACGATATGCTCGATTAAGCGATGACCGGAATAGAATGTAATTTAGACCCAACAAGTATGAAAACTTGTATAATATGGGTAAACTAAATACATTCTTGATTTTGAAGTAAAAATGATAAGGTTAAATCCGTTTCGGCAAACTTACGTAAACTAGTTACGTAAGCCTAACCGTACGCGTATAAGCGATAACGAGTAACCGGATGAGTCATGAACAAGTTCCATATGCCGATATACTTTAAACAAGCTATAATATCAGTAGGATATCAACTTGTATGCCCGTTAAGGTTTTAAAATCAAACTATGCCTCATAAGGGCGTTTTGGTCATTTTACGATGTCTAAAATAAACTTATGTACAATCTGATGTTATGACCATAAACATTCTGTAAAAACACTTTATTTATGATATAATATCAATATGATATAAAGCATATGTGTGTTTTATAGTTTAAAACCAATCTATGCTCTGTGGGGGCATTTTGGTAATTTTCTCACATATTTTTAAGGCTAATTTGGGAATCTGAGTTTATAACATATACCTACTGTAAAAATATTTAAAATGATTTACAAAGTCAGTAGGTATCATGTCTTGGTTGGTAGTTATGGTTTAAAACCATACTACGCGCTGAAATGGCGTTAAAGTCGTTAAATGACGATATTTGCGATCTTCTAGGAAAACTGATGTTATGATCAGATTTATATGACAAAATATATTAATTAATATAACATATCAGTAAATAAAAGTTTTTGTTTGGAAGTCATGCTTTTAAATCATTTTAGATGCAAAAAGGGCATTATCGTCATTTAAGGACATAATTCAAGAATGTATACAGGAACTTAGTTTGTAAACTTAATGGTCATCCCAAATTATCCTAATTATAATATTACATCAGTAGGCAATGAGTTTGTTATGAAAAATTATGCTTAAAACCGATCTATGCGCCTAAAGGGCATTTTAGTCAATTTAAAGCACAATTTTACGATATTATATGCAAACTCAATTTATGGTCTGGTTCGTAACATCGATATATGTTAAACATGTTAACATATCAGTACCTAAATTATTTGAATGCTTATTGGTGTCTAAAACCTTATTTTTGCTAAAAAGGGCATAATGGTCAAATTACGGCATATTAATGGAACTTGCATAAAATTCAGATTTCTAATACGATTATGTAATATAACCTTATAGGGTTATGCTACATAATAATATGATCCTAACGGAACCTAAAATCAGTAGTAAACTAATCTAATTCGGTTCATAATCGAAAGTCAACGCAGAAGTCAAACTTCGCGACTTTCGGTTGCGAACCGACCCTAAAACTGGAATTGACGAGCCGAACATGTTTATAGACATGTTCTAATAATTATTACCAAGTTGTTTAAATGATAAAACGTATTTTAGAATACTTCTAAACTCATATCGCAATTATTTCAAAAACTAGCCCATTGACTTTTTAAAACAATATTATGTTGACTCGTCAATTGACCAAGCAAAGGTGATTCTTAGGAGGTGCCCTTTTGAGGGATTAACACCTACCTAATTACAATCACGTAGCAACATTCGTTCCGAACAATGGCTTGATCATTTGAGGTTTAACTAAAAGTCAAAGCGTTTATCGTAAACGCTTGACTTTTCGGCTTTAAAAGCCAAACAAAATAACTAGTCATGAAAGGAACACTTACAAGTGGTCCTATGGACTGAAAAGAACTCAAAGGAAGTTCCAAAATGTTCAGGATCCTCCAGAATTGAGAGAGATAGCAAGAATGGAATGAGATGCAAGTTGATCAAGTGAATAACAAGGCCTATTTATAGAGTTTGAAGGGTTCTTGGATGGTTGCCAAGTGTTAGAGGGCTTCTAGGATCCTTACAAGTGTTTTAACAGGTGTCCAAAACAAGCAACAAGCCCCTATGTTTGAATTATGTGAGATAAGGTAGCAAACCAGGTCTGCACACCATTTTTCTGTTGCTGGTAAGTGTATACGGACCGTATGGTCCTGTATACAGTCCGTATGGTCCTGTATACGGTCCGTTAGGACCTGGACAGCACACATACACTTTCATTTGTTATCACTTTTGGCCCCTGCACTTCCAAACTCTTACGTAACGATGTTTTTAGTACACAAGGCCTTGTATTTCCAATATTAGGCACATCCAAGAGTATAACCAAGCATCTTAAACTTATTGATTCGTTAAAAGGGTGAGTCAGAGGTATAGTTTGACATATTGACGCTTTTAACCCTTCAATTTGCGAACTTGTGAGTTTTATCGCGAAATGGCGTAAAAGCCATTCAAGGTCAATAATAAGCATTCCCAAGAGTATGATGGAATATTACGACTCTCCAGTTCACTCCGGTTTGCTTAAATGGCCGCTCTAAGGTGTAGTTTTAGATGTTGACGCTTTTGCCCCCTTTAACGCACAAACTTGCGCACATTATCATTTTATTGCATCAAAGCCCTATGTTATCCATATTGGGCATTCCCGAGAGTATTATCGAGCATTACGATTCTTCGGATTTGTTAAAAGGTCACTCAGAGGTAAGAATTAACATGTTGACACTTTTAACCCTTATAACGCACAAACTTGTGCGTATTAACGTTTATCGGCATTAAAGCCCTAAATGGCCAATATTATGTATTCCCAAGAATACGATTATACATCATAACGTTCCGGGTTCATAAAAAGGTCACTCAGAGGTATAATTAAACGTGTTGACGCTTTTAACCCTTCGCTACGTAAACTTTCAATTAATTACGCAAACTTTCAACGATTATGCAAACGGATCCTCTCGTCCAACAAGTGGCTTATTTGAGAATACGGACACCGTATAAGGTTATTCAAAGGCTTAGTTTAAACATGTTGACACTTTCAGTCCTTCCATATTCAAAGTTTTTGATTTTTCGCAAAATTGGTCCCTAATAGTCAACGTTTGACTTAGGGTTTAGTACACGTGTCAACACATTATTGGACGTGATTTTACGAGGTGTTACAGTTTATAGTTTCGATAAAATGGCATCGTGTTGCTACTTTACCGAACCAAACAGCATCGGTACCGGTACCTGTATTCACTTTTATGGTTTTAGGTTTCGATAATACATCATTTATAAAACTTCGTCTGCAACGATAAAACCTATACCAATAGCGATACCGTGACGAACCGAACGAATTTTATCTGAACAACATCAGTACCGATACCGGTACCGGTGTTCATTTTTATGATTTTAGATCGATGTAAAACACGTATTGATTGTCATAGTGCCTGCATTGTACTACCAACTAATACCGACTACGACACGTCGCGATAGTGTGGGAAATCTCACTAGTATATAAGTAACAAAATTCCCTCACATGTGCGGTGGGTACTTGGTCAGTATCGGTTTTGTTTATTACAGTATCGGTACGGTGTTACACTTGCTACAACCGAAGAATAAAACCCAAAAAAGTCATGATTTGACCAAAATGATAACGCCACGTGTTTTACATCGTTCGGAAACCTCAAAAACGAATATCAGTTTAGTCTGGAAGTATCGATGCCAGTACCATTGTTGTTCGGTCAAAACTGACAAGGCACCGATGTTGCTAGGACGGTATCAGATTAGTTCGTCATGGTACCAGTACGGGACCGACACTCGCTATAGCTTATAATATATAAAGGGATAATTGCATATTTCCATGTAACAATTACTTTCAATTGCATGTTTACCCAAACCTAAAATGAAATTGCATATTTCCCCTCTTTTATTAAAATGACTAAATTACCCTTTAAACTTAAAATATCCTTATCACCTTGGTTTAAAAATAAGCTGCTTCTCTCTCACTCTCAGAAACATCACTCTTCAGTTTGTGCCGTTAATCCCGTTATAGAATTCATCTCTTTCGATGTATATTACTTTATTGTAAACGAATTCGAGATATACCGTCTTTTCTTTTGGAAGAGTTTAAGCAGCGTAAGAATATAATATTATTTGATTCAATTTATTTTGCTCCTTATGGATTTTATCAATTGATAAGTTTTGCAATTTGACTTTTTTGCTAGTGTTTAAGAACTTATTTTTATTTTTAACTAAGTATGGATTTTTATCCAACTAATTCAACCTGTTTGCTAGTTGTTAATCAATTGAAAATTTTCGTCATGTTAAATTGTTAAAATTTACCAATTAAATAATATTAATGAATATAACATTTCATATTTGTATCGATTAATAAATTATGGTTAAATCATTATGTACTTATAATTTATTTGATGGAAAAATTGATACTCTGGTCTAAAACAAACCCGTGTAATACACGGTTCATAAGCTAGTACAATAATATATATATATAGAACAAAAATCCGTTAGGAACCACCCTTTATTGCGAAAACCGTGAAAACCAATGTGAACACAAAAAAAATGTTTAAAAATAGCAAAAAAAAAACACAAAAAAACATAAAAAAAAATTTGTTTAATATTTTTTATAAAAAAATCGCTAATTTTAGTAGCAAAAAAAAAAATTTTAGCTACTAAAAGTAGCGATTTTAACATAAAAAATATTTTAGATTTTTTTGGGGTTTAGTTTTTAACATTTTAGCTTGAGAGGGGGGGTAGGTTTTTTGGGTTTTTAGTTTTTAGCATTTAGCTTGGGGGGGGGGGGGGGGGGGTAAGGTTTTTTTTTTTGGAGGGGTGGGGGGTTTAGGTTTTTGGGGGGTGGGGTGGGGGTTAGGTTTTTTTTGATATTTTTTTTAGCTATTTTAGGTTGTGTTCACATTGGTTCTAGCGATTCTCGCAATAAAGGTGGTTCTCGCATGAATCTTACCCTATATATATATATTGTAAGCATCTATAGAAAACCCACTTTTATTTAGAAAACTTGGGAAACTCTAACCTCCCGAATTTAAAAAAAAAATTTACACATGTTATATACATGTTTTTAAGGGTTTTGGGCAAAAAAAATAAAAAAGCGCCGAGTAGATATTTTTAAAAAAATAAACAAGTTTTGGTGTAACACATGTTACAAATATGTCAGATGAATGTAACATATGTTACACCAAAACTTGTTTATTTATTTTTTAAATATCTACTCGGCGTTTTTTTGATTTTTTTTGCCCAAAACCCTTAAAAACATGTATATAACATGTATAAATTTTTTCAAAAAAAAAAACATCGGGAGCTTTGAGTTTCCCGGGTTTTCTAAATTAAAGTGGGTTTTCTATACATCTTTCCCCTATATATATATATATATATATATAATAGCAATTAAATTTTAATAAATTATTCTACAACAATTAAAACATAAAATAGGGATGTCATCAATTGTTAATGTGAGGTAGCTCACCTAATAAAAGCATATGCCTCTTACGAAACAGTTCTCAGATTTAATCTTAAACGAATATGAAGAATTTAGAATATTTGTATTACAAATAAGTGAAAGCGTTGCCATATACCCTTATACATTTACCAACTTAATTTATGTCCCATTTTTTTTAAAAGTCACACCCTTTAGTTTATTGTACTCATACCCTTTCATTTAATTAAACAACTTGGGTTATGTCCAATTTGTTTAAAAATTGTACCCTTTAGTTTATTTTACTTACACCCTTTCATTTAATTATATCACATATATAACCCTACAAAAATTAATATAAGTTGTGTCTCTTCACTTCACACCCCTTAAATAATACACCTTTTAACATTATTTTCCCTTACACTCATTAAATTGTTAATTAATACACGCCTCGCTTTAGGTTTATCGTATTCCCACTTTATATTTTCAACTACTACAAAACCAAGTGTTGGCCGCCGACATGGTAATAGTAGTGTGCTTTCATTGGGCTAAATGGGCGGCAGGGATAATAGTGCCAGACAACTCCCCTATTGGCCCAACAAATTTACGATTTTATCCGCCTTCAAAATTACGATTTTGTCATCAGTTAAAAATTATGTTTTCGCCCCCCGCTTAAAAATAGATTTACGCTTTTGCTCCCAGCTAAATATTTCAATTTTGCCCCCGGTTAAAAATTACGATTTTTACCCGTTTCAATTTACAGTTTTGCTATTAGTTTTTTCCCTTAAAATTACGATTTTTCCATCAGTTCAAAGTTATGTTTTTACCCCTACTTAAAAATAAATTTACGCATGGCACTCCCCTATTGGTCCAACAAATTTACGATTTTATCCCCCTTTAAAATTACGATTTTGCCATCAGTTAAAAATTATGTTTTCGCCCCCGCTTAAAAATAGATTTACGCTTTTGCTCCCAGCTAAATATTTCAATTTTGTCCCCGGTTAAAAATTACGATTTTTACCCGTTTCAATTTACAGTTTTGACATTAGTTTTTTTCCCTTAAAATTACGATTTTGCGATCGGTTCAAAGTTATGTTTTTACCCCCCACTTAAAAATAAATTCACGCCTTTGCTCCTAGCTAATAATTCCAATTTTGCCCTCAGTTCAAAATTACGACTTTGCCCCGTATAAATTTATACTTTTGCCATTAGTTTTTTTTTTCTCACAGGCAAGTTACGATTTTACCCCAAACTTAAATTTACATTTTGCCCATCGTTTTTGTTTGTTTCCCTGGTGAAATTATAATTTTGCCCCCAGTGTAAAGTTACTGTCATGCCGGCAGCTTCCTGGCACTCCCCCGTTGGTCCATTTAGTTTACAATTTATCCCCGAATTAAAATTATGATTTCGCCCTCAGTTAAAAATTACGTTTTCCCATCGTTTTAGTTTTTTTTTACCAAAACTATAAAGGTTTTTTTAATTGGTTAACTCGATTTAATTTTTTCCATGTCAAGGAGCTGGCTAACACTGGCTCATTAGTCCTGAAAAATTACACTTTTGCCCTGAGCCCAAAATTACGGTCTTATCATCGTTTTTGTTTTTTTTTTTTCTCTAGCAAAATTATAGTAGTCTTTTTTTAATTGGTTGATAATTATTTGGCCATCGCCCCGCAACGCGGGCGGGGCATCTCCTAGTTACATATACATATGTTATAAAATAATATTCAAATTAACCATCCCATTTACGAGACTCAAGATTCCTCATCCCTCTTCTTCTTCCCACGTCCCAACCGCCCAGATTAACCCTCTCTCTATTCCTCTAGCCTTCTTACTCTATTCATCCACTATTAAAGTTACAGGTACATCGGTTTTACAGTGTTCCTTCGATTAAACTATGTTAATTCAATTCCACTGTGTTCATTTAAATCCTATATTCTGTGTTCATGGTTTCAAATAGGGTAAATTATATGATTAGTGAAAATTGTTTCATCCTCTCCACTTGAAATTAGGATTAGTGTAACGTTCATATCTAATGATCCTCATATCAAATGTTTATATTTATGTGTTTTTGTATGTAGTTTTTTTGAGGGCAAATTGGTTGTTAGTCTAAATGTGAACCACAAAGTAAAACTCATGAATGATCCCTAATTTACTTTATGAATTTATGTTACTGGAGTACAGGGTGCCTTATTCCCACATACCCTATATCTTATTTTCACATCCCCTATTGTATACGGCCGTATACAATTATACGGCTCGTATAGAATGTTTTTGAATAGGAAAATGCGCAGAGAATGTTTTTTTTGGTTTTATTATATACGGACCGTATACAGTTATACGAGTCGTATACATGTGTATACGATTTGTAAAACGTATACGGCTCAATTGATTTATTTTTGTGGGTTTTTGATGTTAGGACATGTATACGGGCCGTATAACTATATACGGGCCGTATATATTGGCTTTTTTCAAGTATCACGTTTTATTCCCGTAAAAACACAATCATTCTAGGGTTTCTAAGACTCTTCATCACCTTTAACAATGTCGATAAACGTTGATCGGAACATGCCGCTTAAATCGGAGCACAGGTAGAGTAACGTTACCAATCAGTCCGTTGATGAAAACCTTAGCGATCGCAGAGATCTTCGTGTTGGTTATTTATCGATTCCGAGTAACTAGTAGAAGAACCTGCCACAAACAAGTTCTCCACAGTTTGCTATTCAGATCTCTGTTCGGTCATCTTTCCAAACTACAACACACGATACTTTTAATAAGCTGTCATAGTTGTCAAATTCGATTTCAACAAATCTTTTCATTCTCCTTCAATTTCTAAAACATTCTCTGTTACATGAAGACGTGTCAGGTTCTTCTACTAGTGGTATTTTACTGAAGTATTGAAGATTGAGGCGGGCATTGTTTAAATCTGAATATAACTAGATGTTACGTGTATCAGCGTTGTTTATCACCCTGTGTGAGCATTGGAAACCCGACAAACAGTCTTGACAACTGTGACATTTTATCTATCTATGTGTGTCACATCCATCCTGTTATTGCAATCGATATGATTAATTTTTTCAGATATTTTCTAATTAGCGTTGTTAACTACCAAAAGAATGCATACACAAATAGTTCTAGTAGACGAAGCAAAGAGACCGTTGTGTATCTGAATCGGGTTCTCAAACAAACACTACCAAAGATGGGTTGGTGAAAAATACTTGAACGGTTGATGGTTACAAGGATCGTTCTAATAGATTAAAGTGAATAAACCATTTTTTACCAATTTTCAATCCAGTAGTTGAAACTTGAGCGCAGGAATCAATTCAAAACCCTCACCCTCAAAAATCAACCAGAAACCAAAGGAAAAAAGGGCTGATAATGGCTGATGGTTCTTCGTTGAGGAAACCAAACGTAGACGGAGATAATAGGCCTGGTAACCGGAAGAGAAATCAATTGTATTTTTTTAGTTGCTTCTCTGGTTAAGTTTCTGAACCAACCGAAATCCACAAATTCCAACAATTTCTTCATAGATTTCGTCCAGTTTCCAAACTCTTTCACACAAAGTTAATATTCACTGTGGTGGATGCAAGCATAAAGTTAGAAAAAATACTCAAGTTGAACGGACGATATGTATCAACAAATTGTGAGTGGGAATATGGCTATGAAGAATAGTATGGATAAACAATCACCGTATACGGGTTTTTTCTGCTAGTTATTCGGAATGTTTCGAATCATCACAGAAGACGTGTCGGGTTCTACTGCTAGTAGTATGAGTCTGAGTCCATTGTGATAGATTAAAGAGAATAACCCTTTTTTACCCATAGTATACGAGCCGTATAATAATATACGGCCCGTATACAACCATCATATACATTGTATACGATCGGTAAAAATATTTTTTACCAATGGTATACGGCCGTATAAACCGTATACGACTCGTATACATATGGTAAAAAATGGTAAAAACCTCTTTAATCTATTAGAACGATCCAATAAACGAAGAAACCAAACGTAGACGGAGATGATAGGCCTGGTAACCGCAAGAGAAATCAATTGTCTCAAACACTACTAAACATCTGCTTTCTGAATCTGAATGTTAACTTTTTAGTTGCTTATCCTTGTTAAGTTGTGTATTTACGAAGCTGACAAACACATTGGTATTTTCTCAAAATGTGCAAACTTGAAGAATCTCACATTAAAGGAGTTTGCAACAACGGGATCAGATGGTTTGAGTATCTTTCATCCTCGTTTGGCTAATCTCACACTTGAAAATGACCACATTGGTATTTTCTCAAAATGTGCAAACTTGAAGAATCTCACATTAAAGATCTCTACACAAACACTTCTACATCTTTTAACCACGATGGACTCAGACTCATGTTCAAGTAAGTGTCTAAAAATCTAAAAATTCAGGTTTACCTTGTAAATTTCTCAAAACAAACTCTCGTTTCTTCATCTTCATCTTCATTTGTTGAGAAACCATTATCTTATCTTTCAGAAGAGTTTGTATTGAACCAAGAATACTACAAACATTCTATACTTTGCAACGTATACAGGTGCAAGAGAATGGCGAGTTATTTTTCAGTTATTTTTGTTGAATCACAAATTCCATTGTTTAAACCAGAATCAGGTTCTCAATACAAGGATCGTTCTAAGAGATTAAAGAGAATACACCATTTTTTACCATTTTTTACCATAGTATACGAGCCGTATCATAATATACGGCCCGTATACAATCATCGTATACATTGTATACGATCGGTAAATTTGTTTTTTACCAATGGTATACGGCCGTATAAACGGTATACGGCCCGTATACATATGGTAAAAATGGTAAAATAAGGTCTTTCTTTCCATTTTTTAGTTGCTTATCTTGTTAAGTTTCTGAACCAACCGAAATCCACAAATTCCAACAGTTTCTTCGTGGATTCCGTCCGTTTTCCAAACTTGGTCATTCCTTGTGATACATGAACGTTGTATTCTTATCTTTCAGAAGAGTGCTGTAATAGAGAAATCATCCTATGTCTTTTATCAACCGAAGAGGCAGCAAGGACAGATAATACTTCATTTGTCGAGAAACCATACGGTCAAGAAACTAACATCTTTTAATACTTCATTGCGTATGTGCTTGTGCTGTAGAAACCGGTGATGAATTTGTGTATCTAAATCAGGTTCTCTGCCTTAGATCGGTCATTCCTTGTGATACATGAACGTTGTATTCTTGTCTTTCTGAACCAACCGAAATCCACAAATTCCAACAGTTTCTTCGTGGATTCCGTCCGTTTTCCAAACTCGGTCATTCATTGCGTATGTGCTTGTGCTGTAGAAACCGGTGATGAATTTGTGTATCTAAATCAGGTTCTCTGCCTTAGATCGGTCATTCCTTGTGATACATGAACGTTGTATTCTTGTCTTTCAAGACAAGGATCGTTGGAAGGATTGTAGTAGCAGGACATTGGTACCACTGTGAAAATTGCATCAGGAGGGGAGAGAGTCTGATACAATAAGGATGTTGGGAATTAAACGCATGTACGTGACAAAATAAGGATGTTCGCATAAACATATATTCGTTTCATAACCTCCTCCTATAAATCAACCACAACCGACAAAGAGCCTGTATTAAAAGCCATCCTATGTTTTTTACCAACCGAAGAGGCAGCAGAAGACGTGTCGGGTTCTTCGTGTTAGTTTGATTTGAATTTTGAAAGTTGGATGTCCGGTGATGAAAAGTTTCAACCAAAGGGAAATCCATGAAACGAAAGGGATTTCGAGCAGTTGGTATTGAACCAAGAATATGATACCTTCGAGATACTTCGTGTTAGTTTGATTTGAATTTTGAAACTTGGATGTCCGTTATCTCAACCGAACGTTAATTGCTATTGTTTTAAATAACAACAGATAATGAACGGATTGTTGGTGGATAACGCAAACAAGTTCTCCACAGTTTGTTATTCAGATCTCTATTCGGTCATCTTTCCAAACTACAACACACGATAAGTTTAAACTTTATAGTGTGTGATTTGACCAGGAAATGATTGGAGGTGAAGGTTCAGTGCACGAAAAGTTTCTTACGAAATGTACGTGACAAAACAAATATGTTGGGAATTAAACGCATGTCCGTAATCCCGCGTTGATAGCTTCCGTTTTATTCAGACTCCTTACAACTCTCATCAAATGCCTCACCCTTCCTTTTATTCTATAAATATTAAATAAAGAATAACACCATGCCCGTAATCCCGCGTTGATAGCTTCTGTTTTATTACAGTCATACGACATGTTTTCTTGTTCTTCAATCTTTATTACTTGTTGATGTTTTATTTTGAGCACCTCACCACTCTAAAATATTTTAAAAATCAAAATTTCGTTCCATACGGGCCGTATACTGTTATACGGCCCGTATACACGTTCGTATACATTGTATACGACCAGTCAAACTTATTTACACATGGTGTATACGGGCCGTATACTGTTATACGACCCGTATAGAATAAAACAACTTCACAAAGTCTGTGCCAGCAGACTTTGTCAGTTGTTTTTATTCTATACGGGCCGTATAACAGTATACGGCCCGTATACACCATGTGTAAATAAGTTTTCCCATGTGTTAATATTAGGACCCAGTAAATATTTTGCTTACATGTATTTATGTTGTTTTTCAGATTATAGAAGATAATTAGGGATGAGCATTCGGTAGAGGTACCGGTACCGAACCGTACCATGTATATTCGGTACCGGTACCGGTACCAACTTTTCCCGTTTATCGGTACGGTACCGGTATTTACGGGTAAAACACCGGTAAATACCGTACCGATACCGGTACCAAACCTGTGTATTCGATACCGATACCGGTACTATTACCCACTTTTCTCATTTTTGGTACCGATAAAGATAATTGCTGTTTTTTTATCTACACTAGTTTTTTACTATCGCCGCGTTTCGGCGAACGTCTTTTGTTGTTTAGTCTGTGTTTACATGTGTTTTGAAATCACTACAAGCGCGTTGCGCACGAAACCGTTCACAAGAATAAAAAGAAAATATAGGAAAAAACACTAAAAGACAAAAGAAAATCAACCAAAAAAGTTGTATGGTAATAATGTTGTTCGTATGAAACCTGTGGTCAGAGATGAGCAAATGATACTGGGTACTGGTACCGAATTTCCTGAACCGGAATATCTTAAGTACCAATTCGGTACGACTTTTGGCGTTCCTGCTACCGGTTCGCTACCGTTTTTTACCTTCATATACCGGTACCGTAACTGGTATTTTCGGTACCAGTACTGATTCAGTATTGGTTGGCACCGAGCGCATCCCTACCTCTGAAACTAAAAAAAGAAATCATTAAAAGTTGAAAAAAATCAACAAAAAAAGTTGTGCGATACCGTTGTTGTTCGTACGACACCCGTGATCAGGGATGAGCAAATGGTACTGGGTAGCAGTACCGAATATTCCGAACTAAAAGATTTTCAAAATCAATTCGATACCGACTTTTGGTGTTTTATGTACCAGGCTGGTATCGGTTTTTACCTTCATGTACCGATAACCGTATTGATATTTACGATACCAGTACCAGATAACATAAATTTATCTAACTTAAAAAGTCAAGAAGATAATAAAAATAATTAAAAAAAACTATATTTATTATTATAACCTTTTCTAGTTACGGTTCAAAACATTGTCTTTTTCTACTTAGACTATGGGGTATGGGGCGGAGGTTGGGGCGTGGCTTGGAGAGAAACGCCCAAGTCACCACCCCGGGTGGGCTTGGGTTTGAGCGTGGCCCCTTGGGCAGGAGTTTAAGGCCGGCCCTGTGGCATGCCAGCGATCCAATATGGCCGGCTCTTATTGGCTTGTTGGCTAGGGCATAGCGAGCCATTTTTTATTTTAATACACCTGGCCAAGCCACGCCGGGCTAGCCATGCCCCACCATACCCCACGGACACGTCACTCACCAGTGGGGGGCTCGAACTCCGCGTGTCAACCCATGCCGTAAACCCCCACCCCACCTGGCCAAGCCACGCCGGGCTAGCCACGGCCTATCATACCCCACGGACACGTCACTCACCAGTGGGGGGGCTCGAACTCCACGTGTCAACCCATGCCGTAAACCCCTGCCCCACCATAACCCACGATCTTACTATTCCAAAAATTGCCTTTTTAATATACTTTATATTAAATTATTATTATTATTACTGTTCAAAGCATTCCTTTTTAATATATAGAAGAATTACAAAAAATCTTATCAAACAAATATAATATTATACATATATTTAGGAACAGCTCCTTAATTTTAATCTACAAACATCAACCTTTTAATCCAAAAAAACCATAGATGTTTAATGTGCTCACCATTATATTGTTGCTATCCGCAATGTAAGGATATTAACATAATATTAAACCCTTACATTCGCTTAATTTAAATCACAGTCGCACAACTTAGATGACAGTTATGTTATACACCTTTAAGGTTTATAGAGTGAATTCACTGCAAAACAATATATTTTTTTTTCCCATTCTCCTCTAATCATGCAATTTGTTATATAGAAAATCGTGAAATTATATTCAATCCCTTTTTTGTTTTTTGTTTTGCATTTCGGGGATTTTAACTTACACTCCAATGGGTCATTGTTTTAATTTATTTGATGAAATAGTACTGTTAACATGTTGACTGTTTTATTAAGCTTATACACTTTTTTCGTATTCAGGCTTAATAAAAATATATAAATTTTATAAAAACTTTAATGGGCTTCCTCCACATATACTTGAATTTAAAGTCAATGCTCCCATAATATTACTACGCAATATAAATCAAACAGCTGGTCTATGCAATGGATCAAGAGTTATAATCACACAACTATTACAAAGAGTTATACATTCCTCGCATTATTCTAACTCACACAAATAATGATCTACCTTTCATTTTCAAAAGAAAACAATTTCCAGTTAGGTTATGTTATGCAATGCAATGACAATCAACAAAAGTCAAGGCCAATCATTAAGCAAAATTGGAGTTTATCTTCCTCAACCAATCTTCAGACATGGTCAACTATATGTTGGTTTCTCTAGAGCCACCTCTCCCAATGCCCTAAAAGTACTCATCGTACCACAAGAAGATGATCATTTGAACATTACCAAAAATATTGTTTTCTCAGACTTTCTAAATCAACTACTTCATATACAGGTATGTACATTCAATGAATAAAATAAAATAAAATACATGCAAGTAAAAAAATTATAATTTCCTTTTCTAAACATTACATATAATAATATCATTTTATTATTTTACAAGGAACTTCCAATGATGTTCAAATGGATATCTATGATTAAACAACATGATACAAAAACTACTACAACTAAGAGTTATAAGGAGATGGCTTACAAGCGTATTAAGACAATAATATACTATTTTAGTAAAATCATGTAAGCTTTATGAATTATATATAATTAATTATAGTTGTTATTATTCACACACCTTAATTTTTCTTTTCATTACACAGGTGCTACTCAAGTAATAGCCGAACACAAACAAGAACTTCTTTATCTGCTTATGGAACTTCTTTATCTGCTTATGACACAACATTACTGCTATGTAATCCCAATTATAGAATTTTGAAGGTGTGCATGACAAACTGATGCCTTACCACTAATTCAACTTCGTATATGAATTGTTTATATATAAGTGTACCAATAGTAACTAATATTTTTATTAACGTTTGTTTAAATGTATGTGCCAAATGTACGTGGATTAAATTGGACTAAAAACTTAACCTAGAAATAAATGTGTTGCTTATACAACAAAATATTTACATTTGATAACATAAACTTTGATAATAAGCTCCCGTCGCAACGCGCGGATAACATCAACTAGTTAAAAAAAAAAAAAAAAAAAAACTATTACAAGTTAGAACTTCCTTGCAAGTTAGAACTTCCTTGGCTTTTAAAAAGTGAGAGCGCATTAAAGACACCTTTCGTGAGATGGTTATGTGCTTTGGTGACGCCTTTCTCTATTTTTTTAATCTTTAATTCTTTGCTTCATGGCTTTTGTTCATGCAATGATTATATATTAGCCTTTATTTGTCGTGAAACAAAAGCATTTATTCTAAAAGACTAAAACTATGAAAAAGTTAGCCTCTTTGTTATCATACAATGTTATCTTTTATGTGAACTTCTCCGCTTAAATTTTGGAATCATTCTAAATTAACTTTCAAAGTAAAGCATGAAACAACAATAACATACGTATCCCATTTTTGCTTATGTTTTACCTCCAACATTTTCACATTGTCAATACTTTCACTTCCTAAAACTTCCTAGAAATATGGAACAACAATCGAGTAATAGAGGAATTCGAGTGTTTCAATTGCTCAAATACCTTGTGAAAAAATGGAAACTTTTGCTGTCCATTCTTCACCTAAAATCAAAATCCGTAGGAGAACATCAGGAAGTGATAACGATTTCAGTCGACACTCAATTACCCGAGGAAACAACGATTTCAGTAGACGCTGAATTAATCCCCGAAGATATCATCTTAGAGATTCTCTCGAGACTCCCCGTCAAATCTATACTCAAAATGGGATCTGTCTCTAAACTATGGCTCTCTCTCATCTCCGAACCATCATTCTACAAGTTCCAATTCACTCAAGCCACTGCCGCCAGGCGTACCGCTTTATTGATCTCCGCTTATGACACATCCACTCGCAAACGTTACTTGCTCTCTGCCCCTAATGACGGTGGGCCTGTCACTCATCTCATGACACCCGACGCTCGGACTATCACAAGCAAAGAAACCACTGAAGTCGAGTATCTAAATGGGTTAGTCTTATTTTCTTCCGGAAATGGATTTATCATGCACAATTTCGCCTTCATTCTCAACCCCAGCACCCATAAGATCTTCAAACTCCCTGGTCCAGCTTCGGAGCCGGATTGCCTTTCATATGGGGATGGACATATTTGTTACTTTTTCGGGTTTGATGAGACTCGAAATGAATATAAGGTTTTAACTATCAGGATGTTTGTTGATGTTAATGATCTTGATCAATGGTGGACATACTCATTCACACCGAAGTCAATCGAGATTATGATTTTTTCACTGTCAAATCTTTCATGGAGGAAGATCGATCAGGATCTTCCTTCTAATATCATCAGGGATTGGAATGTTGGCACCAAACATAGTGTATGTGTCAATAGTGTAATACACGTGATCCTTCAAAATCGGATTAAAATCTTGGCGTTTGATTTGCGAACAGAGAAGTTTTCAATAATCAACCTTCCCGTTGATGCTATTCGAGATGTATCTTATAGAGACACCTGTAAGAAAGGATTGAATACCATAATATCCAACCAGCCTTTCCTCATGAAAATCAATGGCTATTTAGGAGTAATGTGTCGCAACCCTGTGGCGGGTCGCGATGAGATGGATATATGGATACTACTAGACTATGAATATCGTTTGTGGCTAAAAGAAAGCGTTTGTTTCTTGAAATCTTGGTTCCTGGTAGATGGTCCTTTTGCACTGAATCCTTTTATAAGGAATAATATCAGGGTTACCTATCAGGGCTCTATGCGTATACGCATGTTCAATGTTCCTATGTATGACATGGAGAGTAGATGTCCAAAGGCAGTAGAATTCGAACTTGGTTATCCATTTCTCCACCCGAGAACCGTTCGGTTTGATCACGTTAGGAGTTATGTCGAAAGCATGTTTCCTTTACCAAGTAATTAAACAAGTACTTGACCAATGCGTGATTTAGAGTTTATGATGTTAAGTATTGTTCTAGTTTTTAAAATGTTGTAAATATGCTCCATGAAATAAGATTGTTGTATATATAAGATGAATGCAATTATAACTTCCCACAAACCTTCGCACACACATTCATTTACACACATTATTTGATCGAGTAGTTTCCAACATGAAGAAACACCAAACTAATCAAGTGATTAGGTTATGATTTGTGCCTTGACAAAAATAAGGTTAATCTTCTTTCGTATCATCTAAACAACAATAGTGATCCTGCAAAACAAGAAAAACACCGTAAGCTCATTACAAGAAGGAGAATAGGGGGGTTCTCCTTGTAACCACCCTCCGGCGTGAGAATAAGTATCAGTTTTGAGGATAAAAGTGTGTGTATTAAGTGAGAGAGTAAAAGAGCAATCCTTGAACCTGGAGATGAAGTTCTCTATTTATAGCCGAGGTAGTTTGAGAAGGAGATGGGCTGATGGGCCTTGAGCCCGAGTTCGACAACAAGGAATATCCATTATGCTCCCTCTGCCACGACCGTTGGTGATCCCTGGCAAGAGGGTAGTTGGCGCATGCTGAATGGATCCACGTGTCCTGATTGTTGTCCTTGTTGTCTGGTCTGTCATTAGCAGTTGAGTGGAGATCATGGGACAGTGGTCGGCGCAAGCTAATTGGTGTCACGAATGTGTCCTTGTGTACTTCTTGTCTCATGCACGATTGTTCATAGTGCAGCATGATCCAATATAGCCTGTTGAGCGCCTATTGGGCCACTGCTCTGTCATTTGTACCTTTTGTACTTATTTGATGTTACCCCGCGCTTCTCCCCTTCGCGCTACTTAAGAAACATCTGTGTAGTTGGCACAAGGTTATAGAAGCCAGGTTTCTTATCTGAAAGACTAAGTATAAGAATTGATCTCATCTTAGTCCTGACCACGCGACTTAAGAAACATATGTGCAGTCGTCGCAAGGTCAAGGAAGTTATTCTTTTGGTTTATCTTGGGTATGGTCTCGTGCGTGACCTGGAAATAACTTGCATGGTCGGCGTAGGATTTGGGGCCATACCCTTTCAAGTACCCCTAGTCCATTGCTGCTTCCATGCGCGAGGCAAGTGGTTGGAGCTCTGGACTAGAAATAAAAGTCAAGTCTCTGCACTTTAATCTGGTGTTCAGAAAATCAACAAGTGTGCTAGAAAAGCTGGCGCGCGCGTGTTGTCTCATACTTTACGTGGCGCATCTGTTTAGCTTGCTTCTGAAGTTATCTATGCTATTTGCGCGGGAAAATTCTCGAAATTTGAAAAGAGCATATTCTGACAGCTTGGTGGCGAGAGTGTCAGAGTGATGTTTGACGTGACCGCTGACACAGTGACCAGCATGGTGTCGTTGTGTCAAGCACGTCATTTCGTCCTGTGTCAGACAAGTTAGCTTCACGCGCGCGTGACAATTATCATTCCGGTTTTGCCGCCTGACGTGTCGTTCTTTTATTGGCGACACACCGCAAGTTGTTTGGCACGGTTTCCATCGCATTAAATGCGATGGGTATAAATAGGCAAAAAAGGCAAACAAAACGCTACGTTTCCTTGAAGTCCCTCTCTTTTCTCTTGAATATTTAAACCTTCAATTGTTCTTGAAGATCTTCAAGCATCATTCATATTTTTCCCAGATTTCCTTCAAGTTCTTTAACCGTAACCTAGGTTTCCTTCTAAGTCTATTCTCGTCATGTCAGAGAACGTAGAAGATGTCGTAGTTGTTGAAGAAACCAGTGGTGGAATGCCATCATTAAAATGAGTAGAGGGGCTGTTCGAACAGCTGGTCCGTGGCCACCAGTTCGCTGCTGAGTGGGACGCACGATATTCGGCCAAGCGCCAGACTGCCGCCGATGGGCCGCCCGGTTATATTACCCTCTTTCCGACTTCTTCGGTGAGGGTAACTTCCAGTTACCTGCGACAAACTTTTTCGGAAAGATCCTCTCTTTTTATCACCTCCATGTTTCCCAGTTGAGCCCGATGGGCATGGTGAGGTGTTAGGATTGAACCCTACCAGAGGAACAGATAATGTAAAGCCAAAACCAGGTCACAACAGAGGATTCACATTAAGCAGCAGTATTACACTTTGCTCTCCCCTTGAAGGTGATTTATAACAACTGATGGTCTTTATCCGCTGTTCAGATACAACTACTGCTGGTCCTTCAACTGCTGATCAAAACCCTGAAATATCCAACACTGCTAGTCCTATCTACTGATGATAAAGCACTGCCCAGTCAAGGACTGATCAACCTTGAGTAAAGCACTGACAAAAAGAAGAGCAGCTGTTTAGTGAATTGTATAGTCAGTGGTTAGGTTAGCAGTGTTTGTGTAAGGACAGTAGATACAGGTTGTTAGGCTGTTAGACGTCGCTTTCATGGTGACGTCAGCTGAGATACCTCAGTGGTTTGGATTGCCTATAAATGTAACAGTACCCTGTACTGTTACATTTGATTGACTGAGCGGGTTCTTCTCCTCATGTCTAATCCTTTCATCTTGTGCAACCAACCTTGGGGCATCAGGCTGAGGGGGAGTTTAGTTTGTAAGCATATCTGTAATCTTTTGCTTTTGATTTGTAAATCTTTTGACTCTATGAGAAGCAATTGTTTATCAAACTATTTTCTCCTTTGATTGTGTTTACAAAGTTTGTTTTAATTTCCGCTGCACTTTATATGTCTTCATATTCACAAATTGTTCAAAACATACACACAAACATAATCATGAGAGCCTCCGATTTTAACAATTGGTATCAGAGCCTGGACAGTCAAATTCGATCTAACAATCAATTTGACATAACAGTTCAGCTCAAAATTCTTTGATACTAAGGTTGGTTGTATTTAGTTGAAAAACAGAGTATCGAGTATATCATGATCAAAATGGTTATTCAACAACTCTGTATATCAACCAAGATGTCATATGACACACAAAATTTCACACAACAAGTGAATTTATGCACAAAACACTCATGGTTTCTAGATCTGAAATAAATATCTGGTAAACTATGAGATTACTTCTTATTCTCTAAATTAATTTCAACTGTTGATGTGTAATTTGTGATGTTTTCCATAAATACTAAAGTCTGAACCTCAGATTAACAAAACATATGTTCATAAAAACATTGATGTTTTGCTAACACAAAAAGAGGGAAATTATAACTTTAGTCATTCAGATCTTATGTGTTGAAAACAGGTTGAGATCCTCAAAAGGAACAAATCAACTCTGTTAATAATACATTAAGAAAATCAAGGGTAAACGGAGTCCGTATCATATGTAGTGTGAGATTGGTTGAAAAGTTATGAAAACATAACCAAGTCTCTCAAAACATTACTGCAAAGTGATTTTGGACTAATATTCACAAAAACTCTGGAGTGTGTTTATCTCAAAAACTTTTGAATTCAAAAGAAAAGAGTATAAATTTAAAACATTTAAGAGTCAAAAGCTTGGGGTAACAATGGTCATTAAAGAAACTGTTTGTGCTCATCGGTTCAAGAAAGTTCAGGTGACATTAGTGTTCCCAGTGATTGAACTTACAAAAGGACTAGACAAATTTTCAAAATCAGCACATAGTAACTAGATCTACAACAGGATCTTCAAAACTCATGTGTTCTTGTGTCCTCATGTTTGAAATCAACTGACAAAGAAAATGGTACCAAGCAGTGGTCAAAATGTTTTTTAAAAGTATTCTACCACTGCAGTCAAAACACTGACCATTTTTAATAACTTGAGTATGATGAGATTATATGATTTTTGAAATTATACCAAATCCTTTTGATGCTGTTCTCAGAAAATCCTTTAATTTTTTCTCAAAGGAATTTCTCGAATAACCAGGATATATCATTTATTTTTTTTAAGGATATATTTGGAACTTTTGCTTGTTTTTGTTGGCAATAGTTTCAGTTCCTGGCAGGATGTAATACCTTATTTTTGATGGTATTAGTGTCCTCATATTTGGGTCAAAAGGAAATGGTACATATGCCGTGATCATGTCATACTCAGGTTTGCTCCCAAATTTTCATCAAAAATTGATTGCAAACTATGCTTGAATTACTAAGGTACTCATGTTTTAATTAAATATTAAACGAAAATGAGTTGCTTTAGCAAAAAGTTTTCATCATCTGGGGTACTAAACCACTGTCTTTCAAAATTGACACGTGGCAAAACCTTGAATGAAAATCTTCAAAACTGTTGCTGGAACACCTGTCCTTCAAGATCTGTACCATTTACCCTAACCACTGATTTGCTCAAATGTCTGATCTCTAAACACTGTCCACTGCCGAAAGTTAACCACTGATCCCTCATTCTCTTGAAAAGCACTGATGTTCAAAATCAGTGTCTTATCCACTGATATGCTATCTACTGATAGTAAAAATCATCCACTGCCCACAATTTTTACCGTTGTAACCACTGATACTTGATACGTCAGTGGTTCTTAAAACTACTGTTCTCCATTCTTCATCCGTTTCATCTGTGCTTGACACGTGGTCAGTTTTTAGCCCTCAGATCGTAATAACCGCTGCCACATCAGCGATCATTTTTTTTTCAAAATAAAACCCTGCCCTAAACCCCAAACAGGGTTTTACACTGTCAAATTGAATTCCAAAATTCTCTTCTCATAGCAGTTTCCAACCCTTCTTCTCAAAAACTTCAAAATCATTCTTCGTTTTTCTCTGCAAAAATGACAAAATCAAAGTCAAAATCAAAACCACAACCAAAACCAAAATCTCCACCATCTTCAAAAGAGGTCGCTCAAACGGCCGAAGAACCCATCGAAATACTTTACAAACAATCTCACAACTATCTGGGTTTACTCACAAAACCTACTGATAATCACACCTTTGACACCATCATTGATACATTATCTGCATCAAAGTACAAAACTTTGTTAACAGCAAATGCTTCCATCTATCTTCAAACCCAGAGAGAGTTTTGGAAAAAGGCGACGCTTGAAAAACAAGACGATAAAGTCATAGCCATTAACTCCTCGTTACAGGGTAAAGTGATTCGAATCACACCACAATCAATCTCCGAAGTCTTTAATCTTGACGATCAGGAAGGTAAAATCTCTTTTGATAAAGCCGAGATGAAAACTGATTTCGTAAAAAGGGGATATGCAGAAGAATCAAAGGTAGATACCTTACAAACAGGTTATTTCCCTTCTGCACCTAGGTTTTTATTTCACACACTTCTGATGTGTGTTTCGAATAAAACAACATCTTTCAACGAAATACCACTGAAAATTCAATGCCTGGGTTATGCTATTTTGAATAATAAGAACTACAACTATTCCCAGGAGATTTTCAATGACATGGTGAAAAACGTTGAAAGTAATGCATTTTTACTTTTTCCAAGATTTTTGAGTTACTATTTTGAACAAAAAATTGAAAAGGAAAATGTAAATTTGCTAAAACAAGGTGTTCATTGTCAAATAAAAGGCTTAACAAAAGAAACATTTTCCAGAATGATGGCACCAATAAAAACAAAAACAGGGGTACTTGAGCTGATTTTAGCGGTTACAACTGCTCCTCAGGTATCAGCTGCTGAGCCCACTGCTCCAGGTGATCATAGCAGCACAACCACTGCTTTGAAACCCACACCTGACATAACCAAAAAGACCAAAAGAAAAACATCCAGAAAACCCACCAAACCCAAAACAAAGGCAACTCTGGAAGATGAGATCCCAGAGGAAATGCCTGTGACAACACAAAAGTCACCACAAACCACTGTTGCTACTTCCTCACAGCAGTTGGAAGAAAGATCTCAACCCATGCCTAAAACTCCTCCTGCATCCTCACAAAAGGATCAGGTTGTAAGCACAGGGACACCACAATATGAAGCTCTGAATCCACTCGGATCCATCTTCCTCAGTCCTGATCCCAAGGACATGTCTCTTTCAACTCCCATCCCCTCACCAATAATAATGCCACAATCCATGCTACCTTTGTTGCATGCAGCTGCTATAGCTCAGACACAAACCAGTTCCTCTCAATCACCTGTCACTGAGAGTATACTCCAACAAGTGACTGGGTCTGATGCTACTACTTCTGCAATCCCAGCAACAATTGAGGAGGTTACACCCCCTGAGTTACAAGTAACTCTCGGTGGTAGTTCAAGTGGAGCAGCGACTACAACTGGTGGATCAATAGATCCTCAGTTGGACAGTTGTTTCATAAGTAAGACTCCCTTGAAGGCAATTTCTTCCATGGCAACTTCGGTAACCACCAGTGAATTGGATCTAACCACTGGTATCATCAAAGGTTTATCGAATGCTGAAGAAAGAAGTCCCCAGTACCAAGAACAAGGGGCATCAATGGGTGATTTTTGGGACTCGGTTCCTAAGTCAAACATTGATATAACCACTGCTGGTGGGGATTCAGATGATCCCAGTAAAATGGGTGATGATTCAAGATATCAGGAATTGACGGGTAGAGTGGAAAAACTTGAAGAATCAGTTTCTGAAATAAAGGAGATGGTGCAAGAGATTTTAAAAGCTCAGAAAGCACAATCCAATGCTGTTCCTGCTCAAGCACCTGCTCCACAACAAGCACCTGCTGCAAATGAGCTTTGGAATATTTTCCAAACCATGCTTGAAAAACAGCAACAAATGGCTGATCAAAAGCATGCTATCCAAGTACAAATGCTGATCAACATGGTGGAATCAAGGTTCAAGGATGCTCAAGCAGATATCAAGGCTATTAAGGCCAGTATCCAAACTACCACTGGCAAGGCTCCTTCAACTTTACTATTTTTTGATGACCCCCTTGCAGATAATGCCAAAAAGGGGGAGATATTGAAGCAAATGAAGAAGAAGGGAATAGAACATGGCCTTCATATTGTGCCAGAAAAAGAAAAAGAAAAACAGGTCTCAAAACCTGTTAGTCAAACAGCTGATACACCAGTAGTTTCAAAACCTGCTGTCAGTAGCCAAACAGCTGCCATGTCTTCAACACACACACTTTCAACACACACCACCACAACTACTGCTCTACCACCATCATCTTCAATCACACCATCATCATTGTCTCCTGCCATAAAGCAGAAGACAGCAGATGTTACAACATCTGCTGTAATGACAACAGTGATTGAAACACCAGTTGTTTCAACCACTGTTAGTCAATCACTGTCACAAACCACTGCTATTCAATCCACCACCACTGATCCACCCAAAACATCATCTGCTCCTTCTTCATTAAAAAGGAGAAGGAATCTCATATCAGATGATGACTCACCACCACCATCACCACCATCAAAAACTACCTCACCACTTCCATCCCCTGCTCAAAAGCAGAAGACATCTGCTGACATATCAGCAGTTGTAATAACAACAGATGTTGAGACACCAGTTGTTTCAACATCTGTTAGTCAGTCATCTTCCACTGTTCCCACCAATCTTACATCACAACCTCCTAAGCTTCACAAACAAAAAAGAGAAACAACTCAGGATACTGATGAAAAATATGATCCTGTTGCTGCTAAGTATCCACTGGAATTAGAAGCTGTGAAAAATGAGATAAAACAATTTTATACTGAAGATGATCCTTCAAAAAGGAAATTTCCTTCTCTCATAGGTTTCATAATTCCAGAAGACATGGATGAATATCTTGAAATGAAAATAAGACAAGCAAGGATAAGAGCCAGAATTGAATGCAAGAATCAAGGCGATGAAGCCATTTTGAAAAGAAGAGAATTCCTGCTCAACAAGGTTAAGCAAATAAAAGAATATGCAAGTGATCTGAACATGGAAATGTCAAGTCTATCTCCTAAAGCAGATCAACGAAATGAATTGAGGAAGGAATATCTTGCATACATAATGAAAGAAAAGTTCTATCCTGCTGAAGAAACAGAATTCGAAGATTGGCCAATAGTTGCATTAAAGCATGAGGCAAAAAGAATTGAAAAGGTTAAAAATGATCCGAAAAGGAAGAAGACAGCTCTAAATTGGAATAAATACAGGAAGCTCATAGCTGATCTTATTTCCGAATACAAGAGAAAGAAACAGGAGTTGATAGATGCAAGAGTGGATTCTGCAAGTGCCATAGCAAAATGGACCAAGCAGCAAACAGACGAAGCTTATGAAAGACTTAAGAAAAGGAGGGACACTCCTAAAAAGTCTAACTACAAAAAGCTAAAGGAACAGGTCAAGACTTTTGAAACACAGATCAACAAAGCAGAAGCCTTTGTTACAAGGTTGAGAAAAGAAAGGAAGGAAATGCTGACTGTTGGAGAAGAAAGGCATAAAGAAGATGATCTGATTGAAGAAGCTACCAAGAAATTGGCTTCAGATAAAGAAAACTTAGCAAAACTACAAGACCTTACCAAAAGGGTCAAAGTAGTAAGCAAACCATCATCAGCAGATATCACAGACAGTGAGCTTGATCAACAACAGAAACAAGAGCTGCTTGACAAAGAAGTTGCAGAAGATATAGCTGCAGCAAACAAAGTCATAGAAGAAGCTTTTAAAAGAATGTCTGAAGTTCAAGATACTGCTTTACAGTTTTTCTCAAGGCCAAATGCATCCAGCTCATCAGGAAATAAATCTCTCCCAAGAAACCCATTTGGTTTAAAAATACTAAAGTGGCTCTCTGATCAAAAGACCCATGTATTGACTCTGGTCAGAACCAATGGAGAAGTGAGGCATATATCAAGGAATCAAGCACTAGGCCTGGGTGTTGAAGATAAACTAGATCTCCTTGAGCTTACATTGTGCAGGGATGAAGATGGCACAAGTTCCAAGGAATTTGAAGAAGAATTTAAAAGACATGCAAGGGAACTTCTGATGAGGAATAAAGATCCAGAATAATGACAGGTTTTGGCATTATCTGTTCCAGGGGGAGATTGTTGGGATTGAACCCTACCAGAGGAACAGATAATGTAAAGCCAAAACCAGGTCACAACAGAGGATTCACAATAAGCAGCAGTATTACACTTTGCTCTCACCTTGAAGGTGATTTATAACAACTGATGGTCTTTATCCGCTGTTCAGATACAACTACTGCTGGTCCTTCAATTGCTGATCAAAACCCTGAAATATCCAACACTGCTGGTCCTATCTACTGATGATAAAGCACTGCCCAGTCAAGGACTGATCAACCTTGAGTACAGCACTGACAAAAAGAAGAGCAGCTGTTTAGTGAATTGTATAGTCAGTGGTTAGGTTAGCAGTGTTTGTGTAAGGACAGTAGATACAGGTTGTTAGGCTGTTAGACGTTGCTTTCATGGTGACGTCAGCTGAGATACCTCAGTTGTTTGGTTTGCCTATAAATGTAACAGTACCCTATACTATTACATTTGATTGACTGAGCGGGTTCTTCTCCTCATGTCTAATCCTTTCATCTTGTGCAACCAACCTTGGGGCATCAGGCTGAGGGGGAGTTTAGTTTGTAAGCATATCTGTAATCTTTTGCTTTTGATTTGTAAATCTTTTGACTCTATGAGAAGCAATTGTTTATCAAACTATTTTCTCCTTTGATTGTGTTTACAAAGTTTGTTTTCATTTCCGCTGCACTTTATATGTCTTCATATTCACAAATTGTTCAAAACATACAAACAAACATAATCATGAGAGCCTCCGATTTTAACATGAGGATTAGGCATTTTGAGTTCGTGTGTCGATCTCAAGGGCAAGAACCCTTCGTTGAAAAATTTCGTGCTTTCTATCAGTTGCAGAGCAACTTAGGATTTTACTCATTCGCTATTCGCTCCTCAAAGAAGATACTCATCAATCCACCTAAGAGCTATCATGACTGGAAGGGTAAATTCGTCTTCATACGCGAGGATGTGATTCTTTTTGCAATGGAATTTCGTGGACCTGCTCCTATCCCGAAGGAGGATATAAGTATACCCAGGGGCGCGGCCTGGTGTGAGAGTTTGACAGAACTACCCAACCAATCGTATAGCGAGCACGTGCTTGTATGATATGGGTTTGATTTGATTTGATATGGGTTTAAACCCTAATCACTCGCCAAATTTGGTTGAGATGGTTGTGCTATTATGTGTGTGTGTGTGTGTGAGAGAGAGAGAGAGAGAGAGAGAGAGAGAGAGAGAGAACAATGGCTAGTGGTGACAGTGGCGGTGGTGGCAGGCGGTGGTGTGGCTGATGATGGTGGTGGCGGTGGTGGCTGTTGAGGGTGGTGGTATGGTGGTTAGTGATGCCTGATGTTGATGGCCAGCTAATTGTTTTTAGAGGGAGAAAGAGATAAGAGAGACTATATACATTGAAAGGATTTTTGGAGTTGATAATAAATAGAAATTAAATATTCATATGTAAAATTACTGAAATACCCTCACCTCTCACTGAAATTATTAACTGTGTTAGAGGCGGGGAGCAAAATGGGAAAAACAAATCAAACTATTGGAGGAAAACGACTGTTTTTAAATGATCGAGACAAAACCATTAAAACGATCAAACCAAGGAGAACAAAGCGGAAGTTTACTCTATATAATATAAACCATATATTACAATTTGCTTGTTGTGTTTCATTTTCTTAATAAGGTAGAACATTTTGGTTGTTTCTTGCTCACTATCTTTTTTCACATGAATGATCAATATCAATTTATAGGACAACATGATTTTGAAAGTATGACAAATTGACAACCATCGTATTTTCTTCTAACGCTAAAGTGTCAAAACACGATATCAAAACAAACAGTATATTTATAAAATTCTGGGCTGTGTAATCTTGAACAAGAACAAGTAACAACACTGGCAAGAACCAGCGTGACAATATCAACTTCAGACACTGCAGATTACTAATACAATGACCTGCATAAACGGATAGCCAGAACTTGACTCTGACGACTGAATCAGCGACAGAACAGATCTTCTACGACGACGATCAGACAATCTCGAATAACCACAGGAACCAAACAGACAGAATGTTCTTGGGAGAGATTAGGATGCGTCGACAGTAATTTTTGGCCGAAAGCTGAAGTCACGAGCTGAAATTGTGTCTTAAAAAAGGCTGCAGAAAAACCCTTTTATAAAGGGGAAACCCTTTGCCAAACTTTTGCTCCATGTTTTCAAGAGCCCAAGATAGCAGCCCAATAAAAGCCCAACTCGAAAAAAAGAAACATAAACAGACAATTTATTAGAACAAATATAACAAATATTGAACTTGATAATATATATTTATATATATATGAACACCCCCCCCTCAATTCAATATTTAAAACAGTCAAGCATATGAAGAAGATGACAAACCTATTCATGAAGACCAATAGGCAACCCTTTTGTAAATATATCAACAGCTTGATCTTCGGACTTAATACCCACAGTTTGAATAATTCCCTTAGAAATCTTCTCTCGTAAGAAGAAAAGGTCTACTTCAAAATGTTTCGTACGTTCGTGAAACACGGGATTGGCTGCTATAGAAATAGCAGCCGTGCTATCACAAAAAAAGTTGAACTAGAAGGGCAACATCAACCTTCAACTCCTTTAACAAGTTTGAATCCAAATAACTTCACATGTTGCAGCACACATTGACCGGTATTCTGCCTCAGTAGAAGACCGTGAAACAGTTGACTGTTTTTTACTTTTCCATGACACAAGACTATTACCTAAAAAAACACAAAAACCAGTAATAGATTTTCGAGACCCTAAACATTTAGCCCAGTCTGAATCAGAAAAAACTTTTATGTCCAAAGTGTCTCCTTTTTTAAATAAAATCCCCTTTCTAGGAGCACCTTTTAAATACCTTAAAAGTCTTAATGCAATTTTGAAATGAGCTTGAGTAGGTGAATGCATAAACTGACTAAGATAATGTACAGCATATGCAATATCTGGCCGAGTGTGAGAAAGATAAATCAACTTACCGACAAGTTTTTAAAAAACTGTTACATTGATTAAAGGTTGATTATCTTTTTCACAAAGATGAGACAAAACATGATTTGCCTCAATAGGACAACTGACTGGTTTACAACCAGTTATACCAAATTCAGCAAACAAATCTAAACAATATTTCCTTTGTGTTAAACACAAACCAGTAGAATTTCTAACAACTTCAATACCTAAAAAATATTGCAACTTTCCCAAATCTTTTATTAAAAACTTTGACTTGAGTAAAAGTTTAATTTCATCAACCTTTTTTGAACAACTACCAGTTATAATAATACCATCCACATAGACAAGAAGAACAATGAAAGTAGAATCTTTTGTCATAACAAACATGGAATGATCACACTTACTTGTTCAAAACCTAGATCAACAAGAACTGACACAAGTTTCTCATTCCACATCCTAGGAGCTTGTTTCAATCCATACAAAGATTTTTTCAGTTTGCAAACTTTAGACCCATAAGAAGAATTATAACCATCAGGCAAGCACATATAAACTTCTTCATTAAGGTCACCATATAGAAAATCATTATTAATGTCAAGTTGATATATTTCCCAGTTAAAGTGAACAGCCATAGATAACACACATCTAACTGTAACCATTTTAACCACAGGAGAAAACGTTTCAAAGAAATCAATGCCTTCCTTTTGACTAAACCCCTTAGCAACAAGCCTAGCCTTATACCTTTCTATTTCACCAGTTGATTTTATTTAATTTTGTACACCCACTTACATGTAAGACCCTTGGTCCATTTTATACTATTATCAAATAAATTTCTATTATATTAGTGTATTTAAAATTTATCATACACTTAAAATATGAGTTTATTAAAACATTATACTAAATAAAACGTTACAACATTTTGTAAATTTGAGTCGCCGTTTAAAACATGACAACGAAACTATTCGCGGAAGCATTGTTCTTTGTGTGTTCGGTTCATCGCTTAGCTTGATCGTCTTCCGGTAATTCGGTTAGCACCTACATTTCATAAAACATGATATGAGTTAGTCATATAGCGTTTATAACATGTCTAAACAAGTTTGCGAATAAAAACGGAACCAACAAACAATTTTCGCAAAACCTGCACACCGTCGCGTCGCGCGACGGCCCTTGGGCCATGTCGTCACGTGGCGCGACGCCCTTAAATGGGCAGAAGGTTTGCAGCTCGTTGCTGCATTTTCCCAGTTCTGATTTTTTTTACGAAAACGTGCATAACTTTCAATCTACACATCCGTTTTACTCGATTCTTTTTCCTACACATCCGTAATTAAATTACAAACCCGTTTATTACCTTGGTTTGCATAGAAATCTGATTTATCCACTATTGGGTCATAAATCCTTTAGGTGACTATTCGACCCGTTTGATTTTAAGTTACATTGCAAGAATGTTTTCAAGAGTCTTCTTTAACATTTCCTACCCATCCCAGGCTTAATAAGCGTTAGCTTTTACACTCCCATTACGGGGCTCACGTACGCATTCACAAATGACAGATTTATATGTATCTTACTAATCACTTAATCCACATTTAACTTCTTATTTTATTTGACCCATTTTAGGGATTTTTAAAATATCTAAACATCACACTCGCTATTTTCTTTTCGCACCTCGTCTTTCCATGCTAAATAATACATATCTTCCACCACAACTAGTCTTGTGGTGGATTTAACATAAGGAACCCAAAATCCCTATTTTACCCTTCGGCTAGTCCTTTTTTGCAAATGTCTATTTCTAGGCATCCGACCCACCAATGTTTTTGTCTAGAACTTTTATACGCATCTAAGGGTTACGAAGTCATAATATAAGTTCCTAAACAACCTCTAAGGGTCTTTTACCCGGTTTGCCCATCAAGGGCCTTAAGGTCATTTTTAATCCTTCGTTTTTGCGATGAAGGACTTCACTAAATATTCGACCTTACTTGCACTTTTAACTATAAATTCATATGAGCGTACCTGGCCCGGGTAACAAATAGACCCGATTTATACCTCCCTTTTATTATCACACAACCTATGGCGACGTAATTATCCGATTTGCTATTCGCTCCTGTTAACATAAGACTTGACAACCACATTAGTCGATATTGTCAAATGGTGTTGTCACCACCATTCAACCCGTTTGGCCTATATGCCCAATATTACCCATTTTTACCATTTATTATGGTTTTCATCACTTTCGCTTATTCCGACCCATTTCAATTTATGTCAGAACATCATATTTCAAATATTAGCTTATCATTTTCATAACCTTTATAATCATTACGCATTCTAAGATAAAAGGGTGTAAGATTCACTTACCTTGCATCCATGTCACGCTTTTCTTTCCATAGTCGCTCCGTTTGACCCGCTTCATCCACAAACTTCCACCTAGTTTGTTAAGCGCCAAACTATTATCCAATGTTCACAAGGTGGTTAGATTAAACATAATTTAATATGATCTTCCACCTTACACATTTATATGCATTCATCCGAACACTTAATATAATCACGTTTTACACACAACCAAGTAGACCGCGATTTTATTTAAGCATTTCATATCACTAAAAATGGGCTGTTTTTGGTGACTTATTTAACCTGTTTACAAGTCTTCAAAATTATGATTTTTTTATGTGGAGTACCTCTCGGAGGGATAGGCCTTGTGTTAAAATTTCAAGATCTAACTCTTTAACAAAAATTTGTAAAAATTCATTTACTAAGCTGCAATCAGATTCGTCACTTCTGACTGCAGCTTATGGAAAAATTCATTAAAAATTCCTCGTTTATTCGATTGACGAAATTCCAATTGGAGATTCTTTTAATCGCTTAAAACTATCCACAGTAAAAATTTGAGATCATAACTAAATCCCTAAATTGAGTTATGACATTCGTAATGGGCTGCAAATTCTGCCAGAAAATGCAACTTGAACCTTCGATACAGAAAAATTCATAAAACGCTCAATTTTCGTCAAAAATATGCGATTCCAGTGGGGTTTTAAAGATATTTCCTGGAATTACATTTTAGACTCAAGAAATACATGATTTTGTCAAGTTTTGTCCATGTTACAGCCAATACAAGTCAGCTGTAAATTCTGATCAGGAGCTGTTTGAATTCAGCTTTCAATTAAAGCATGTTCTTGACATCATAACACTAATGTTTTAGCAATCAAAACCTTAAAAACATCTCAAACATGAATTTAGCATAAAAAAAATCTGAGTTTACTTGAGCTAGGCATGATTTCAATATATACTTGTCTAGGGTTTACTCCTAAACACTATTTCACTTCAATATCATCCATACCACAATCATTCAACATCAATTTCCAATTTCTTATGTACATCCAGAAATTTAGATGGAAATTTTCCATGAAATTTACATACCTTATGATCCCTTCACAGAGGAGATCACTATTCTATGATTGGATTTCGATTTCGAACAAATTTGATCCTTCAATTTGGTAGATTTTGCAAGAGTTAAGGTTTGTTGAGGAGCTCCTGGATCGCCCCTGTGAAACTTCGACCAGACACACACCTAAGTGTGTGTTTGGTGTAATTATTTTGTTTTAATATTACTTGTTTCAATTTTAACAACTTTGGTCCCTCAACTATCGTTTGGTTTATAAAAGGCTTACTAGTCCATGCTTCTTTATTGTTTTTAAACAAATAATTAACTAGGTTAATTACCCCTAGTTAACTTAGTGAGTCCCAGAAGTTCTAACCCGTTTATTTTAAGTTCTGTTAACTTGGGCCTTTTATCCATTTTATTTTCTTGAAAGCTGTCATTCAGCTTTTATTTAATATTAGGATTATTTATTTAAATCCTAATATTTACCGGGTTACTTTTACCACTAACGGTACTTTACCCGTCTTTTAGTACTAACATAGTTTAATTACCAAATCTGTTTTCGGGGTGTTACATGTCTACCCCCCATAAAGAGGTTTCGTCCTCGAAACCTTTTCTTACATAATTTATCGAGTTTAACTCCATGCATTTGCTCTCGATAATCAGTTGAGCATTGCTCATATTTTAACCAATTGTTAGTATCACCAGAAAAGTATGGTAATATCTTTTTGGTTATTAATCATCTACGTATCTTATACGACATAATGTAACTTGAAATAATGTAATCTCGTTATTTCCACTAGTTTAATTAACTTAGCAATATTCATCGTTCGGCTCTAATGTGATTATACTTCACATTACACTTCTTGACTGTGATCACGTCACACCATGCCAAATTTTATATCAACTTTTTATTTTCAAAATTGTCACTTTTCGAATATATCGTCTTCCACCTATCAGTGTCAAGACTTATATCTTTCATGCTTACTATTTATACGTCTATCAGAATTCATATTTGTAAAAACGTCATTTCTTACCAAAACCGAAGTTTTAGTTTAGCATCTTCTCTTTAACTTTTGTCAATTATCCATACTGGGATATTGACAGTCCAAAATTTATTCTTTTACAGTCTTTATTTTATGTGAGGATTCTCAATTGATTCCCTCGCCTTGTCTGATTAACCCGTAGGTTTTATCACTTAGCCTTATGGGCTATTTTATTAGACTTTTCGCCTCTTTAGGGCGAGGTCCTTATAATCTTTTTATTTCTAGTCATGACTCGTGGGTCGTTTTAGTCTCAAAGACCTTTCCATTGTTTATAACCCCAAAGATTATGTTGATCCCGTAGTTCATTCTTTACTCGTGTCATTCTTAAAATACATATTTGGTGTCAAGGCATCCTTTTTTTGTTTGAAGAGTCATTTGGTTTCAAACTTAAGATCTGTTAACCTCGACTGTAGTTCGTGGCTATAATCGTTTTATTTCGGATCATTCTCCCGACTCTATGACTTCTCACGTCATTTATACGTCGGTTTGTCTTATGCTCATTGTTATTTGGTTTGCATATATTCTTATTTGGTTGTGTCCCATTACCGGGCTCATTATTCTTTTGCTTTTAACGCTACCTTTATTTGGCTAGAGCTTATTTGTGCCATCCGGCATTATATTGTATTCAACCTGTTTGACTTGTTAATGTGAAATCCATCACTTATAAACGATCAACTTTATTCTTTATTCAACCCGTTCAACCTCAAATGGTTGAACATGTTTATTCAAAATATCTATTTATGAAATTTTATAGTCATAACTCATAATCCAAATCTTTTGATTTTCAACCTACGTTCACGTCTCTTGGTTTACACATGTGCTTAAATTCCTACCCATCAACCGGGTGTTTTACCGAAGTCATTATTATTGCAACCCTCCCGGTATGCATTAAGACCTCGCTTCACTTTTATATTCCGACCTTGTCCTCAAATTTGACGTTTTGCAACAACGGTCCGTTTAGAGACATATTTGCATTTTCCGGGTTCGAGTGTAAGTACACCCCCTTCCAATGCGTATCTTAATCATTTTACATGTTTGCATTCTCCGGGTTCGAGTGTAAGTACACCCCCTCCCAATACATATCTTAATCATTTTACATGTTTGCATTCTCCGGGTTCGAGTGTAAGTACACCCCCTCCCAATAAATATCTTAATCATTTTACATGCTTGCATTCTCCGGGTTCGAGTGTAAGTACACCCCCTCCTAATACTTATCTAAATCGTCTTACATCAATCTTTGTCCCTTCACTCGGGCTCATTATCCTAATGTAATACGCTTCCGTCACCCGACTGTGGGTTTACATTATTATCAAATATTTTGCTCATTTGATTCGTTTGGGTACTTTTTAATTTGTCCCACTCACCCACGTCCTTACTACATCGGATGTAAGCATGTCCATCATAAAAAGTTCATGGTACCACGTGCTCACCACTTACTTGGCCATAGTAAGCGATCAATACCTGGTATACATGACCGTTTTATAATTTTCACATTACACCCCATGTAAGTAATGCCTCTATTTAATTCTCTTGGAAACAATATCCCGGATAGATTTTCTATTAGGTTTTTTTTTCCCCAAGTTTTTAATCTACATATGCAACCTTCAAACTCTACGTATTTTTTGCATATTACTATTTGTGCAACTAAATTTAAAATGTGCACCTGGTAATGCTTGCCCTAACGGACTTCTCTAGCCATTAGTCTTGTTCGCTATCGCCTCGCGGTTTAGGTCCTTGATGAGCATGTTCTTTGGACCGTTCCTTTGTCAAATCCGCGATTTGTTAAACTCTCGCTATCTTCATATGCGAGTGTCCTTCAACTAAAACATTTACAACAGTTAGTAATTTCTACATTAATGGATGCCCGTATTATAATACAAGGCTTTTCTAGTATACGCATCAACGCGTGTAATTTCGTTGACTATATCTACTATATATCGTTTTTATTGGTGTAACGTGTATTACACGATAACTATATGTGTTGTTCTCAACACTTTAATCATACTAAACCCTTGATATACATGTACTTACCGGATTTGCGATCAAGCCTCGAACCGAACACTTTATTCTTTTAACCTTGAGCTCTGATACCAACTTGTAAGACCCTTGGTCCTTTTTATACTATTATCAAATAAATTTATATTATATTAGTGTATTTAAAATTTATCATACACTTAAAATATGAGTTTATTAAAACATAATACTAAATAAAACGTTACAACATTTTGTAAATTTGAGTCGCCGTTTAAAACATGACAACGAAACTATTCGCGGAAGCATTGTTCTTTGTGTGTTTGGTTCATCGTTGTCACGGCCCCCGTCCCGGTTTTACCCGGTCCAGGAGCCGCGGGACAGAAATCCGTGGTAATTATTACGTTGGCAGTGGAATTTTAACAGGATCTTTTTAAAACTTGAAAATACCCAATTTATTTTATTTCACATACTTGGGATAAACCCCATAATTTACAATAAAGGTGAATTCTCAAGGAAATCCCCTATTTTACAAAAAACATGTTTCTTTATTTTATTGAGCCACGTCTTCAAGCTTGCAGTGCTACATGGCACTTTTTCCTTGATCACAACAGATCACCTGAAACATGTTTTAAAAAGGTTTTATCAGCAGGGAAATACTGGCGAGTCACTCAAGTTGCACAAAACGACACATTGTTATAATATACAGTATTAAGGGTGATTACATTGTTTCTATCAACCAATTACCTCAAATCGGTATTTGTCACTCGACTGTATCTGTGACTATGGTCAGATCACCCATTGGCTAACCTGTTGTCCAATGGTGACGGGTATCAAGTAATGTATACAAAACCCCACATACCGGAAGTAATTGAAGATTACAAAGGCTTAATCCCTATAATTATAACTTTTGAAAATAAATAGGGTTTTAGAAACAATTTGATAAAAAGAGAATAACTCACATTGCAGATTTAGACGGGCAGCGTTTAGCCTACTGATTTTTGCCTGGTTAACCTAATTCAAATAATAATGCACACGAAAACTAGGTCAGTAACTTAATACAACTTTTACGACAACTCACGAGATTAAAACCCTCACGACGAATGACAAAGTATAGCCCAATTACGGGCAGCACTTAAACATCAATCGGACCGGTCTCAATCGATCGGACATTAAATCGTAGCAGTGATCGAGTTATTACCCTGTTATCACGGCAGAGTTTTGTGCTGTGTGTGTGTGTTTTGAAGTAAACAAACGATATCTCAATGTATGAAACGAGTTTTTACGTCGAACCAACGCCAAAATTCAAGTGCCAAACTCCATTATTTATACTGGAAAAACGGTTCCCTCGCGTGGCGCGAGGGCCTGTCGCGTGGCGCGAGGGCACCCCTCCTAGCATAGGGTAGCCTCGTGTAATTGTAGCCTGGGTGAGTCGACGTTTCGCTAAAATTCAATTTTGACAACGAACTGTGAAGATAATACTAATTAGGGAATACCCCCCCTTGAGTTTTAGGGGCCCTGATCCTGATTCCAACTGTTCTGAAAATTTTAGGGGTCATGCAGTATCACTTGGGGGGTCTCAATTAGGGTTTCCTATTAGACATAATAACATCAGAAATAGTAATTTTGATGAGAGTTGTTACAATCTCTTAGCTTGATCATCTTCTGGTAATTCGGTTAGCACCTACATTTCATAAATCATGAAATGAGTTAGTCATATAGCATTTATAACATGTCTAAACAAGTTCGCGAATCAAAACAGAACCAACAAACAATTTTCGCAAAACCTGCACCCCGTCGCATGGCGCGACGCCCTTAAATGGGCAGAAGGTTTGCAGCTCGTTGCTGCATTTTCCCAGTTCCGATTCTTTTTACGAAAACGTGCATAACTTTCAATCTACACATCCGTTTTACTCGATTCTTTTTCCTACGCGTCCGTAATTAAATTACGGATCCCCCGCCCCGTTTATTACCTTGGTTTGCATAGAAATCTGATTTATCCACTATTGGCTCATAAATCCTTTAGGTGACTATTCGACCCGTTTAATTTTAAGTTACATTGCAAGAATGTTTTCAAGAGTCTTCTTTAACATTTCCTACCCATCCCAGGCTTAACAAGCGTTAGATTTTCCACTCCCATTACGGGGCTCACGTACGCATTCACAAATCATAGATTTATATGTATCTTACTAATCACTTAATCCACATTTAACTTCTTATTTTATTTGACCCATTTCAGGGATTTTTAAAATATCTAAACATCACACTCGCTATTTTCTTTTCGCACCTCGTCTTTCCATGCTAAATAATTCATATCTTCCACCACAACTAGTTTTGTGGTGGATTTAACATAAGGAACCCAAAATCCCTATTTTACCCTTCGGCTAGTCCTTTTTCGCAAATGTCTATTTCTAGGCATCCGACCCACCAATGTTTTTGTCTAGAACTTTTATACGCATCTAAGGGTTACGAAGTCATAATATAAGTTCCTAAACAACTTCTAAGGGTCGTTTGCCCGGTTTGCCCATCAAGGGCCTTAAGGTCATTTTTAATCTTTCATTTTTGCGATGAAGGACTTCACTAAATATTCGACCTTACTTGCACTTTTAACTATAAATTCATATGAGCGTACCTGGCCCGGGTCAACAAATAGACCCAATTTATACCTCGCTTTTATTATCACACAACCTATGGTGACGCAAATATTTGATTTGCTATCGCTCCTGTTAACATAAGACTTGACAACCACATTAGTCGATATTGTCAAATGGTGTTGTCACCACCATTCGACCCGTTTGGCCTATATGCCCAATATTACCCCTTTTTACCATTCATTATGGTTTTCATCACTTTCGCTTATTCCGACCCATTTCAATTTACGTCGGAACATCACATTTCAAATATTAGCTTATCATTTTCATAACCTTTATAATCATTACGCATTCTAAGATAAAAGGGTGTAAGTTTCACTTACCATGCATCCATGTCACGCTTTTCTTTCCATAGTCGCTCCGTTTGACCCGCTTCATCCACAAGCTTCCACCTAGCTTGTTAAGCGCCAAACTATTATCCAACGTTCACAAGGTGGTTAGATTAACCATAATTTAATATGATCTTCCACCTTACACATTTCTATGTGAAGAAACACTAGATAAATGGTCGGAATCGAGATATCTAGGGCGTTTGAATCTGCATAAAAAGGTTAGTTCCCTCTTGATTGATTCAGTAATTAACGACCTTCTTCTCCGAGAGCTCTGCAAAAAAGAACACCGTTAGCCTCGCCAAGGGGAGAAAAGGGTTCTCTCCTTGACCCGACTCCGGTGTGAGAATAAGTATGGGTAATGAAGAAGAAGAAGTATTTGAGAAGTATGTGTAACTTGAATTCATACCTGGGTTGCTTCTCATATTTATAGCCGGGAGTCGTTTAGGCGGGAAAACCCGTTAGTGAAAAGTTGATGGAAGATGCTAACCCCGTAAGCGGTTACATTTTCTTCCGTTTAAGATCTTTGATCCGATGTGAGAGCACACGGATCGTGGTTTAGATCAAAGGCTGGGGATTTGCCACGTGTAATGTGATCAAGTGGAGATTACTCTCCAATTGCATGCCTTTGTTGTGATTTCAGGGGTGCTTGTGGTAATGACACGTGTCCAGACGGTTATAACCGTCTGGGTGGTGCACGATTGCATGCCTTCTAGAAGATTACTGTTGTAATCTAGTGTGGTATTTTATCGTATGGAGATCACTGAATAAATAAATCCGAGTCTGGGTAAAATAATATCCAAGTTTGGATATTTAGGCGGAAGTATTAATCTTTAGGATTTTTATCCTTTTGCTAATGTGAGAAGGCGCAAGGGTTTATGATTTTCCTTTGGGCGCGCGACTATAGATTGCTGATCACTTTCTTCCCTTTGTAAGACCAGTGCGCGGCCGCGCAAGGTTAAAAGGTTGAAAGGCCAGGTTATGGTATGGTCCCAAATGCTTATTATGAGGTTTTTGGGACCTTACCCCTTCAAGTCCCCCCAGTCTAGTGTTGTGCTTATGCAAGTAAGTGGAGCACTGGACTTATAAGAGGGAATTGCTTTTGGGCGCGAAAAATAAGGAAACTTCTGGTCGAAGATTCATTTTTATTTTTGTAAAGATTTTTTGAAAATCTTTGACTTTTAATGAGACTGGTACAGTAAATTGAGTGACAACCTGTCATTGTCAGTTGTTTTTTACTGTCCGTGTCTGGCACGCGCGCGTGTAAAGGTTGTGTGTCTGACATTTACCTTTTCTGCTGCTTGGGAAACTGTGATATCCGGAAAAGTTGCTGTGATGGTTACCGATGTTATTTATTACGATGAGTATATATAACGTTTGGGTAACCTCCTCTGTGCAATCATTGTTTTGTTGAAAAACTTTCCCTTCCCTTTTTCTAAGAAAAAAATCCCTCATTCTTTCTCTTATGTCAACCGGAGAACACCAAGAAGATCTTGCTGAGGAAATGTCGACTTAACTTCCACCGTTGAAGTGGCCTAGAGCTTCCTTTGATGGGTTAATTCGGAATCTCAAATTCCCGGAAAACTGGGGTGCTTTATATCCGGAAGAGGGGCAAACAGCGGCGGATGCTCCGGCTGGGTATATTACCCTCTTTTGGGATTTTTTTCTGTGACGGTAACTTTCGCTTGCCTGTTACTAGATTTTCCTTGAAATCCTTGGGTTTTACAACCTGCATATCTCCCAACTTCATCCTATTGGCATGGTTAGGATTCGACATTTCAAATTTGTGTGTCGGACAATGCATGTGGAGCCAACCGTTCCCCGATTTAGGGTTTTTCATCAAATGCATTGTACCCAAGGGTTTTATTCATTCGTTCAGAGGGCTTCTGCAAAGAAGATTCTGCATCAACCCCCAAAATCTTTTCATGATTGGAAGCAAAAATTCTTTTTTATCAAGGCCGGAGTAATTCCGGTGAGGATGGTTCTCAGGGGGAAAGAAGACGTTCCGATCGAAACCCTTCAAACTCCGGTTGATGAAAACTGGTATCAGGATTTAAAGGATGTGCCCAATATTGCGTTGCCGGAGAAAGCTCTTGTCGGAGCCGGCATGAGTTTGAATTAGAAGAGGGAGCGTGATGACAAACCCGTATACACGGAGGATGGTCATAGTAAGTTTGGGGCTTTTTTTCTTCTCCCCTTCCCTTTTTTTTTGACCTGCTCGCTCTTCGAATGTAGTTGTGTCTCTGTATGTTGTTTCCTTCAAGAGGGAAGGTGGAAGGATGGGTACTATCAAGAAGAAACCTGAAGAGGAGCTCTGGTATCATCGTATTGTAAGGAATTTTGTTCTTCCGCGGGATGCGGACCTATCTGCTCAACCAACTGCTGATGCTGGTAAGTTATATTTGTTTTTGCTTTCCTGTTTGCGCTTTGTGGGTAAATTCTTGTTTCGCGCCTTTGAAGGTGAGTTGTTGAATTTGGGCATAGGCCCTGAAAAGAAAAAACGCGCAACTACTTCTACTTCTGCGCCGAAGAAAAGTGAGGCTGTTAAAGTTCAACCTTTGAAGGCAAAGAATGTTGGAGAGAAGAAAGGTACGCGCCATTCTTCTGACTCCAGGTGTGATTATGTGGTGGTTTCTGACTCTTTGGAGGGTCTTACTCCTGCAGTAACTGTTCGAGAACCGAAGCCTGAACCGAGGGATTCTGCTGATATTTCCCCTTCTAACCCGAATGAGCCTATTGATTTGGATTCTAGTCCTGAACATTTGGTACATAGGAAGGCTGGTAAAAGGAAACAAACTGATACTGATGCGGAGGGTCAACCTCCTAAGAAAGTGCAGAGGAAGAAAATTACCAGAAAAGGGAATCTTGACGCCTTTGTTTCGGAATCTGTTCCTGGTAAGTGTCGTTTCTCCTTTTTTTCTTTAAGTGGGCCAAATCCTTACAGATTTTTATTTGTCCAAAAGTTCTGGTTTCCCCCATTCCCACAGAACTGCAATCTGTGGTTTATGAAGAACTTCCCTCCACTCCTCCGCGCGCTTCTGTTGCTGACCAGTTAGAGCCTACAGAGGTTGCTGGTGATGGTGTGGAGAAGATTGTTGAGGTTGAGAAGCCTGTTGGTGTTGATACAGAGGCTGAAAAAATTGTTGAACCGAGCGTGGTGGATGGCGCTGATAATCCACCAACCCCTGAAGCTGTTGTTCAAGATTTGGGGAAACAGCCAGCTGCTGAAAAAACTTCAACTTCTTCCCCAAAACCTGCTGATGCTATGCCTGAGCATACTGAGAGGGTAATAACTGAGGAACAAGGCTCATCCGCTGGTGTGGATAAACAATCTCCAATTCGTCCAGAAGAAACTTTGGGAGAATATTACTACCGGACCTATACGGAACAAGATGCTTCTGACCCTCATGCCCTTGTTTGGAATTTGTAGAAAGGCGACACTTTCTCGGATTGGCGTGTGTGCCAAGATTGGTTGCAGGGGATTCTTCCGCCTGGCGAGATCAAGTTTCAGGAAAGTCGACCTTATGAACAGACCTATCAGTCTTACCTTGCAGAAACTGCTTCTCATGTTTCTACTACTCACCGCATAGTGCGTGAGTGGTATAGTATGCATAGGGAGCAGGCATCGTTTATGGCATCTCAAAAGAAGTTTGCCAAAGATGAAAAACGTGTGGCTCAGTTGAAGGCTAAATTAGAGGCTGAGCAAACCAAGTTTGAAGCTGAGCGCAAGACTGAGGAATGGTCTGTTGCTGGTTGGAAGAGAAAAGCGGAAGCTGAAGTTGCTCTCTTGTCTGAGGAACGCAAAAACTGGAGGAGAATTTGCGAGAAAGATAATGCTGAGAAGGCAAACCTTCGTAATATCATTAACAACCATAAGGCTGAGGTTGAAAAATTGAAGAATCAAGATGTGGAGGTAGAAAGATTGAAGAAGGAGAAAGCCGATGCAGATGTTGCGCTAGCGGAGGCTCGTTCTCACAGGGAACGTAGTGACCAACGAGAGGTACAAGCTTTCGCTACCCTTGCCCTTAGAGATAAAGAGTTAGAGGAACTTACTGCTTTGGTTTCTGATCAGGAGCAACTCAAGAAGGATCTGGAGCTTGCGCATTCCGAGAATTCTGAAATTTCCCACCGTTTGTCTGAAGTTGAAGAAAAGTTGGAAAATTCAGAAACGGCGCGGGTTACAGCGGAAAGCGAGCTTGAGCCTTTGAAAAATGACATGGCTTGGTTGAAAGATCGTGGTATTGCCTGCGTAAGTTTCTCTTCTTCTTGTTGTGTGGGATCATTAATGCGCTTTCTTGATACTTATTTTTACTTTTTTTCATAGGTTGCTGAATCTGTGTTAAATTCTCAAGAACTGGATAAAATTGTTGCTAACTTAATGGTGGCTGCGCGACGAGATGGATATGCGCAAGGATATGCAGAATGTTCCCAGCATGTGAATAGCGCGTTGAAGTTTGACTGGGATGATAGCAAGTCTGCAACCTTTGGTGTAAATACTGGCGCTGCGCTTGCCTCCATGAAAACAGAGTTTAACAACTTGCAACTTCTGGTCATGGACCTGATAAATGTAGCGCTGCAATCGGATGATCACGTGGTGCAATTAAAGGAAATCTTTCCAGATGAGGGTGAAGATTTATAGTAGTTTGAAATTGTATTGAACAATTTTTTATATGTAATATTCGGGATGTGAATCCCTATTTTGGAATGTGCGCTGCTGCGCAAGCAACTTAAACACTGCCGTGTTTGAAAGTTTTCAGGGCGTATTTGTACGCTGAGAATTGCATGTTTCTATTTGCTTGTTTACAATATTTTGCATGAGCACGATTACTTTTGTCAAGTAAGGCGAATGAAGTTGGTATAAGATTCATGCTTGAACTTATGGTCGTTTGTGATGTGATCACTGACCGTTCATGAAGCTTGTTTTATAACTACCATAATGTTTTCACGCTTACTAAAAGAAATTGCATGCACTTTGTAAACATAGGAATAATAGAAACTTTGTAATTTTATTAATGGATAGAGCACAGAGGCTTTACAAAGTTTTTGCTAATAATTATATGGAACTTAACTTAGTGCTTCCGCCTTGCTTGATGGATCATGTCTTTCCGCGGAAAACTTGTTTTTTAAGCTTTTTCCCGTTTGCTTGGGCCTTCCTCTACCCGGGTTATCTGCTTAATCTCTTTACGCACATTTTGGAGTAAATGCGTGAGTTCGCCGCTCTTGAGGGCTTTCTCTATTTCTGTGCGCAGAGATATGCAGTTGTTAGTGGTATGCCCGTTGTCTTTATGATATTCGCAGTATTGTGTCGGGTCTTGTCCACGTTTACTTTTCATTGGGATCGGAGCTTTGAATTGATAGTCTTCAGTGCTGAGGACTTCCGCAGGGGTCTTTGTTAGGGGAGTCCACTGCCTCTCCCTATTTTCTTGTTTGTTCTCCCTCTGCGCGGAGAGTTTGTTGATTGTTGTGCGAGCATCTTCAGACGATCGACTTCCTGATCCGGACTCGCGCCATGACTTCTTAAACCTTCTTTCGCCAGTTAAGCTTAAATCCGCGGGCCTGTTGTGCGGTGGCGGTGGCCTGTTTGTTGTGAGGTTTTTCTCAGTTTGCGCATAAACTTTGGCCGCCGCCATTATCTTCTCCCAACTTGTTGGAAGGCCCTTTGTTCCAGATAAGACTTTAACCATGTCATCACACCTAACCGCGTACTTGAACTGAGCACGGATTAGTTGTTCATGAACACCGCCAATTTCCAACACTTCTTTATTGTATCTAGTGATGAAATCCTCTAGATTTTCGTCATCACGACGCCATATGTTCATGACGTCAGAAGTGTCTCGAATGGAACATCGTTGCTGGCTGAAGTGTGTTAAAAACTTTTCACGTAGATCTTTCCATGATTCGATCTGTCCAGTTGGTAGGTTATCAAACCAGATTCGCGCTGGGCCAGTTAATGTTTGTACAAACAGATGACACCATAGCGGAAGGGTCCAACCTCCAACCAGACCTGCGCTGGTAAACACTCTCAGATGATCATCGGGGTCTGTTAACCCATTGAACTTCCCTATGTTGGATGGTAACTTTGCCTTCTCCAATGGAGCTAGAGCTATCTCCAATATGAACTTCGAGTTTTCCGCTGCTTCTGCAGGGCGGTAAACTAAGTCATAGTTGTACTCTGCCTCAGGGTTATAAACCGCTCGAGGCCTGCATTTGTTATAGTTTGGCTGCAGTCGATTGAATACACTGGTGTTTGCACTCAAACGATATGTTTGATCGGATTCATCGGTGTGAGTATCCTGTTGGGAACCCAACCTATCATGAACCGATTGTCTTCGACGAAGGTGTGGTTCACCATGGTGTTGTCTCTGGTAACTGCCTGACTGAATGTACTCGCATTGTGATGTGGATCTGGCATGAACTTCTGTATCTTCGTAAGTTGATTCTTCTCATTGGGAGGCATGAGCACGAGATCCTGGTCTCCGTGACTGGGTCAGGGGAGCAGTTTGAGCACACAGTTGTGTGTATACTGCGTTTAATGCCCCTTGAGACCAGACATACCATGATATCGGAGTTTCTCCTGGTGGTAAAATTGATTGAGCAGGGTTTGCTGGTAACATTCCTGGAGTGACAGGATCGTTTGCCCGATTGGATTGGACCTCATTATCGTCCGAGGCATCTTCTAGGATTCCGTCTACTTGCAAATTATTCCCGACATTCGGTCGAGGACCGACTTGTCGATGAGATGATGAGTTTTCTGCCATACTGAAGTTGAAATCGAAAGGAACTGAATCGAAACGAGATGAAAACCAGAAAAACAGAGGAATCGGTGGGCGCCAATGAAGAAACACTAGATAAATGGTCGGAACCGAGATATCTAGGGGGTTTGAATCTGCATAAAAAGGTTAGTTCCCTCTCGATTGATTCAGTAATTAACGACCTTCTTCTCCGAGAGCTCTGCAAAAAAGAACACCGTTAGCCTCGCCAAGGGGAGAAAAGGGTTCTCTCCTTGACCCGACTCCGGTGTGAGAATAAGTATGGGTAATGAAGAAGAAGAAGTATTTGAGAAGTGTGTGTAACTTGAATTCATACCTGGGTTGCTTCTCATATTTATAGCCGGGAGTCGTTTAGGCGGGAAAACCCGTTAGTGAAAAGTTGACGGAAGATGCTAACCCCATAAGCGGTTACATTTTCTTCCGTTTAAGATCTTTGATCCGACGTGAGAGCACATGGATCGTGGTTTAGATCAAAGGCTGGGGATTTGCCACGTGTAATGTGATCAAGTGGAGATTACTCTCCAATTGCATGCCTTTGTTGTGATTTCAGGGGTGCTTGTGGTAATGACACGTGTCCAGACGGTTATAACCGTCTGGGTGGTGCACGATTGCATGCCTTCAAGAAGATTACTGCTGTAATCTAGTATGGTATTTTATCGTGTGGAGATCACTAAATAAATAAATCCGAGTCTGGGTAAAATAATATCCAAGTTTGGATATTTAGGCGGAAGTATTAATCTTTAGGATTTTTATCCTTTTGCTAATGTGAGAAGGCGCAAGGGTTTATGATTTTCCTTTGGGCGCGCGACTATAGATTGCTGATCACTTTCTTCCCTTTGTAAGACCAGTGCGCGGCCGCGCAAGGTTAAAAGGTTGAAAGGCCAGGTTATGGTATGGTCCCAAATGCTTATTATGAGGTTTTTGGGACCTTACCCCTTCACTATGCATTCATCCGAACACTTAATATAATCACGTTTTACACACAACCAAGTAGACCGCGATTTCATTTAGGCATTTCATATCACTGAAAATGGGCTGTTTTTGGTGACTTGTTTAACCTGTTTACAAATCTTCAAAAATTATGAGTTTTTTTATGCGGCGTACCTCTCGGAGGGTTAGGACTTGTGTTAAAATTTTAAGATCTAAATCTTTACCAAAAATTCGAAAAAATTCATTTACTAAGTTGCAATCAGATTCGTCACTTCTGACTGCAGCTTATGGAAAAATTCATCGTTTATCCGATTGACGAAATTCTAATTGGAGATTCTTTTAATCGCTTAAAACTATCCACAGTAAAAAATTGAGATCATAAATAAATTCCTAAATTGAGTTATGAAATTTGTAATGGGCTGCAAATTCTGCCAGAAAACGCAGCTTGAACCTTCGATACGGAAAAATTCATAAAACGCTCAATTTTCGTCGAAAAAATGCGATTCCAGTGGGGTTTTAAAGATATTTCATGGAATTACATTTTAAACTCAAGAAACACATGTTTTTGTCAAGTTTTGTCCATGTTACAGCCAATACAAGTCGGCTATAAATTCTGATCAGGCGCTGTTTGAAATCAGCTTTCAATTAAAGCATGTTCTTGACATCATAACACTAATTTTTTAGCAATCAAAACCCTAAAAACATCTCATACTTGAATTTAGAATCAACAAAATCTGAATTTACTTGAGCTAGTGTAACACCTCGAAAGTTTACGTCCTATAATGTGTTGACACGTGTCATAACCTTTGAACGTGTGAAAGAATACTTTCGAAGGACTAAATTTGACAAGCAATGAAACTATGTAAATATAAGGGATTCAAAATGTCAACAATGAATAAATATACTTTACAATAACCCTACATGATGTTTATAACCTTAAACGAATAAATCACGGATCATACGTAGCTAATTGTGAAAGAAAGTGAGAGATTACAAACTACAGGGGTTAAATGTGTCAACATGTTTAAGATATACCTCTGAGTGACCTTTTAGCAAACCCGAAGCTTTGTAACAATTAATTATGCTCACTAGAATGTGTGATAAAAATATCACCAAGTTTCGTTATCATATGAGAAAGTTATGATATAATTCGTGTGCGAGAGGTTAGAAGCGTCAACATGGAAATTTAGGGTTTTTCGGGTAAACACAAAGTGACCAAGGGCTTCACAGAGTGGGTATAAGTCTTAAAGACCCTCTATGTCAATTTAAAAGTCTTATAATGCAAGAATTAAAGTGAAAGCGACGTTTAGGAGGACCGAGGACTGAAAGTGCAATAAATGAAAACTTCAAAACCTGAGCCGGGGTCCCAAGCGGGCCGCGTAAGATCATGAAGACCTTTACGCGGGCCGCGTACGATGCACAGATGCAGAAACAACAGCCAACTGCCTGTTCAGTCCCTTAACCGACTCCAATTGCCTTTCCTTGATACCATGGGCTTCCTAAACTGGTTTTGAGGCTATAGGGGACACTTGCAAACATCCATGAACAATTATAGACTTACATGTCAACAATCAAGTGAGTTTTTATCAATATATAAAGTCCCACAAAGATGAACTTTTGTGTTCATTCATTCCTTCCATCAACTGAGCATTTCTGGAGCATAAGGACCATCCTCAAGGATCACAAATCGTTCATAGGACTTGTGTAAGTATCCTCAACCTTCCTTGTTTAAGTTTTGATTAGTTTATAGCCTTAAAGTCAAACCGTCGTAATTAACGGTTGACTTATTAATTAATCTCTAATGGTCCAGCGATTAGGCAAACTTAAGGTAGTTATAAGTTGGTAATTATGTGGGCTTTAAACCCTTAAAAGGGCACCCACTGATTCCCATCCTAACTAGGTCAATTGTCGAGTCAAAGATGTTTAGAAAAAGTCAACAGAAATGTAATCTTCGATTTAACGCATGATTATCAATGTAAAAGGCGTGTAACCTATTTTATCATACATATAACTTGGTAATAAGTATAAGAACTTGTCTAAGCTTGTTTGATTCGACAACTTTCTGTTTAGAACCGATTCGGAACCGAAAGTCGCAAAACTTTGACTTTTGCTTTGACTTCAGTTCTGACCCGTTTTAGATAGGTTTAGACATGCCTTAAAGTTCCATTAGGACCTAGTTACATGATTGTATAACCCTCTGCGTTTATACCACTTGAATCCTTAATTGTCCGACGTTTCCGTTAAGTGCTTAAATATGGACCATAATGCCCTTATGACCATACAACGAGAATTTTGGAAATGTGAAAGTACAATAATCTTTGTTACTGATTATAAAACATGTCCCTAAATTTTCACATCAGTTGGAGGTCTAGATTAGGAGTTATGCCTAATGACGTAATTAGAACGCTTCTTAGTAATTAAACGGCGTCATTAGCGTAAAGCCTATCTAAACCCAATTTTTGACACCAAACTGATGTAATATAATATTTTGGGATTTTTGAAGATTTTTAATTATTTTTAAACTGATCATAAGCAAGGATTAGTGCCTTGATTCGGTAAATAACGAATATACCCTTTTAGGCCATAAAATGAGTTTTACAAATCCTTTTGATGCCAATCCAATTGCTACTGATTTTAAATAATAAATGAAGTGTTTTGAACCTGTTGAACTGATCAGAAAACTCAGAATCCTCTTTTAACCCGTAAATCGCTTAAAACGACGTTATATGCGTATTAAACGCATAGTAAGGGTTTAAAACCATTTTGTCACATAAGACTTAACAACATATTTAAGGCATGTTAACTTAGGAAACCTGTTTAGGACTCTTATGCTTACCCGTTACGCTTCGTGCGCGTTCGGTTCGGTTTATGTAACTAGTTTACATAAATTAGCCGAAACGGGTCAAACCTTATCGGTTTTATCTCAAAATCCAGAATGTGTATAATATACCCATATTAAGCAAGCCTTCAAACTTTTTGGGTCTAAATCACATTCTATCTGGTCTTCGCTTAATCATGCGTACGAACCGTATCTTTAAAACTAACCGGTCTAAGTTTAGACTTAATCAAAGACCCGTTAGGATTCTAATAGGTTATTATAAACCTTCGTTCCAGAATAGGAGAACCAGTAAAAGATACTTGCACTCGCTGATTGTGATTTATACTTGCTCAGGTAAATAGTTTTAACTTATTTTCCCTATACGGGCTTGGGGTACGGTATATAAAATACCGCTTGGTCGGGCATTGAATCTTTAATTGTATGATGGTTAAAGTATTGAGATGTCTCGTTTAAATTGTTTTGTTTGCTTAAAGCCTTTGGGGGGTTAATGATCGTGTCCCGGATATCTCTGGCATCATTTTACGAAATGGCCACGACCTAGCACGGGGCGTAGGCGTACGCCCGTCGGTGTCTCATATAATAATGTGGTGTGTCTATTGATCTTTAACCCGACTCGATCCGGGCTACTGAACGCATAAGTAACATGTAAATCTGTTACAAGTATTATATTCAAATAATTATTCCAAGTTATAAAATATTATTTGTGCCTTGTGCCTTAAATTCATTTTCATAAACTCTTTTCAAAATGAGTCGGTTGATTGTATTTACCAGTGTAAACTGACGTATTTTCTCAAAAAGGTTAAGTGCAGGTACTACGCGTAATAGGCTGGCTTTTCTCCTAGCATCCACAATAAGTCCCGCAAGCTTGGATGTCATAGACTGTTGAACATTGTTTCCTTCTTTTATTTTGATCTACCTGTGGATTTATATTCGACTACTTGTGATACTTAATATTACAATATTGTTTGGTTGAAATGAATCTATACTTTGCTTCCGCTGTGCATTTAAATATTGTGTTGTTTGACTATTATGTTATCAACCACGTCACGATACTCCCCTACCGGGCCCACCCGTAATACGTGGAAATTCGGGGTGTGACAGGTTGGTATCAGAGCCAACATTGAGTGAATTAAACACTAGCCTTTTGTGTTTAATCTCAATGACACAATTGCACATTCCTAAATCTTCGAGTCTAGACAAAGAACTTAGGCATAATCCAAAATGTTTTTATTTTATTTTAACATTGTCCTTTATTTTTCCTTGTTGTTACCTTTGTTTATATTGACAGGTTTAACAATGCCGCCAAGATTCAGGCGAGGAGGACGAGGAAAGGAGCCGATCAACGCCCCTAACGACCACGAGGCCGGGCCTTCGCGCCGGCGAACTCCTTCTTCTACAAGGAGTATAGATCCGCGAGAACCTTGGAGGATTTATGAGGAGCCTGCCAGACAATATACGTCGCATAGCTCAACACCTCCATATCATCACTCCTTTGGGCCTCTGTCGGAGAATGAGCCCAACAACCCGCAACCTTCATACATACCTTTACAACGATCCTTATCGCACAATTCCTTCGGCGACCCTACTCCTGTCTTTCGGGGCCAGTTTAACCCGGCGGACTACATACCAGAACAAGGGGGCTTTAACCCACTAGGACCGGAGGATCACTTTTCTGGTGATCAAGCGATGGACATGGACGAGGACACAGATCCCGTCGAGCCTGCAACTGGAACCCCGAACCATCCTGTTGAGATCTCTGATGGTTCGTCTTTTCACGGATCACCATACCAAGGTCCGGATAGTCATCAGGCACGGTTCGACCGGTGTGAGTGGTACTTTACACCATCTCACCATTCATCGCCTCACCAGCAGCAGCAACAGCAGCAGCAAGATCCCTCTGGGGATCCACGTTTCGTGGCAGTCACGCCACCACCTCCACCACCGCCAGTTAATCTAGCGCCTCCATAACCACCAAGACGTAGGAGGACTGGCGCACGGATGTCAGCACGAGGAGGGGATTTTCATTTCAGCACCCCTCAACACTCTAGTGGCAGCCACTACCCGCCACTATATGAAGACCCACAAATGGGTGGACCTTCAGTTCCAGTATCGGAGGTGAATTCGGCACCTATTGCGCCGTCACCATTGGGTTTTGGCAACCCTATCCCTGCTTATACTGCACCAGCAGCTTACAACCCATACGGACCGCCAGCATACCCTACCTATAACTATGCTGAGGATCCTTACCAAGTGGCATCAAATTACCTTGCCCATAATCCTGAGGGACCATATGGAACCCCTTGGGGAATGGGACATCCAGCTCATGGATATCAAGTACCGGCTCAGCCACCACTACAGCACCAGCCACCACGGTTTTCTCCACCTGAACAGGAGGATCTCCGTCAAAGGCTGGAAAGGGTTGAGCGAGACTTCCAGAGAGAACGTAGGAAGAATCAGGGATTCATGAGTGGCTTAGCAAGTTTGCTGAAAGGAAAGAAGAAACGGGATCGTTAAATCCCAATATGTATTATTGTATTTCCTTGTTTAAATCAAGTCCCTGCGAGGACACTTAGGTGCTGTTTGTTTTTGCAGACATAAATTGTCTGCAAGCTGATTTCATCTGTTTTCATGTCTGCAACTGAAGATGTGGTCTGAAGCTCTTCAAGCTGAAAATATAAGACTGTTTGTTTTTATAAACTGATACCGTCTGTACAAACTACATGAACTTTGTTTTATTTTCCAAATCAAAACATCTTAAACCAATTACCTCCAAAATGTTTTAAGTTCAGAACATGCTAAACCAGCTACCTCCTCTCTGCCTTCTCTCTTGATCCGGTCACCGGAGCCGGTTCCGGCCGGCACTCCGGCACTTTTTTTAATAATTATTTTGAAAAAAAAAACATTTCCAGATTAACACCACACCTTAATACTGAAATGCCACCACCATCGTGTTGATATTCTCACTTTGTAAAAGGAATAAAAAACTGATGGGTTTTTTTTTTTAAAGAAAGTTAAAAAAATGATTATAAAAGACAACACATGTTGAAAGGTAGCATATAAAAGAAAAGCCTTGTGATGGCATAGTTCAATGGCCTGTGTAAAAAAAAAAAAAAAACATTTCCAGATTTTCATCATCCACCCTCTCGTGTCTTCCATCTCTTTACAATAATCCTAATCACCGCCTTTCTTCACCGCCTTTCTTCACTTTCAATCATATCAGCTGCGAAAGTTGGGGAGGATTCAAAGGTTCTAATATCAATGGGATCGGAACAGTTTGTCGATCGAGTAGTTGATACGTGTTCCTGCAAACTGTTGCTTGTTGTTCATGATTCTTTAACCTTACGGCAGTGGTGGTTGTCAATTTTTGGTTCAAATTTGAGAGGAGGAGAGTGTGAAGATGTCGATGTGTGTGGATGTCTAACAATAGATGATGAGGTCTTGTGTGTGGAGTGAACGTCTAGAGAGAGAGAGAGAGAGCAGCGGAGAGAGAAGAGGGCAACAACTCCGGCCGGCAACGATGGGGGCACTGGTCGGAGGAGAAGACGGTGGTCGGAGTTTCAGGTCTGGGTCTTCAGTTGTGTTTGGGTTTTTTTTTTGTTCTTGTGATTGTGAAGATGTTTTAAGCAAGTATCCAAAGCTTATTTTTTAAGATGAAAAAAGCCAAGTTCAGATCTGTTTCAAGAAAAAAAACAAACAATCTTCAAGGCCTTATGTCTGCCCGCCTGCAGACATAGGCTCCTTGCAGACCTTTTAAGCAAAAACAAACAACACCTTATTTATGTGAGTATGTAGTCCCTGTGTGGACATCTATCTTTGTACTTAGTCCCTACGAGGACTTGACTCTATTAGTCCCTGCGTGGACATTTGTTTTAGTAAACAGTCCTTGCGAGGACTTGCATTATCTGTATAGCTCCTGCGTGGGCAAGTGTTTCTGTGAAAAGTCCCGTTTAGGGCAAAGTGTACTACTTTTAAATTTAATGGAATGTAAGTTTATAAATTTCATCTTTGCTATGTTATGCATAATTAAATTATATATGAAATAAATAAATTGGAATCATTCCTTTTAAAAATCTATCTGCCTATTTTAATTATTAATTAATGATCTTAAAGGTATAACCTAGCCTGCATGTCATTTTAAGACCTGGCCAAGATGGTAAAACCCGTTAAAAAGATTCAAATCCCTGTTAACATCTGAAAACATGTTAACGCTCCTGGCAGTTGTGATCCGTCAAAATCACACACGTCATGCTTATAATAGGATTCTTCAAAAAACTCCTAACCTAAACTAATGATCTATAGATCATGGGTTTAAATCATCAATAAAGATGATCAGTTCTTTTTACCATTCATTGGTAATATAATGCCTGCGGGCCCTTCTCATTTTAATATGAGACAAAAGACAGTAATAGTCTGTGACCCTGTCTGATAAAGGTAATGAACTTTGTTCAAACCTTCATGCCTTGATTCTCTGAAATCATGGCTTATAACTTAAAATTGTCCCTGTGACTAGGCCTTATGTGCTAATAAAACTGTTATTATTTTATAATTAGGATAAATTATAATAGAAATCCTAAATACATGTGAGTAATAAATTAACCATATATGGTCTACGTTTACCACGGTTAATAAATTTCCATAAAAGACAATTCTATAAAAAACTAACCAATAAATTATTGTCAATATGTAACAGTTCAAGCTACATGGCCGACTCAAACGAGATCAACAGTCACCCAAGGAGAGAGCATGATAATGCCCGAGTAAATGTAGCGGGTGCAGAATTACAGGCAATGATAGATAATGACGTTAATCGAGCTATGGATAGACATCTCCATGTATCCAGTGGTACCCATACAAGGACCCAATCTGCACCACACTCTAGAACACCCTCCAGGACCCACACTGCCCACAACAGTAATTCTCACCACTCATCAAACCAGAGGAGTGCTCCATCCCAAAGAGTCGTACAGAATCAAGAACCCCGTAATAAGGGTTGCTCCTATAAGTACTTCGTTTCGTGCAATCCCAGGGATTTCACTGGGGAAAAAGGAGCAGTAGATTGCATGACTTGGTTGGACGAGATGGATACGGTTGTGGATATCAGTGGTTGCAATAATAGGGATATTGTGAAATTCGTGTCTCAGTCTTTTAAGGGGGAAGCATTAGCTTGGTGGAGATCTTTGATTCAAGCTACGGGGGGGGGGGGGGAATTCTGTTATACAATATGACCTGGGAACAGTTCATGTCGCTGATCAAGGAAAACTACTGCCCTCAGCATGAGGTTGAGAAAATTGAAGCTGACTTCTTGTCGCTGGTCATGAGAAACCTAGACTGTCAGGCCTACCTTACCAGTTTCAACACCTTGTCAAGGTTGGTTCCATATTTGGTAACCCTGGAACCCAAACGTATAGCTCGATTCATCGGGGGTTTGGCCCCGGAGATCAAGGCAAGTGTGAAGGCCTCCAGACCAGCTACTTTTCGGTCCGCAGCAGACATATCATTGTCTCTTACCTTGGACGCGGTCAGGCTGAGATCGTAGAGGAACACCGATACCGAAAAGAGGAAGCGTGAGGATGACAACTCACGACGTACAGACAAGAAGCATAAAGGAAACAATGACCACAAGAAGGGGTCAGGATATAGGAAGGATGGTCAGCAGTCGGGTGAAAAACCCAGATGTAAAATCTGCAAGAGACAGCACTTCGGAAAGTGCAGGTATGAATCAAACTCGAATTCACAATCGAAGTCTTTTGCATGTGGGTTATGCAAGTCCAAGGAACACAAGACCTTGGATTGCAAAAAGATGAAGGATGCGACCTGCTACGGTTGCAATGAAAAGGGGCACATCAAGACCAATTGCCCAAAATACGCCAAGAAGCCTGAAGAGGCTAAGAAGACCAATGCTAGGGTCTTCAGGATGGATGCTAAGGAAGCTGTCCTGGACGACAATGTGATAACAGGTACCTTTCTCGTAAATGATGTTTATGCGGAGTGTTATTTGATTCAGGCGCTGATAAGTAGTTCGTAGATAATAAGTTTTATGAATTGTTGAAATTACCTGTTAAGACCTTAAGTGTGAAGTATGAGGTGGAACTAGCAGATGGCACTTTAGAAACCGCCTCAACCTTATTAGATGGATGTTTCATATCCATTAAGAACCACTCTTTTCCTTTGTCCCTACTTCCTTTGAAACTAGCCGGTTTCGACATAGTTTTGGGTATGGACTGGTTATCTCATAACCAGGCCCAGATTATTTGCAATAAGAAGCAAGTGGTGATCAAGACTCAGTCTGGTGAATCACTTACTATCTAGGGAGATACCCAGTATGGGCTGCCTGAGCAAATGTCTATGCTCAAGGACTCTAAGTGTTTGAAGAAGGGTTGTGTCATCTACATGGCACAAGTGATTATTAATGAGCCGAAGCCCAAGATTGGGATATCCCCGTCATTTCTGAATACCTTGAAGTTTTTCCTGAAGAACTACCTGGTTTGCCACCAGATAGGCAAGTAGAATTCAGAATTGACATTATTCCTGGATCAGCACCAGTAGCAAGGGCGCCTTATAGGTTGGCACCAACAGAGATGAAGGAATTGAGAACGCAGTTGGATGATTTGTTAGCCAAAGGTTTCATCAAACCTAGTTCGTCTCCTTGGGGAGCACCAGTTTTATTTGTCAAGAAGAAGGATGGATCGATGCGTCTGTGCATCGACTACCGTGAGCTTAATAAGGTCACTACCAAGAATAGGTATCCTTTGCCCAGAATCGACGATCTGTTCGACCAACTTCAAGGGGCAAGTTTCTTCTCTAAGATTGACTTAAGGTCAGGCTATCACCAACTGAAAGTTAGAGATGAAGATGTACACAAGACTGCATTTAGGACTCGTTATGGTCATTACGAGTTCCTAGTGATGCCTTTTGGGCTCACTAATGCACCTGCCGCGTTCATGGATCTCATGAATCGCGTTTGCAAACCATACTTAGATAAATTCGTCATCGTTTTCATCGACGACATTCTCATCTACTCAAAGAACCAAGCTGGCCATGAGAAGCATCTTCATTGCATTCTGGAACTACTTCATAAAGAAAAGCTCTATGCCAAGTTCTCGAAGTGTGAATTCTGGCTTCGAGAAGTCCAATTTCTTGGACATGTTGTTAGTGAGCGTGGTATCCAAGTAGATCCCACTAAAGTAGAAGCTGTCATGAATTGGCATGAGCCAAAGACGCCTACGGAAATTTGTAGCTTCTTAGGTTTGGCAGGATACTATAGGCGATTCATTGAAAACTTCTCAAGGATTGTTGCACCCCTAACTTCGCTGACGCGTAAGAAGATTAAGTTTGACTGGGGTCCTAAGCAGCAGGAATCCTTCTATATCCTGAAACAAAAATTGAGCAATGCTCCAATACTGACATTGCCGGATGGAATCGAGGAGTTTGTAGTTTATTGTAATGCATCACACACCGGGATGGGATGTGTGCTTATGCAGAAAGGCAAAGTCATTTCCTATGCTTCACGCCAGTTAAAGGTGCACGAAAAGAATTACACCACCCATGACTTGGAATTGGGTGCCGTTGTATTCGCACTAAAACTTTGGAGGCACTACTTATATGGAATAAAATGTGTGATCTATTCTGATCACAAGAGCCTTCAACACATGTTCAATCAGAAGGACTTGAACATGAGGCAACGCCGTTGGATGGAAACTCTGAATGATTACGATTGTGAAATAAGATACCATCCCGGCAAGGCGAATGTAGTCGCCGATGCCTTGAGTCAGAAGGAAAGGGTGAAACCCATTCGAATCAATGCCAAGAGCATTGAAATAAAGAACAGTTTGAATGAAAGGTTGTTAGCTGCACAGAAGGAAGTTGTGTTGGAAGTTAACTATCCTAACGAAAAGCTAGGAGTAACTGAGGAGCAATTATCTCTTAGCAAGGACGGAATTCTGAGATTGAATGGACGAATATGGGTTCCAATTTATGGAGGACTCCGAGATGTTAATCTCCAGGAAGCCCATAGCTCTAAATATTTCGTTCATCCTGGAGCAGATAAGATGTACCAGGATCTAAGGGCAAATTATTGGTGGATAGGCTTGAAAAAGTCTGTAGCCACCTATGTAGCTAAATGCTTGACGTGTGCGCAAGTAAAAGAAGAACATCAGAAACCGTCAGGTTTACTACAACAGCCTGAACTTCCTACATGGAAGTGGGAAATGGTAACTATGGATTTTATCACCAAGTTACCCAAGACAAGGAAAGGAAATGACACAATATGGGTGATAGTTGATAGACTGACTAAGTCAGCACATTTCCTACCCATTAAGGAGACTTACAGCTCCGACATGTTAGCCCAGTTGTACGTGGATAAGATTGTAGCTTTACATGGCATACCTGTGTCTATTATCTCTGACAGAGATACTAGATACACGTCACATTTTTGGAAAAGCTTCCAACAATCTTTGGGCACGCGTTTAAATTTTAGTACGGCTTACCATCCTCAGACGGACGGCCAGAGTGAGCGTACTATTCAAACGTTGGAAGACATGCTTCGTGCATGTGTGATCGATTTAGGTGGCAGTTGGGATAACCACCTACCATTAATCGAATTCTCCTACAACAATAGCTACCATACCAGCATTAAAGTTGCGCCTTTCGAGGCCTTATACGGTAGAAAGTGTAGATCGCCCATTTGTTGGGCAGAAGTTGGAGATGTCCAATTATCAGGACCAGAGATAGTCTTTGAAACGACGGACAAGATTGTCCAGATTCGTGACCATCTCAAGGCTGCCCGAGATAGGCAGAAGAGCTACGCTGATCCAAAGCGTAAATCTTTTCACTTTGAAGTAGGTGACAAAGTGTTGCTTAAAGTATCACCCTGGAAGGGAGTGATGCGATTTGGTAAGAAAGGAAAGTTAAGCCCGAGGTACATAGGACCGTTCGAAGTCATCGAACGTGTCGGATCGGTTTCCTATAAGTTAAACTTACCAGAAGAGCTCAGTGGAATTCACAATGTATTTCACATCTACAATCTGAAAAAGTGTTTCGCTGATGAATCACTGGTCATACCGCATACGGATGTGCATATAGATGAGAGCTTGAAATTTGTGGAAAAACCATTGTCAATCGAGGATCGACAGGTTAAGAAGATTTGGAGGAAGCATGTACCGATTGTAAAGGTCAAATGGGATGCCCGTAGAGGTCCTGAATACACGTGGGAGGTAGAGTCCACTATGAAAGAGAAATACCCTCATTTGTTTCAATAAATCTCGAGGTCGAGATTTCTTTTAAGGGGGTGAGGATGTAACACCTCGAAAATTTACGTCCTATAATGTGTTGACACGTGTCATAACCTTTGAACGTGTGAAAGAATACTTTCGAAGGACAAAATTTGACAAGCAATGAAACTATGTAAATATAAGGGATTCAAAATGTCAACAATGAATAAATATACTTTACAATAACCCTACATGATGTTTATAACCTTAAACGAATAAATCACGGATCATACGTAGCTAATTGTGAAAGAAAGTGAGAGATTACAAACTACAGGGGTTAAATGTGTCAACATGTTTAAGATATACCTCTGAGTGACCTTTTAGCAAAACCGAAGCTTTGTAACGATTAATTATGCTCACTAGAATGTGTGATAAAAATATCACCAAGTTTCGTTATCGTATGAGAAAGTTATGATATAATTCGTGTGCGAGGGGTTAGAAGCGTCAACATGGAAATTTAGGGTTTTTCGGGTAAACACAAAGTGACCAAGGGCTTCACAGAGTGGGTATAAGTCTTAAATCCCCTCTATGTCAATTTAAAAGGCTTATAATGCTAGAATTAAAGTGAAAGCGACGTTTAGGAGGACCGAGGACTGAAAGTGCAATAAATGAAAACTTCAAAACCTGAGCCGGGGTCCCAAGCGGGCCGCGTAAGATCATGAAGACCTTTACGCGGGCCGCGTATGATGCACAGATGCAGAAACAACAGACAGCTGCCTGTTCAATCCCTTAACCGACTCCAATTGCCTTTCCTTGATACCATGGGCTTCCTAAACTGGTTTTGAGGCTATAGGGGACACTTGCAAACATCCATGAACAATTATAGACTTACATGTCAACAATCAAGTGAGTTTTGATCAATATATAAAGTCCCACAAAGATGAAATTTTGTGTTCATTCATTCCTTCCATCAACTGAGCATTTCTGGAGCACAAGGACCATCCTCAAGCATCACAAATCGTTCATAGGACTTGTGTAAGTATCCTCAACCTTCCTTGTTTAAGTTTTGATTAGTTTATAGCCTTAAAGTCAAACCGTCGTAATTAACGGTTGACTTATTAATTAATTGCTAATGGTCCAGCGATTAGGCAAACTTAAGGTAGTTATAAGTTGGTAATTATGTGGGCTTTAAACCCTTAAAAGGGCACCCACTGATTCCCATCCTAACTAGGTCAATTGTCGAGTCAAAGATGTTTAGAAAAAGTCAACAGAAATGTAATCTTCGATTTAACGCATGATTATCAATGTAAAAGGCGTGTAACCTATTTTATCATACATATAACTTGGTAATAAGTATAAGAACTTGTCTAAGCTTGTTTGATTCGACAACTTTCTGTTTAGAACCGATTCGGAACCGAAAGTCGCAAAAATTTGACTTTTGCTTTGACTTCAGTTCTGACCCATTTTAGATAGGTTTAGACATGCCTTAAAGTTCCATTAGGACCTAGTTACATGATTGTATAACCCTCTGCGTTTATACCACTTGAATCCTTAATTGTCCGACGTTTCCGTTAAGTGCTTAAATATGGACCATAATGCCCTTATGACCATACAACAAGAATTTTGGAAATGTGAAAGTACAATAATCTTTGTTACTGATTATAAAACATGTCCCTAAATTTTCACATCAATTGGAGGTCTAGATTAGGAGTTATGCCTAATGACGTAATTAGAACGCTTCTTAGTAATTAAACGGCGTCATTAGCGTAAAGCCTATCTAAACCCAATTTTTGACACCAAACCTTTTACCCACTGATGTAATATAATATTTTGGGATTTTTGAAGATTTTTAATTATTTTTAAACTGATCATAAGCAAGGATTAGTGCCTTGATTCGGTAAATACCGAATATACCCTTTTAGGCCATAAAATGAGTTTTACAAATCCTTTTGATGCCAATCCAATTGCTACTGATTTTAAATAATAAATGAAGTGTTTTGAACCTGTTGAACTGATCAGAAAACTCAGAATTCTCTTTTAACCCGTAAATCGCTTAAAACGACGTTATACGCATATTAAACGCATAGTAAGGGTTTAAAACCATTTTGTCACATAAGAGTTAACACCAACTGTTATACCATGTTAAAATAAACTATTTTTCTGACTTATTCAGACCCAGTTCACAGAAGCTTGCTTAATCCCTTTTATAATCGTTAAAATGACCAAAATACCCTTACGGGGCTAATATGAGATTAAACTCGTTTTGGGCATAATGGAAGGTATCATACTGATATCACAACATATTTAAGGCATGTTAACTTAGGAAACCTGTTTAGGACTCTTATGGTTACCCGTTACGCTTCGTGCGCGTTCGGTTCGGTTTATGTAACTAGTTTACATAAATTAGCCGAAACGGGTCAAACCATATCGGTTTTATCTCAAAATCCAGAATGTGTATAATATACCCATATTAAGCAAGCCTTCAAACTTGTCGGGTCTAATTCACATTCTATCCGGTCTTCGCTTAATCATGCGTACGAACCGTATCTTTAAAACTAACCGGTCTAAGTTTAGACTTAATCAAAGACCCGTTAGGATTCTAATAGGTTATTATAAACCTTCATTCCAGAATAGGAGAACCGGTAAAAGATACTTGCACTCACTGATTGTGATTTATACTTGCTCAGGTAAATACTTTTAACTTATTTTCCCTACACGGGCTTGGGGTACGGTATATAAAATACCGCTTGGTCGGGCATTGAATCTTTAATTGTATGATGGTTAAAGTATTGAGATGTCTCGTTTAAATTGTTTTGTTTGCTTAAAGCCTTTGGGGGGTTAATGACCGTGTCCCGGATATCCCTGGCATCATTTTACGAAATGGCCACGACCTAGCACGGGGCGTAGGCGTACGCCCGTCGGTGTCTCATATAATAATGTGGTGTGTCTATTGATCTTTAACCCGGCTCGATCCGGGCTACTGAACGCATAAGTAACATGTAAATATGTTACAAGTATTATATTCAAATAATTATTCCAAGTTATAAAATATTATTTGTGCCTTGTGCCTTAAATTCATTTTCATAAACTCTTTTCAAAATGAGTCGGTTGATTGTATTTACCAGTGTAAACTGACGTATTTTCTCAAAAAGATTAAGTGCAGGTACTACGCGTAATAGGCTGGCTTTTCTCCTAGCATCCGCAATAAGTCTCGCAAGCTTGGATGTCATAGACTGTTGAACATTGTTTCCTTCTTTTATTTTGATCTACCTGTGGATTTATATTCGACTACTTGTGATACTTAATATTACAATATTGTTTGGTTGAAATGAATCTATACTTTGCTTCCGCTGTGCATTTAAATATTGTGTTGTTTGACTATTATGTTATCAACCACGTCACGATACTCCCCTACCGGGCCCACCGGTAATACGTGGAAATTCGGGGTGTGACAGCTAGGCATGATTTCAATATATACTTGTCTAGGGATTACTCCTAAACACTATTTCACTTCAATATCATCCATACCACAATCATGCAACATCAATTTCTAATTTCTTATGTACATCCAGAAATTTAGATGGAAATTTTCTATGAAATTTACATACCTTATGATCCCTTCACAGAGAAGATCACTATTCTATGATTGGATTTCGATTTGGAACATATTTAATCCTTCAATTTGGCAGATTTTGCAAGAGTTAGGGTTTGTTGAGGAGCTCCTGGATCGCCCCTGTGCAACATCGACCAGACACACACCTAAAAGTGTGTTTGGTGTAATTATTTTGTTTTAATATTACTTGTTTCAATTTTAACAACTTTGGTCCCTCAACTATTGTTTGGTTTATAAAAGGCTTACTAGTCCATGCTTCTTTATTGTTTTTAATTAAATAATTAACTAGGTTAATTACCCCTAGTTAACTTAGTGAGTCCTGGAAGTTCTATCCCGTTTATTTTGAGTTCCGTTAACTCGGGCCTTTTATCCATTTTATTTTCTTGAAAGCTCTCGTTTAGCTTTTATTTAATATTAGGATTATTTATTTAAATCCTAATATTTACCAGGTTACTTTTACCACTAACGGTAATTTACCCGTCCTTTAGTACTAACATAGTTTAATTACCAAATCTGTTTTCAGGGTGTTACAAGTCTACCCCCTTAAAGAGGTTTCGTCCTCGAAACATTTTCTTACATAATTTATCGAGTTTAACTCCATGCATTTGCTCTCGATAATCAGTTGAGCATTGCTCATATTTTAACCAATTGTTAGTATCACCAGAAAAGTATGGTAATATCTTTTTGGTTATTAATCATCTACGTATCTTATACGACATAATGCAACAGAAAAAGCATCCTTCACAGAAGGAAGTGTTTATCTGGTCAACAAATTAGTTCTCACAGACTGCTACGAACTATCAAGACCCATTAAGAACTGCATCAGCTTAATAAGATGATTAAAATCATTAAACTGTTTAGATGCATCACAAAAACAATCAGGTAAAGCAAGTAACTGGTCTAATTGTTTCCACATACAATTCAACTTATGATAATACTCTGAAACAAGCATGCCATTTAGACTAAAGGAGTTAATCTTTTGATATAGATTAAACACAACATACCCATCTATCTTATCATAAGTTTCTTTTAAATATTTTCACACATCAGAGGCAATTTTAGAATAAACAAGACCAATATATAATTCCTCAGACACAATGTTAAGAATCCAAGTAAGCACAATAGAGTTTCACCTATCCCATTGTCTACCCAAAACTTCATCAGATGTAGACCTAAGACAAGTACCATCAACAAACCCTATTTTATTTTTAACCTGCAGTGCAAGATACATAGCATTTGACCAAATTCTATAATTCTCTGACCCTTTAAGTTTAACACTAACAATTGTCAAATTTGCAGAATCACTAGGATGAAGAAACAATGGATCACCAGCATCAATCTTGCTAACCAAAGTAGCACTAGTAGATGTCATATTATCTGTAAGGACCTGCAAAAATGTCCCAGAATGACCCGTAAGTAGAAACCCGGACCCCTAAAACCCTAATCCTTGTTGAAAACCAAGAAAATCAAAATTTAAAGGTCTCTCGCGGGCCGCGTAAGACTTAAGGGAAGCTTACGCGGGACGCGACAGCTAGGTGGTTCGACAGGATAAGCTTCACGCCACGTGTCAGCCACGTGGCAGGCCTACGCGTGACACGCTAGCCCTAATCGTAGAATAGGTGTACCTCGTGGGCCGCGTAAGATGTTGAGAGGTTTTACGCGGGCCGTGTAAAACCCAAATTTCAGCTATAAATTGAGCAGTTCATGGGCTTTTCATCTATGTGCGTAAAACTTTCTTAAAGACGAAAGATACGGCTCAAAATCGTAGTTTCACATAGGGAAACGCTGCTACGAGTACAGGGTATTAACTCGATCACTGCTACGATACAATTTCCGATCGATTGAAACCGATCCGATGGATGTTTAAGTGCTGCCCGAATTTGGGCTATACTTTGTCATTCGTCGTGAGGGTTTTGATTTCGTGAGTTTATCGTAAATGTTGTATTAAGTTACTGACCTAGTTTCGTGTGCATTGCTATTTAACTAGGTTACGAGGCTAAATCAGTAGGCAAGATTATGTCCAATTAAACTTGCAATGTGAGTCATTCTCCTTTTATCAAATTGTTTCCAAAACCCTATTTGTTTTCAAAGTTATAATTACAGGGATTAAGTCTTTGTAATCTTCAATTACTGCCGGTATGTGGGGTTTTGTATACATTACTGGATACCTGTCACCATTAGACAACGGGTTAGCCAATGGGTGATCTGACCATAGTCACAGATACGGTCGAGTGACAAATACCGATTTGGGGTAATTGATTGATAGAAGCAATATAATCACCCTTAATACTGTATATTATAACAATGTGTCGTTTTGTACAAATTGAATGACTCGTCAGTATTTCCCCGCTGATAAAATTTTTTTTAAACATATTTCAGGTGATTTACTGTGAACCAAAGAAAAAGTGCCGCGTAGCACTACAGCTTGAAGAAGGTGGCTCAGTAAAATAAATAAACATATTTTGTAAAACAGGGAATTTCCTTGTGAAATTCCTTTATTGTAAATTACGGGGTTTACCGCAAATTGTGAAATAAAATAATTGGGCATTTTCAGTTTCACGATCCTGTTAAAATTTCCGCTGCCAAATTAAACATCAATACCACGGGTTTCTGTCCCGCGGCTCATGAACCGGGTAAAACCAGGACGGGGGCCGTGACAGAAAAAGGTGGTATCAGAGCCACTGATTTAAGCTAATTAAGTATTTAGAAATACTTAATTTTTCAAATTTCCCTTCTGTGATTCTGTGAAAATTTAATTTTCAATAAAGAACCTTCTAACTAGGATTTTTGTGTTTTCTTTATATATATTAATAGCATGACTGAGTTGTCTGAAGCTCTTCAGAACCTCACTATCCATTCTGCTGACATGGAAATTCCCGGGGCCTTTTTCGGTTCTCAGGCCGACACTGAGGAACCTATGGAATTCCAGGCCCAGCCGCAGGAGAAACCAAAACCGAAAAAGAGGAGGAGAATCCTCGACTGGAAACGCGGACGTAGGAAGAAACCAGCTGCATAGAAGGTTAAAAAGACTGAGGATCCGAAGGATAAAGGGAAAGGAAATGAGATCGGGGAAAGTTCCGGGCAAGCCCAGGAAATGCCACCGTGGGAGGAGCTGGATCGCAAACTGGCGAATTGTGACCTCATCGGACCTGCCGATGAAAACCTCTTCAATTAATTTGGAGCCTGCTATCCCGGATCCTATTATCAACCACCAACTTCTACCCGGCGAATTGGAAGAATGGTGGACAAGTGATTGGCAATTTCAGAATTTCATGAATAACCCCAACGTCTATTTTCCCCAGTTTGACCTTGAGCCTGCACCAAACCCACCTATGAGCACAGAAAACTTAGCTGAACTCCGCCGTTATGGCGAGGAGCTAGTAGACGCAGGAAATAGGATTCGAGATGTGGGGGAGAAAATCTCATGGAAATACGACGAGAGGGAGCGTCGTTTCTGAAAGGCCAGTTAACTGTGGTTGTGTGTTTAATAATAATAAAATAAATATTAATAAATAATAAAAATATAATCATGTAAAATAACTCAAATAAAACTTTTGTAATATAACTGGTGTGTATCGATGCATACTAATATATATAAAAATATGAAAGTCGCAAAGTCGACAATTTTGGCTATACGTGTTGACATGATTATGTGTGATTGCTTTATTGTGATTGGTTGTTATTTATTTTGTACCAATAATTTATATATATTGTTAATTATCAGATGGAACACGCCGTCAATGAGCCAGCTAACAAAGTTAACCAATCTGAGCAAAACAATGAGGATCACTTCCTTAATAAACAAGACATAGAAAATATCATTGCCCAGGGAATAGCCAATGCTATCCCAGCAATCGTCGCTGCTGTTAATAACCCCATTGAACCTTCACAAGCCAACCACAGCAAACGTACTCGTGCTGATAATTCCAGTAACAGTGTAAATGGAGGCGGAAATAATAATAATAATAATAATAATGTGGTTCAAGCCCCATTTCTTAAGAAAATGAAAGTTGCAACGCCTGGTTGCACTTACAAGGAATTTCTTGCCTGTAAACCGATCGAATTTGCAGGCAACGAAGAGGCAACTGCTGCACTGCGTTGGTTAGAGAAAACCGAAGCAATAATTAAAATAAGTAAATGTGTCGAGGAAGACAAGGTCATGTACGCGTCGCATCTTTTTAAAGAAGGGGCGTTAGAATGGTGGAACACGGTACTGCAAGCTAAGGGAAGTGATGTGGCTTATGTCATGAATTAGGAAGAATTTAAGAGATTGGTGGAAAGAAAATTTTGTCCCGAATATGAAAAGGAAAAAATGACAAATAAGTTCCTGAACCACCGGATGGTGGATGTTGACTGTCGAGGGTATACTTCGACATTCTTCGAATATGCTAGAGTTGTACCAACTCTGGCTTTGCCAAAACCGGTACTTATTTCTAGCTATATTTGGGGTTTGATTAGCGATATTCGTGATATCGTCAAAGCTGCGAGACCCCGCACAATCGACGATGCGGTGGAATTAGCAAACACCTTGACCGACGGACTGGTATGTACGCGAGAAGAAAACAGGAAGAAGGAATTGGCTCAGAAAATTACCCAAGGATTCCGTGGGGGTAATATTTTTAAGAAAAAAGGAACTGGGCAATCTTCCACCCCGCCATTCTGCAGAAATTGTAAAAAGAAACATTTTGGAAGATGTAATGAAGTCTGCAACTTCTACAAAGCTCTGGGGCATCGAGAGGAGGAGTGCAGAAAGAAAACAAGGATCTGCTACAATTGCGGCGAAGCTGGACATTTTAGACTAGAATGTCCTAAACTGGTCAAACCAGCTAACAACAAGGCCAAGCCTGCTGAAGGGACTACTAAGAAAAACGCAAGAGCCTTTCAGCTGACAACCCAAGAAGCAAATTTGATTCCTGATGTGATAGCTGGTACGTTCCTAGTTCATGACGTTTACTCAAAAGTATTGTTTGACTCTGGTGCAAACCAAAGTTTCATAAATACTTCATTCTGCCAAGCTCTTGAGCAACCTTTAACCAAACTTAGATAGGTTTTTACGGTAGAAACGGCAAATGGGAATTCTGTTAACATAGATAAGGTTTTGCAAGAAGGAAATATAGAACTCTTAGGCCATAAATTTTCTGCAAACCTGTTACCAATGAATTTAGCTGGATTCGATGTTGTGTTAAGAATGGATTGGTTAGTAGCCAACCATGCTCGAATCCTCTATGATAAGAATTCCATAGAAATTCATACACCCACAGGAGAAACAATTGTGATTACAGGAGATAAGCCACGAAAGCCAATGAAATTCATTTCAGTAATGAAAGTGGCCAATTATGCAAGAAAACAAGGGATAACGTATATGATTTCGGTAGTTATTAATACTAAAATTAAGGAACTCAAGGAAATTCCAGTAGTATCAAAGTACCCATATATATTCCCAGAAGAACTACCTGGATTACCACCCGATAGGGAAGTAGAATTTAGAATTCATCTCATTCCTGGAACTACACCGATAGCTAAGGCACCTTATCGGTTAGCACCCACCGAAATGTTAGAATTGAAAAAGCAGTTAGATGAATTACTAAGTAAAGGATTTATACAACGTAGTTCATCCCCTTGGGGAGCACCAGTGTTGTTTGTGAAAAAGAAAGATGGTTCAATGCGAATGTGTAGCGATTATAGAGAATTGAATAAGGTTACGATTAAGAATCGATACCTGTTACCTAGGATCGATGATCTTTTTGATCAACTTCAGGGGGCTAGATATTTTTCTAAAATAGATTTGCGCTCCGGATACCATTAGTTGAAAGTACAAGAAGAAGACATACCTAAAACTGCTTTCAGGACTAGGTACGATCACTACAAGTTTACAGTCATGCCATTTGGACTAACAAATACCCCTGCAGCATTCATGGACATGATGAATAGGATCTGTAAACCGTATTTGGATAAATTTGTAATTGTCTTCATTGACGATATACTTATTTATTCCAAAAGCCAGGAGGAGCATTGTGAGCACCTGCATGCACTCTTAACTTTGTTAAGAAAGGAAAAGCTTTATGCCAAATTCTCGAAGTATGAATTTTGGCTGCAGGAAGTGCAATTTTTAGGACATATGGTGAATCACGAAGGTATTCACGTAGATCCTTCGAAGATAGAAGCAATCATAAAATGGAAGGTCCCACAATCAGCTACGGAAGTGAGAAGTTTTCTAGGGTTAGCTGGTTACTATAGGCGTTTCATTAAGGATTTTTCTAAGATAGATGTGCCATTAACTAAGCTAACCTGTAAAACAGTTAAGTTTGAATGGGGACCTAAGCAAGAAGAGGCCTTTAAGATTTTAAAGCAAAGGTTAACAAACGCTCCAATGCTAGCTTTACCAGACGGAACAAAAGATTTTGAAGTTTACTGTGATGCTTCTACGCTAGGGTTAGGATGTGTACTGATGCAACACAAAAAGGTAATTGCATATGCCTCAAGGCAATTGAAGAAGCACGAGGAAAATTATACAACTCATGACTTAGAATTAGGAGCGATAATTTTTGCCCTTAAGATTTGGAGACACTATCTGTACGGAAGTAAGTTTACAATTTATATAGATTATAAGAGTTTAAGATATATATTTGGGCAAAAAGAATTAAACACGAAGCAAAGAATATGGATAGAAATTCTAAGTGATTACGACTGTGATATTCAATATCATGAGGGAAAAGCAAATGTAGTCGCAGATGCCCTAAGTCGTAAGTATCATGAAAAACAAAGACGAGTTCGTGATCTTAGATTAAGTTTACAATTAGATTTAATTGAGCAGTATCTTTCGTCTTTGAGAAAGTTTTAAGGTTCATGAACCAGCAATCAAGGATGATGCTGAAGGAATGAAAGGACGAATAAAGGAACTAGAACAAGGGGCTGATGGAATTTGGAGATTCCATAAGAAAAGAATTTGGGTACCTAAGCGAGGGAATCTAAGAGATAAGATTTTAGAAGAAGCCTATAAATCTAGATATACCATGCACCCTGGAAATAATAAGATGTACCAAGATTTAAGGAATAACTTCTGGTGGATAGGGATGAAGAAGGACATAGCCAGATATGTTTCAAAGTGCCTAACTTGCTCGCAAGTTAAGGCAGAACACCAGAAACCCTCAGGTCTACTGCAACAATTAGAAATGCCAGTATGGAAATGAGAACTAATAACAATGGATTTTGTTACTAAGTTACCCAAAACCAGAAAAGGTAACGACGCAATTTGGGTAATTGTGGATCGATTAACCAAATCAGCCCATTTCCTACCCATGAAGGAAAACTTTAGCATGGAAAGGTTAGCAAAATTGTACGTAGACGAAGTAGTATCCTTACATGGAGTCCCACTCTCCATTGTATCAGATAGGGATAGTCGTTTCACTTCACACTTCTGGACCAGTTTCCAACAAGCAATGGGAACACGATTAAATTTAAGTACTGCCTATCATCCCCAAACAGATGGACAGAGTGAAAGGACGATCCAAACCCTGGAAGACATGCTTAGAGCACGTGTCATAGATTTTGGTGGAAACTGGGATGACCACCTACCTTTAATTGAATTCTCATATAACAATAGTTATCATGCAAGTATCGAAGCTGCCCCATTCGAAGCATTGTATGGACGAAAGTGTTGAACTCCAGTTTGTTGGGCAGAATTAGGAGAAATCCAATTATCAGGTCCCGAGATTGTACAAGAAACCACCGACAAGATAACTCAAATCAAGGAAAGACTGAAAACGGCTCGAGATCGTCAGAAGAGTTATGCAGACAATCGACGTAAGCCGTTAGAATTTCAAGTTAGAGACAAGGTACTATTGAAAGTTTCTCCTTGGAAAGGAGTAGTTTGATTCGGTAAGAAAGGAAGGCTGGGTCCAAGGTATATAGGACCGTTACAGATACCCAACGAATAGGACCAGTTGCCTATCGCTTACAACTACCTGAAGAGCTTGCTGGAGTACATGACGTGTTTCATATATCTAACCTCAAGAAATGTCTATCTGATGAATCCCTGGTAGTACCTCTTCAAGATATAAAGGTAAATGAAAAGTTAAAATTTGTGGAGAAACCACTTCAAATAGAAGACAGAAATGTTAAGTTTCTCAAGCATAAAAGACTAGTACCGGTCAAAGTCAAGTGGGATTCGGAAATGAAACGAAAGTATTCTCACTTATTCCAATAAATCTCGAGGACGAGCTTTTAAATAAGGTGGGGAGGATGTAAGGACCTACAAAAATGTCCCAAAACGACTCGTAAGTAGAAACCCGGACCCCTAAAACCCTAATCCTTGTTGAAAACCAAGAAAATCTAAATTTAAAGGTCTCTCGCGGGCCGCGTAAGACTTAAGCGAAGCTAACGTGGGCCGCGACAGCTAGGTGGTTCGATCGGATAAGCTTCGTGCCACGTGTTAGCCATGTGGCGGGCCTACGCGTGACACGCTAGCCCTAATCGTAGAATAGCTGGCCCTCGCGGGCCGCGTAAGATGTTGAGAGGTTTTACGCGGGCCGTGTAAAACCCAAATTTCAGCTATAAATTGAGCAGTTCATGGGCTTTTCATCTGTGTACGTAAAACTTTCTCAAAGACGAAAGATACTGCTCAAAATCATAGTTTCACATAGGGAAACGCTGCTACGAGTACAGGGTATTAACTCGATCACTGCTACGATACAATGTCCGATCGATTGAAACCGATCCGATGGATGTTTAAGTTCTGCCCGAATTCGGGCTATACTTTGTCATTCGTCGTGAGGGTTTTGATTTCGTGAGTTTATCGTAAATGTTGTATTAAGTTACTGACCTAGTTTCGTGTGCATTGTTATTTAACTAAGTTACGAGGCTAAATCAGTAGGCAAGATTCTGTCCAATTAAACTTGCAATGTGAGTCATTCTCCTTTTATCAAATTGTTTCTAAAACCCTATTTGTTTTCAAAGTTATAATTACAGGGATTAAGTCTTTGTAATCTTCAATTACTGCCGGTATGTGGGGTTTTGTATACATTACTGGATACCCGTCATCATTGGACAACGGGTTAGCCAATGGGTGATCCGACCCTAGTCACAGATACGGTCGAGTGACAAATACCGATTTGGGGTAATTGATTGATAGAAGCAATATAATCACCCTTAATACTGTATATTATAACAATGTGTCGTTTTATACAAATTGAATGACTCGCCAGTATTTCCCCGCTAATAAAAATCTTTTTAAACATATTTCAGGTGATTTACTGTGAACCAAGGAAAAAGTGCCGCGTAGCACTACAGCTTGAAGAAGGTGGCTCAGTAAAATAAATAAACATGTTTTGTAAAACAGGGAATTTCCTCGTGAAATTCCTATATTGTAAATTACGGGGTTTACCCCAAATTGTGAAATAAAATAATTGGGCATTTTCAGTTTCAAGATCCTGTTAAAATTTCCGCTGCCAAATTAAACATCAATACCACGGGTTTCTGTCTCGCGGCTCCTGAACCGGGTAAAACCAGGACGGGGGCCGTGACATTATCTGTAGTAATTACAGAATCACCAGGCATAGCAAACAGTCAAGAGAAGCACCAAAAATTGTAAGCCAAGGAGCAATCAAGATAACTAAGAATTTGCAAACAAGACACAAATACTCAACCAACAGTTAAGAGAGGCAGCCCAAAACCAATAGAAAATAGAAAACACAACGAATGCAACAGAGTGAACCCTCTCTGTGTCCCAATAATCAAACCGGTCTTACTAAACCCGGTACCAATATGCCTAGACTGTAACATCCCGTGTTTCAGGGAAGTCAAAGTCAAGGTCAAAGTCAAGGTTAAAGTCAACGACCGATTTCACGCAACTTGACTTGTAATAGATTTATTTTGTGTGTTTAATTTAGCTGTATTATGTGGAGTAAGTGTCAATAATTACAACAATCGACGTATTTCAATCGCCATCTGACCGACTTACGACTGTGAACTGTAGGAAGTAACAATGTGATAAAGTTAACTAAACGATAATCAAATTATGCGAATCAAATCGACATCGAATCGAATCACAACTCGAGCTACGTATTTTAATTATGGTTATACGTGTGTGTGTGCCTTACGAGTTATCTGTGCATGTTTATTTATGTTGTGTTGTGGTAATCAATCGAAACGCAATCGAAACTCAAAACGCAATCGAAACTCAATCGAAACCGAACTATGATAAATAGTGGAGAAGAGACAGTGCTCGATATGAGTGATTGGGATTAAAAGTAATTTGACTAGGAAACCCTATCGTATCGAACAGCTCACAACCGAAACCGAAACATCAAAAATCATCGCGCCGAACACTCGAAACGTGCAGACTGATCGATCAGGCTACCAGCCGATCGAACAGCCAGCCGATCAGACTGCTGTCCGATCGGACAGGCTGTCTGATCGAGCTGCCTGGCCGATCAGACAGCACTTTCCTCATTTGGCATCCTATAAATACCCCTGTCATTGTCATTCTTTCCACTTTTGGAAACCTCTGTTCGACCAGCACGCTCAGTTCAACCTTTTCTCAGATTTTTCTCGATTCCGGTAAGATTTCGTCCTAAATCTTGTACTTTCTTGATCTACACGCACTCCTACACCTTTCTATCTTTCGAATCTTAACTTTTAACCGTGAAATCATCAAGATTCAAGCGTTCTAGGATGATGTAATCATGGGTTCTTGAAGAACTTCATGTTTTTGCCTCAATCCACCAAGAATAACTTGGATCTAGCCGATTTCCACATAAACAAACAAAGATCTTTCATAGATCTAAACATATACATGGTGAAAAGGATTGAAAGACGGATTTTCCAACTTTCTTTCAACTCTTTTTCACTCAATGCTTTCAAACCGATAGAAACGGAGCATGTGCCGGTTTACAAATCACCCCGGTGGTTTCATGGCTCAAGATCCGGATTCTATCCACGAGGTTAACCGATCTCGGGATTAAACGCTAAACTCCGTTCCGAACAGCTCACCAGCCGGATTTGGGTGATTCCTATCCGACCAATGGAACCAAGTAAGGACGAGAAATCTATGGTTCGACTCGTTGTCAAAATACCTCAATAAAACGACAAACAATCAGAACAACCAAGTGTTAGACGTATAGGCTGATCAGGTCAGGATGCTGACCGATCGGACTATTGTCCGAATGGACAGCCACCCGATCGGACAGTCAGCCGATCGACTGGCCAGCCGATCGGTTAACACAAGGTCCTACACTTAATCAATTTATTTTGAGGACTAGTATTGAATGAAGTGTCGTTCGATCGGACTACTGTCCGATCGGATTACTCTTCGTATCATGAGATACTATACTTCAACACTTAATCGATTTTTCAACATGTTCGATGAACTAGGAGTGCCACCCGATCGAACAGCCGTCCGATCAGGTGACACCCCGCTGAGAACTCGTCATGGTGGTTCATGCATGTTGTCCGATCGAACAGCATTAGTGTTCGATCGATCAGCTGCCCGATCCACTGCAACATACTTTGCATTTCATTAAAGTTGTTGACTATTGTTAACTTGCCAACCGATCGGTCAGCAAGCCGTATTATTGCGTCACTTGTTGACCTGACCGATCGAACACCTGTCCAATCGAACACCTGTCCGATCCAAGCAAATCACTACAATTCATCAAAATACCTAACCGATCGGGTTGCCGTCCGATCGAACAGCCGTCCGATCGACCGACCTGAAGGGTAAAGGTACTTCAATGTTTTCAAATACTACAACGAAAACTTCAAAAGTCAAGCCATCATACATAAACACATCTTTCTCAAAGGAAGAAACAATCCACTCGAACAGCCATCCGATCGGCTTACCGACCGACCGGACAGCGGTTCGAGCGGACTGTCAACCGAACGGTCAGCCGTCCGATCAACCAGCTGCCTGACTCTCCAACACTTGCCTTTCGTTTTACGCATCACTTATCGTTATGCTATCAATCCATTCAGGCTAACTTTACTCGCTAAGCGCTCCCTTCAATCCATCAACCGCTGTGAGTATACTCGATCCCTTTTTACTTTACGCACTTTTGGGTGTTACATACGTTGCGAATATTTAAACTACAACAAACACACTACTCAATACTATTTGAACGCTAACCGTTAATGCATGTTATACGTGGCTTATGAATGCTTGTTTGTTATGTTTACACATGGAAATGTTGTCTGCCTGCCTTAGCAACGATAGTACTATAGTTTGGACTCAGCATCCGTTCACACGGGGGTTGTTAAGGACAATTACTTGCATGGATTACGGTGGTAATCATGTATTGCAAGCTGCATTTGGCAGTCAACCCGCAGTCATTGGTATCGATGGATCTATGTCGATAACTAACATGCTTCATTTCACTATGTGTACGTGTTGGTTATGCGTAAACGAATTCGAACCTTATATGCTATTATCAAACTTGTTTGCTCACCTTTACATTATACGTATTGACTTTATTTTAACGTATGTGACAGGTGCTTAGGATGCACACTTGATAGGAAGTTGAAGCTAGAATAAAGCTTTAGAGCCCAACAAATAGTTGTCTGTAGTGGTCAAACTAAGGGTCTCTAGAAGCAGATAAACAATTGCTGACTATTTAAATCTGAGTTGTCGGAACAGAATATTTGCCTGGATTTTTGTCTGTAATAATTATTCTACTGTTTGAGATACGGTATGGGACATATTATTTAAATTGAATAGTATTGATAAATGTTATGGAAAATTTCTGGACAATCTGTTTCGCTCAGTGCCATGCCCCGATGATTCCGCCATCGGTTGGGGTGTGACAGATTGGTATCAGAGCCATAACTGTAGGGAATTGGGCAAGACACGACCTAGTCCGGGTCGGTGTCTTAGATACTTAGTCTATAGTTAGGAACCAACAGACCGACCTGAGTACATCCAGTTGGGATTATGTACGTGCTTATTTCTCACTATTTTCGCTAATGCTACACTTTCACTACACTCGAATTTTTAGCTATGAAATGAGCGATTAAGCCGAGATTAGGTGTGAAAACCGCAAACTCTCGACTAAAATTGCTTAATCAACCCGCATTTTTATCTACAAACGAGGAAAATTATGCCAAATGAGGAGTGAAATCCATATTTTGATGAATAATCTCCTCTATTTTATTAAAAACAGGAACGAAGTTGCTAAGCTAGGGGCGAAACCCTAACCTTGACGACTTGTTCCGCTTTTATACAAACTCTCACCAAAGTCTCGACGGACTCCAACGACCTGAAGTCCCAAAACGACTAACGGGATGTGTGCCAAACGCCCAAGAATCGATGCGAAAGCATAACCCTGAAGGACAAATGTGCACACCAGATCCTTGTGAATAGTCGAACCACTTTGGGTAGTCGAAGTCTACTAGCCGCAGACAATCTATATCTCGATTTTATGTGTTTCGATTCTGAGCCCGCAACTGCTGACTCTGATGATTCGTTGATTTTATCTGCTATATGTGTGTTTACCTGTTTATGTTTTTAAATTTTGGAAGATTTACTCGATTTTTGCTTTCACATCGATCGACACACAACTTGCCTTACATTTCTACCTCAAAATGTTAACAAATCGCTAAATTATGGACGACTTTATGCTACGCTTATACTACACGACTCGATATATCAAACGCGAATGCTATATTCGGACAATCGCGAACTGTGAATGATAGGTTTCTGTATTCTGACTGCATCTTATGATTTCATGATTATGTGCTCTTGTGGATTCTGTGCTCTACATGCCTACGTGCTTATGTGTTTACGTGAATCTGTGATTATGAGCCTATGTGTTTATGTGATACGTGTTAAATTGCGTGTTCCTAAGCTTTAGTGAATGTTAGATGTGTGAGGTGTGATTCGAATACGATGTGTTGAGTCCTGCGACGATGTCTATTGCAGACAATTTCATTTGGATCCCGTCACACACTTTCTCGTCAAGAGAAGAGAGACAAATGCCTGGCAGCCATCATCGCTAAAAGAGTAGCAAAGGCTGTGAGTGATGTTTACGAGAATGCCAGCAAATCATCTAAGGAATCAAGGACCGAAGCTCCTAAAGCTACCACCAAGTCCTTCAATTTCAAGCAATTCAAGTCGTGTGGGCCAAAAGAATTCACTAGCGAGGGAGGTCCGACTGCACTATTCCAATGGTTAGATTCCATTGAGGTCACTCTACGACAGAGCGGTTGCCCCGATGACCTCCGAACTCTGAATGCTACCGGCGTTTTCCAGTCCTGTGGACTAGACTGGTGGACGGCCGAGAGGAACAAACAAGGGAACGATGCAGCCTACGGTCTGTCGTGGGACGAGCTCAAGGAAGTCATGCTAGAGGAATTATGCCCTCCTCACGAACGTCAAAAGCTAGAGGATGAATTTTGGCACATACAGCAGAAGGAAGGTGACAACGCTGCTCTCACTGCTCGCTTCAAACAACTCAGCATCATCTGTCCCGACCAAGTCAAGACTCCGGAGATCACAATCAAGAAGTACATCCGAGCTTTGCCCGAATGCGTCGCAAATTTCGTTCAAGTGGCTAAGACTACGACGATCGAAGAAACTTATCTACTGGCCGCTGAAATCAATGACAAACGGGTCAAGGCTGGTGTTTGGGATAAAACTTCAAAGCACTTGCATCAAGCTACCACCACCACACCAACTACTGAAACTACCACCTCATTGAGCAACAAGAGGAAGAACAAGAGAAAGAACAGCTCCAGCAACAAGAATTGTGCGATCACTGCTGCACCAATTCAAGCTGTACCAACCCAACAGCGTCAAGTAGCGGCGCTTGTGGCTAATGCACCTCCTGCAAAGCGTGCATACACTGGACCACACCTGCTCTGCCCTACTTGTACCTACCATCACCCGACTGCCATTGCTTGTCGTTTCTGTGCTCATTGCAATATGTACGGCCATTTTACAACCAACTGCTGTGTTCGAAAAGCTCCTGCTCATCAAGCTCTACTCACCGCCCCTCAGGGTCAACAGGCTCCTCCGGCACCCGCAGTCAAAGCCAGAGCCTGCTTCGCATGTGGCGATCCTAACCATTTCGCCAACATGTGCCCAAACAGGGTTGTGAAACAAGAGCCTCAGCAGCAGCAGCCCCAGTAGCAGCAGCCCCAGCAACAGCAGCAACAACAACAAGCAGCACGTGCACGAACTTTCAACATCAACGTGCGTCAAGCCCAAGCCGACAACAACGTGGTCAATGGTACGTTCCTTTTGAATGGTATTTATGCTTCCTGTTTGTTTGATACTGGAGCCGATAACTGCTTTGTGTCATTCGAATTCGAGAAACTCCTTCGTCGTAAACGCTCCCAACTCTCCTCGACTTTCGATGTTGAAGTCGCTACTAGAAGAACTGTCGCCGTCAATTCTGTTCTTCATGATTGTACCCTTGAGCTCAACAATCACATCTTCCCAATCGACCTTATTCCGATGCAACTCAGAAGTTTTGACGTCATAGTAGGCATGGACTTTCTTCGTGAAAACCATGCTGAAGTTGTGTGCTTCGACAAGATGATTCGATTCTCGATTGCAAATGGTGATTCATTGTGTGTTTATGGTGATACTACTTCGAAAGGTCTCAAGCTCATGTCGTGTGTTCAAGCTAACACGTATCTCCGCAAGGATTACAGAGCTTTCTTGGCTAACATTGTAGTAGCGGAGAAGGAAAAGAAAGAAAAGAAGGAAGTGAAGGACGTTCCAGTGGTTTGAGAATTTCCTAATGTTTTTCCAGATGATCTTCCCGGACTACCGCCAAGTCGTGATATCGACTTTCGTATCGACCTCATTCCTGGAGCCAACCCTATTTCCAAAGCTCCCTACCGACTCGCGCCGTCCGAAATGCGCGAACTCTCAAACCAATTCCAAGAATTACTTGAGAAAGGCTTCATTCGCCCCAGCACCTCTCCTTGGGGCGCGCCAATCCTTTTCGTCAAAAAGAAGTATGGGTCGTTCCGGATGTGCATCGACTATCGGGAATTAAATAAGTTAACTATCAAGAACCGCTATCCCCTACCCCGCATCGATGATTTGTTTGACCAGCTACAAGGCGCTACGTGTTTATCAAAGATCGACCTACGTTCAGGCTATCACCAACTGCGTATTCAAGAGGAGGATATACCCAAAACCGAGTTTCACACTCGATACGGCCACTACGAATTCATTGTTATGCCTTTTGGTTTAACCAATGCACCCGTGGTTTTAATGGATCTGATGAATCGCGTGTGTAAACCATATCTCGACCGTTTCATCATCGTATTCATCGACGATGTCTTGATCTATTCCAAGTCGAAAGCCAAACACGCGCAACATCTATGTTTGGTTCTCGAGATACTCCAGGGGAACCAACTCTATGCCAAGTTCTCCAAGTGTGAATTCTGGTTAGAGGAAGTTCAGTTTCTGGGTCACATTGTTAATAGTCAAGGAATTCATGTCGATCCTGCGAAGATTGAAGCTGTAAAGAGTTGGATTACACCTAAGAACCCGTCTGAAGTTCGTTCTTTTCTTGGACTGGCGGGCTATTATCGACGATTTATCGAAGGATTCTCAAAGATCGATGTACCGCTTACCGCTCTCACGTATAAAGACAAGCCTTTTGTTTGGGGAACTGAACAAGAGTCTTCCTTTCGAACCCTTAAACACAAGCTTTGCAATGCTCATGTTCTCACATTACCCGACGGAAACAACGATTTCATTGTCTACTGTGATGCTTCCAACCTTGGTCTTGGTTGTGTCCTCATGCAGCGGGACAATGTTATAGCTTACGCATCTCGTTAGCTCAAAATCCACGAGAAGAACTATACAACCCATGATCTCGAGCTAGGCGCAGTTGTTTTTGCGTTAAAGATTTGGCGACACTACCTGTATGGTACCAAGTGTACGATCTTCACCGATCATAGGAGCCTACAGCATATCTTTAATCAGAAGGAACTTAATATGCGTCAACGCCGATGGGTAGAACTTCTCAACGACTATGACTGTGAGATTCGTTATCACCCAGGCAAAGCAAATGTTGTTGCCGACGCACTTAGCAGACGGAGCTATCTGCTTAGCAGTCGTAATGTTCAAGCCCAATACGATCTCGAAACCCTCATCCGCGAAGCTCAGCATGCGTGTTTTAACGAACGCACTCTGAAGAAAGAAAGAATCTACCACGATGGAGCCCAGCTTGTGAGCAAGTCGAATGGGATATTCCACTTTCTGGACCGAATTTGGATCCCTAAACGGACCGATTTACGACAGATCTTGATGGACGAAGCCCACAAATCCCGGTATTCTATTCATCCCGGTGCCGACAAAATGTACCAGGATCTTCGCTATAAGTACTGGTGGCCGGGCATGTGATACGTGGTTGTAAACCGGTGCTCGTTATTGTTTAACTTGATGTTTTTACGTAAGTTTTAGTTCGAATAGCCTACTTTTAATCAAGAATGTGTTTTGCAGGTTTGATGGAGTTTAAGGAGCTTTTCGGGAGCTTTACGAGTCACCGGGTCGAAAACCGGAGCACCGAAACGTGTTACAGATCAATCGGGAGTGCGAGGAAGCAAAAATGGAGAATTGGTGTTCATGAGGTCGTCGGCGACGGGGTATAGCCCGTCCCGAACGGGCTCTAGATAAGCCCGTTTGCCAAAATCAGCCGTAACCAGTCACTTAGGCCGTCGGCCATAGAAGGGTTTTTGGGAGCCCGTCGGCGACGGGTAGTGCTTTGCTGAAACGGGAATTTTGGTGATTTGGGGGTTTAGCTCGAATTTTATTGGCTTGGGGGCATTAATTCGGGAGTTACACTTGGTGTGGAGTTTGAATCTTCATCTTGGAGCCTAAACTCATCACCATTGACCTATCATCCATCTACCTTCATCTCTACATCAGAACATCATCAAGAATCATCATCAATCCATCTACACAATTCAATTCATACATCCAAACCCTAGTTCTCCATATCATCAATCATCAATCCTACTACCATCATCCTTCACCAACCCATCATCATTCACCATTAATTCATCCATCAAAGCTTCAAGATGTCTTCACTCGCGTTCCAACATCCGGTGATCAAGTTGCGTCAACCATGAGCGGCTAATCATCTCGGTTTCACCCCGGTGTAGGTAGTTGTTACTTTTAGGGTTTCAATTTGTTCTTGTTTCATCTTAGTGACAATTAGTATTTGGTTTTTGAAACTTTTGACAATAGTATTACATTTGTTACGAATTCGTGAATTGTCGAGCGATGTTAAAAGTTATGACTTTGCGAAACGGTGATATGTAATTGTACGTTGTCGTTGTTAGGATTTACTTGTGTTGATTACAAAGTGTCTTTTTGTCCGCTCTTCGGGGCATTGATAGTTAGTAGCACCTAAGTCACGGTACACTAAATCCGTTAATCAAATGCATTTGAGTTGAAACCAAAACTTGTAGAAATCCTAGGTTAACAATTACCGAAACCGGGAGTGATTCCTTTTTATTATTATTGTTCTAGTATCCAAATTTCTTGCAATCGTTAATCATTAGTTGTTAATCAGTCTAATCAATTCACTTAGTTTAAATTCACATCTTTCTACTAAACAAAAATACAAAAATATCTGGCAAGCTTCATAATTGTGACAATTGTTTTTAATTCATTCGAATCCATACACAAACCACATACTCTTCGTGGTTCGACCCCTTGCTACCACTAGCTATTTGTTAAGGGTAATTAGGGCATATAAATATTATCTTTGACCGGAGCGCGACACTCCGATCAAATTTTGGCGCCGTTGCCGGGGAGTGCGTGCGCTTTGTGTTTGGATATTGTTTGAATTTGTGTGATTATCTGTTTAATTTGTTTAGCTTTCTTTTTGTACTTGTTTTTTTTTCCTTGTTACGCGGGGTGTGTTACTTGTGCAGATTACAGGTAGTGCATGCATACGCGGAACTCCGGGAGGACTTCACCTTTAGTCTACGAACCGGAAATCGAACGAGTTGCAAGGAGAAACCTAGCAAGCCGGTTAGAAGCAACACTTGCTTCTAATCAAACCAACCAAACACCACAACATACACCGACCATTGAAACCGATTCAATGGCGAACCAAAATTCCAACCAAAACTTCAACCAAAACTCCAATCACCCAAACCTTAACCAAAATCAATTCCAATCCCGAGGAACCTTTTATCCCGTTCCAAATATGCAACCCATGCCTCAAGAGCAACCGGGTGGTAACAACAACAATGGACCACCTACACCACCTTTCCAAAACCAAAATCCCAACAACAATCAAAGAACACCTCAACAACAAAATCTTCATAGACACAACTCCCTACCCATTAACCTAGATGACCGGAATGTCAATTCCGATCGTCGGGGAAATCGTGATCGCGGCAATCCCGCAAATGAAGACCCGTTCTTCAACATCGACGACTTGAGGAATGCAATCCCCGATGATGAGCCTTATAGTGTTCCCGGTTATCAATCGCCGGAACATGTGAGTGTTCATACGGAAAATTCGGATGACGGGGGATATTATGATGATAGGGCTAACGATGACGAAGATTGGGGCTATGTTAATAGGGGAAACGTCTACAACGCAAGAAGATATGATGATGAGGAATTTGGCTATCAAAATGCCAATTATGTTGGGGACGACGTATACGGTTACGGAGGTGGAAGAAATGATGGTTATGGGAACAACCGTCAACCACGAAACAATGACCAACGGAACCGGAATGATGGGTTTTATAATAACAACAACAATGCAAACCCTAACCGGATTCCTCGTTTCGTGGGAGGTGGTAACCCAAGGGATAATAGAAGAGAGGATAGACGCGATGATCGAAGAGGTGAAAGACGGGATAATAGAAGACCGGTTGATCAAGAAGTTAACGGTCCACATCGTCATCAACGACCTCCACGGGGAGTGAATGATCGTTTTAGGCCGGTTGTCACCGAGAACGACTCACCAATCGTTTGTGAGAGGAGGATGTTTGATTGTAAACCACATTACATCAACATACTTCCTCATTTTAATGGAAGATCTAATGACGAACCGTATACACATTTGACGGAATTTTCTTCGGTTTGCAACACTATTGGGGGTCACAACTTTGCTTTAGATGAGGTCAAACTTCGATTATTCCAATTTTCATTGAAGGATAAGGCAAAGCAATGGTTCCTCACACTTCCCGCAAATAGTATTCGCACTTGGGGAGAAATGCAACAAACGTTCCTTGATGAATACTACTCAATGGCAAAGACCGATGACGCTCGTGATGAAATTAGGTCTTTTCGCCAATTATCGGGCGAACCGTTACATGAGGCCTTTACAAGATTTAGAGAAATGATGCGAAGATGCCCTCATCATCAAATCGAGAAGTAGGAGTTGGTTAAATGTTTTGTACGGGGTTTGGATGACACAACATGGAATCGTCTCGAGTCGACAAGTAACGGGACTCTTTTGAGCAATCACGAAGATGATGATTGGGAGTTTTTAGAGCGGATGAGTAAGCGGTCAAAAGAGAAAGAATCGGCCGATAGAGCTAAAAAACACCCCGTTTCCCGATCACTTCCCGATCTTGACTCTAAAGATCGGATCTCCACTCTAGAGCGGGAAATGGCTCGTATGAAGAAGAAAGAAGTAAATGCGGTTCAATTTGAGGTATGTGAAGGTTGCGGTGATATTGGACATAGAATGGAACAATGTCCAATGGGGTCACTTGACTATACGGAGGAAGTCAATCAAGTGTATGGAGATAGGAAGCAATATGACATGAACTCCAACACTTATCATCCGGGTTTGAGGAATCACCCCAACTTCCGATATGGTAATGCTTCAAATCAAATGAACCCGAATTTTCAATCGGGCAACCAAGGAGGTCAAAGCAGATCATCATATCAAAACCGTCAAGGAGGTAACCAAGGAGGTTATCAACGAAATTACAACCAAGGGTACCAAGGTAGGGACAATAATTACCAAGGCGGGTACCAAAGGAATTACAACAACCAAGGCGGTAATGGAAGCGGGTCGAACAATCAAACCGGTGGCGATGATTTGGGTGCCAAAATGGATGCTTTGTTGAATATGCAAAAGGAATCTCAAAACAATATAAAAGAATCTCACCATGATATCAAGGAGATAAATGTCACACCCCCAAAATCCACCCGCGGAGTACTACCGCTTGGAGGCGTGACGGACCAGGATCCAGCCACCAATCATATTGAACAAGCATATAAGTAGTTATAAAAGTCCACCCAATACAATTGGTGTTCAAACAAAACATAGTTAAGTTGCAAGCGGAAGCATAAGTCTTAAATCCAAACATAAGTTTAATTGTTTCAAGGTTTAACATGGCACACAGCCGTCCATGTCCCACAACGATCCTCCTCCATGCAAGCTCCAGCTAAGAACCTAAGGACCTGCAAAGCATGTAGTAACGAGTCAACAAGTTGAGTGAGTTCACGGTTGGGTGTTCGTTTTAAGTTGTTTCGAAAACCGTTTCCTTTAGCTGGCATCCTGCCGTGGGGGTTACCCCATAGTTGAAAACGTGACTTATTTGTTCCCGGTTACTCTGGCAATCCTGCCGTGGGGGCTACCCCGTGTTAGTTATCTGGCATTTCGGCCGTGGGGGCTACCCCATGTATACACTAGACTCGTTACCATATCGACTGCTGACTGTAGTCATGTTTATGTGCCCTGAACTGTCAATGTCTATCATCATTGACGTGCCAGTAGTCCATTAGTTCACGCCCGTCCTCTGCGGCACGGTGTGAGGTTTGTCAAACCTAAATAGCGCTATCTAACTAATGACCCGCTCGCCATTGGCCTCGGCGATTAAGTCGATACAAAGATGAGGGACTTCGTGATAGAGTTTTGGTCTAGTACGAGTTATCTGTCCGTGAGGACGAGGAATTACATTCCTGAACCTTTGCTGTCCTACCCAAGGAGGACGAGGAACCCAGTTCCTTAACCCCAATTCCCGACCCAGGGAATCCCATGCTTTGTAGAGGGTGTGAACTCACCTTGGTTTGCTCGGTAGAAACACAGAAAGTCAAACAAGCAATGTCGTGGCTACTCACGTCCTATCATAGTTGTATCATACAATCAGGTTCGTATTCAAGTAGTACACGTATGTTCTACACGTATGCTAGCACGTTGCATGCTGTTCATCCATAGCAGCCCAAATAATCATTCAAAATTAACAGTACGTATGAGGTCCGTGTAGTAGGCCCAAAGGTCTGGCCCAATCAATTAAGTCCGAACTGAGGTGCAAGCCTAAACAGCGTATATCTGCGTATTGTCTCGAGTCGCAACTAGGCGTTTGCGACTCGCAACCTGAGTCGCAATCGTGGTTTCGGTTCGTGCTGTTTTGGTTACGAGTCGCAACTGGACTCGCAACCGTGGTTTCGAGTCACAAGGTTGGTGTGCTGATCAGGTGTGGTTTCGAGTCGCAACCAGGTGTTTGCGACTCGCAACCGATGTCGCAACCGGGAGATTTCGACTCATCATGCATGGTTTCAAGTCGCAACTGATGGTTTCGAGTGGACATAAGCTGATTCGGAACAGTGTACTGTCCAATGAGAATTTGATTTCATGAAACAGTCTGTACTACTCTCATAAACATGTTTATTTGTCTAGCAATTTCCTAAAATGGATCAAACATATCAGATTTCAAATATTCAGCCACATTCTTATCATGTTCATCAAGTTCTTCATACATTCATCATGTTCTTCACACATTCAAGTAGTTCATCATCATTCATATGAACCTAAGTCTAACAAAGTCATGAACAACAATCAACTCTTGAACATATTCATCTAATAGTTTCAAATCATCACATAATATATCAAAATCAACTCTACACTAATCTCATTAACATGGTACTACACATATGCAAGCCGGTTTTTATGAACATCAACACTCCATGGTTTGAATCATACTTAGACATAAAATATTGTGTGTTCATTAAGCAACATATCCGAAATCAAAGTATGTTAACCAAGCATCATCATATACATCATACACATTCGGTTCACAACCATCATCAAGCATACAACTAGTTAAATCCTACCATTCATGCTATCATTTAACACAACAAACATCATAAAATCACTAACCAATTGTGAGGTGGTGCCGAGTTGGTAAAGAAGATGAGTGTCCGAGTGATGATGATGAGCTTAGCCGGGTCTCCTTGTGGTCACCGATTTGATCCGAGAAGAAGGAGAAAGATAGGGTTTTAGTGAGAGGAAGTAGGAGAGTGTGTGTGTTAGAGGAGTGTGAGTGTTGTAGCCCAAAATTGCCAAGTGTGACCATCATGAGGATTATATACTTGTTTCACTTGTGCACCCTAATGGGCTTTCAAAATAGGCTAAGTGTGTGTGTGTGCGGCCCAACCGGCCCGTATGTTATACTAGTTCACTCGAGACCACATGGTCTCGAGTCGGGTTCGTGTTGTCTCGGTTCATATATACATATATCGCATACATACAAGCACACACCAATAACACATAATCACATCAAGGTTTATTTGTCATTATCACATAAGTTAACTAGCCACACGTTTAAGCATACATGAAAGGTTCTAAATTTCGAGTTGTCACAATAAAGAAGACAAACGAGATTCGGGATAAAGCACATGAGGTATTGGCAAAGCAAGTGGGCCAACTCGCGGAAGAAATGGCTCAAATGAGAGGAAGCACGGGAAGACTCCCAAGTGACACCGCGGTGAACCCTAAGCATCAAGGGTCAAACTCAAGGAACACACGTGAGGTACCAATCAATAAAATTACTTTACGTAGTGGTCGAGTCGTTGATAATGGTGTCAAAACACCATCACCCCAGTTTGTTGAAGGGGTGGTGGAAGATGCTAGTGAAGATGAGAATGAGAATGGTCAAACGGGTCAAAATAAAAATGACTTGAAAAAGAACAATGATACTCCCGTTGTGACCATCCCCGTCCCTAAGGCTAAGGAAAAGGGTGTGGAGGCTAATACCGCCCCTTATCCCGAAGCATTGAAGGGACCCGTGAAAAAAGTTGTAAACAAAAGAGGTCCACAACAAGAAGAGTTGTTGGAAATTTTTAAACAAGTAAAAATAAATTTACCTCTTTTGGATGCAATAAAACAAGTACCGTCGTATGCTAAGTACTTGAAAGATTTGTGTACCCAAAAACGTACTCACAAATTTCCAAAAGAACTAGATTTAACCGAAAATGTGAGTTCGATTCTTTCGGGTGCACTTCCACCTAAGCTCCAAGATCCGGGTGCGCCTATCATTTCAATTCAAGTAGGCGATTTTAAAATCAACCGGGCACTACTAGATCTTGGTGCTAGCGTGAGCATTCTACCGGGTAGTTTGTATGACCAATACGAGTTTGGTCCACTTCAGTCGTCTAACACCACCGTGGTGTTAGCCGATTTGACACCTAAACTACCCCGTGGAATTGTTTCGGATGTGATAGTGAAAATCGAGGATTTCTATTATCCGGTGGACTTTTTAGTGCTTGATTATGTGGCCAAGGACCCAACCAAACAACCTACGGTGATCTTGGGTCGACCGTTCTTAGCAACCGCGAATTCTCAAATTGATTGCAAAACGGGAACGGTTGACATGACATTTGGAAACCGAAGGTTGAGGTTGCATGTTTTTTCCGGACTTATGAACCCTCCAGTTGATGATGAATGCTATATGGCGGACGTCGTTGACACGTGTATACCCCTTTGCGACACAGTCGTTGATGGGGAAAACACAATGGAGGACTGTTATATGTTTGACAGGTCACAGGTGGAGTTGGATAAGAGCATAGACGAGGAAGTGAGAAGTTTGGAGGTGCTTGCGGTTAGAGAGGGAAAACCGACATGGACGCACCAAGTTGAGAGTTTACCGGAGAGCATTGACACCAAATTGAAGCCGTCATTAGTAGAGCCTCCGGAGGTTGAATTGAAGGTGTTGCCTAAGCATCTCAAGTATGCTTATGTTGGTGAAGGCAACACGCTCCCGGTTATCATTGCGTCAAATTTAACCGTGGAGCAAGAGGAGAAATTGATGGATGTTTTGGTCACTAATCGGGCGGCGATTGGATGGACCATTGCTGATTTGAAGGGTATTAGTCCCTCGGTGGTGATGCACAAAATCATCACAGAAGAGAATGTGACTCCCGTTCGAGATGCACAACGGAGATTAAATCCGAACATGCGGGAAGTAGTGAAGAAAGAAGTGCTGAAATGGCTAGATGCGGGTATCATTTACCCGATCTCGGATAGCCAATGGGTGAGCCCGACATAGACGGTTCCCAAGAAAGCAGGCATACAAGTCGTCAAAAATGACGCAGGTGAAGAGGTAGCCACTCGGCCGGTAACCGGGTGGCGAATTTGTATTGACTATAGGAAGTTGAATACCGCAACTTCCAAAGATCATTTCCCTTTACCGTTCATTGATCAAATAGTTGAGAAATTGTCGGGACAAAAATTTTATTGTTTCTTAGATGGCTATTCTGGTTATAACCAAATTGCCATCCATCCAGAAGATCAAGCAAAGACCACGTTTACTTGTCCCTATGGCACTTTCGCATTTAGGCGAATGCCGTTTGGATTATGTAACGCCCCCGCCACCTTCCGGAGGTATTCTAGTGCTCTTGAGGACCTTAACATCCCGGTCCGTGATTTCGACTGGTTCCTCGACGAATCGTAACTGCTCGTCGATAGTGAGTTCCTTCAAAGGAACTACGTGGGTCTCATCTGACGGACACTTCTTCAGATTCGACACGTGAAAAACGTTGTGAACTGCTCCGAGTTCCGCTGGTAAGTTTAGTCTGTAGGCTACCCTGCCTATTTTCTCAATGACCTCGAAAGGTCCAACGTATCGTGGGTTTAGTTTGCCGCGTTTACCAAAACGAACCACACCCTTCCAGGGTGAAACTTTGAGTAGTACCCGCTCCCCAACCTGGGGCTCAAGTGGTTTCCTGCCCATGTCGGCGTAAACTTTCTGACGTTCACGAGCGGCCGTCATGCGTTTTCGTATCTGAGCGATTTGCTCGGTTGTATCTACCACATATTCTGGGCCAGTGATCTGACTTTCTCCCACCTCTGCCCAGCAAAGAGGAGACCGGCATTTACGTCCGTACAATGCCTCAAACGGAGCAGCTTCAATGCTGGTGTGGTAGCTGTTATTGTACGAGAATTCCACAAGTGGCAGATGCTTTTCCCAGCGGTTGCCAAAGTCGATTACACATGCACGAAGCATGTCTTCCAAGGTTTGAATAGTGCGCTCGGACTGCCCGTCCGTCTGAGGATGGTACGCTGTGCTCATGTCTAATCGTGAGCCGAAGGATTTGTGCATTGCTTGCCACAGCTCTGAAGTAAATCGTGCATCTCGATCCGAGATGATAGAGGTGGGCACCCCGTGCCTCGAAACAATTTCCTTGATGTATATTTCTGCAAGAGTGGAGAACTTATCCGTCTCCTTGATAGCCAAGAAGTGTGCAGATTTTGTGAGTCGATCCACGATCACCCAAATAGCATCGTTCCCGCGCTGGGATCTAGGTAGGCCAGTAACAAAATCCACGGAAATTTGCTCCCATTTCCATTGAGGTATCTCGGGTTGTTGGAGCAGGCCTAAGGGTTTCTGGTATTCCGACTTGACTCTCGCACAAGTCAAACACTTGCTGACGTAAGTTGCTATGTGGGCCTTCATGCTAGGCCACCAGTACGTAGTTTTGATGTCGTGGTACATTTTGTCCGATCCAGGATGTACCGAGTAGCGAGACTTGTGTGCTTCATCCATCACAAGCTCTCGTAGGTTGCCATAGTGTGGTACCCAAATGCGTCCCGTTACGTAGTAAGCACCGTCTTCCTTCTGTTCTAAGCGTTGCCTCGATCCGCGTAGGGCTTCAGCCCTGACGTTTTCTGGTTTCAGTGCTTCTATCTGAGCTGCTCGTATCTGGGAAGGAAGACTAGAATGGATCGTGAGTTGTAAAGCTCGCACGCGCTTAGGCGCAGCGTCCTTCCGACTGAGGGCGTCGGCCACAACATTGGCCTTGCCCGGGTGATACCTGATTGAGCACTCGTAGTCATTTAGTAGTTCGACCCATCGTCGTTGCCGCATATTCAGTTCCTTCTGCTTGAAGATATGCTCGAGGCTCCTGTGGTCGGTGTAGATCGCGCACTTGGTACCATACAGGTAATGCCGCCATAACTTAAGCGCAAAAACAACAGCTCCCAGCTCTAAATCGTGCGTAGTGTAGTTCTTTTCATGGACCTTGAGTTGGCGTGAGGCGTAGGCTATAACTTTATCTCGTTGCATCAACACGCAACCAAGACCCTGAATTGATGCGTCGCAATATACCACAAAGTCGTCTGTGCCTTCCGGCAAGGAAAGGATAGGTGCGCTACAAAGTCTATCCTTTAGGTGCTGAAATGCCAACTCCTGTGCGTTTCCCCAGCGATAAACAACGCCCTTCTGCGTTAGTGAGGTGAGAGGCTGTGCAATCTTAGAAAAATCCTTTATGAATCTCCGGTAGTATCCCGCCAAACCCAAGAATTGGCGAATTTCCTTTGGTGTACGAGGTGCAGGCCAATTCTTAATCGAGTCTATCTTGGATGGATCAACATGAATCCCATCCTTGTTTACCACGTGGCCTAGGAAATGGACCTCCCGAAGCCAGAAGTCGCATTTCGAGAACTTTGCATAAAGCTGTTCTGTTCGAAGGAGTTCCAGAATAAGTCGCAGATGCTGCTCGTGTTCCTCCCGACTCTTGGAATAGATCAGGATGTCGTCGATGAAGACTATAACGAACTTGTCCAAGTAAGGCTTGCACACTCGGTTCATCAAGTCCATGAAAACCGCAGGTGCGTTTGTCATCCCAAAAGGCATGACCAAAAACTCATAGTGCCCGTATCGGGTTCTGAAAGCTGTTTTGGAGACGTCCTCTTCCCGGACTCTCAGCTGGTGATAACCCGATCTCAAATCAATCTTCGAATAGTAGCTCGACCCTTGCAGCTGGTCGAACAAGTCGTCGATCCGCGGTAGAGGATAACGATTCTTCACCGTCACCTTGTTGAGTTCCCGGTAGTCGATGCACATTCTGAAAGTACCGTCCTTCTTCTTTACAAATAACACTGGAGCTCCCCAGGGCGATGAGCTAGGACGAATAAAACCTTTATCCAAGAGCTCTTGCAGCTGCGTAGAGAGTTCTTTCAACTCTGATGGAGCTAAACGATAAGGTGCACGAGCTATGGGCGCAGCTCCAGGAGCTAGTTCGATCTGAAACTCGACTTGGCGATGAGGCGGAAGACCAGGTAATTCCTCAGGAAATACCTCTGGATAATCGCGTACAACTGGAAAGTCTTCTATCTTCTTCTCTTTTTCTGAGGTGTCAGTAACGAGAGCCAAAATAGCAGTGTGGCCCTTTCGCAAGCACTTTTGGGCCTTAAGGAGGGAAATGACGTTCTCAACAGCACTCCTCTTGTCGCCATGAATCATGAGAGGTTCGCCACCGGAACCTGGAATACGGACAACCTTCTCGTTGCAAAGAATCTCTGCGCGGTGTTGGGATAACCAATCCATCCCAATGACAACGTCGAAACTACCCAAGACAATAGGAATGAGGTCGATAGAGAAGGTCTGGTCAGCGAGGATAAGTTTACAACCCTTGACTATGTGTGTGGCTTCTAAACTCTTACTATTTGCTAGCTCTACGGTGTGCTTGTTGTTCAGAGGGGTTGGAATACGCTTAAGCATTCGACTAACTTCTAGTGACATGTAGCTAGTATCGGCACCCGAATCAAATAAAACTGAAACATAAAAGTCGTCGAGAAGGAACTTACCCGCCACAACATTGGGGTCATTCCTTGCTTCACCTTGGCCGATCACGAACGCCCGCCCCCGGGCTCCATTGTTGCTGTTGTCGCGTCTCTGCCTCATCTGCGGACAGTTCCTCTTAAGATGGCCTTCAACCCCACAACGGAAACACCCCTTTTTGCTACCCTGCTGCTGCTGGTTTCGGTTTGTAGGATATGGGCTCCTACAATCTCTAGCCATATGTCCCGTCTTCTTGCACCTATGGCAACACGATTCCGCACATGACCCGGTGTGGTGTTGATGACATTTGCGGCATTTCGGCTTATTCCCAAGGTATCCCCCTTGAATTTGGTAGTCCAGCCCCTGCTGGACGAGTTTCCCGTGCGGGTCCTGTTGTATAGAGCTACATCCCTCGCCCTGGTGATCTCCCCAAACATGCTTGGTGTTAATAAGACTTTTCGTATTGGAAGAGTTACGCTTGGGCAACTTGCCCTCTTCCACTGCTTGATCAGTGAGCTGGTGCGCCAAACGAACGACTTGTTGGATTGTGGAAAAGTTGGCCGCAATTACGGACCCTTGGATTTCTGAGGCTAAGCCTCTGAGGTATAGCTCGAGTCGTCTAGAAATGGGTTGTGACAAGTTAGGACATAAGGCAGCCAAATCGTTGGACCTTTTCGTGTACGCTTCGATCTCAGATCCTTCCATTTTCAAGCCAAGGTACTCTAATTCAAGTTTTAGGATGTCGTCCGGGTGACAGAATTCTTCCTTGATCAAATCCTTGAAGTCGCTCCAGGGGGTGGCATTCGCATCCGCCAATCCGAGCATCTGAACTTGTGTGTTCCACCAAGAATACGCTTTCCCTTGCAAGGTACCAACAGCGTACTCTACCCGTTTACTGGTAGGGCTTTCACTTTCATCGAATGCAGATTCGATCCTGCGAATCCAGTGTAGGAGACCTATCGCTCCTTCGGTACCACTAAAGGTACTAGGTCGACAGTCCATGAAGGTCTTAAAAGTGCACACGGGTGGCTGAACATGATGACCTATCGTAGGTGAAAGAAAAGACAGAGTTTAACACAAAGGTTGGTTCACGAGAGTAGGATCCTAAAGATCCTAGAATGAGTTCGGACTGCAGGATATACCTCCTGCGTGTGCAGCTGTGAGTGCTGCGGCAACTCGTTCGTTGATCAGAGCCGTCAACTGGGCTTGTGTCAGGTTAACGCGTCCAGACATGATCTTCATACCAAGAAGAACGTGAGTGAGAGGGGTTCGCGAAAGTGCGATGATAGGATAGAGTAAGCACGCACGTGTTCAGGTAACAGTAGTTATACTAACCAAGCATACCATAAGCAATGTACTATGTAACTAACAAGTAGGCAATATACACAGACCATATCACCTAGAGTGTCGAGCCTTGCATGTGGAGTGAAGCATCGTTGTGGACCGTTGAGGACTGTACAGGTTATAGTCTGGTTTTAACAAAAACGTTTTTCCCTTTATTAAAACCGAGTTCTCTATAACCAATGGCTCTGATACCAATCTGTCACACCCCCAAAATCCACCCGCGGAGTACTACCGCTTGGAGGCGTGACGGACCAGGATCCAGCCACCAATCATATTGAACAAGCATATAAGTAGTTATAAAAGTCCACCCAATACAATTGGTGTTCAAACAAAACATAGTTAAGTTGCAAGCGGAAGCATAAGTCTTAAATCCAAACATAAGTTTAATTGTTTCAAGGTTTAACATGGCACACAGCCGTCCATGTCCCACAACGATCCTCCTCCATGCAAGCTCCAGCTAAGAACCTAAGGACCTGCAAAGCATGTAGTAACGAGTCAACAAGTTGAGTGAGTTCACGGTTGGGTGTTCGTTTTAAGTTGTTTCGAAAACCGTTTCCTTTAGCTGGCATCCTGCCGTGGGGGTTACCCCATAGTTGAAAACGTGACTTATTTGTTCCCGGTTACTCTGGCAATCCTGCCGTGGGGGCTACCCCGTGTTAGTTATCTGGCATTTCGGCCGTGGGGGCTACCCCATGTATACACTAGACTCGTTACCATATCGACTGCTGACTGTAGTCATGTTTATGTGCCCTGAACTGTCAATGTCTATCATCATTGACGTGCCAGTAGTCCATTAGTTCACGCCCGTCCTCTGCGGCACGGTGTGAGGTTTGTCAAACCTAAATAGCGCTATCTAACTAATGACCCGCTCGCCATTGGCCTCGGCGATTAAGTCGATACAAAGATGAGGGACTTCGTGATAGAGTTTTGGTCTAGTACGAGTTATCTGTCCGTGAGGACGAGGAATTACATTCCTGAACCTTTGCTGTCCTACCCAAGGAGGACGAGGAACCCAGTTCCTTAACCCCAATTCCCGACCCAGGGAATCCCATGCTTTGTAGAGGGTGTGAACTCACCTTGGTTTGCTCGGTAGAAACACAGAAAGTCAAACAAGCAATGTCGTGGCTACTCACGTCCTATCATAGTTGTATCATACAATCAGGTTCGTATTCAAGTAGTACACGTATGTTCTACACGTATGCTAGCACGTTGCATGCTGTTCATCCATAGCAGCCCAAATAATCATTCAAAATTAACAGTACGTATGAGGTCCGTGTAGTAGGCCCAAAGGTCTGGCCCAATCAATTAAGTCCGAACTGAGGTGCAAGCCCAAACAGCGTATATCTGCGTATTGTCTCGAGTCGCAACTAGGCGTTTGCGACTCGCAACCTGAGTCGCAATCGTGGTTTCGGTTCGTGCTGTTTTGGTTACGAGTCGCAACTGGACTCGCAACCGTGGTTTCGAGTCACAAGGTTGGTGTGCTGATCAGGTGTGGTTTCGAGTCGCAACCAGGTGTTTGCGACTCGCAACCGATGTCGCAACCGGGAGATTTCGACTCATCATGCATGGTTTCGAGTCGCAACTGATGGTTTCGAGTGGACATAAGCTGATTCGGAACAGTGTACTGTCCAATGAGAATTTGATTTCATGAAACAGTCTGTACTACTCTCATAAACATGTTTATTTGTCTAGCAATTTCCTAAAATGGATCAAACATATCAGATTTCAAATATTCAGCCACATTCTTATCATGTTCATCAAGTTCTTCATACATTCATCATGTTCTTCACACATTCAAGTAGTTCATCATCATTCATATGAACCTAAGTCTAACAAAGTCATGAACAACAATCAACTCTTGAACATATTCATCTAATAGTTTCAAATCATCACATAACATATCAAAATCAACTCTACACTAATCTCATTAACATGGTACTACACATATGCAAGCCGGTTTTTATGAACATCAACACTCCATGGTTTGAATCATACTTAGACATAAAATATTGTGTGTTCATTAAGCAACATATCCGAAATCAAAGTATGTTAACCAAGCATCATCATATACATCATACACATTCGGTTCACAACCATCATCAAGCATACAACTAGTTAAATCCTACCATTCATGCTATCATTTAACACAACAAACATCATAAAATCACTAACCAATTGTGAGGTGGTGCCGAGTTGGTAAAGAAGATGAGTGTCCGAGTGATGATGATGAGCTTAGCCGGGTCTCCTTGTGGTCACCGATTTGATCCGAGAAGAAGGAGAAAGATAGGGTTTTAGTGAGAGGAAGTAGGAGAGTGTGTGTGTTAGAGGAGTGTGAGTGTTGTAGCCCAAAATTGCCAAGTGTGACCATCATGAGGATTATATACTTGTTTCACTTGTGCACCCTAATGGGCTTTCAAAATAGGCTAAGTGTGTGTGTGTGCGGCCCAACCGGCCCGTATGTTATACTAGTTCACTCGAGACCACATGGTCTCGAGTCGGGTTCGTGTTGTCTCGGTTCATATATACATATATCGCATACATACAAGCACACACCAATAACACATAATCACATCAAGGTTTATTTGTCATTATCACATAAGTTAACTAGCCACACGTTTAAGCATACATGAAAGGTTCTAAATTTCGAGTTGTCACAATAAAGAAGACAAACGAGATTCGGGATAAAGCACATGAGGTATTGGCAAAGCAAGTGGGCCAACTCGCGGAAGAAATGGCTCAAATGAGAGGAAGCACGGGAAGACTCCCAAGTGACACCGCGGTGAACCCTAAGCATCAAGGGTCAAACTCAAGGAACACACGTGAGGTACCAATCAATAAAATTACTTTACGTAGTGGTCGAATCGTTGATAATGGTGTCAAAACACCATCACCCCAGTTTGTTGAAGGAGTGGTGGAAGATGCTAGTGAAGATGAGAATGAGAATGGTCAAACGGGTCAAAATAAAAATGACTTGAAAAAGAACAATGATACTCCCGTTGTGACCATCCCCGTCCCCAAGGCTAAGGAAAAGGGTGTGGAGGCTAATACCGCCCCTTATCCCGAAGCATTGAAGGGACCCGTGAAAAAAGTTGTAAACAAAAGAGGTCCACAACAAGAAGAGTTGTTGGAAATTTTTAAACAAGTAAAAATAAATTTACCTCTTTTGGATGCAATAAAACAAGTACCGTCGTATGCTAAGTACTTGAAAGATTTGTGTACCCAAAAACGTACTCACAAATTTCCAAAAGAACTAGATTTAACCGAAAATGTGAGTTCGATTCTTTCGGGTGCACTTCCACCTAAGCTCCAAGATCCGGGTGCGCCTATCATTTCAATTCAAGTAGGCGATTTTAAAATCAACCGGGCACTACTAGATCTTGGTGCTAGCGTGAGCATTCTACCGGGTAGTTTGTATGACCAATACGAGTTTGGTCCACTTCAGTCGTCTAACACCACCGTGGTGTTAGCCGATTTGACACCTAAACTACCCCGTGGAATTGTTTCGGATGTGATAGTGAAAATCGAGGATTTCTATTATCCGGTGGACTTTTTAGTGCTTGATTATGTGGCCAAGGACCCAACCAAACAACCTACGGTGATCTTGGGTCGACCGTTCTTAGCAACCGCGAATTCTCAAATTGATTGCAAAACGGGAACGGTTGACATGACATTTGGAAACCGAAGGTTGAGGTTGCATGTTTTTTCCGGACTTATGAACCCTCCAGTTGATGATGAATGCTATATGGCGGACGTCGTTGACACGTGTATACCCCTTTGCGACACAGTCGTTGATGGGGAAAACACAATGGAGGACTGTTATATGTTTGACAGGTCACAGGTGGAGTTGGATAAGAGCATAGACGAGGAAGTGAGAAGTTTGGAGGTGCTTGCGGTTAGAGAGGGAAAACCGACATGGACGCACCAAGTTGAGAGTTTACCGGAGAGCATTGACACCAAATTGAAGCCGTCATTAGTAGAGCCTCCGGAGGTTGAATTGAAGGTGTTGCCTAAGCATCTCAAGTATGCTTATGTTGGTGAAGGCAACACGCTCCCGGTTATCATTGCGTCAAATTTAACCGTGGAGCAAGAGGAGAAATTGATGGATGTTTTGGTCACTAATCGGGCGGCGATTGGATGGACCATTGCTGATTTGAAGGGTATTAGTCCCTCGGTGGTGATGCACAAAATCATCACAGAAGAGAATGTGACTCCCGTTCGAGATGCACAACGGAGATTAAATCCGAACATGCGGGAAGTAGTGAAGAAAGAAGTGCTGAAATGGCTAGATGCGGGTATCATTTACCCGATCTCGGATAGCCAATGGGTGAGCCCGACACAGACGGTTCCCAAGAAAGCAGGCATACAAGTCGTCAAAAATGACGCAGGTGAAGAGGTAGCCACTCGGCCGGTAACCGGGTGGCGAATTTGTATTGACTATAGGAAGTTGAATACCGCAACTTCCAAAGATCATTTCCCTTTACCGTTCATTGATCAAATAGTTGAGAAATTGTCGGGACAAAAATTTTATTGTTTCTTAGATGGCTATTCTGGTTATAACCAAATTGCCATCCATCCAGAAGATCAAGCAAAGACCACGTTTACTTGTCCCTATGGCACTTTCGCATTTAGGCGAATGCCGTTTGGATTATGTAACGCCCCCGCCACCTTCCAAAGGTGTATGATGAGTATCTTTTCAGATATGGTGGGGAAGTCTTTGGAAATCTTCATGGATGATTTCTCAATTTTTGGGTCATCTTTTGAGGCTTGTTTGGGTCAACTAGATAAAGTGTTAAGAAGGTGTGTCGAAACTAGTTTGGTCTTAAGTTGGGAAAAGAGCCATTTTATGGTTCAAGAGGGAATAGTGTTGGGACACGTGGTGTCAAGTCGTGGGATAGAGGTTGATCGTGCAAAGGTACAAGTCATATCTACTTTACCATATCCCACGACCGTTAAAGGTGTTAGGTCATTTCTAGGTCATGCGGGTTTTTACCGGCGGTTTATTAAGGGTTTTAGTGACATAACCAAGCCTTTATGTAACTTGTTGTTAAAAGATCAACCGTTTGATTTTAATGAAAATTGCCAAAATGCTTTTAACAAATTGAAAGAGAAGTTGGTTGAGGCTCCAATCTTGCAATCGCCAAATTGGTCTTTTCCTTTTGAAATTATGTGCGATGCGAGTGATTATGCGGTGGGGGCCGTGTTGGGACAACGGGTCGATAAGAAACCCGTTGCCATATACTACGCGAGTAAGACTCTTTCGGATGCACAATTAAATTATACCACTACCGAAAAAGAGCTACTTGCGGTGGTATATGCATTGGATAAATTTCGGGCATATATATGGGGTAGTAAAGTGATTATTTATTCTGATCACACTGCAGTTAGGTACCTCATGGAGAAGAAAGATGCAAAACCGAGGTTAATCCGATGGGTGTTGTTGCTCCAAGAATTCGATTTGGAGATACGGGACAAAAAGGGTACCGAAAATGTTGTGGCGGACCATTTGTCCCGGTTGATGGTTGAAGAGGATCCTACAACTGTAGAGATCAATGAATCTTTCCCAGATGAGCACATAATGAAATTAGATAAATTGCCATGGTATGCTAACATTGTCAATTATCTTGTTACAGGTGATATGCCGGCACATTGGGATAGACGGAAAAGGCAACACTTCATGTCCCAAATCAAGTACTATCGGTTGGAAGAACCGCATTTGTGGAAGGAGTGTGCGGATCAAGTTATAAGAAGATGCATTGATGACGAAGAGATTCCAAGCGTGTTGCAGCATCTACACTCGTTTGTATGTGGTGGTCACTTTAGTGGTCACAAAACGGGTCATAAAGTGCTAAATAGTGGTCTTTTTTGGCCTACTATCTTCAAAGATGCAAATGAGTTTGCCAAAAATTGCATAGAGTGTCAAAAACTAGGGGGTATTTCAAAAAGGGATGAGATGCCAATGCAACCAATCCTTGTAGTCGACATCTTTGATGTGTGGGGAATTGATTTCATGGGCCCATTCCCTAATTCCTATGGCAATTTGTATATCTTGGTGGCTGTTGACTATGTGTCAAAGTGGGTCGAAGCAATAGCCACCAAGACGAACGACCACTCCGTAGTGTGTAATTTTGTTCAAACTGATATTTTCTCAAGGTTTGGGATTCCTCGGGTCATCATAAGTGATGGAGGATCTCATTTTAAAAATTTTCGGTTTGGGAAACTTCTTAAACGGTTTGGTGTTGACCATAGGATTGCTACCCCCTATCACCCGCAAACAAGCGGGCAAGTTGAGGTGTCAAATAGGCAAATCAAAGAGATTTTGCAAAAGACCGTGCGGGCGGACCGTAAGGATTGGTCAATTAAATTGAACGATGCTTTATGGGCCTACCGTACGGCACATAAGACACCTATTGGCACTACACCTTACCGATTGGTTTATGGTAAAAATTGTCATTTACCGGTGGAACTTGTACACAAATCGTTATGGGCTATTAAAGAAGTTAATGTTCAATATGACGATGCAGGTAAGGAAAGGAAACTCAAGCTATGTGAGTTGGAGGAGCTAAGGGAAATGGCATATGAATGCGCGTCCAACTACAAGGATGGAATGAAGAAAGCGCATGATGCCAAGTTGAGAAAGAAAGAGTTTGAGGTTGGCCAAAAGGTGTGGCTTTACAATTCGAAGCTAAAGTTCTTTCCCGGAAAGCTCCGGAGCAAATGGATGGGACCCTATGTGATCACCCGGGTCGGACAATTGGGTGATGTTACCATCGAGGACCCGAAGGATGGGGTACGACAAACGGTAAATGGTCATCGGCTAAAACCGTTTCTTGATGGTAACGAGAAGGTAGACGAAAACAAGGAATTGGTGAGCTTTGTGGTAAGCACACCGATTTACGAGGTCGACTAACAAGGACCGGTAACATTTTGTGTAAAGTTATGTACAAGTATTTATTTGTTTGTGTGTGTTTATTTTAATCGTTTTCGTTCCATACTAATCTCTCTTGATTGTGTGAAGTCCGGACATTCCGAACGGGTCATGAAGACACAAGGTATGTTTTTAGGCTTTGTTATGTGCATTGAGGACAATACACGACTTTTTGGGGGGTGGTAAGGCCGTTGACGGTTATTGCGTTTTCAAAATTAAAAAAAAAAAAAAAAATTCACAAAAAGATTTTTAATAATTTTTAGGATTTTTGTATGTACATAGCTCTTTTATTAAAAGCCCATAAAAATCTTCCTATTTAAAAAAAAAATTAAATTTTAGAAAATAAAGCCCGTCGGCAACGGGGTGGCGGCCGTCGCCGACGGCTTCAAAATAAGCCTGTCCGCACACTTTTCCCGTAGACAGACGATTAGCCCGTCGGCCAAACATGAAGAAAAGGGGACCCGTCGGCGACGGGTTGATAGCCGTCGGCGACGGGTTGATAGCCGTCGGCGACGGGCCGTGGTTTAGGCGGCGGCGCTGGTCGTTCGTGAGCCGTAAAAACTCGAACCAATACCCAATTTTACCTCACCAAACACACCATAAACCCCAAATTAACCACATATTCGACCCATCATACCTTCATACCATTCATACACTCAAAATCCCTGCTCTCTCTCTCTCTCTCCTCATTCACCTACCATCTTCTTCTTCCTCATTCTCCACCAAGAACCCTAATCCTTCAATCTTTCATAACTCTCTCAATTCTCCACCAAATCAACTGATTTTTGAGTCCATCTTGAGTAATTTTTCGAGAGGAACAAAACCCCCAACACGGTTTTCATCAATTCTTGCTAGTTTGCAAGATTTCTGGGCGTGTACTTTAGGGTTTTTGAAAGGGTGTTCATCAAGTTGCTTGCTTTCCATCTTTTCTTAGTTCTTCTTGTCTAACAACATCAAAGGTATGGATTTTCTTTAAATTTATGCTTGAATTATCATATGCTAGTGTTTTTCTTCCAAAATTTTAAACTTTTTAGTTTAAGAGTAGGTTGTTTAGACAATGTATGTTGTTCTAGCATGATTTTGAGTAAGATTAGTTGCTTTGGATGGAATTTGAGCATGTTATAACTTTAGTGATGTGATTACACTTGTTATGAACATGATTGAACATGAAGGTGATGTTGAATATATTGTTGAATTTATGAGATATTATAAGATTAACAAGAAATTGATAAGTTTATGATAAAGTGAGCGACTTTGGAAGTTTAAAGAGGCGATTTTACATTCACTTGTTAATTAAAATGTCAACATCACACATCATGTTCAAAGTTTGAGAAGTTTAGTAAAGGTTTGGGTTTATATTGATGTTTTGCTTGTTTGTGATTGTAGTTATGGCTGGTGGTAAAAGACAAAAGACTACGGGGCAAGCGTCATCATCGGGAGTCGGTTCTTCTTCCGGTTTACTACCAAGAAAGTGGGAGCAATTAAGCTCCGTAGAAGAGAATGATGCGAGACTATATAGACAAGATTGGGAGTGGGCAAAGTTCAAGGATAGCAGAAGCGCCGAAGTGTGGGATGAGGAGAAGAGAAAACTTTTATCGGAATATCAAGACCGTAAGTTAGAGGCTAAGTTATGGAAGTGGAAGATGGTGAACAACGTGAGCACCTCAGTTCCAGAAAGGGTGCTATGTGAACGGGTTGTGAACGTAGAATAATTTCGTCAGATCGGGATTGTGCAGATGTTTGAACGTCTAGGATGGGAAAGAGTGTTGGATTGGTGCGAAGATAACACTTCGCGGATCTATTTGTCGGAGGTATGTGAATGGCTGTCGACGCTGAAGTTTGTGAATAAGGATAGCTCTCCGGCGGAATGGAGTTTGGTCGGGAAGACAACTCGCGGGATAATGAAGATGTCTTTCGAAACCATCAACCGTATTGCACGCTTTGATTCTTTGGGGGTGCAAGCATACGACTATCCAACCATGCAACAATTTTTGGATAGTCATGCGAATGATGGTGATCCGGATCAGATGACCGCGGTTGTTTTACCTTATCATGATGGGGGAGAGGCCAAGAGAAAGCACATGACGATTGAGGGAAAGATTCTCCAAGGGATTAATGTGGAGAACATTTTGGTGAGGTTTGGTGATCGTGGAAGTGTTAAGGCGGGCGATTGTAGAGTGGTGCATTCTTTGTTATATGGGACCCCGACACTGTCATGGAGACACGTTGTGATGATGAATACGTGGTTTACTCGAGAGTCGTTCCACAGGCGTTTTATTCCATACGCACGCCTTATTAGTGCCATGATTGTTCAACAAAGTTGCCTACCTTCGGAAGCACTATGGGTAAATAAACCGTTGGAGGAACTCAATAAGGCCTCCATGAAGAAGAACTGGAACATAGAAGTTAAACTCTCGGGGAACAAGTATGTTGTGACTGACAAGTTGGGTCACAAGTATGAGTTCCTTACTTCAGGGGCACCACCGGAATTGGAAGAAGATGAAGAGATGGGGGATGAAGAGGAGGAAGCTGAACCCTCCAGTGCACAAGGACCAAGGCAACGATACATGCGGCCGCATAGAGAAATTAATGCAGATGTGGCGGGCTTTGTGACCACTAGACGGGTGCCTTCCTATAAAAATTTTGAGCGGGGGCAGCAGGAGATATATGACAATGTATCTGCTTGCATAGGTGAAGGACGGGAATACAATCGAAGAAGGGAAGCTTGGGAGGGATCTCATGGATCCTCAATGCAAAAGTATTGGGCAGCTCAAGAAGCCTAGAGGGAAAGAATGAATCAATTTATGGAAGAGCAACAACTGTTCCAAGCGATGCAAAGGTCACATATGGAACAGTTGGCAAAGAGGCAAAAGGATGAGGAAGCCCGGAGACGGGCATGGGAAGAACATGAGGTTAGGCGTCAAAATGAAGCAAGGGAATTGGAACAACGCCGTTGGAGTGCTTTGGCTATCTCTCACCAAATGGAGATTAACAACACTAAGATACTCCACGATCAGGAGCGCCATCAAAGAGACCTTCAAGCCGGTCTCCCATATGCCGAACACTCGGGATGGACTGATTACCCCAATCTTCCTCATCCACTAGGTCCATCCGATCCCACCCCTCATTGGCCCGAGGCAGTCGGTTCTAGCTTTATCCCGATTCCGTACCAACCGCCGGCGCCACCCCAAGGATCTCAACAAGAATCAAGCCCGCTAGATAACTATAGGAAGATGTTTGAGTCCCTCACTGGTTATCAATACCAGCCGAACCCGCCAGTGGATCCAAACGAGCGATATCAGCGGTAGAGGCATGGTATGTCTTTTGTTGTTGTTGTTGTATATTATTTTTATTTTCGTTATTTTCATTTTGTTATTTAAATTCTCGCCTAGTTAAATGAACTTTGTGGGTGTGTTCCCTATATAACCCTCACGAGACCTCTCGTCCTCCCAAGCTATTGGGGGGTTTAAAAGGGCTTGTTGCATAAGCTAAATGCAACCGTGATTCCTACGAAAGTGAGTTAGGTTTGTTGTTGTTGTAATTTATTTTCCACATAAATCAAAGTGAAATAATGTATAGCTTGGTAATATTTTCATAAAAGTGGTAGAACTAGGTAACTAACAAATTTTAGTGGTTGTGAGAAGCATGCTTCTACACAAGGGTTAAGATTTGTAGGTACATTTGGTTCGTGGGACAACCGCTTTCATGAAGAGGAGAGGAGCATACGAAGAATGAGCTCACAAACCAGGTGCATACGTTTCTTTTTACTTTTGATCTTTAGATTAGCAAATAAGTGGAGTGTATTTTGTATATTATTTTGGCCGGGGTGAAATTTTGGGGGAATTAGCCGTGTCACATCCCTTGTGCGTTAATACTCTAGTTCTTACACATTGAGGACAATATGTATCTTAAGTGTGGGGATGGGGGAGTAGTAAAAATTTTTAGATTTTGACTCATTCATTTAAATACTACACATTGAGGACAATGTTCACCTCAAGTGTGGGGATGGGGGAAAATTTCAAAATTTTTTCAAAAATATCTTGTTTCAAAAGCGATCTTAAAAGCACAAGTAACTAAGTCAACGAGGGATGTCACAACCCATTTGGTCTATTGTCATGGTCAAGTTCGAATTAATAGCATGACGGGTATTTAGCGGGTGGTTATTTGGGAATAATCCGCCTAAGAAACTAGTCTTTTATGCATGTCACATACCATCCCTTTTAGATATGTGAGGTTTTGAGCCACTTTTGTATCATAGATTACATACTTATGTTTCTTTGTTTGAGTGGACCATTAGTCATATATTGTAGAACTTGCAACTTTTGATACGTTTGAGACTATAGACTGAATACAAGCACAAGAATGATTAAGGCATTAGGTAAACATTTTCTCTTAAAACCATTTATCTATCCTTACCCGAACAAACTCCCTAGTCGCCCATTTTGAGCCTAAACCTTTCGTTTGACCACCCTATAGCCCATAACCGTTAAACCTTTTCTTTTAAACCCGTGTGATGGAAAGTCGATTATAGGAATCGTTTTTGTATAGTTGTTCTTGTTTATTTGCAAAAAAAAAAAAAAAAAAAAAACAGAAAATATCATGAAAAAGAAGTGAAAATCGTTGAAGAAAAACACAAAAAGAAGTGTTAGTAGTTGTTGAATAATAGGCGAATGTTGTTGCCTCATATTTGGTGTTTATAGTTAGTTTGTTAGAATAATCTTTTGTAATAAAAATCGAATTTTCATCACTTTAGCCACATTAAAAATATCCTATTTCCTACCCTTAGCCTAGCCCCGTTACAACCCTTCAAAGACCTTTTGACTTGTGCTTAGTATTCGTGTTCGGTGGTGGAGAATGATTGAGTTGCAAGCCTATGCGGGTACGTGTTCTAATTGGTTTTGAGCGATTAATTGTTGAAGTGCTAATACATTATACATGTTAGCCAATTTTAAGCCGAGTGGAGAGCACATTGTGAGGGATATGCATGAGTTGTTAGTTTTACGGGCGGGTTAATCTTGGATAACCATTATTATATGTGATTATTCACTTAACCGGTAAATATGTGAAATTTGTAAAGAGTTTGAACTTTTGTATGACAATAGACCTTAACCTCTGTCTCGGGAATGGGATGTGTATTCGTTGTTCGACCCACGTGAAAGTGAAAAACAGATTTGCTTGAGGGCAAGCAAAAGACAAGTGTGGGGATGTGATACGTGGTTGTAAACCGGTGCTCGTTATTGTTTAACTTGATGTTTTTACGTAAGTTTTAGTTCGAATAGCCTACTTTTAATCAAGAATGTGTTTTGCAAGTTTGATGGAGTTTAAGGAGCTTTTCGGGAGCTTTACGAGTCACCGGGTCGAAAACCGGAGCACCGAAACATGTTACAGATCAATCGGGAGTGCGAGGAAGCAAAAATGGAGAATTGGTGTTTATGAGGTCGTCGGCGACGGGGTATAGCCCGTCCCGGACGGGCTCTAGATAAGCCCGTTTGCCAAAATCAGTCGTAACCAGTCACTTAGGCCGTCGGCCATAGAAGGGTTTTTGGGAGCCCGTCGGCGACGGGGGTGAGCCCGTCGGCGACGGGTAGTGCTTTGCTGAAACGGGAATTTTGGTGATTTGGGGGTTTAGCTCGAATTTTATTGGCTTGGGGGCATTAATTCGGGAGTTACACTTGGTGTGGAGTTTGAATCTTCATCTTGGAGCCTAAACTCATCACCATTGACCTATCATCCATCTACCTTCATCTCTACATCAGAACATCATCAAGAATCATCATCAATCCATTTACACAATTCAATTCATACATCCAAACCCTAGTTCTCCATATCATCAATCATCAATCCTACTACCATCATCCTTCACCAATCCATCATCATTCACCATTAATTCATCCATCAAAGCTTCAAGATGTCTTCACTCGCGTTCCAACATCCGGTGATCAAGTTGCGTCAACCATGAGCGGCTAATCATCTCGGTTTCACCCCGGTGTAGGTAGTTGTTACTTTTAGGGTTTCAATTTTTTCTTGTTTCATCTTAGTGACAATTTGTATTTGGTTTTTGAAACTTTTGACAATAGTATTACATTTGTTACGAATTCGTGAATTGTCGAGCGATGTTAAAAGTTATGACTTTGCGAAACGGTGATATGTAATTGTACGTTGTCGTTGTTAGGATTTACTTGTGTTGATTACAAAGTGTCTTTTTGTCCGCTCTTCGGGGCGTTGATAGTTAGTAGCACCTAAGTCACGGTACACTAAATCCGTTAATCAAATGCATTTGAGTTGAAACCAAAACTTGTAGAAATCCTAGGTTAACAATTACCGAAACCGGGAGTGATTCCTTTTTATTATTATTGTTCTAGTATCCAAATTTCTTGCAATCGTTAATCATTAGTTGTTAATCAGTCTAATCAATTCACTTAGTTTAAATTCACATCTTTCTACTAAACAAAAATACAAAAATATCTGGCAAGCTTCATAATTGTGACAATTGTTTTTAATTCATTCGAATCCATACACAAACCACATACTCTTCGTGGTTCGACCCCTTGCTACCACTAGCTATTTGTTAAGGGTAATTAGGGCATATAAATATTATCTTTGACCGGAGCGCGACACTCCGATCAGCATGAAGAAGGATATTGCTCTCTATGTTGGAAAATGCCTAACTTGTGCAAGAGTCAAGGCTGAACAGCAAAGACCCTCTGGCTTACTCGAACAACCACCGATCCCCATGTGGAAGTGGGAGAGTATAGCTATGGACTTTATAACCAAGCTACCGCACACGTCATCAGGTCACGACAGGATATGGGTTGTGGTCGACCGTTTGACTAAATCAGCTCACTTTTTGCCAATACGGGAAGACTACAAGGTAGAACGATTAGCCCGAATCTACACCGACGAGATCATTTGTAATCATGGGACGCCTCGTGACATCGTCTCTGATCGTGAAGCTCGGTTTACCTCGCAACTCTGGGAAACGTTTCAAATGGCACTCGGTACATCGCTAAATCTAAGTACCGCTTTCCACCCTCAAACCGACGGTCAGACTGAAAGAACGATTCGTACTCTTGAAGACATGCTCCGTTCGTGTGTCATAGACTTTGGTGGTAATTGGGACAAATACCTGCCATTAGTCGAATTCTCGTATAACAACAGCTATCATTCTAGCATCCAAATGGCACCATTCGAGGCTTTATACGGAAGAAGAAGTCGATCGCCTATTGTATGGCACGAGATTGGTCATTCGCAATTAACCGGTCCTGAGCTACTACAAGAAACGATAGACAAAATTTTCCAAATTCGAGACAACCTGGTTAAAGCTCGGGATCGACAGAAAAGTTATGCCGATAGACGACGCAAGCCCCTTTAATTTGACGTTGGTGACTACGTACTCCTAAAGGTGTCACCTTGGAAGGGTGTGGTCCGATTCGGCAAGAAAGGAAAGCTCACGCCTCGGTATGTTGGACCTTTTAAGATTCTGGAAAGGATCGGAAAAGTCGCATACAGACTCGAACTACCGGAGGAACTTAGTAACGTCGACCCGACTTTCCACGTGTCAAACCTCCGAAAGTGCCTAGCCGACCACGACTTACATGTCTCTCTCGATGACTTACAAGTGAACGAAACATTACACTTCGTGGAGAAGCTCGTTGAAATCATGGATCGCCAAACCAAGCAGCTCAGGCGCTCTCGCATTCCAATTGTGAAAGTCCGATGGGAAGGCAAACGAGGCGCAGAGTTCACTTGGGAACTCGAAAGGGACATGAAGGCGAAGTACCCGCAGTTATTCAAAGAGAAAGTCTAGAAAGAGAGAGTTCTCAAACGTGACACACCGTGTTCTACAACTTCCAGCCTAATTTCGGGACGAAATTCCCTAAACAAGGGGAGGCTGTAACACCCCGTGTTTCAGGGAAGTCAAAGTCAAGGTTAAAGTCAACGACCGATTTCACGCAACTTGACTTGTAATAGATTTCTTTTATATGTTTAATTTAGCTGTATTATGTGGAGTAAGTGTAAATAATTACAACAATCGACGTATTTCAATCGCCATCTGACCGACTTACGACTGTGAACTGTAGGAAGTAACAATGCGATAAAGTTAACTAAACGATAATCAAATTATGCTAATCAAATCGACATCGAATCGAATCACAACTCGAGCTACGTATTTTAATTATGGTTATACGTGTGTGTGTGTGCCTTATGAGTTATCTGTGCATGTTTATTTATGTTGTGTTGTGGTAATCAATCGAAAAGCAATCGAAACTCGAAACGCAATCGAAACCGAACTATGATAAATAGTGGAGAAGAGACAATGCTCGATATGAGTGATTGGGATTAAAAGTAATTTTACTAGGAAACCCTATCGTATCGAACCGCTCACAACCGAAACCGAAGCATCAAAAATCGTCGCGCCGAACACTCGAAACGTGCAGACTGATCGATCAGGCTACCAGCCGATCGAACAGCCAGCCGATTGGACAGGCTGTCCGATCGAGCTGCTTGGCCGATTGGCCAGCACTTTCCCCATTTGGCATCCTATAAATACCCCTGTCATTGTCATTCTTTCCACTTTTGGAAACCTCTGTTCGACCAGCACGCTCAGTTCAACCTTTTCTCAGATTTCTCTCGATTCTGGTAAGATTTCGTCCTAAATCATGTACTTTCTTGATCTACACGCACTCCTACACCTTTCTATCTTTAGAATCTTAACTTTTAACCATGAAATCATCAAGATTCAAGCGTTCTAGGATGATGTCATCATGGGTTCTTGAAGAACTTCATGTTTTGGCCTCAATCCACCAAGAATAACTTGGATCTAGCCGATTTCCACATAAACAAACAAAGATCTTTCATAGATCTAAACATATACATGGTGAAAAGGATTGAAAGACGGATTTTCCAACTTTCTTTCAACTCTTTTTCACTCAATGCTTTCTAACCGATAGAAACGGAGCCTGTGTCGGTTTACAAATCACCCCGGTGGTTTCATGGCTCAAGATCAGGATTCTATCCACGAGGTTAACCGATCTCGGGATTAAACGCTAAACTCCGTTCCGAACAGCTCACCAGCCGGATTTGAGTGATTCCTGTCCGACCAAGGGAACCAAGTAAGGACGAGAAATCTATGGTTCGACTCGTTGTCAAAATACCTCAATAAAACGACATACAATCAGAACAACCAAGTGTTAGACGTATAGGCTGATCAGGTCAGGATGCTGACCGATCGGTTAACACATGGTCCCACACTTAATCAATTTATTTTGAGGACTAGTATTGAACGAATTGCCGTTCGATCGGACAACTGTCCGATCGGATTACTCTTCGTATCATGAGATACTATACTTCAACACTTAATCGATTTTTCAACATGTTCGATGCACTAGGAGTGCCACCCGATCGAAAAGCCGTCCGATCAGGTGACACCCCGCTGAGAACTCGTCATGGTGGTTCATGCATGTTGTCCGATCGAACAACATTAGTGTTCGATCGATCAGCTGCCCGATCCACTACACCATACTTTGCATCACATTAAAGTTGTTGACTATTGTTGACTTGCCAACTGATCGGTCAGCAAGCCGTATTATTGCGTCACTTGTTGACCTGACCGATCGAACACCTGTCCGATCCAAGCAAATCACTACAATTCATCAAAATACCTAACCGATCGGGTTGCCGTCCGATCAAACAGCCGTCCGATCGACCGACCTAAAGGGTAAAGGTACTTCAATGTTTTCAAATACTACAACGAAAACTTCAAAAGTCAAGCCATCATACACAAACACATCCTTCTCAAAGGAAGAAACAATCCACTCGAACAGCCATCCGATCGGCTTACCGACCGACCGGACAACGGTTTGAGCGGACTGTCAACCGAACGGTCAGCCGTCCGATCGAACTGCCGTCCGATCGACCAGCTGCCCGACTCTCCAACACTTGCCTTTCATTTTACGCGTCACTTATCGTTATGCTATCAATCCATTCAGGCTAACTTTACTCGCTAAGCGCTCCCTTCAATCCATCAACCGCTATGAGTATACTCGATCCCTTTTTGCTTTACGCACTTTTGAGTGTTACATACGTTGCGAATATTCAAACTACAACAAACACACTACTCAATACTATTTGAACGCTAACCGTTAATGCATGTTATACGTGGCTTATGAATGCTTGTTTGTTATGTTTACACATGGAAATGCTGTCTACCTGCCTTAGCAACGATAGTACTATAGTTTGGACTCAGCACCCGTTCACACGGGGATTGTTAAGGACAATTACTTGCATGGATTACGGTGGTAATCATGTATTGCGAACTGCATTTGGCAGTCAACCCGCAGTCATTGGTATCGATGGATCTATGTCGATAACTAACGTGCTTCATTTCACTATGTGTACGTGCTGGTTATGCGTAAACGAATTCGAACCTTATATGCTATTATCAAACTTGTATGCTCACCTTTACATTATATGTATTGACTTTATTTTAACGTATGTGACAGGTGCTTAGGATGCACACTTGATAGGAAGTTGAAGCTAGAATAAAGCTTTAGAGCCCAACAAATAGTTGTCTGTAGTGGTCAAACTAAGGGTCTCTAGAAGCAGATAAACAATTGCTGACTATTTAAATCTGAGTTGTCGGAACAGAATATTTGCCTGGATCTTTGTCTGTAATAATTATTCTACTGTTTGAGATACGGTATGGGACGTATTATTTAAATTGAATAGTATTGATAAATGTTATGGAAAATTTCTGGACAATCTGTTTCGCTCAGTGCCATGCCCCGATGATTCCGCCATCGGTTGGGGTGTGACATAGACTCACAGACACAGTAATGCAATAAAAATAAAGACAAAGAGAGAAAGAACAATCTCACAGTGGGTGCGTATAACTCCAGTAACCAGACTCGTAACCTTCATTTAGGGTTACAAGCCTGATTAAGAATACCCAAACACAGCTTCGCGGATTCCGAGGACACCACGAAGACAATCAAGAATCGGCAGAATCAAAAAACAAACCACCAAGACTCCCTGGATTCCCTTGAAACACACAAATCCACAGATCTGCGATGGATAATTTTACGACGGCAGCAGCGGAAAATACCGAAATACCAGAGAGCCACTTATGGCTCTGATACCATGTCAAAACACGATATCAAAACAAACAGTATATTTATAAAATTCCGGGCTGTGTAATCTTGAACAAGAACAAGTAACAAAACTGGCAAGAACCAGCGTGACAATATCAACTTCAGACACTGCAGATTACTAATACAATGACCTGCATAAACGGACAGCCAGAACTTGACTCCGATGACTGAATCAACGACAGTCAATCAACGACAGAACAGATCTTCTACGACGACGATCAGACAATCTCGAACAACCACAAGAACCAAACGGACAGAATGTTCTTGAGAGAGATTAGGATGCGTCGACAGTAATCTTTGACCGAAAGCTGAAGTCACGAGCTGAGATTGTGTCTTAATGAAGGCTGCAAAAAAAACCCCTTTTATAAAGGGGAAACCCTTTGGCAAACTTCTGCTCCACATTTTCAAGAGCCCAAGATAGCGGCCCAATAAAAGCCCAACTTGAAAAAAAGAAACATAAATGGACAATTTATTAGAACAAATATAACAAATATCGAACTTGATAATATATATTTATATATATTTTAACATAAAGGGTGTTGGGGTCATGGTTGGGACATGATTCGCCACATAGAAACATGAATGGAAAGCTATACCACCCCCTTTCCTAATCCACCATGGTTTGCATGGATTAAACCATGGCAACCATGGTCCTCCTTTCCATTTTTAATTAATCATTTCCTTTTTCTTTAGACAAAGATAAATTAAAATAAATAAAGGGATGGTGGTTTGAGTCATGACTACACCCTTAGCGTAGTGGTTTTGGATTGTGGATTTGAGATGGGTGATATGACACTAACGTGGAGGGTCATGAGGGTAATGACCACACCCTATAGCCTAATTGATTGAGTTCATACCTGCGGAAATGATGGCAAAACAGTCCGCATATTGTTATATTATAAATAATTACATATATAAATTTATAAAAAAAAAATTATAGGCAACAATGGGCTTGATTTCAAATTATTTTGAATATTTGAGGTTAATAAATTAGTAAATTACACAGATTGTAGTAAACTAGTAAGAAACTCGCCGCTTCGCGGCGGGGCTCATCTGTAATAAAAATTGTTCTTATTCAAATGTACTTTTTAAAGGAATTTGCTAATATAACTAATATACTAATTCCGATGACCAAACAACATAATAGTTAAGTCATGTTTAAGTCGCAAGTAGAAAGGTAGCAATATATAGACCCACATAAAAGGTCAAATCTCATTAGAAGTAATCGGTTAGAAGTATATTACAGCTTTGCAGCTTTTACATGTGATTGTAATTATAACATAAATGGGTCGAACTAAAATTAGCAAATATTTAAACATTGTCATAACCTTTTTACAACATGTATAATTAACGAAGTTGTTCAACTAACCTGAAGAGGGTTGAACAAAGGAACTCGGAAATAATGAACCTGTATTGATAAAATGCCACAGAATCATTGTGCAAGTATTCAAATTGTCATCTAAGTCTGCATTTGTGAAGACGTATATACAAATCTTGGCCAAGTAGATAATGAAAACTTCTATAAAGCCTAAAACATACAATTATATGTCTACAAAAACCGGTATTAGCATGAAATAGACACTAAACATAATTGTAACTTCCTTTTTTTTTTTTTGAACGACCAACTGAATTTTTATTCAAAAACAAATTGGCAGCTGCAGCGAGACACTAAACAGCACCGCTCACACCATACAGAGCCACCAAAACAGGAAAAAAAAAACAAGGCGGAAAAACAATTATTTAAAAACAACAAAATTCCGCCACTTCTGCCATGTTATCGACTGGTTTTTTGAACGATTTCAGACCCAGAGATAACCCATAGTTTTGATCTCCTCAATAATGGTAATTTCAAATCGATATTTTATTTCACATCTCCAGATCCATTTGTTGTATAATCAAATAGATACTACAAGGGTAAATACTTCTTTAAGATGCTATTCAACTTCAAAGCTCTTAAACGAAGGAGCTATACTCTAAATATAAATTAGATGACCTAGAGCCACTTTCTACAACTGATTTTAATTTGTAGAACCGACTAAAATTGACTTCAAGCAGATGTAATTTGTGTTACGCCTAAATCTTAGATAAAACTTCATAATAACTTGCCATCAGCAACTTCTTAAAACTTTATAAATATGATCAACTCCTGGTAACTAAAAGGTTGTATAGAGAAAAAAGAATAACCCAAGCTGCGAATTCAAATATAAAATTATTAATAACCATGATGACCATAATGTCAAATGTTGGGAGTCGACTTTTACACCATGTTCAGTGGTTGCCTCTTAGTTTTTTAACGTCGATGTATTCTTTCCCTAACATTCTTTTATTAAAGTTAAGAGTATTTAAACTAAGCTAGGGTGTGCAACGTGTAAGGTATAAGAATCCAAAGCAAAGCAATCTCTCCTTTTGCTACAAATCTCAGTGCTCTTATTGATACATTCAGTAGTGGTAAACAATGTAAACACTTTGTATCTGTAATGAAAAACGAAAACTCACCAAAATGGCAAAACGTGCTACTGTGGTCGTTGGAATATCAGTCACCAGCCTACACCAAATAAACTGTCCCTATATTTGTCTTGGCTTACATGAAATCTACAGTTGAAAAATCAAATAAACACTTTTAGGTTTAGGCAGAAAATGACAGTCAGTTTTTTTTATATTGAAGAACCAAGAGACATAATCTCATATAGTCCATTTTTGCCTCTTATAAACTTTCAGGAGGATCGACAAACTAATAATCGTTCAAACAAATTCCAATTGAAACTGGACATTTAAACCAAGCTACATAGAGTTGGCAAAAAGTTCACTGCATCTATGAAAATGTAAAAGAAATTACCTCCAAATTAAAGCAATCCACACAGTAGCAAAGCAACGTGAAACCCTAAAACAAAAACACAAATGAAATTAAAGAGAAAAGAAAGTCAGAAGTGTGATAAAGAACGGAACAACAGAGAAAACTGGAAAGAGGAGATACAAAGAGATCTGTCTTATCTTCAAATCAGCACAACAGCAAAGCAATGTGAAACCCTATAAGTGAAACCGAGAAAAAAGAACTGTAAACGCAAAAACAGAGGAAATTCATCAAACGGACAGTTCCGTTCAACAAACCCCAAATTAACTACGCCAAAAAAACACAAATTACCTGAAGAACGCCGGATCCTTGGGGACGGTCGCCGCCATTAAATGTTGTTGGTGGTGACGCACAATATGTAATTGCAGATTTGAAGCCCTTGCTTGTACACTGATTCAAACATCCTTTTTAGGGTTCCGACATCGCTTGTTTTCGATACACAGATGGCATTCCACCTTGTCTAGGCTTCGTAACCCCAAAAGCAGAGCATCATCTTGCCATGTATTAAATGACCGACAGATGTAAGTGAAAAATAACCTACCAACAGCGTCGGCGGAGATGAAGATCAGTGGCGGTGTAGGCAAACCCAGTTTGAAGGGTTGGGAGAGGAGGAATGAGTCGGAGAACAAAAGCGTGGTGAATGTTATTGTGTGAAACTTAAAGTTACGAAAATACCCCCGTACTGTAGCAAACATACGTTATGAATTGATATATATAACGAGTTTTTAGGACCCGTGCGCTGCGACGGGATCACCGAGTAAAAAAAATAGACGTAAAAAGGTTAAACCACATTAAGACGGAAATGTAAAATATTTAAAAAATTTACAAAAATACGTGCAGGATTAAATACAAAACCAAAAGGTGCGTTTTAAAAGTTTACAAAATATGTAGAGAAATTTAAGCAATCGTTAAAAGTTTACAAAATATGCGGAGAAACTTATCTGGGTGGCAACAACAGTGTCGAATCAAAATGGTTGCCAATTTGCCTATTCTATTATTAGTGTAGTAAGTCATATTAAATCAGCAGAATACAAACCCTATCGAATCAATTTTAATGTGTTGCGAAGACATAAATAATGCTAGCAATAAAAAAAATGGTTGCGAAGACACGACACGATACACGAAATCCCGTACACGGACACGACACGATAACTTATCGTGTCCTTTTTTTTCAAACACGAACACGACACGATATACACGAAAATTACCTTTTAATACCTATTAACACGACTGTTCGACTGTTATACACGAAAAGTACCTATTAATACATGTTAACACGAACACGACATGCTATCTGAAAATATTTTTCATATGAAAGCATTTACATTAATAATTATATATAACATTTATAAAGTCAATTAATATTTACAACTTAGAGTACGGTTCGCACGGAAAGTGTGTTTTTCCTAGAAAGTCTAGGAAGCGATCTGGTCCATCTGATTGGTGTGTTTAAGGGTTGAGATTAAATCAATGGCAATCTTGTAATATTTGAGTTTAATTAATTGATTGTTTTAAATGAGTAGGGGCAATTTTGTCAATGGCCGTGTTTTAAATCAATTAGATAACCGCCCAGTTCCTAAATTCAAGCGATTTTCCCTCTCTCTCTCTCTCCAAACCCATCTTGGAAACCCCAATCCCTACCAAAAATAACTACAATCATGGAAGAAGATAACTTTAGAAACGATGGAGAGCACCGGATCAAATTAAAACACTTCTCCATCTCCGAGTTCATCATCACCATTCAAATATTGTTCTTATCATCTCCGTTTTCTTGACGATGTGTTTTAACAGCAAGCAAATTAATACAGTTGTGTTTTAGCAGCAAGCAGATTCATACAGTTGTTGTTTAGCATCCAGATTCATACATATGTGTTTTAACAGCAAGCAGATTTATACAGTTGTGTTTTAGCATTCAGATTCATACAGATGTGTTTTAACAGCAAACAGATTCATACAGATGTGTTTTAACAGCAAGCAGATTCATACAGATGTGTTTTAACATCCAGATTCATACAAATGTGTTTTAACAGCAAGCAGATTCATACAGTTGTGTTTTAACAGCAAGCAGATTCATATAGATGTGTTTTAACATCCAGATTCATACAGATTCATACAGATGTGTTTTAACAGCAAGCAGATTCATACAGATGTGTTTTAACATCCAGATTCATACAGATGTGTTTTAACAGCAAGCAGATTCATACAGCTGTGTTTTAGCATTCAGATTCATACAGTTGTGTTTTAACAGCAAACAGATTCATATAGTTGTGTTTTAACAGCAAGCAGATTCATACACTTTTGTTTTAGCATTCAGATTCATACAGTTGTGTTTAACGGCAATCAGATTCATACCCTGTGTTTTACCATCTTTATATTGTGGGATCTATAAAAAAAATGACTTTAGCCCTGTAAACTGTTAAAACACAGCACCAAGAACATGCTGATAAATTCCAGTAATCTTCTGAACAAAGGAATATGCGATGTAATGTGACATGGAATTTTAGTTAATGAACACATTGACTTCCAGATTTGAATTCGAAAATAATAAAAATTCCGAAAATCATGGAATTTTAGTTAATGAAGATACATTCCAAAAATAAAATTAAAATGTGAAATTACATGATAGCCCTTCTACTTAAAATCCCTCAATGACACATGTCCAATTCTTATTCCTTCCTAGACTTTCTAGGAAAAATAGACTTTCCACTCAACTCCTACTCTACAACTTATATTAATATGTATAACACGCTTTTTTATAATTTGCAAAAGAGTAAATTACGTTTTTGGCCCCTGTTGTTATATCACTTTTACTATATTAGCCCAAAATTTAGGGGTCAAAATGGTTAGTTATAGAGACCATAGGGGCCAAAATAGTTAGACTTATGGGCCAAAATGGTTAGTTATAGAGACCATGGGGGTAGATATGTTAAAAATTCTTATTTTGGGGTAATATAGTAAAAGTGATATAACCACAGAGGCCAAAAACGTAATTTACTCTTAGCAAAATAATCACTCATGTGGAATACAACTCTTTGTTTTAGTACACCGAAAATAGTAATAAGATTATTTTCGAAATTGTAAATCAAATCAAAACAATATAATATAAAACCATATTTAATGCATACACGGACTTGAAACAAATTATAGTTTAACCTGTTCTCACTTATCATATCATTTTTTTTTATTCCTTACCCTTTCAGTTCAATCCCAGCCTTCATCTTTCCAAATGACATAAACAACAACCCTAAATTTGTTTGTCATATCAGACCCTAGCAATCACCGGCCTAAACAAATCACCACTCCAGACAACGCAGCAGTCTACCATTCTTCATCGTCTCTCTTCCCTCCTTCATCCTCACCCTCACCCTCTATTTCTCTCCTTAAACCTAAAACCAAATAAACACCGGTGGCCGCATGACCTGGATCGCGAACGAAGACCTCCGGCGTCGGAGTTGACCGGTATTAAGTACTAATCGTCGCCAGAGAAAAGGGATTGAATTAGTTGCCGGTCTCTCTCTCTAACGTTGTTTTCCCTATATCTCTTCATAAATATGACGGAGGGTTGTAGCATATGCGGTGGTGGTCACCAATCTTGTAGCCAGCGGTGGTGGTGACTATTTGCGTGTCGATCTTCCAACCGTCGTGTGATTTTAACACCACCACACACTGGTTGAGGACTCTGCGTGTACCTGTTGATTCCTATGATGGCCGACGGCCTGGCTGCTGTGGTGGTAACGGGAGGGAGAGAGAGAAAGTGAGAGGAGGTGGTGAGTGATATGGGTTCCAAGTGTGCACCAACCTTGTGACCAATCAAATAAAAGCAAATTGAATAGTAATTATGAGAGTATGAGTAAACTTGTAAATTAATATAGGGAAAATAATTCACATCTCATTTTTAGTTATTTTCTTTTTGAGAAATTATCTATATGATTAATGATCCTCATTGTTGTTTTCCAACTCATTTCAGTTATTTTCTTTTGGAGAAATTAGTATATGCTCCCAGTTGTTTGCCAACACATTTGGTTTTTGGAATGGATGAAAGATTGTTTTTTGAGTAAACTTCTATTTTGCTCCGTGTAGTTTAGTCACGGTTTTTCCCTAATCCTTAAAAAAAATAGTCATTTTACTCCCTGGTCTATGAAACCCATCACGATTTCACTCCCTGCCCCAAACAGCATCCATTTTAAACGTTAAAAATGTCACGTGCATAACACATGATGGGCAATTATGACCATAACTAGACCAAAACCTAGACTGAAACATGACACGTTTAAAATGGATGCCGTTTGGGGTGGGTAGTGAAATTGTGATGGGTTTCATAGATCAAGGAGTAAAATGGCTATTTTTAAAGGATTGAAGCAAAACCGTTAAAACAACAAAACCACATGGAGCAAAATGGCTTGTTTTTTTTAAGTTAACTTTTTTGAAAATACAATATTACTACCCCTGTAATGAATGGATGGTCTTTGTTATTGTGGTTCTGGACTAATTTCAGCACACACACTCGTCATGATCAATCCCATGGTCATATGGTTATTAAATTGAATGAACATTTATTTTTTGACGTTAAACTTTAAAAAAATGACAATTTTACCCATTGGATGGATGGTCTTTGTTTTTTTAGACCCGGACTGATTTGGGCACACCTTGTGTCGCCTTCATCACCGATGCCATGGTTAATGCATTTGTTTTCGGACCGTTTGGTTTTTTACCTTAAAATGTTTAAAACAGAGGATGGTCTTTGTTTTTGCGGGTGTGACACGTACAGGGGCGCAGCTTAGGCTACCCCCGAGGGGGCGCCCCCCCCCCCCCCCCCCCCCCCAACTTATCGATGCATAGTGTTATGAATAGTACTTTCGTATAGGTATATACGTTGCCGCCCCCCCGCGGTTTCGGAAAAATGGGGGGGGGGGGGGGGGCGTGGCTTCGCCAATGGACACGTAAACTGATTTTGGCACACCTTGTGACCTAGCTATGAAACCAAGACCATATTCGAGATTTAACAATCTATCATCGACCAAAAACTAGGAAAAAACGACTACAACCACCACCATGATGTGAATCTGAAACTACTTTTACCCATTATCATCGTCGAGAAGAATGTTACTAGCCAACCGTGTGACAAAAAACAAACCTCACACATGAAAAAAGCTTTAGTATCTAAAATATCAGTTGGGTTTTATTTATAATAATGTTTTTGGCTTCCATCTTTTTCTTGATCATTTCAACATTTAGAGGAGGGAGTTTGCAAGGAGGTGCTGGTGAGGGGGTTGCAGTTGACCTTTCGAGGAATCCACGATGGGTTTCATCAGCGTAACAAAGCAGAGACTCGTTACATTCTTCTAAAGCGGTTGAAGGCCGAACTGGCTTGAAATCCAGCAGCTTAGCATACTCAGTTATCAAATGATACATATAATCATACACGCGGTCCATATTCAATTGTTCCATATAATCTTGCACCGCTTTACCTATTGCCTCCGCCTGTACATTTGCCAGAACAAACAATGACCCATCATAACCGGATAGAATAAGAAAAACATTATTTTTTTTTACCTCAGATGGATGTGAATTTCCCCACTCGACTGCAGTTTTAATGGACGGGCATATGTTTTCAAGGGGGATAGGCAAGTAATTTTCTTTTGGAAAAAGACCTCGGCTAAAGAAATCCTCGTATATCGGGTTGATTATAAGCGGAACACTACCACATGACAGTATATACTTTAAGCTTACAGACCAAGCATACCCCTCTGCGTATATCTTATACCTGCATAAACACAAGCAGGGATCAATAACCTATTTTCATAAACAGACAAAAAATACCCCTTAAAAATGACGAAATAACTTACCGATGATTGCACTGGTTGGATAATTTTGAGTTCTTGAACCCATTAACTACTTCCTTTTCCCAATTCTGTCAAATTTTCAAATAACAACATAACTGTTACAGAAAGTTGAATACATAATAACAACTTTCTTTGTTAATTACTGCAATAAAAATGTACCTGACGCAATATCTGTGCTCCCCACTTATTTGTGTCGTTACATAAGACCAATTTTTCGCGAGCCGGAGAGTTAACATCGGGATTTCCTTTCCAATATGCATACGGGAACTTATCTTTCCAACTCGCCTTTTGTGAACCTTGTTTAATGCTTTGAAATTCCTCATGCCACGGTCCTACGTTAACTTCTACCCTGATACAAAACATCAATCATCAACTTTTGTATATCCATTCAGCTATATAACTTTAAAACAGAACCCTTCCATACACAATAACAATGTTAAACAATGCATGAGGAACCTTAAATTCACATAAAGTTACATAACTAGAATCTACCAACCAGGGGTGCTAAATCGTGTTTGCGGATTGGCAGGTCCAACTCGACCCGAACCCGAAAATTTACACAAAACCAAATCCAACCCAAACCCGAAAATCGTGTCAAACACATGAAACCGGACAAGACACGAATATTTGCTGGTTGACCTGAACACGACCCGTTCAACCTGAATTTTTGAATTTTTTTTTCGCATATTAATATTTTAAAAATAAAAATTTGCAACAAAAAAGTGCAAATGTATATAAAACAATTACAATTTAATTAAAAATTCTTATGTCGGTTTCTCTTCTTAAGTTATAATTATTGCATAAAATACCCAACCAGTTTAACTAATAACGTAAAAAGACATTTTGAAAAAAAAAATTAATATTATATAAATGGGTTAAACGGGTCAACCTGCCAACCCGTTGGATTCGACCCAAACCCTACCCGTTTAGCTAAATGGGTTTGCAGGTTTCAACCTGAAATGACCAGAACTTGATTAGACTTAACCCAAACCCAAGAATTTCGTGTTAGATTTGTGCCATGTTTTTGGGTCGTGTCATAAATACACACCTCTACCTACAACCTAAAGACTGCCAGTGGTAAACACTTCATATTCGAATCTAGCTTTCACTGGTTTTCGGCCTTTAATCTCCTTGGAGTCACCTTCTCAGTGCAAGCTACATATTATGTGATTCCATTGTTTATAAGGTATTGGTGGGGACTCGTGAGTTTACTAGTAATGAGTTCTTGAACCAATAAAAGAAACTCTAGTCAATAGTCATAATCTAATGGAAGACGAAAGTAAACTTTGTAAACATCTAGAACCAAAAATATTTCTAGAATTCAAGTTCATAAATAGTTGCCATTATAACTCTCTAAAGGACGAAAAAAAAAAACACTTCAAATGTTGCATTGTATATACAAAAACACTCTAAATGATGGTCCTAATCATAGTGAAAAGTTAACAAGTTAACCTAACAACTTCATATGAATACAAGATTCAACAAAAACTGATTATTTGAACTTACCAACCCCAGAAAGACCAATCAGGAAACGGGATGTCATAATGATCGCGCGTAGTACAATAGCGAAAAATCGGCAAAGGCATAGCAGAGTGATCACTTTTAGCAACATAGGGTCTGTCCATGCAATCAAACATTAAATCCACATCCGGGATGCTTCCAGGATACCTCTTAAGAAGCTGCAAAAGCCCCCAAATGGTAAACATAGCTCGGCTCAGCACACAATCATAGTAATAATCCACATACAGTTTCCCACCAACAATTACCACGCGCAAAGAAGCAAGCTTCTTGGCTTCCATTAAAGTGGCGTATGATATCCGGGTTTTTGACCAAGGTTCAAGGTCGTGATGTATCCATCCGTAAAACTCGGGGCATTGTTCTGCTTCGCGTGTGAAGGTTGGCCGGACATTGTTGGTCATGGATTTACAGGAGAGGTAAGAGCATTGTATGATTTTTGAAGCTCGAGCGTACTTTGTTTCGTTTTCGAAAGTCTTTGCAGGGAATTCATGCCAAGGAGGTGGTTCCAAGTTATGACCAATGATCGTTTTCGTCTGCGTAGCTAGGTTGTCCACCTGTTCAACAAAAATGCCACAATCAACAAACACAAAATTCCAAATAAATATTGTTTGCGTTGCACACATAAGACTTACGGATTTGTTTTTTGTTGCCCCAACGGAAACGTCTCTAGAGGTAGGAGGGGGTGAGCATAAACCGAATTAACCAAATTAACCGACACATAACCGAATGAACCAACATAACCAAACCAAACCAATAACAGTTCGATATTTTTCATTTTTGAAAAAAAAAAAAAACAGTTAACCGAACAGTAACTAAAACAAAACCAATTATCCAAAAAGCAAATGGTTAAAAAACTACAGTAACCGAACACGTCGGTTTCCTAAAGGTCACACATCCTAGTACTACGGGACGTTTAACAGAATAATAAGAGTGGAATTCTGTTATCCACAATGATTACGCCCAAAACACGTTAGTGATATATGAGGCCAACAATCAACATATATTTATCACCTAGATGGATATGTTACAAAAAAAAGGTAAGAAAAATGAAAATGAGAAGGGTTATCGTACCACAAATAGAATACCAAGTAGTAGAATAAATAATGAGAGCACAAGGAAGAAACGAGGGCGTGGGCAAAGGGTTTTTCTCGTGAACAAACCACCCATAATTGAAGGTTGTTGATCTTGCTAATAATGGTTATTGGCAGCAATATGGTAACGTAAATGCGTTTCTGAAATAAAATTTTACAAACCCTGTTTTTGTATGAAGTAGAAATGAGGAACTCAACTACCTGTTTGTTGATAGCATTTCCCGCATCAGACTCCTAACAACCGACTACAAAGACGAATGCCTCTTATTTGCACTTCACTCCATGTGCTTTTTTTACTTTCTCAACTGGACCCGTATGTTAAGTTGGTTGGTAACAACGACGTATTTGTATTTTGGTTCGGTTTTACGGTTTAAATCTGTTGGAAGTTCATGTCTGGTTTGATAAGTCAACGTTATCGATTGGATTTTGACCCGTAAGAGTTATATTGAGGACAACGAGATAATTCATTTAATTAGATTAAATGACGTATTTTGACGCAACAATTGATAATATTTTATTTTATGAAGTTATAAAATAAATATTATATTAAACCTATTCAAATTGGGTTTTATGTTATGGACTTTTGTTAATGGGTTGAAAGAAAGACAAAAAGAAAGGATGTGGGCTTGTCGCCCTTAAAGTTTTAGTTTTAACCTAATCCTTGGCTATATAAGCTTAAACATGGGTTAAGACAATAAACACACTTCTCCAAAACAAAAGCCTAGTTGCCACACTCCACTAAAGCCGCCACCTTTCCTCTTGCCGCCACCTCCCACCGCCGGCCGCTGTTGTTCCGCTACCGCCGTTGTCGCCATTTTCCAGTCGCCGCTACCGCTAACCGGGTGAAGAAGAAGTTGGGTTTTCAGCTTGTCACCGTCTCGTTCTAGCTCACCTCATTGCATCTCGGTGTCTCAAGCGGTTACTACTAACCGAAGGTATACCTAAAACTCCCTATGGTTGTGTTTATATCCCGTGTTTGCATGTCGGTGACCTTGTTCCATTGCGGGCACTCCTTGGTATAAAAGTGTTCATATTATTTATATATTATTACCTATGCTTCCGTTGCTTAAAATGTGTATATATATTTTCACTAGTTAAAGTTTATTTTAACTAACATATATATATATATATATATGATGAGGATCATGAGTGAACATCATTGTTTGTGAACTGTGCGAACCAATCTTAGCCATTCTTTTGATTAGAAGATGCAAAGGGTATGATCGTAATTCCTTATTTAATTTCTTTTTAAAATTCAATTTCTTTAATGAATAGCAGTTACAATCTCCTGTTTTTTTTTTTTTTTTTTTTTTTTGAATTTTTAAGAGATTTCATTATGATCTCTATCAATCCCTACAAATTAGTAATTCCAAATCTTCTTCCTAATCATAATTCAAATCAATTTATCATCCATTGGTAATTCTAGATCTTCTTCCAAATCATAATTCAAACCAATAAATCATCCAATCTCATTCCAGTCATTCTAATCATCAAAAAATCACGTCGATCTTCTAATGTTTTTTGCGATCACTCTTTTCTTCATTGAACTAGCAATTATTCATCCTTCTACTGTCGTGAAGACTAAGGGGCTGTTTGGCAAGCCTCTTAATGAATCATTAAGAGGTTGGACCTCTTATTCGGACAGAGGTTAGCTGTTTGGTTGTGCCTCTTAATGGCAAACCTCTTAATGATTCAGTGCTGAATCATTCAGTATCTATAACATGCTGAATGAAAAAAAAGACACATGTTACCCCCTTTCACCCTCCCTCATCCCTTTACCTCTCTCTCGATCAGAGTTCCCGGCGACCGGAGCCGTGATTCCGGCTCCCCTTTCTTCTGTCCGGCTAGACACCCATCATGTACGGTGCGGTGCGGCGGCGGTGCGGCGGAGCTGGGCGGAGCTGGGTAACGGCATTAGCAACAAACTTACACACTCCCTCTTCACTCTACTCTCCTCTCTCTCTCTCCTGTGAATACAGCCGACCACCACCATGTACGGCGGCGGTGCGGCAGAGCTCCGGGGACGAGCCGGCTGAAGAAAACAACGGAGAGAAAGGGGAAGGGGGTGGGTTCCAGCTAGAAGCTTCGGTGGTGGGTGTTGTGGTGGTGAACCGCTGGTTCAGAGCGGTGGCGGTGGAGATGATGATGATGATGGCGGTGGCGGTGTTGGAGATGATGATGATGATGGCGGTGGCGATTTGCAGGTAGGGAGAGAAAGGGGAAGGGGTGGGGGGTGGGTGATGAAGAAGGAAACTGATGAATGATGATGATGATATTGGGTATTATTGGAAAAAATCTATAACGGGTTTATTTTGTGGGGAGGGGTAAAAATGTCATTTTACACTGTCATTCAGATATGGAACCAAACAGCACTTTACTGGTTCAGCACTTACCCATTCAGACCCTCTTACCCATTCAGACCTCTTATTCATTCAGCACTTACCCATTCAGATGTTGCCAAACAGCCCCTAAGAAGAAGATTGCGGATTTGAAGATTATTAGATACTTTTGTTTTTATTAAGATCTATGGTTCTTGGTATTCGTAATCCACTTTGAATTCTTTATCATTTGTTTTGAGATTTCTTTTCAAACATTATGGCCATTTTTTTTCCCTTTAATTCGATTGCAAATGAAAGTTGCACATACATAAACATTGTTTATTTTTTTCTTTTGAAGTCACATCCCATCAATTAAAATTTATTCCACATACTACCACTTCTTTAAAATCTTGATGCATGTCCATCATATTGATTGATAAAAGATCTAGTATGGGATAAAGAGAGTTTGTTCTTATTTACATTGGCAATATAATTTGGTTTTTACGAGTACATTCTTAGTAGACTCTTCAATCTTTTTTATTCAATCAAGATTGTTCCAACCTGCTATTCCATATTGTAAAAATAAAAGGTTTGGAAGTGAGGTCCTCATATTTGACACATATGTATATCATAAGCATTTGGATTTTAGAAGATTTAATATTATTTTGGACTTTTGACACATATGTATATGAAACATATGATGGTTCGGATCATGTTTTTGTTAATGTACACATATGTACAATGCTGAACAATCATCTCAGAAACTTATTATATGCCGAACAACCATCTCAGGTACTTGTTATACACATACGTAAGATATTGAACAACCATATCATTAAATTCTGATTAGAGGTATATTATAAATGTACATATATGTACATACGTCTCTAGACTGTAAATACATACAATACACATATGTACAATGTCGAATAACCAGCTTAGATCCTTGTTATACACATATGTACAATGCTGAACAATAATATCATTAACTTCTAATTAGAGGTATATTATGAATGTACATATGTGTACATACGTTTTTATATGTGAATACGAATAATACATATACGTATAGAGAGAAATAATATGTGAAATAACAGTATCGAGAGGTAATTTATTCCGATATTAACATTATAGAAATAATATCAAATATGTGTAATGTTAAATTCCGATATTAAAGGGATTTATGCAATCCAGATAATATTGAAACTATTAATTTTCTGGGTTTTAAATTAGTTCATTGTGTAATTACAGAAATACCCTTATTCATTTAATTAAATAGTAAAAATTAACCAAATAATTATCATCATGCCATTTATTTAAAATCTCAAGATGATAAAAATCAAGGGTCCAGATTAGTTCACACAGTTCACTCTTGGGAGGTTGTTCACTCTAGAACCTTACCCTATATATATATATATATATATATATATATATATATATATATATGTATATATGTATACATTCTTGTCAAAAGTGTTTTGACTAATCTTTCTAACAAATAAGTATACACACATATGGCGCGGGTTCAAAAAAAATATTTATACCACGGATTCCCTTCAGTGGTATCATAGTCGATGTTCACCACATGCAAATCGAAACCGGTCTTTTTCACCGGAAAAATAAGTCACAAACTTTAAAAGTCTAACGTTTTTTTATTTTTTTGGGCAATATATATTTTGGTTATATTTTTAATTGTTAATATTTTGTTGACCAAAACTTGTCCAAACAAACTTTTGGTTATGTTGAATATGTAAATCGGGCCCGACCTTGTGGTTGTGTTTTATGTTTGGTTTTGGTTTTGGCCCATTTTGCGGCTCAAAGTTGTAATAGACTAGTTTATGGTTTTTTGCCCATTTTGTGGTTCAAAGTTGTAATAGATAAGATTTTTGTCTCTATTATGTTTACTTGTTAAATATTGTTGATACGAAGACCCGAAAAAAATCAAATGCCAAGAGGAGTCTTGGAGTTAGTGGAAGTCGCTCAAGATAACAAGATACACTCAAGTCTATCCTTGTGGTTGTTTTGTGTGTTGTGACCCATGACCCCTTTGATCTTGCTACTTGGCTCTAGCAATATCAAAACCATGCCCATATGATTTACATATTCATTTTTGTTATTATGGTTGCCTTTAATAAATGTTATTACGCATCAACCTAATACCAAAACGCATTCTTAAAAAGGGGCTTTTTAAAATGAAATCGGGAAAAAGCAAGTTCTAGCAACTTGTAAATTTTTATAACCACTAGAGTTTTAAAACATGTTTTTTTCACATCTTTAAAACTCATAAACTTAATAGTCTTCACTATTAACTTTAATTGGTTATTTCAAGTTATGACAAACTTAGTTTCATATGTTATCTAAAACTAATTGTCTCGAGATGTGAAAGGGTCCTTTTGGTGAAGTCCCAAATTTAATATCTAAATTAAAACCGACTATAACGACCCTATTTGGTAAAAATTAAAATCAATGGTCTATGTCATCCTACTAACACTTGGGGCATAATGCGAACCATCAGTGTTGGAGCCATAACACGAAACTTGGTGCCTAGTTTATCCTTCCAAGGTGCAAAGGCTTCGTCGACACATCCGACCCTTCCACATGTGACCGTTTTAGGACGACTGTTACTTTTCTTCTCATGTTGTGTGCTATAGCTGTCTGAGAACAAAAGTGGCATAGATGAGGCCAAACGTATCAATGCAAGGGCAAAAGGTTGTCCTCGCAGCCTCATGAACCCCAGGAGTTGTGATGTTTTCACATTTGACAATCGTTGTCGGTTCGCTTGAACCTCTTGCTAATGTTGCGTGCTACAGCTGCCTTTAGAAATAGCTTCTAACTGGATTCTCGTTTCTTATCGTCTCACCTCACTAAATAAGGAAAATACATTAAAAATACTAATTAAAAAAAATTTGCTTAACAAATGTCATCTGAAAACAACTCCTCTTTTGCTCTCAAGTCCATACTTGAGAAAGACAAACTAAATAACACAAATTTTCTTGAGTGGCACTGTAACTTGAGAATCGTTCTCAAAATGGAAAAAAAAAAGCTTTACGTTTTGGAAACCCCAATCCCAACCGCACTTGAAAACAATACTGTGGTTGCGAAGAAGGCTTTCGATAAACATAAAGAAGATACCCTGGAAGTTGCTTGCCTCATGCAAGCCACAATGTCTCCAGATCTTCAAAAGAATATGGAAGACATGAATGCCTTTGACATGATTGAGCAATTCAAAGGCATGTTTTAGAAACAAGCCCGTCAGGAACGCTATGATGCCATGAAACAACTCATAAGCTGTAAAATGCAAGAGGGTTCCTCAGTTAGTGCTCATGTTCTCAAGATGAAAGGCTACATCAACCAATTAAACAAACTTGGTTATCCTCTCCAAGATGAGATGGCTGTTCACTTCATTCTCAACTCTCTTTCCAGTCACTATGATCAATTTGTTATGAACTTTAACATGAATGACTGGTTAAAGACAGTCGCAGAGCTACATGTGATGCTCAAAACGGCAGAGATGAACATTTCCAACAAAATAAACCAAGTGTTAATGGTTCGATCTGGTGGTGTTAGGAAGCCCAAAACAAAGAAAACTTATAACAGGAAAAGCAAAGGAAAGGGTCCTGTTGCTGCCAAACTTGCCACCAATAAGAGCAACCAAGCTGTGAAAGCCCCTTCTCCAGAAGAGCGATAATGCTATGAGTGTAACAAGATGGGGAACTGGAAACGTAACTGCCCCGAGTATCTTGCCAAACTCAAACCAAAAAAGGCTAATAGAGAAGGCACTTCTTCAAGTATTCTAATATATGTTATGGAGCTTTTCACTATTTCAAGCAACACATGGGTATTTGATACCGGGTGTGGTTATCACATCATTAATGTCTTGCAGGAGCCAGAGAAGTGGAAGAAACTGAAGTCGGGAGACATGGAGCTCATCGTTGGCGATGGGAAGAGAGTCCTAGTTCTGGCAACTGGCTCATTTAATCTTACATGTCCTTCTGGTCTTGTTGTTGTTTTGAACAATTGTCTTTTTGCACCTGGTTTGACCAGGAACATCATTTCATTTTCGTTGCTCTTTGAACAAGGATTTAGATATGTTTTTAATGGTATTGCTATTTCTGCTTATCTAAATGGTATTTACTATTTTGAGGCTAAACCTTGAAACGGTATTTATGAAATTGATGTTCAACCTAGCAGTAACATATATCACCTTTCTAAACATTAGAAAAGTGGTACTATTAGTTCATTCCTATGGCATTGTAGACTTGGACACATAAGCAAGGCGCGTGTAAAATGGCTCAAATCTGAGGGGATTTTTGAATCCACCGGAGCGAACTCATTTGATGATTGCGAGTCATGCTTAGCTGGCAAACTCACCAAGGATCCCTTCACCCATGTCGGTGAACGAGCTAGTGATCTACTAGGACTCATACACTCAGATGTATGTGGTCCTTTTAGAACTATGACTAGGAATCACGAGAAATACTTCGTTATGTTCATCGACGACCATAGTCGATATGCTTATGTATATCCCATGAAGCATAAGCATGAAACCTTTAAAAGGTTCAAAGAGTTTTCAGAACGAAGTTGAAAACCAACTTAATAGAAAGATTAAAATGCTTCACTCAGATCGAGGCGGTGAATACCTCAGCTTAGAATTTCTCAATCATCTAAAGGAATGTGGAATAGTTTGACCAGTACATTATGAACTATAAGATGAATGCTTGGGTGAAGACTATGCCTGAGCTACATGGTATGCTCAAAACGGACGATATGAACATTCCACATAAAACCAACCAAGTTCTGATGGTCAAGTCTGGTGGTGTTAAGAAGCCCAAAAATAAGAAAAGGGCTCATAATAGCAGATGCAAGAAAATGGTTGTTGTTGCTGCCAAATCTGCCACCAACAACAAGCAGGTTGTTAAACCATCCCTTCCCCAGGAGCATAAGTGCTTTGAATGCAACCAAATGGGGCACTAGAAAAGGAACTTCCCGCAGTATCTAGCTAAGCTGAAGGCGAACAAGGCTAATAGCATTGACACTTCTTCGGGTATTCTCATTTATGTCATTGAACTTTTTACAGTTTCCGGCAACACATGGGTATTTGATACCGGGCATGATTACCACATCATTAATGTTTTTTAGGAGCTTGAAAAGTGGAGGAAGCTGAAACAAGGAGACATGGAACTCACCGTTGGTGATGGGAAAAGAGTGCTCGTTCTTGCAACCGGCACATTTCATTTTTCATCTCCTTCTGGCCTTGTAGTTAATTTAAACAATTGTTTGTTTGCACCTGGTATAACTAGAAACATTATTTTGATTTCCCTTTTGTTTGAACAAGGTTTCAAGTACGTTTTTAATGGTATTTCTATTTCTCCCTACTTGAATGATGTCTTTTATTTTAAAGCTAAACCTCGAAATGTTATTTATGAGATTGATGTTCAAATATGTAATAACATATATCATCTTTCTAAGCGTAACAAAGTTGGTATTAATGAAACCCTTCTATGGCATTGTAGACTTGTCCACATAAGTAAGGCATGCATAAAATGGCTCCAATCCGAGGGATTCTTGAATCCACTGGACATGACTCCTTTAATGATTGCGAATCTTGCTTAGCTGGAAAACTCACAAAGCGTCCCTTCACTGGTGTTGGTGAACGGGCCAATGGTCTGCTAGGACTCATTCACACTGATGTGTGTGGCCCTTTCAGTACTATGAAAAAAAACCATGAAAGATACTTTGTTACTTTCATTGACGATTATAGTCGATATGCTTATGTCTATCTTATGAAGCATAAGCATGAAACTTTTGAAAAGTTCAAAGAGTTTCAAAATGAAGTAGAAAACCAACTTACTAGAAAGATAAAAGTACTTCGATCAGATCGAGGTGGCGAATACCTCAGCTTAGAGTTCCTCAATCATCTGAAGGAGTGTGAAATAATTTCAGAACCCACTCCACCTGGCACACCCCAACTTAATGGCGTGAGAGAAAGGAGAAATCGAATCCTACTTAATATGGTTCGATCGATGATGTGTAGAACTAACTTGCCTCACTCCTTTTGGGAAGTCATGCTCTTATTGTCACACCCCAACCGATGGCGGAAACATCAGGGCGTGGCACTGAGCGAAACAAATTGTCCAAGAGAATCCATAACAACTATTAATGACAATATATTATTCGTTAACGTCCCATACCATCAACATATAAAGTAAAAACAGTTATTACAGATATTGTTCTCAAAGTCAAATAGACTGTTCCGACAACTCAGATTTTATTGAATGACGTTTCTAGACCACCTACTTCGTTTTCTTCAAGCAAAGCATCCTATCAACCTGTTACATACGTTAAAATAAAGTCAATACACAGAGTGTAAAGGTGAGTACACAAGTTTAAGTAGCATATAGTATAGCGAACGCGTTTACGCATAACCAGCATGTAACACGTAGAAATGTGAAGCAAGTAAGCTATCGACAATGACATATGCAACCGACATGACTGCGAGTGTAGAATGCGCAACACATTATCACCACTATGATCATGTGAAGTAAAACTGTAACAACCCCTGTCCACGACAAGTGCTGAGTCCAAACTATAGTACTATTGTTACTAAGGTGTCAGGAAACAATCACTGTGTAAACATAACATACAAGCATTCATCGAAACACGTATAACATGCGAGAGCGGTTAGCATTTAAAAGTGTTTGCGTTGTGTGTTGATGTGGTTTGATATAGGTAACGTATGTAACACCCAAAAGTACGTTAAGCGAAAAAGGGTTCGAGTATACTCATAGTATGTGTTTAGTAAATAAACACAGTCTTGGATTGAAGGGAGCGCGTGAGAGTTAGCCTGGGCATACGATAGCGTAAGCATTGAACAGTGCGTAAACAGCGTGTCGGATGAGATAAGTGTCGAATGGTGAGTCGATCGGATGAGAGTCATTCGATCGGATGGTTATCCCTACGGATGGTCATTCGGACGGATGACCATTCGAACGGATGACCATTCGAATGAGGTGTGAGTGTTGTAAATTGTTTTGAAACTTTGAAGTTTTCGTTGTAGCATTTCGAAAAATGAGAAGTATCTCTAAATGTCAAGTCATTCGATCGGATGGCTATTTGATTGAAAGTGTGATATTCTTTGACATTTTGTCAATTTGTTTAAGAGTTGAACTTATAAAGGGCAGTCACCTGGCCGAATAGTCATCCGATCGGATGGTCATCCGATCGGATGGCTATTCGATCGGACGATCTGATGTTCTGAAATATCACAAAGTTTTCTAAGTTCAAAGCTTTGAGTGTTAACGGAGACGGCGTGACGCCGTGTTAAACAACGAAAAACCGCACCAAGCCCAGCTCAGTCGATCGGATGGGAATCACCCCATTCGATCAGTCCAACTGTTCTCGATGGAGTTTCATGTTCAACCCGTGAATCGGTCGTCTCTCCGGTGGAAATCTATTCTCAGACCGGTTCTCAACTAGAGAATGAGTAGAGAACCTGAATGAGTCTAGATTCTATTGGTTCTTAGCAGAAAATGAAGAAAGTTGAGGAAAAGTTTGAATCAGTTGAAAAGTGTTGAAATATGCCGAAATCTCAACAAGGTTTCAAGTTATGAGTGTGGAAATCCTTTAGATCCGAACCGTTCTTGATGAGATGATGTCACACTACAGTGTTCATAAGAAACCGAGATGACGTCACCTTAGAACAGTCCAAATCAAGTGATTCCATGGTGAAAAATACTGATTTGAGTGGAGAAGATAATGAGAATATGTGTAATGATCATGGAAGTACAAGATTCAGGAAGAAAACTTACGGAAATAGCCTTGAATCGAGTAAAAAGTGCTTGAGAACGAGTTGGGAGCGTGTTGGTCGAATAGAGCTGTCACATCAGTGAATAGTGATGTGACAGGTGAGTATTTATAGGTGAGAGGGAGATAAGGTGGTGGAGTAGTGGGTCAGATGGCCATCTGATCGGATGGTCATCCGGACGGATGATCATTCGACCGAATGGTCATTCGATCAGACGGCTTGTGCGAGTTGGTTTTCCAACTTTCGTTTCATGCGATAAGCCTTGCGTTGCGTTTAAGCAAGTTGTGAGTGAGCGTTGCGATGAGATAACCACATAACATTAAACAAGTAAACACACAAATAACACACATAACACATAAGATGCATAAAAGTAAATCTGCGATTCGAGTTGCGATGAGATTGCGATGCGATATCGTTTAGTATAAACATGCGATGTAATATGCAATAAAATGCGTTTAAATAGTGTGCGTAGTAATAGCGTTAAATGCGATAACTGCGTTTTAAATGAGCGTTGTGAATTTGTTGTAAAACATAGTTTAAAATGTAGCGAAAACCCTTGGCGATAATCGGAATCTCGAGAGTACAAGCTAATTAAGCACAAAATGTCAGATATGAGTAACAACATGACTTGACCTTGACTTTGACTTTGCCCAGAAAGTCGGGTTGTTACACTTATAACTGTCGCCCGCATTGTCAATCTGGCTCCGACTAAAAAGGTAAACAAAACTCCATATGAGATATAGCATGGGCGTAAACCCGATTTGGAATACCTAAGAGTATGGGGATGTGATGCTGATGATAAGCTCGATCCTCGAGGCGAAAGGTTGTTTTCGTCGGATATGATGCATACATCATAAATAATGTGGTTGATCTTGAAGAAATTCGAGAACCAACAACAACCGCCAATGAAGTCGGAACGTCTGAACAACAAGAAATTGTTGCTGATGAATCAGACACAAACACAGGCGTTCACAGAAGTAGCAGGACTCATAAAGAACCTGACAGATACCTTTGGCATCTTGAAGGTGCTGAAGTCTTGGTAGTAGCTGAGTCTAATGACGAACCTACTAACTACAAATCTGCTATCTCAGATCCTGAATCTGCGAAAGGGCTGGAAGCCATGAACGCTGAGATGCAATCTATGTGTGATAATCAAGTCTGGGACTTGGTTGAGCTACCCCCCGAATCTCGGGCAGTAGGGAGCCAATGGGATTTCAAGAGAAAAACCGATATGCATGGAAATGTACACACCTATAAAGCACGGCTAGTTGCGAAGGGTTTCACTCAAACTCGGGGTATTGACTATGATGAGACCTTTTCGCCCGTTGCTATGATCAAATCGATCAGGATATTACTTGCCATAGTCACGTACTATGACTACGAGATATGGCAAATGGATGTCAAAACCGCTTTTCTTAATGGGCATCTTTCTAAAGATGTCTATATGGTTCAGCCATACGGTTTTGTTGATCCAAGATATCCTAATAAGGTGTGCAAGCTGAATAAGTCCATTTATGGACTCAAGCAGGCGTCTCGTAGCTGGAATCTTCGCTTAGACCAAAAGATCAAAGAATTTGGTTTTGTTAAAAATGAAGATGAGCCATGTGTTTACAGAAAGGCTAATGGGAGCACTATATCATTCCTCATCCTGTATGTGGATGATGTTGATCATTGGAAACAGTGTCCCTATGCTTAACGAAGTTAGACACTATTTGAGAACTTGTTTCGCAATGAAAGATCTTGGAGAAGCAGCTTCTTGGGCTAAGTCAAAGTACATATATAGACAAAATGATGACACACTTTAAGATGGGAAACTCCAAGAAAGGAGGTGTTCCTATGACTAAAGGGACTGTGTTGAACAAATCGCAATCTCCTTCAACGGACATTGAAATTAAGAGAATGGAAGCAGCTCTATATGCTTCAGCGATTGGTTCTATCATGTATGATCTGTTATGTACTAGACCTGACGTCTCGCATGCTTTAAGCATGACTAGTCATTATCAGCAAACTCCTAGCATCGCCCATTGGACTGATGTCAAGAACATTTTGAAGTATCTGAGAAGAACTAAAGATATGTTCTTAGTATTTAGAGGAGTAGAAGAAGAGCTCACTATAAGATGTTACACTGATGCCAGTTTTCAAACTGACCGAGATGGCTCTCACTCACAATCAGGTTTTGTATTCACTCTAAATGGAGGAGCTATCTCGTGGAAGAGCTCCAAGCACATTCTAAGAAAGTTCCACTACATATGTGAAATTGTGGAACATGGAGACATCGTGATAAGAAAAGTGAACACAGATCAAAACCTAGCAGACCTGTTTACTAAGCCCATGACTCAGGACAAGCATGATCAGCACATGGATGCTATCGGACTTAGATTAGCCAGCTGTATGTTTTGATTTAGTATTTGGATGTACGAACTTTTAACAGTTGTACTATAGAATTCATTTTTTATTTACTGGTTAAATGCAATTCTGAATCTTATAACTGTGTTCGATTTTAATACGTTTAATCCGTGAATCTTGCATTCTAAACTATTCGTAGTCGGTCAGACTTGTGGGAACGATTCTGAATTAAGACTATTCTGACTTTGGACTCAAGGAGTTGACTTCCAAACTCACAGACCTCATTATGAATGATGTTGGATGTAACTCGCATCAAATCATCTTCATGGATCTTAGACATAAGATGATTTGATATTGGTATACTCATTTAGTATCCTCTGACCTGAGATACATACTGGAACTTCCGTTTACCAGGGATTATTCTTTTATTACTATTATCCGTTGCCGTGTAACTACCAGTTATAAAGGCTTTAATTGGGAATAGTTCTGAAGTTCAGTGGGAGTTGTATGTAGTCGATAAGGGATTATGTACTCTTACATGATATGTAATAGTTAGACATTGAGGCGCCCTCGTTGATTCAAACTGGTGAAGTGTAAGGCCTTACCCAAACTTACTGTGTGTTTGTTCGGACCACTTTAACTCTCGATCGAGAACAATAATAATTGAACAACATATGAGAATGAACTTAACCCATGTCTCTTTGATTCAATTGATGTCTTTTACAGAAAGGGTGAATGATAACAATTAACATAAGGCTATTGTCTTGCAATAGTAAGTTATTACTAATGGCAAGGTGTTTTGGTTAAAGACTTTAAAGTGTCATACCTTGTTGGGGGCAGCCATGTGCAGCTAGAGCGTCGCTGACTGTCTGCGTTGAGGATTTTATCGAAGGTCGTCCAAGTGGGAGATTGTTGGATTTATATGTAGGGGTTCGATAAGTCAACGCTGTTGACCGAGCTATGACCCGTAAGAGTTACACCTTGGGCAATGAACATTAAATCCACTTAACTCGATTAACGGGTGATCTCGAACAATTAAGGAGATGAAACATATAATTATTTATACTGGTTATAAATAATTTTATCGTTTAATTATTTGTTTAATTAACCATGATCATGTTCGGTTCGTTCTGGTGTTGTTTAATTATAATATTCCGCTACGTTTATTATTAATTATATATTTAGTTAATAAAATATATGTTGGTGCATGTGTCTTTCGACTTCGTCTTGTATCAAGTCTTGCATTGTTCAGAGCACGAAGATCGAGAAAACAAGACTAAAAGTTAATTCCGCTTGAAGATGTTAATTCCGCTTGAAGAAGTCATTGTGTAATTCCGCTTGAGTATGTAATTTCGTTTGTAATGTGATTTCGCTTGAGTCATGTTCAAGCGGAATTAGATAGGCTATATATATGTGTCAGTCCGTTTCATTTGAAACGGAATTAGGAAGGGTGTTTCCGACGGTGAAGCTCTGTCGAAGTGTTGTCTTGCTGTAAAAAGTTATCAGATTAATCAAAACAACAATTATAGTGAATATCTTGCTAAATCACACATAATATGTATGTTTCCGCCTTTCATATTGTGTAGAACACTTCTGATTGACTCATTTTGGGTCCATACATGATCCTACAAGTGGTATCAGAGCTCATGAGGAGGAGTTCTGCAGATTTCAGCTTGATTTCATCTCATTTTCTTAATTCTACACCTTCTTTACTAAATTGAACAACTTTTCACGGTCAAAATGATCTGAATTTTTCACATCATAAGCAAAACAGTGTTTTAACAAAGCCTTGAGAGAAGTGGACAATAATTCAATCTTAAACTGATAAAACTTGTATTTCCGTTTGAAAATCAGTTCGAACAAAATGACATTAGCGTAATTCCGTTTGAATTTGCACCTAATTCCGCTTGAAAGTTGATATTCCGTTTGAAAGTTTGAAACGAAATTAGTGATTCCGCTTCAAATTGTAATTCCGTTTGAGTATTCCGTTTCAGTGTGATATTTCGTTTGAAATTTCAAACGAAATCAGTGATTCCGTTTGAAATAGGTAATTTCGTTTGAAATTCTTATCCCGCTTAAATCTTAATTTCGTTTGAAGTTTGTGTGCAGGTTAATCTCGTTTGAAGGGGTAATCTCACTTGGAATAATTTCGTTTGGAAGATCTAATCTAGTTTGAAATTGCCTGGTGTGAGAAACTTGTTACTGAATCATGAGTGAAGAATTTTATAACGCATTTGCCACATCTCCGACTACTCCGGCTGTCATTGCTCAAAACATGAACTTGGAAAATGAGACTGGAACTATGCAAAAACCCCCGAAGCTAATGAGCATTGAGGAGTATTATGGTTGGAAAGATCGATTTGAAAACTGGGTTCAAGCAAATCATTTGAGATCTTGGGAGTGTATTTTGAAAAAATATGTACTACCACGTACTGATCTGCAAGTTGAGAAAACAATCTCTGAATTCACTGATAAAGAACGAGACATGTACAAAGCTGAAAAGATGATGATTAGTCTACTTCAGCAAGCTATTAAAGAAGACATATTTATATTGCTTCAACATGACAAAACTTCAAAATCAATTTGGGATGCTCTTAAAATCAAATTTGAGGGTAGTGAGAAGATGATTAAGAGTAAAAAGGCATTGCTTAAGAAAGAATTTGATCTATTCACAAGTTTGCCAGGGGAAGATACAAAGAAATTGATTGAAAGATATTGCCACTTAGTGCGTTCTATGTCATTGTTAAGCATAACCAAAGAACGAGAGGAATGGGTCGACAAATTAGCTGATGCTTTACCTCAGAAAGAGTGGGGTACATTTTTGATGATCTTAAAGAACATCGGAGAATATGATGGTTTGACGATTTCTCAGTTCATCGAAAAGATTGAAGGTCAAGATCTTGAACAGCAAAAGATTGCAAGGATGAACAATCCGAGTAATCAACAAGATGTGAAAATGTATTACAAAGGCAGTGTTCAAGAGATTGAAATGAGTACTAAAATCCAAACTGCTTTTAGTGCTGGAAACTCATCTGTAATTGTTGATCAAAATTCAAACAGCAGCAGTGGATTTTCTTCATATCCGAATGTTAATCCAAAGAGTTCAACTTCAAGTTTTCATTCTCAAAGTTCAAAAAGTGGAAATGGTTATGTGATACAGTGTAACATTGCATTGAATCTTCCAGATGGACAAAGTTTTTCTGAAGAAATTGCAAAAGATCACATGGCATTACTTGCAACTGTGCTACAATCCTATGAAGGTTTAGTTGCAGGAAGGATTGGAAATCCTATGCTGACGAAAGAGGATTACGATCAGATAGACGCTGAAGAGATGGAGCTCATGGATATCAAATGGTGTCTAGCAAGTGTTTTGAGAAGAGCAGAAAAGTTTAAAATGATTACAGGAAGAAATGATTTTTTGGATGCACATGTTTCTACTTTGGGTTTTGATAAATCTAAAGTTACTTGTTTCGATGCAGGGAGAAAGGTCATTTCAAGAGAGAATGCAAAAATCAAGAGGCTAGTGGAGCAAAGAATCCTTTTGGAAAAGATGATTACTATCGGAAAGCCATATATCAACAAGTTGCTTATCAACCGCATCAACAAAAGGAACCACAAACTGCGCATGCCAGAATGATCGAGGATGCAAATAAGAAAGCGTATTATGGTATCATAGATCAAGATGATGAAAAAGTGGCAGAAGGCTTCAGCTGGGATAAATATATTCCACCTGATTCAAAAGTTGTAGCTTTGATTGTAGAAATAGTTCAAAAGCCTGATTTGTTTACTGAATGGATGAAAGTGTGTTAGTGCATACATCTGTCAACTTCGTCTTGTATCGAGTCTTGTACAAGATATGTTAGATCAGGGCACATTGTACAAGAAAATAGGAGATTTAAGATTGTATTTGATGTGATTTCGCTTGAGAGGGGTGATTCCGCTTGAAATGACTTGTGTCAATTTCAAGCGAAATCAACATGTTCTGATTTCGCTTGAAATGCACAGGTTACTTTCAAGCGAAACCCCATGACTATAAATAGGCAGTTCAAGCGAATCAGTTGTAACAGTTCTGAATTTGGATACCGAGGTGCTGCCGGTTTATCTTGTGATTGTAATCAGTGTTATATCAATCAGAAAGTTGTTTAAAGTGAATTAAAAAAAATTATGCTAAAACACACTAAAAACTTTTTGAAATTTAGTAAAGAAATATTTACAGACAATATTTTTTGTGAGTTTGTGTAAGAGGATCATATCAGTTTATGACAAGTCACAAGTACCGTTGAGCTGAGTTACACATTAAGAATTAAACAATTCACTTAGATTGCCGATATACTGATCCACTTAAATTTTCACACAAATTTCAAGTTATTCAGGATATGAATTAGATGTATTAAGGACTTAAACTTATTCATGTGTCCCACCTCTTGAATATACTCCCGTATCCAGATCCCAATATTCAGTCTTACAGGTGAGTATACCACAGATGATATCTGTAAGGGGTTAATTGCGAAACCGTGAGAGCTCAGGTCAAAACTTCTCTGAACGACTCATTTGGGTCATCTACACGATCCTACAATTGGTATCAGAGCTCAGGAGGAGGAGTTCTGCAGATTACAGCTGGATTTCATTGTGTTTTCTGTCTTCTACATCTTCTTTCTTCAATTGGACAACTTTTCACGGTCAAAATGGCCTGATTTTCGCACAACATAAGCAAAACTGTGTTTTAACAAACCATTGAGAAAATCTGCTTAAAATTCGGACTAAATCTGATAAAAATGAACTAAAAACCAGATTTCCCTTGAACGAATCATCAGATTTCGCTTGAATTGATATTCAGTTTAAAATCTTGATTTCGCTTGATATTGCAAACCTGATTTCGCTTCAAACAGTAGTTTCGCTTGAATCAACATTTTATTTGAAAATCTTGATTTCGCTTGAAGTGTATGTGCAGAGATTTCGCTTGAAGACCTCATTTCGCTTGAAGATCTCATTTCGCTTGAAGACCTCATTTCGCTTGAAATTGACTGTGTTTAAGAAAAAGTTTACAGAATCATGAGTGAAGAATTTTATAACGCATTTGCAACATCCCTGACTACTCCGACTTCCATTGCTCAAAACATGAATCTGGAAAATGAAACTGGAACTACACAAAAACCCCCGAAGTTAATGAGCATTGAAGAGTATTACAGTTGGAAAGATCGATTTGAAAACTGGGTTCAAGCAAACCATTTGAGATCTTGGGAATGCATTTTGAAGAAATATGTTCTACCACGTACTGATCTGCAAGTTGAGAAAGAAATCTCTGAGTTTAATGATAAAGAACGAGACATGTACAGAGCTGAAAAAATGATGATCAGTTTACTTCAGCAAGCTATTAAAGAAGATATCTTTGTATTGCTTCAACATGACAAAACTTCAAAATCAATTTGGGATGCTCTTAAAGTTAAGTTTGATGGAAGTGATAAGATGATAAAAAGTAAAAAATCATTGCTTAAGAAAGAATTTGATCTATTCACAAGTCTGCCAGGGGAAGATACAAAGAAACTGATTGAACGATATTGCCACTTAGTGCGTTCTATGTCGTTGTTAAGCATAACTAAAGACAGAGAAGAATGGGTCGATAAATTAGCTGATGCTTTACCTCATAAAGAGTGGGGTACATTCTTGATGATCTTAAAGAACACCGGAGTTTATGATGGTTTGACGATTTCTCAGTTCATCGAGAAGATTGAAGGACAAGATCTTGAACAACAAAAGATTGCGAGGATGAGTAATCCAAGTGGTCAACAAGATGTGAAGATGTATTATAAAGGCATTGTTCAAGAGATTGAAAAGAGTCCTAAAATCTAAACTGCTTTTAGTGCTGGAGAGTCATCTGGAAATGCTGATCCAAATCCAAACAGCAGCAGTGGTTTCTCTTCATATCCAAATGTAAATCCCAAGTGTTCATCATCAAGTTTTCATTCTCAAAGCACAAAAAATGGAAATGGTTATGTGATACAATGCAACATTGCTTTGAATCTTCCTGATGGTCAAAGTTTTTCTGAAGAAGTTGCGAAAGATCACATGGCATTACTTGGTTCTGTGCTACTATCCTATGAAGGCTTGGTTGCAGGAAGGATCGGGAATCCTATGCTAACAAAGGAGGATTACGATCAGATAGACGCTGAAGAAATGAAGCTTATGGACATCAAATGGTGTTTCGCTAGTGTCCTATGAAGAGCAGAAAAATTCAAATTGATTACTGGAAGAAATGATTTTCTTGATGCACATGTTTCTACTTTGGGTTTTGATAAATCTAAAGTTACCTGTTTTCGTTGCAGGGAGAAAGGTCATTTCAAGAGAGAATGCAAGAATAGGGAAGCAAATGAAGCAAAGAATCCATTTGGAAAAGATGATTACTACCGGAAAGCCATATATCAACAAGTTGGTCATCAACAACAACAAGAACCACAAGTGGCTTATGGTAGAAAAGTGATAGAGGATTCAAAGAGAGCATGTTTGGTGAATCAAGAAGATTTTAGCTGGAACAAATACATTTCATCCGACAACAAAGCATGCCTAATTAATCAAGAAGATGAAAAGTTACCTGAAGGATTCAGCTGGGATATGTTTGCAGATGAGAATGGGAATTTTAAAGCTTTCATTGCAAAGATAGTTCAAGAACCAGATATGTTTACCGAGTGGATGAAAGCTATTGGTGTTAGTGTGAAGAATGAAGAAGAAAAGTCTGTTTCATCAGATGAAAGCTCACAAAGTTCAAATGAAAGTTCAGAAAGAGAAATTGTTTTTGATCAAACACCATCTGATTCTAGTTTTTCAGATGATAGTTCTGATAAATCAATTGAGTTTGATCAATCACCAACTGATGACAGTGGTGATGATGAAGAAGAAAGACATATTAATGTTGCAAAAACTCATTTATCTCCTGAAATTTTTCATTTTTATTTTGCAGATCGCTTGGAGAAGTTAAAGAAAAGAAGAGCTGCAAAAGAACAAAAGCAAATGAAGTCTGAAAGTGAAAAGGATGAGATAGTTCAAAAGGAAGAAGTTAAAATTGTTGCTGAGGAGGTTGTTGAAACAGAAAAGGTAACTGAAGCAGAAAAAGTAGTTGAGAAGATGAAAACAATTGAAGTAGAAAAGATTGTGGAAGTTATCAAGCCTTGTTCAAAGTGTTTAGAATCTTGCAAAGAATGTGCAGCTAAAGATGAGAAGCTAGCTGAGTTTAAGAAGATGAAAGAACAATTACTGTTCAATCTCAACTATGTAAAGGAATCTTATGATGTTTTAAACAGGACAGTAACTGGTCTTCAAAAGACAAATTCTGAAAGAGAAAATGCTTTGACAATGATGAATGCAACGATGATGACGAAGCAGAAAGCTATTAATTTCTACATCGAAGAAAGTGCAAAGTGGAAGCAAGAGTTGGAGACCGAGAAAATTGAGAATGAGAGGATCAGATGATTATTACAAAGTTATTCTAGTTCTGATTATCTTATTGATCGAATTTATCCAACTGTTGCAAGTTTCGAAGCATTTCAGGATGACAAGCCAAAGAAGGAAGGTACTGGTAAGAAACTGACTGTTAGCTATAACAAGTGTCCGCCCCCGATCTGGGAAGGTTATTCTCCTAGAAAACCAAATGAAGAGCAAGTCGAAAAAGCAGTCAATATAAAGTTAAAAACCGATACAACTGATGAATTACCAGAAAACATTGACGTTACGTTCACATCATCTGACACTGATCATGAGTCTGAGTTAATAAAAAAGGTGGTCAATCAGGTGTTGGATACTGATGAGGAGTCTGAGTCAAAGTTTGAATCTGGAGGTTCAAGTTCGTCAGTCAACAGTCCAAAATCGTCGGTTAAATGGGTTTACAGTAAAGAGTTTTTGTTATCAAAATCAAATTTGGATGATGAAACATTTGAAGTTGCATACACTTTAAATGATTCTGACAAATTATATTCTGACAAAGAGTTTCCAATAAGAAGTGTTCGATTTGACATGATCAAAAAGGCTTTTAAAATGATAGAAATTAAAATTTCTGAAATAAAGGATTTAAATCTTACTGAAAAACCTAAAAAATACACTTCAAGAGTTCAACAACGTTTAAACAAGAAAAAGGGTTACAATTCTGGTTCTGGTTTTCAAAAGAAACCAAACCATAATGGTAATTTCAAAAAGAAAGGTTTAGGTTTTATTCCACCTGAAAATTATAAAAATGAGAAAAATGAGAAAAAATCTAAAACAAAAACAGAATTTGTTTCAGGAGGAAGTGCCGAAGAAGAACAGAAGAAACCTTTCTGGAGACAATCAAACCAGGAGTTTCTTGCTGAGAAGAAAAGAAAAGGAACTGGAGTTTTTCAACCAAAGGATACTCGTACCTGTTTTAAATGCAATAAAGCTGGTCACATTGCATGGAATTGTCCGAAAAATACTAAGACAAAACAGGGAGTTTCTGAAAAACTCAAAGAAAAAGTTGTTGATATTGAACCACCAACTGAAAAATTTAAAAATTTTAAAAAATCTACTTATGAAGTTGGTGAGTGTTCGAAGAAAAATTTTTACAAAAAGAAAGCTAAGGACAACCAAATGTGGATTGTCAAGAAATGTGATGTAAAAGTCGGCGATGATTCTGGTTCCACAAAGCCAGAAGAGCCACAGGTTGAGGTGAAAGAAATACCTTCAATGAATGATGTTAGTTTTCCATCATTGAAGAATGTTGGTAATGTGGAGATCTCGAATCAATTTTATTCTGAGAAGAATATTTGATATTGAGAAAACATTCAATGAGAATGTTAAGAAAATTTTTGGGAAAATGGTCGAGGGAAAGGCCAAAGGGGTTAAGGACTTTTATGCAACAAAGAAAGCAACTTATAATCCTACTGAACAAGAGTTAAAAACACCCAAGGTTGGTCAGACTTGGGTGGAAATTATTTTCCCTTGAAAAACCTGACTTGCCGGAGATCCCAAGTTTGTAATTGTGGATCAGGAATCGGCATCATTCTTGTTAAAATAAAGTTTGTGACATATTTTAAAAATTGTTTAAATTTTACAGGATGAGAACTTGCCGGAGCTTCCAGGTTGGTAAGTGTGAAGCAGGAATCGGCATCTTTATTGGTAAAATGATTTTGTGTAGATGTGGTATTCCTACAAGTGGTAAATCAGGGACATTAAGTTGCACTTGATTTTCTTACATGTGGTACAGAGGTTTGTTCTGACATAGTGATTACTCAAGGTCATTAATTTGAACTTGATGTAATCCTCATACAAATGGTAAAATTGGGATTCATCATTGTAAAATATGAACAAAGTGAGGAATTTTTCCCCAAATTTACAAGTGGTAAAATCAACCAACAAAACTTATTTTCCGGAAAAATCATTTTGATTAAAACAAACTTAAGTGTTTTGAAATCTTAATGAGAAAATAGTTTTTGAAATTTTCAAATTGATTTTGAAGTTTTGTCATGTTGAAGCAGTATAAAGATGTTAAGAAGATGAAAACAATTGAAGTAGAAAAGATTGTGGAAGTTATCAAGCCTTGTTCAAAGTGTCTAGAATCTTGTAAAGAATGTGCAGCTAAAGATGAAAAGTTGGCTGAGTTTGAGAAGATGAAGGAACAATTACTGTTCAATCTCAATTACGTGAAGGAATCTTACGATGTATTGAATAGAACAGTAACTGGTCTTCAAAAGACAAATTCTGAGAGAGAAGACGCTTTGACAATGATGAATGCAACGATGATGACAAAACAAAAGGCTATAAACTATTACATTGAGGAATGTGCCAAGCTGAAACAAGAGTTGGAGACTGAGAAAATTGAGAATGAGAGAATCAGACGTTTATTACAGAGTTATTCTAGTTCTGATTATCTTATTGATCGAATTTATCCAACTGTTGTAGGTTTCGAAGCATTTCAGGATGACAAGCCAAAGAAGGAAGATACTGGTAAGAAACCAACTGTTAGCTATAACAAGTGTCCGCCCCCGATCTGGGAAGGATATTCTCCTAGAAAACCAAATGAAGAGCAAGTCGAAAAAGCTGTCAATATAAAGCTAAAAATCGATACAACTGATGAATTACCAGAAAACATTGACGTTGCTTTTACATCATCTAACACTGATCATGAGTCTGAGTTAATCAAAAAGGTGGTCGATCAGGTGTTGGATACTGATGAGGAGTCTGAGTCAAAGTCTGAGTCTGGAGGGTCAAGTTCGTCAGTCAACAGTTCAAAACCGATGGTTAAAAGGGCTTATAGTAAAGAGTTTTTGTTATCAAAAGCAAATTTGAATGATGAAACATTCGAAGTAGCATATACTTTGAATGATTCTGACAAATTATATTCTGACAAAGAGTTTCCAATAAGAAGTGTTAGATTTGAAATGATCAAAAAGGTTTTCAAAATGGCAGAAATAAATATTTCTGAAATAAAATATTTAAATCTTACTGGAAAACCTAAAAAATACACTTCAAGAGTCCAACAGCGATTAAACAAGAAAAAGGGTTACAATTCTGGTTTTGGTTTTCAAAAGAAACCAAACCATAATGGTAATTTCAAAAAGAAAGGTTTAGGTTTATTCCATCTGAAAATTATAAAAATGAGAAAAATTCTAAAACAAAAATAGAATTTGTTTCAGGAGGAAGTGCTGAAGAAGAACAGAAGAAACCTTTCTGGAGACAATCAAACCAGGAGTTTCTTGCTGAAAAGAAGAGAACAGGAACTGGAGTTTTTCACAGAATTGATACTCGAACCTGTTTCAAGTGCAATGAGACTGGTCACATTGCTTGGAATTGTCTGATGAATACTAAAACAAAACAGGGAGTATCTGAAAAACTTAAAGAAAAAGTTGTTGATATTGAACCACCAACTGAAAAATTTAAAATTTTTTAAAATTCTACTTATGAAGTTGGAGAGTGTTCGAAGAAAATTTTTTACAAAAAGAAAGCTAAGGACAACCAAATGTGGATTGTCAAGAAATGTGATGAAAAAGTCGGCGATGATTCTGGTTCCACAAAGCCAGAAGAGCCACAGGTTGAGGTGAAAGAAATACCTTCAATGAATGATGTTAGTTTTCCATCATTGAAGAATGTTGGTAAGGTTGAGATCTCAGATCAGTTTTATTCTGAGAAAAATGAGTTTGATGTCGAGAAAACATTCAATGAGAATGTTAAGAAAATTTTTGGGAAAATGGTCGAGGGAAAGGCCAAAGGGGTTAAGGACTTTTATGTAACAAAGAAAGCAACTTATAATCCTACTGAACAAGAGTTAAAAACACCCAAGGTTGGTCAGACTTGAGTGGAAATTCTTTTCCCTTGAAAAATCTGACTTGCTATCGTGGATCAGGAATCAGCATCATTCTTGTTAAAATAGAGTTTGTGAAAGATTTAAAAAATTGTTTAAATTTTACAGGATGAGAACTTGCCGGAGCTTTCAGGTTGGTAAGTGTGAAACAGGAATCGGCATTTTTTTTGGTAAAATGGTTTGTGTAGATGTTTTATTCCTACACTGGGTACATGTGATCTTACAACTGGTACAGTGTTTTAAATGTTTTGGTTTTATAAGTAATTTGTCAAGGTCATTAGTTTGAACTTGATAGAATCATCATACAAGTGGTTGAATGAACAAGATGATGAACCATAACCTTCAAATAGTAAAAACAAACTCATTTTCCGGAAAAATCATTTTGATTAAAACAAACTAAAGTGTTTTGAAATCTAAATGAGAAAATAGTTTGTTGAAAGGGGGAGTTCTGATTGTTTATGCCTAGTTGATGGGATCTGAGGTGATTCGATGTCGGTTGTCAATTTACGTGTACAGTTTGTTTTCAAATTTTCTTTAATGTGTTTGCATTTTAGGGGGAGTAGAAATTTTAAGAAAATCCAAAAACATTAGAAAATTTGAAAAAGTAAAAAACATGATAAAATACAAAAATGAGTTTGTTATAAAAAAGAGGAAATGATAGTACATCAGTAGACAGTTATAGTATGCTAAAGAAATGTAATGTTTAAATAGCGTTAAACGATCTCACTGATGATATGCCGATAGGTTTTTACACATTTAGTAAATTTTTTCGGGATATAAACTTAAATTCAAACTTGCTTATTTCGTGGGGAACACTACTTGGATATATAGGTAACCCCTGAAATCTCGTTTTGAAATATCCCTCTTTCTGAGATACTAGGTCTTTATGCTCAGTGATATCTGGGGTATTATCCCGGGACTTCTGATTTTGCGGAAGCAATGGCCTAGTCCCCGGAGAATACTTTCTGCTTGCTTGAAATATAGCGCCACCCTTAGCATAAAATGATAAGACAATAAAATTGCTAATCAATGCTGTTGTAAAAAAGATCCTTTAAAGGGGACCCACCAATAGTCGACCCGTCATCTCTTTGCTGAACGGAAGTTCTGACCTGAGCTCTCACGGTTTCGCAATTAACCCCTTACAGATATCATCTGTGGTATACTCACCTGTAAGACTGAATATTGGGATCTGGATACGGGAGTATATTCAAGAGGTGGGACACATGAATAAGTTTAAGTCCTTAATACATCTAATTCATATCCTGAATTAGTTGAAATTTGTGTGAAAATTTAAGTGGATCAGTATATCGAAAATCTAAGTGAATTGTTTAATTCTTAATGTGTAACTAAGCTCGACGGTACTTGTGACTTGTCATAAACTGATATGATCCTCTTACACAAACTCACAAAAAATCTTGTCTGTAAATATTTCTTTACTGCAGTTCATATAAAATTTCAAAAAGTTTTTAGTGTGTTTTAGCATAATTTTTTTTAAATTCAAAAAGATTTTCGACAACTGGTGTTGGAGAGCTGATTTTCAAAATTCCAAGTGCTAGACATGATGACATTTTTGTGAAGGGGAGTCTGTGATTGAATATAAATGTGTTTTGATCAAATCTATAAATGAGTTCATCAAGATTATGGTTAAATTTGAAGGAGAGTTTGAATACCTAAAGTTAAAATGTTTAAATTTGTGAAATTTTACTTTGAGGTAGAGATTGTGCAGATAACCTGAGCTGGATGAGAGCCAGGTCATCGTAAGGGGGAGTCTGAATACATTCAAGAGAAGATTAGAAAGTGTATTGCCCAGAGACTGGTCAAGATTGAAGACGTAAAGACTCGACACGAAAGACTCGTCAACATCTGAGGGGGAGTCTGTTAGTGCATACATCTGTCAACTTCGTCTTGTATCGAGTCTTGTACAAGATATGTTAGATCAGGGCACATTGTATGAGAAAATAGGAGATTTAAGATTGTATTTGATGTGATTTCGCTTGAGAGGGGTGATTCCGCTTGAAATGACTTGTGTCAATTTCAACCGAAATCAACATGTTCTGATTTCGCTTGAAATGCACAGGTTACTTTCAAGCGAAACCCCACTATAAATAGGCAGTTCAAGCGAATCAGTTGTAACAGTTCTGAATTTGGATACCGAGGTGTTGCCGGTTTATCTTGTGATTGTAATCAGTGTTATATCAATCAGAAAGTTGTTTAAAGTGAATTACAAGCTGTGTCCAAGTCTGTTTCTTATTTTCCGCATCTGAAACAGATCAAAACTTCTCTGAACGACTCATTTGGGTCATCTACACGATCCTACAAAGTGATTGGTGTTAATGATTCGAGTCAAGAAGAAGAATCTGTTTCATCAGATGAAAGTTCAGAAAGAACAACGGTTTTTTATCAAACATCATCTGATTCTGGCTCTTCAGATGATAGTTATGAAAAAACAATAGATTTTGATCAATCACCAACTGATGACAGTAGTGATGATGAGGAAGAAAAGCATATTAATGTTGCAAAAACTCATTTATCTCCTGAAAGTTTTCAATTTTATTTTGCAGAACGCTTGGAGAAGTTGGAGAAGAGACGAGCAGCAAAAGAATTGAAAAAGAAGGAATGTGAAAGAAAAGATCAAAATGAAAAGATTTTTCAAAATGAAGAGGTTAAAATTGCTGAAGAGATTGTTGAAACAGAGAAGGTGATTGAAGTTGAGAAAGTTGTTGAAGTTGAGAAGATCGTTGAAATAGAAAAGATTGGGGAAGTTATCAAGCTTTGCTTAAAATGTTTAGAATCTTGCAAGCAGTGTGCAGAGAAGGATGAGAAGCTGAGTGAGCAAAATAAGATGAAAGAACAATTATTGTTCAATCTCAATTATGTAAAAGAGTCGTATGATGTTTTGAACAGAACGGTAACTGGTCTACAAAAGACTAATTCTGAAAGAGAAGATGCACTGACAATGTTGAATGTTGTGTTGATGTCGAAGCAGAAAGCCATTAATTTCTATATTGAAGAAAGTGTGAAATGGAAGCAAGAGTTGGAGACAGAAAAGATTGAGAATGAGAGAATCAGACGTTTATTACAGAGTTATTCTAGTTCTGATTATATCATTGATCGAATTTATCCAACTGTTGCAGGTTTTGAAGTGTTTCAAGATAAGAAGCCAAAGAAGAAGGATACTGGTAAGAAACAGAGTGTCAGTTATAACAAGTGTCCGCCTCCAATATGGGAAGGGTATTCGCCTAGAAAACCAAATGAGGAGCAAGTCGAAAAGGCAAGCAATATTAAGCTAAAATCCGAAATAACTGATGAGTTACTTGACAATATTGACATCACATTCACAGTGTCTGACACAGATCATGAGTCCGAATTAATAAAAAAGGTGGTCGATCAGGTGTTGGATAAGGATGAGGAGTCAGAGTCAAAGTCTGAATCAGAAAGTTCGTGTTTGTCTTTCGGGAGTTCGAGTTCGTCAGTCAAAAGTTCAAAGTCGTCAGAAAAACGGGTTTACAATAAAGAATTCATGTTATCAAAATCTAATTTGGATGACAGATTAATCAAAGTGGCTTATACTTTGAACGATTCAGACAAATTATATTCTGATGAGGAATTTCCAATAAGAAGTGTCAAAACTGAAATGATCAAACAGGTTTTCAAATTGACAGAAATTAAAATTTCTGAAATAAGAGATTTAAATCTTTTTGAAAAACCTAAAAAGTATACTTCAAGAGTTCAACAACGGTTAAACAAGAAAAAAGGTTAAAGTTCTGGTTCTGGTTTTCAAAAGAAACCAAACCATAATGGTAATTTCAAAAAGAAAGGTCTTGGATTTATTCCACCAGAAAATTATAAACATGGAAAAATTTCTAAAACAAATACAAAATTTGTTGCAGGGACAAGCTGTGAAGAGGAGTCAAAATGCTCATTTTGGAAGCAATCAAACAGAGAATTCCTTGCCAAGAAGCAAGAGAATGTGAAGAATGGAGCTAATCAAAGAAAGGAGACTAGAACTTGTTACAAATGCAATGAAGTTGGTCACATTGCATGAAACTGTTCTCAAGCAACAAAAACAAAACAGGAAGTCTCTAAAAAACTCAAAGAAAAAGTTGTTGAGAAAAATGAACCACCAACTGACAAATTTAGAATTTTTGAAAATTCAACATATGAAGTTGTTGGTGCATATTCGGTGACAACAGCTTAATAGTTTGATTATTTAGTCTTTGGATATTTTGTACTGGGCTTAGCTTATTGGTTAGTGAGTTTATTATTGTAATGGGCTTGGAAAATGGCCTAGTCCATGTAGGAAGCCCAGTTCACAGACATGTGGTATATAAACATGTTTTGTGATTAGGGTTTTGGGGGTTAGAGAATTTTAGAGAGAGAAAGTAGAGAGAGAGAGAGAATTCGAAATAGGGTTGTAGTCAAGATCACAGATAGTGGCTGTGAGGTTGTGAGGGTCTTGAGTTGATTGTAAAACGTTTTGTTTGGATAATCAATAGAGGACCCGTTTGATTGTGAAATTCTGTTTCTACTCGTTTCTGTAATAAATCTGATCTAGAGGATTCCGCACTCTAGGTTAGATAAACAATTCTGTGAAAGATCCATACGAATAGGGGACCTATAATTGGTATCAGAGCATTAGGCTCTTGGAGGCTCGGTTCAGAATTGTTCTTGGAGAAACAGGAAGTTGGTTAAAATTTTCGAATTTTTTTAAACCTGAAATTAGGGTTTCGAAGTTTCTTGAGTTTTGATAATTTTCAGCGATTTTGTTTGTGTTTGATCAGTTTGTTTTGTTGAGTTTTGCTGATTTGCAGGTTTTCGGGACGATTTCTGTTGGATTTTGACGAGTATTTGGCTGGAATTCGAAGACTGTTCTTCGTGTTCTTCGTGGTTTTCCATCTGTTCTTGAAAATTTTTGAAATCATTGTGCTGATTTGCTGTTTTGATTTTGCAGATTGTGTTGGAGAATCTTCAAAATTTCAATCAGATCAAGTTTCCAAACTTAACTGGCGAATTTGATTTATTTTGCTGACTGACCAGCGAAATTAACAGACCAGTGAAGTTATCGGCGAAGTTAAAATCCAAAGGCGACTTTGGTAACCGTGAAATTTTCCACAGCGAAAATATTACGGTTTTCAGCGACTTACCAGTCGTCGTAATAGCGAACTGGTTACCCAGCGAAATTAATCTGAGTGAAATTGGCAGCAAATTTGACCAGCAAATTTAACAGATCAGCGAATTTGGACAACAAAGTTAACCAGCGAAATTGAACAAGTAACAGACCCAGCGAATTAAAGCACTGATCCAGCGAATTTAACTGTATAACCAGCGAAATTAACAGCATATAAAAGTGGTGGAATTTCAGTTGGCAAGCGTCGATAAAATCTGACTGTTTTGCAAATAGAAATTGATCCGTAGCTCGTTAGACAGAACTGTTTGGACCGTTGAATTCCTTGGATTTTTAGGGTAAAAAAAAAACTTCTAAATGTCAATGAATATGCTGAATGGAAAAAGAAGGTTGAGGCATATGTTGAAAGTAAGGATGCGAGAATGTGGAGTTGTATGATAGATGGATACGTTGCTCCTACACGTCGTGTTGATGGTAGAGTAAAAGTAATTTCTTATGAGAAGATGGATGAATCTGAGAAACGAGTGGTTGATGCTGAGAAGAGAGCTTTAGCAGTGATCAAGAAATCCTTACCTGAGGGCATTAAGAATACCTTCAAGAACTATGGGAATTCTAGAGATCTGTGGGAAGCTTTAGAAAAACGTTATCAGATTCCTTCAAGATTGAATACATGTGATCAAGCATTGGTAGCGGTGACGATAGGAGAGGTAGCTGCTGAGATAGAAGAGAAGAAGGAAGCAGATGAGGAGAATGCTCAAAAGAAGGGTGCAGAAGTTTCAAAGGGCTTGAAGGATGTGAACGGACTTACAGCAGAGGTAAAGGTATCATCAGAATCTGTAAGTCATACATGTCTTAATTGCGCTGAACTACAGGTTAAAGTTGACAGACTATCGAAGCAAAACAAAATTCAGTCAGCCGAATTAGAAAAGCTAAAAGAGTCAAATGTTCTTTTGATTAAACGAGAGTCAGATTGTTTAACAAAACTCAAATTAAATGAACAAGAAATTAGCAGTTTAACAAGCAAAGTCAATGAACTGTTACAGGTCATTGATTTGGCTCGTGAAACTGTGAAAGAAAAGACTAACGAGCTTTCAGAAAAGTGCACAGAATTGGCTGATGCACAAGCCAAAATTGTTGAACTTCAGGGGAAGTTAAATAATTTTGGGAATTCTTCGTTAGTCAGGACTCAAATTCAAAAAGGTTTAAAAAGGAGTAATGATAAAACAGGGGTGGGGTTTACTAAAGCTTCATCTTCTGAAAATCAAGACTACTCTTTTCTACCAAAAGAAGAAGAGCTAATTGATTTTGTAACCACTGCACAAGAGGTAGTGGATCCGATAGCTGTGGACTTGCCAAATAGTCCAGTTTCTTTGAAAGAATCTGTTGGGTCAAACAGTACACCTCATAAAGTGGATGAGGATACTGAAGACAAAAAGGCCAACACATTTAAAAAGGGATCAAACAAAAAGAAAACTTCTAAGAAAAGATCTTGTTTTAAATGTCACAACAAAGGGCACGTGGCGAGTTGTTGTCCTTTGAAGAAAGGTAAACAAAAGGTTGATGAGGTTAATGATGGGAATCAGGTTGGGTCAAGCAATAGTGTAAAACAAAGTTGTCAGACAAAGAAACCTGAATCTCAATCAAATCCCTCAACTTCGAAAAGATTTGATAGACCAAGAAGTATTTCTCCACAATTTAGTCAATATAGTGGTAAATCAAATCGTTTTCAAAGTCAAAATAAAAATTTTGGATATCAAAATCGATACCAAACTGCTGGTAATCGAAATTTTCAACAAAGAAATGGACATAGGGGTTTTTGTAACTCGAATGTTCAACAACATCCAAAATTTTTTCAAAACTCATGGTATAATAATGGGAGAAGCAGGTATCCAGATAATCCACTGAAGTGTGATGGATATTGGATGGATGTACCTGTAATGGATGAATTTGGAAAACCCAAGACTATCAGGGCTTGGGTTCTCAAGACTAACTGAGTTGTTGAGTGTGTGCAGGATGACCAAGAAGGACTGTTGAAGTGTTCGACAGTGGTTATTCCTGTAAAGTGTCTGAGGTGAATAGTAGGTTAACATGGGTAACGAACTATTTACTTTAGAGATGGTTATGATTTTTCTAAACTTCAAATGTGAAAAACTTATTGTCAGATTGAAGTGGGAGTCTGTTTGTGTTTAAATTTCTGTTTTTGAAACTTGCTCCATAAAAACATAAATTTAGGGGGAGAAATTTCCCTAAGCCAAAAAGAGTTTAGTTAGTGCGTGTGTTTAGGGGGAGTAAGTTATTCATAAAAATCAAAAGTAAAAAAAAAAAATTTGAAAAATCAAAATCATAAAATATAAAAAAAAAAATCAAAAATGAGTTATCACTGTGTGAAAAAGGAGAAATGATAGTACATCAGCAAGTTAGACTGTCACACTGAAACTGAAATTAAAATGCATAAGTGTGATAGCAGCTTCATTGTATGATGTACCAGTAGGCAAAAAGCATGAAATAATCAACTTACCAATGTGATATAAACCTAAATACAACTGTGTATGAGTGGGGAACACATCAGTGGTGTATGGTTTAATGACCTTAAATCTTGCGTTGATAGATTGCCAAAATCTGAAGTTTTGGGTCTTTATACTGTTATTTCATCTGGGGATATCTTGACTGTCTTTCTGTTCAGAACTAAAATTGTACATGACCTCAGGAAAGAAAGTCACTTGGAATTAGCACATTTCTATTTGAATGTCTGTATGTGTCCCGATACACACAATTTTGATCTGATTCTGAAATCTTCTCTGAAAAAAGTCGTGTACCTCCTCTGCTGCATCCAGATATATGCTGACCTGGAGGTGCTAGGCAACGACAGCTTCTGCTGCATCCAGATACATGCTGACCTAGCTGTACGTTGTCGCGCTATAGATCTAATACACCCGAAAGAGGCCCTCTAGTGCCCAAATGAAACCCAATAAACCTATATCAAACTGAGAAAAACTCATTTGATCTGTATATTATACCATCTCTCCTAAAGATCTATTCTGTTCTCTTCTCAACCTATTCCCAGTTAAGATTTCAGAAATCTGGATTGGACTTGTGAAATATGTGGTAGGGAAGATACTTGCATGATAGAGTGTGTTGTTTATATTTCCAGGATTTGATTAGTATTTATTTGGGTGTTCATTGTTAAGCAATTAAAACATGATAAAACAGATTATATGCAGAACTAGACATTGTCAGGATATCTTAAAGGATGACATCAGTATACTCACCTACTACGATGAATCTTTGTGCATACCTTGATCGTGGGGGTATATCCTGAAGTGGGACACACTAGTATATCAGTAATAAAATTACCTTAACGTATCATACGGTAATGGTACTTGAAATGTTCATACATTTTGTTTAAGAGGACAAACATACTGGTAATCGTCTTGAACTGCTTTTCACGAAAAATTAAATAAAGAATTATCTGATTGTGTGAAACAGTTTGATTTTGTTGATATGATCTTCTTACCGGTGATTCTCACAAAAATAGAGTGTTTATTGCTTTTGTAAATAGTTTACTGCTTTTCTTAAAATATCAAAAATACCAAAAAGATTTCTTTTTAAAAAAGACTTCCATTTTGAATTGACAAGTTGTTGTTTTTGCATGATAAGATAAAATATTGGTTTATCTTTAAATGTGAAAAAGACTAATGGTTTTTCGAGATACTTGCTTGTGTTGCTAAACAGATTGATGCAGTTATCAAAATGAAGTGCAGAATACAAGTAAAGTTTATTATTTAGAGTAAAGAATGTGTGAAGATGCATGGTAGGATCCTTCTACTACATTGCAGAAAGAGAGATATGGAAGAGTTGGAGCTTACTTGCTTAACCAAGGATTGCTAGCTAACTGATCTACAATGAATGAAAGTTTTGGAGATTGGAAGCATCAGCTAAGGGGGAGTCTGTTGATGTCAGAAGCTGTGTAGCTGACGCTATCCAAAGACCAAAAGAACACAAGATGTTTGAAGACAAAGTTACACTATGAAGCTATTGTCAAGGGGGAGTCTGTTGGTGCATATTCGGTGACAACAGCTTAATAGTTTGATTATTTAGTCTTTGGATATTTTGTACTGGGCTTAGCTTATTGGTTAGTGAGTTTATTATTGTAATGGGCTTGGAAAATGGCCTAGTCCATGTAGGAAGCCCAGTTCACAGACATGTGGTATATAAACATGTTTTGTGATTAGGGTTTTGGGGGTTAGAGAATTTTAGAGAGAGAAAGTAGAGAGAGAGAGAGAATTCGAAATAGGGTTGTAGTCAAGATCACAGATAGTGGCTGTGAGGTTGTGAGGGTCTTGAGTTGATTGTAAAACGTTTTGTTTGGATAATCAATAGAGGACCCGTTTGATTGTGAAATTCTGTTTCTACTCGTTTCTGTAATAAATCTGATCTAGAGGATTCCGCACTCTAGGTTAGATAAACAATTCTGTGAAAGATCCATACGAATAGGGGACCTATAGAAGTTGGTGAGTGTTCAAAAACAAGTTTTTATAAAAAGAGAGCTGAGCATGACAACCAAATGTGGGTTGTTAAAAAGTTTCATGAAGATGTTAAGAAGTTTAATGTGAAATTTAGCGATGAATCTGATTCCACAAAGTCAGATGAGCCACAGGTTGAAGTTAAAGAAGAAAACTCAGTGCCTCCAATGGATGATGTTCATTTTCCACCATTGAGAGCTGAGAATTTTAAATCAAAAGTTGGAAAGGTTGAGATCTCGAATCAATTCTATTCTGAGAAGAAAGAATTTGATGTTGAGAAAGTGTTGAGAAAGAATTTGAAGCTAAAGGGGTAAAGGACTTTTACGAATCAAAGAAAGCAACTTACAGCCCAACCCCTAGTGAAGTTGAGGAAGAAACATGCAAGTTTGGTCAGGCTTGGATGGCAGTTTTTCACAAGTAAAATCCTGACTTGCCGGAGCTTCCAGATTGGTAAGAGTGGAGCAGGAATCGGCATTTTTCTTGAGAAATTCACTTCGGTGATATTTCGTCTTACAAGTGGTAAATCAGGGACATTAAGTTGTACTTGATTTTCTACAAGTGATATTGTTGATAAAATTTAAAATTGTTAAGTTTTTCATGTGATTTTGAGAAAAACAATATGATGAACCTCGAATCTACAAGTGTAAAATCAACAAAATTTATTTTCCGGAAAAAATCATTTTGATTAAAACAAACTTAAGTGTTTTGAAATCATAATGAGAAAATAGTTTGTTGAAAGGGGGAGTTCTGATTGTTTATGCCAAGTGAATGGCGATTTGAAGTGATTCGATATCAGTTGTCACTTTATTTGTACAATTTGTTTTCAAATTTCTTTTAAATGATTTTGCATTTTAGGGGGAGTAAGAAATTTCTGAAAATCCATAAACATTAGAAGATTTGAAAAAGACTAAAACATGATAAAATACAAAATGAGTTTTGTTGTAGAAAAGAGAAAATGATAGTACATCAGTAGACAATTACAGTATGCTAATGAAATATAATGTTTAAATAGCGTTAAACGGTCTCACTGATGATATGCCGATAGGTTTTTACTCATTTAGTAAGCTTTTTCGGGATATAAACTTAAATTTAAACTTGTTTATTTCGTGGGGAACACTACTTGGATATATAGGTAAGCCCTGAAATTTCGTTTGAAGGATCCCTCTTTCTGAGATACTAGGTCTTTATGCTCAGTGATATCTGGGGTATTATCCCGAGACTTCTGATTTTGCGGAAGCAATGGCCTAGTCCCCGGAGAATACTTTACGCTTGCTTGAAATTAAAGCCTGCCCTCAGCATAAAAAATGATGAAACATTGAAAAAATGCAAATCATGTGCTGTTGTAAAAAAGATCCTTTAAAGGGGACCCACCAAAAATCGAAGCCGTCATCTCTCTGCTGAACGGAAGTTCTGACCTGAGCTCTCACGGCCTTCGCATCTAACCCCTTATAGATATCATCTGTGGTATACTCACATGTAAGACTGAATATTGGGATATGGATACGGGAGTATATTCAAGAGGTGGGACACATGAATGAGTTTAAGTTCTTAATACACCTAATTCATATCCTGAATCAGTTGAAATTTGTGTGAGGATTTAAGTGGATCAATATATCGACAATCTAAGTGAACTGTTTAATTCTTAATGTGTAACTAAGCTCAATGGTACTTGTGACTTGTCAAAAACTGATATGATCCTCTTACACAAACTCACAAAAAATAGTGCCTGTAAATATTTCTTTACTGCTTTTCGTTAAAATTCTAAATTCAAAAAGATTTTCAGTGTGTTTTAGCATAAATTTTGAAAAATCCAAAAAGATTTTTGACAACTGATGTTGGAAAGCTGATTTTCAAAATTCCAAGAGCTAAGCATGATGAGCATTTTGTGAGGGGGAGTATGTGTTTTAAATGAGAAAAGTTTTTGAATATTTGTCTACAAATGGTCATCTGAATTTTTTAAAGTGTTAAATCTTTCTGGATGGATACCTGCAAGTAGTATATAAATTTGTCAAATTTTAAATTTGTGAAATTTATTTTTGGGTAGAGATTTGTGCAGGTAGTAGTAGAGCCAGGAATTGGTACTGAATCTGTGGAAAGAGTGTGAACCAGGTTAAGATTCTGGAAATGATTAGAAGTCAGAGATTGAGAAAGTTTTACATTGTCAAATACTTCAGGGAACGATCAGACTGATAAAGACTGAAGACGTTGAAGACTCGACACTTAAGACTCGTCAACATTCGAGAGGGAGTCTGTTGGTGCATGCGTCTGTCGACTTCGTCTTGTATCGAGTCTTGCATTGTTCAGAGCACTAAGATCGAGAAAACAAGACTAAAAGTTAATTCCGCTTGAAGATGTTAATTCCGCTTGAAGAAGTCATTGTGTAATTCCGCTTGAGTATGTAATTTCGTTTGTAATGTGATTTCTCTTGAGTCATGTTCAAGCGGAATTAGATAGGCTATATATATGTGTCAGTCCGTTTCATTTGAAACGGAATTAGGAAGGGTGTTTCCGACGGCGAAGCTCTGTCAAAGTGTTGTCTTACTGTAAAAAGTTATCAGATTAATCAGAACAACAATTATAGTGAATATCTTGCTGAATCACACATAATATGTTTGTTTCCGCCTTTCATATTGTGTAGAACACTTCTGATTGACTCATTTTGGGTCCATACATGATCCTACAATATATCAAACCCATGTTGATAAAAAGTAAAAATTGACATCACTGAATCCCAACAATAAAGACTGTAACATCAAATATTTAAAGTACGGTTCCTAACCAGATTCATCTACTTTTAATTACAACAACTCAATATTAATAGTAGTAGTAGCAGTAGCAGTAGCAATAATAATAATAATAATAATAATAATAATAAAATCTTATCACGCGTAAGTTACTTGTAGGTTGTCACGACCCCCTTAAAGAACAAGTCTGACGTTATTGTGAATCATCTTTTGAGGTACGAATTCTTAACCCCTCTTTATTGTTCATTCGTTTATGTAACTCGTTTAGTATAGATTCTTTACCTATCCTCATTGTTATTATATTCGATTGCGATAAACCTCATTGATTTTTTTATCCTTTGGAACTCCTAACGTTTTTGGCAATTCTCGTCATCGTTTTGTTATCCGTTCAATTCGTGGGATTATTTTGCATTCGATATACTGAACTATATATTTATTGCATGCGATAAGAATCTATTTTGTTTGTACTCATTATCACATGTTCCCGTGTTACAATATGGTTATGTATTTGCTTGACGCTTAGAGAGCATGTTTGAGATGTGATGTTACAGTACCATTTCAGTTGTGTTCTGTTACCCGAGCATGTTTCTACTTGTGGGGGTGACCACAAGCACGTCATTGCGGCATCGATCACGTGGCACCTACCGTGACGGTGAGCCTAAATCACGGTGTCTCCTTAGTACCAGTGACGTACATGAGGCCATTAGGAGGCGTATGTGTAACATCTGTGCTTGTAATCATTGTGAACAGTTCAATTATCAATAAAACAATGTTATTTGATCCCAATGTTTGTTTGGTTATGTTTTACATTTTTTCATGTTTTGACTTTTGTTTAATTTCAAACTCTATATCGCTTTCTGGAGAGTTATACGCAAACTGGTGCGTAAACGTAATCAGTTTAATGCGAAAAATACTCCGGAACATCAACATATACTTAACATACCTTAAATAACCTTTACATAACTTAGAAATAAGTTTTGAAGGCTTTGGTATGGCAAAAACAAGTTAATTCGCCTACAGGGACTAAATTTGACAAACTACGAAAGTATGCCAATTTGAACTGTAACAGACATTCCGGAACATGACCATAAGTTAAACATACCATAAATATCCTTTACATAGCTTAGAAATAGGCTTTGAGGGGTTCGGTGTGCTAAAATAAACTTTTGGGTCATCAGGGACTAAAAGCGTCAAAAAGTGCATAAGTTTGCACTTTCGCGCATAACTTACGTTCTGAATACATCCAGACATCCAAAAATTTATGTAAGCACTAAAATATTTTATTTTAGTGTTTGGCATGAGAAAAATCCTTTCGTCGCGTAATTTGGATCGTTTTTCGCGCTTATGCGCATTCCGTCGTAATTAAGCGAACATCGCGATCGTACGGCCAAACAAACCAACATCCGGAATATTTTTGAGCATGTTTCATGTCCACAATGTTTAGGCATCATTTTAGGGCCTTAACGTTGGCTTAACGGGCCTTGAACGCGTCGAAATGAGCCTTAAACACCAACAGGGACTGAAACTGTCATTTTTCAAACTTGTTTCTGATCAGACATGCCCAGGCGGGCCGCGTAACCTTCTGGTGTCCCTTACGCGGGCCGCGTGGCCCTCCCAGACCAGATTCAATGTTTTAAACAGCTGTTAAACACCCCCTAACTCTTTTGCACTTGCCTCTTCAGTATAATGAGGGGCCAAATTGGTGTTCCATGGGTATTTCAACAAGTGTATGGACAAGATCAAAGCACGTTATTCGATAAACGATCCTAACGGTTCTAACATTCCTATAAATACCCATCCATTTCATTTGCAAAAACCCACACCTTTGAAATCTGAATTTGCTCTCTAAGTTGTTGTGTTTAACACTTCATACCTGAGAGTATTCGGATTCAAAACTTCCGTTCTTGGACCCTTTGTAAGTGTTCCTTCGTTCTTTCATTCTTTTAGCGTTTTCTGCGTTGACCATTTTATGGTCAACACGAAGTTCGTTTGAACTTCATAACGTGAGCGTAATCACGATGGTTATAGTCCCTAGTGACTATACCTACTGATTACCACATTATCTTGGCTCAGTGACGAGTCGTAGTTTCGGCCAAAATGCGCATTCTTGCGTATTTTGTAACCAAACTACTCTTGGGTATCAAAACCGTTTGTTTTGATACCAAACCTGTTTTCTAAACTTAGTTGAGCATGTTTCAACATGCTTAGCTCGTCACTTTTAGTTTAGTGCTTATATAGGGTCGTAAGGTAAGCGATCTAAATAATCGCTTATACTTTCGAACCCGACCCGTTTGGTCGATCATTAGGATCCGACCAAACACATTAGGTGACCATAGTATATAGGGAATAACCTTCCGAGGTTATACCTTATGGTCACGATGTTTAGTTAGTTGTATGATAGGTAGTATATATGCCTTAGGTAAATTACCAAAATACCCTTTTTACGCCAAAACTCATTTTAAGCATATGTAACATAACTTTTGGTATCTAAACTGACTTGGCAACAATATTAGACATGTTAATGCATATATTAGTTTTCATAGGACTAGTTAAGCGATCCGAACGCGTTTCACGCGAACGACGCGTTAAAGTAGCTTAAGCTACCTAAACGGGTCGTAATGGGTCGTAAGCATTTAGGTTAGGTTTCATTTTAGTATGTGGGCTTTGTTACACCATATTACACGAGTCTCCACACTCGTTTGGTTTACGAACCCTCATCCTATCCAATCCTCCGATTTAGGTCCGGTTTATTAATATAGTTACCTATATTAGGTGCCGTTTGATATCCGTGATCTCTAGCATTGTTTGGTTGTTACTCAAGGACTACTAAGCAATCTCAAGTGAGTACATAGACCCCTCTTTTACTGTTTTCAAACTGTTTTGGGGTGAAACACATGTGCCTACTTGTTACTTTCGTGCCTTTCATGCTTTCATATCATATGCTTGTTATGTTCATTAGTACATTATAGTACATGATTTCATTACATTTTATGCTATGTATGTCCATTGTGTGCATACTTAGTACATCATTTTACATTACATTTCATGCTATGTATGTCCATTGTGAGCATACTTAGTACATTGTTTTACTTTACATTTCTGTTATGTATGTTTACTAATAGCATGCTAGCACATTGATTTACATGACTATTCTGCTTTGTATGTTAACTTAGCATACTTAGTACATTGTTTTCATATAACATGTTCACATTTGCTATGACATTTGGTTTGCACAAACGAGACTTACATACGTTCATTAACATTAGCTACGCCGCTCGGTAGTAAGTACTGGTACCATAGGACTTGACAAATCCCATTCCTGACATCCCGGGTTTGTTTGGATGTAAGGAATGACTGAATCCGAAAACATTTCTTTTGATAACCTCGACTTAGGGTTATCCGACTGTCTCAAGGCTTGAATGTATGCGTTAACTTACCACATAAGTGTTTGTATCAATGTAACATGCATTACTTTGCAAAACATAACTTTTTGATATATTCAAAATACTTTGTTTTGTACATTTTTACATTTGGTTTATGTAACAACACATTACTTACCAGACATAACATTTGCTACACATTACTTGACTACATTTGGACTATTAACATTTGATACGATTTATACAAGGACTTTTGACAATTGGTTTAAACATAGACTTTATACATTGGTGGTTTGTTTAAGTGACTTAAGTAACGAGATGTGAGTAATATGATACAAGCATGGTGGATACGCCGTTGGTACTTCCTATATATAAGTGTTTGTATTATATTACATATCATAGCGTTAATTAAATCATTCAGTTTGGACTTATACATTTTACACAAGTAACACGATTTTCACAAGACTTTGGTTTACAAACAATTTACTTTATACAACACATTTTACTTGGTTATACACTTAACCACACATTATTCTTTTATTTATACATATCATTTGATCTTATCGCTTTTTAAATGATTTACAAAACAAAACAATTTACAAGGTTCATGACTGACTTTTGCTAAACAACTTTTTCTAAACTTATAAGTCATGAATCCTATTTTCACAAAACTTATGTATCTCACATGCATTTTTATGCTGACGTACCTATTTTCACATGTGTTTTCAGGAGCTGTTACTTAGGATGTTGATCGTGACACTAGGGCGGACCTGTGCCTTAGAGACTTAAAATAAAGATAGAACTAGTTTAATTATGTTCTGAACTCTTTATTTCCTATTTTGAGACAATGTAACACTCTTGTTTGATAAATAAAATATAACTTTGTATGCCATGGTTGTGAAACAATTAATTCTGTTACAACACTCCCCGACGTTTCCGCCACGATTTGATGTTTTACGTGGTCGGGGTGTGACAGTATGGACTGGTCCTAGAATATATGTGTATGTTTTCTAGTGAATGGTTATTGTTTATGCCCACACACCATCTCACGTTCGGTACCTAGTGTCTGCAGCTCTACGTGCATGTCTGTTATGTTATTCGGCTCAATGGGTACATCCAGTTGATACAATTATTCTTGCCTTGCTTTATTTGCATCGTATCATCTCAGGTTATATTATTTCTGACTTGTTTTATTAGTTGTAACTGTTACTATTTTTATTTGTGCCTTTTTATATCCGTACTATGCATTTGACTCATTCCGTAAATTCTTTTTTTAACAAGTTCACAGGTTAATCAGGGCGGGTGTGAAAGAGAGAAAAATTAGCTCTAGGATTTTGGGAAAGAAAAAGTTAGCCATTTTTATAGCACATGTAGTTTATCAAAATTGGGCATTTTAAAATATGTAATAAACAATATAACCCTGGTGCTATTGTACACTCTTTTGGTGATATAAAATGTTTAATTTATGGAATGTTGTCTTTTGTTTTGACTATTGTAATGGTGACACGTCACTCCATTCCGGGGTGGGGTGTTACAATGTACGTCCTCTTTCCCGATCCCTACATCGGATATACTAAACATGTAAGTAATCCATCACATTTAATCTCTTCCGGTATATGCGTTTCTGGGTTTTTTGAAAAAAAAAATCACGAATTTGGGCAGTTTTTAGCAGTTTATTTTGATGGTTGTGCGATTCACACTTCTTGCAGCGTTCTCATTTCTCCCAAACGTGAATGTTGGCATGCCTTCCTTCTCTCTAACTCAACATCTAAGAGTGTTTGACCAAAAAGATACTCTGTGGAATTTTGATTGAAATCAGTCGTTGAATAAGGCATCCGTAGATTAGATTATTGGAGCAGATAACCAATTCTTTGAATGAATCTAAGATTTCATGAAAGGTGATATATTCCATGAACTCCTTTTTTTCTAACTTTTAAACTTCATTTATTCTAATCATCTGTTATTTTTTTGCAAAGATAGGAGTAAAGATGCACCGAAGATTCTTGTTGATAACAATGGCGAGGTATAATCTTTTAAAATAGGTGATATATTCCATGATTTGATGGTGAATTTTTTAGGGTTTCTAAATTTGGGGTTGCTAATTTTGCTTCTTGTAATCAACAGGTAGGCAAGTTTGGCCTCCGAACTCGTACCGTAGGGACACAGATTACAGAGAGAGTCCAACCGTACCAAACACTTTCAATACCAATACCGTACCGTACTTTCGAGATCATTAATTTTATATAAATATATTTAATTTGAATTAGAAAAGAAAAAACAAGAAAATATACAGACCCAAAAAATAATAAAGGTTACCTTGTTATTGGTTAATTAAAACAGTCATCTTTTTAACCAAATGGGTTATTAGTCCATTTGGTTAAATGTTTGTTGTTGTAGTTGATGGACCCGGGTTCGATTTTTAAGCATCCAAACTGGTAGATTTAAGACTATCCACTATCACAACTCAACCCAATCTTTCATTAAAATATTAATTTCTCTCTCTTTCACCTATACAACCCAACCCAACCTAAACTAATATTTTATTATATAAATTTGATTTATAATTATTCTTTATTGTAAAAAATATTAGAAATATTAAAAGAATTATATTATGTTTGTAAGAACACTTATGTTTGTAAGAACCGAATGGGATCAAATACAAACACTTATGTTTGTAAGAAGCGTAAGAACCAACACATAATTGACAAGTGTCACTCAATAAAAAATTAGGTTAGGGGTAATTTAGACCTTTTGACCATATTTATTTATAACTAATTAAAAATAATTATTAAAACATCCCTAAATCCATGCAAGTTTAATTCAAATCAAAGTTTGAATTTTTTAACATATCCATGATCTAGTAACTCTCCATGATCGAACCAACCTGTAGGAACCACCACAAAAAATATAACCAGCACAACAATATACAATTAACATAGCATCTTTAATCGTTCTCCATTATCAACACATCGTCCTCAATCGTTCTCTATTATCAACAAAAACGACATTAGCGCAACATCCTCAATCGTTCTCCATTATCAGCACTTCAGATGTGCTGTGCTGATTATATCTACTTTTGGTGTTTGTTTGTATTATATTGTAATTAACACATAATCAGCACATTATCAGCACAATTATAAAACAACTTTCAGTAACTTTTTTAAAAGTCACTTTTATAAATAAAAAAAGGTATAGCAATATGGTACTCATATTAAAGATAAAAAAAACTTGATTTTATGGTATATTTAAAAAAAATAATAATGAAGTATATAAAAGTTATTTTAGTTTTAAAAAACCTTGGTGAAATTTGTATTTAATTGAAAATGGTCAAATGGCTAGCAATTTTACGAAATTACCCCTAGCTTATTAGTACTAATTTTTAATTATAAGGGTTTTATTTATAATAAACCCCAACCCTTTATTTAAACTATCATTGGTTTAGATATGTTCTTACGATTCTTACAGTTAACACTGTTTGTACAGGATCTCAACTCATATATTATATGTATGTTGGTTGCCATGATAACCTTGTCATTCAGTTTGATTGATTATTTGATTAAAATTAATTCTATTTTTGTCTTACTGTCCATGTTGCAACCGTTTGAGCAAGCAAATTGGTCACCATACTAGTCTAAGGTTTCAACCGGAGTCTACAATGTTATACACTTGTACCAGAACACCCAGCTAGCTTTAGGGTGGAGGGTATGGTTAATCACTCTAGGGTGATTGAGTGAACTCCTACCCAATAATATTATGCCATGTCAACTCCCCATTCCACTCTCCATTTTGCACTCAATCAGGGGGTATGATTAATCACCCTAGGGTGTTTGAGTTATATATTTTTTTATTTTCTAGAAATTATAAACTATGCATAAATAAATAAAACATATTTTAAACTAAATAAAAGTACTTTTAATTAAAAAAAACACATTACATTTAAAACTAAAAAATTAAACCATAAAATAAACCTAATATTTTAAACTAATATTTAGAAATTGCATGGCCAATTATATTTTTTTGCGATATCTCGTTTCCTCGCGATAATAAACGGCAACATCTCGGGTGGAGCATGGTCGTGTGGCTCAGTAAATGTCTTCAAATCCCGATCATACATAAGTTGTTTCACCGCCTCGCATTGTTCCGCCACTAACGCTATGGTGTCTTCCTCGCGTTTCTTTCGTATACTCGTCAACTCTATCACTCGTGCTTTTTTTCTTCTTTCATAAGAGTGTATTGCCCGAGCTTCTCGGTGAGGGCCTCTTGGCTATCGTTTGATGATGTTGCAGGCCTCTTTTCTTTCCTTTTTTGTCTTGTTGGTGACGGGTCTACGTTTATGTCTGGTATATCGATCGGTGACTCAGTTCCCGGTGTACCCGTATTGTAGTTGCCCGAATCGGACGACTTTCTTTTTTGTCCCGAACTTCCACTATCTTCACCCAACAATGGTACCGGTGCCCATTTGTCATGTTTACGAACGACCTCCCATGCCTCAATAAGTTGAAAACCACTCGGATATTTGGGTTTGAAATCACTTAAAGCCCTATTCATGACGTCGAGGTCGCTAACCCGACTACCACGAATACGATCCTACATAGATAACAAATATAAAGTAAAAAAAATAAACATAAACAATGTTATGGAAAATATTTTTTAAATGTTCAAATAAAATATTACCGCTTGTTGCCAAAGACCGTTGAAGTGGTTTATCTTAGTCAACATAGGCATCCATTTTGAACGTACTTGATGAACTGTTCGAGTACTTCTGCCGACCGTTTTGTTGTAATGGACGAGAACTTTTTTCCAAAAACTGTCCCCTTTTTGTGCATTTCCTTGTTTCTTGTTTAAAGAACAATGAACCCATGCCTTGGCTAAGGCCTCTTCATGTGTTTTCGTCCAACTTTGACGCTCCGCCTTGACTCCCTTTTGTTTCGGGTCACTTGCTTCACCAATATCATCGTCTTCATCCTCTCATATTCTTCTTCGTCCTCGCCACTATCTACATCCAAATGTTGTGTTTCGGGGACAACCTCTAAATCTTGGTGTTCATCGTAGATAGGAAGTGGGCGCTTGACATTCTCTCTTGGTGATTGAATTGGCGGGGTCCTAAATCCAAATGGATCAAACTCGGTTGTGAAGCTTGGGTGTGAAAATATTTGTGGTGGAAAAGTAGGTTGGGTGCTAAAAAAGATGGTTGTGAAGTTTGGGGGTAAAAAAATTGAGGTTGAGTTGTTGGTGAATATCCGTAGGAGGTTTGAACCGGTGCACTTGGACCTCTAAAATCACCTTGTCACGTTTGCGAAACCTTTTTTCTTGAATCCGATCCTCGGCTAGCGGAACCTTTTTTCTTGGGTTCACCTTTTTTTTGTTTATCCATGGTGTTTGTGGGTATAGAAAGAGAGATTTTTGAAAGAGTTGTATGTTTAAATTGATTGAAAATATGGGCTTTTATATAAAAAAATCTGGAACGGTAAAAAATAACGTTAAAAAAAAGGCAACGGTCAAAAAATCACATCACTCTCACTCAATCAATTCGGTGAACTATCACCGATTTTCATACCCTCTCTCCAACTCACCGCTCAACTTCATCAACCGGGTATAGTCACTGATCGATGACTCACACTCACCGCTCCACTCACCACACATTATACCCTCCACCCTTATTGTTTTAACACTTATGTCTAAACGTATCACGAATAGTTATTCTAAAATCACTTTATGGTAAAGCATGAAACAACATTCATACTTTAATACTTAACCCATCTCCACTTCTACTTTACCTACAACATTTTCACCATCTTCCTCAAAACATGGAAACCCATGAAGAACATAAAGTGTTTGATCTGGTCAAATACCTTGCGAAAAAGTGGAAGTTTGTGTCGTCTATCCTTACCTTAAAACGGGAAACCTTAAGAGAAGGTCAACAAGAATCACTGTCGACTTCCGATGATCAATTACTGGAGGAAACATCGTTTTCAGACGATATCATCTTAGAGATACTCTCAAGACTCCCTGTCAAAACCATTCTCAAAGCCAGATCCGTCTCTAAACCATGGCTCTCTCTCTCATCTCCGATCCATCATTCCATAAATATTACGTTTAAATACTAAATTGTTTAGGTAATTTTTGACCAAAACAGTCCCTGTGGTTTGACCTTTTTTCACCTTTAGTCCCTAACTTTCTAAAATTACCTCTATAGTCCCTAACTTTTTCAATTTCATTCCCGGATTGTCCCTAGCGTAGATGGAGGATAGTTTATCAGTTAAATTGTTGTAAAATGACTATAATGCCCTTAAGTAAAACAAAACAAAATAAATTAACTAAGTATTATATATAATACTCTCTCTCTCCTTTGAAATACCATCACCACAACCACCATCACCTCCACCTCCACTGTCGACACCACCACCATCACTACCAAAACCAACACTGCCGCCATCATCACCAGCAAATCATCTTCACAACCACCACCATTAATCATGTTCAACAGATCTCAAATAAATTGAAAGAAGCCTTCAATCCTTCACCTGTAACCAAATCGGAATAACCAAATCAACACCGCAGCGGTGGTGGTGGCGATGACACAATTGTCGTCTTCGTCTTCCTCGTTATCATTCACTTTCCCGCTGACCCATTTCGATTGACACTCCTTTTCAACCAAATTTCAAATAAAAATCGATTCTTGAGATGGACCCAGCAGCCCTCGACCGGATAATCGAACGGTTAATCGAAGTTCGATCGAACAAACCCGAAAAGTTGGTTCAACTGTCAGAGGTTGAAATCAAACAGCTTTGTGTTTTGTCTCATGATATCTTTATCAATCAGCCTAATCTCCTTGAACTTGAAGCCCCTATCAAGATTTGTGGTATGTTTAAAATCTGTTTCTACTGTAATGGTGACACGTCACTCCATTCCGGGCATTTAACTCTATAAAATGTTTAATTTATGGAATGTTGTCTTTTGTTTTGACTACTGTAATGGTGACACGTCACTCCATTCCGGGGCGGGGTGTTACAATGTACGTCCTCTTTCCCGATCCCTACATCGGATATACTAAACCTGTAAGTAATCCATCACATTTAATCTCTCCCGGTATATGCGTTTCTGGGTTTTCTGAAAAAAAAAAATCATGAATTTGGGCAGTTTTTAGCAATCAATTTTGATGGTTGTGGGATTCACACTTCTTGCAGCGTCATCATCCCAAACGTGAATGTTGGCATGCCTTCCTTCTCTCTAACTCAACATCTAAGAGTGTTCGACCAAAAAGATACTCTGTGGAATTTTGATTGAAATCAGTCGTTGAATAAGGCATCCGTAGATTAGATTATTGGAGCAGATAACCAATTCTTTGAATCAATCTAAGATTTCATGAAAGGTGATATATTCCATGAACTCCTTTTTTTCTAACTTTTAAACTTCATTTATTCTAATCATCTGATTAATTTTTTGCAAAGATGGAGATTGCTGTTGATAACAATGGCAAGGTATAATCATTAAAAATAGGTGATATATTCCATGATTTGATGGTGAATTTTTTTAAGCTTTTTAAATTTGGGGTTGCTAATTTTGCTTCTTGTAGTCAACAGGTAGGCAAGTTTGGCCTCCGAACTCCTACCGTATCGAACACTTTCAATACCAATACCGTACCGTACTTTCGAGATTATTAATTTTATATAAATATATTTAATTTGAATTAGAAAAGAACAAAGCAAGAAAATATACAGACCCAAAAAAAAAAGCCTACCTTGTTATTGGTTAAAAAAAAGCCTACCGTATCGAACACTTTCAATACCAATACCAATACCGTACCGCACTTTCGAGATTATTAATTTTATATAAATATATTTAATTTGAATTAGAAAAGAAAAAAGCAAGAAAATATACATACCCAAAAAAAAAAAAAAAAACCTACCTTGTTATTGGTTAAAATAAAACAGTCAACTTTTTTAACCAAATGGGCTATTAGTCCATCTGACCCTCTGGTTAAATGCTTGTTGTTGTAGTTGATGGACCCGGGTTCGATTTTTAAGCATCCAAACTAGTAGATTTTTAAGGTTTGAACCGGAGTCTACAATGTGGTACAAGCATCCAAAGTTCCAAACTGGTAGATTCAAGATTTGAACCGGAGTCTACAATAATGTTGTACACTTGTACCGGAAGCTAGCTTTTATCAACAGTTATTCTAAAATCACTTTATGGTACAGCATGAAACAGCATTCATACTTTAATACTTAACCCATCTCACTTCTACTTTACCTACAACATTTCACCATCTTCCTCAAAACATGGAAACCCATGAAGAACATAAAGTGTTTGATTTGATCAAATACCTTGCGAAAAAGTGGAAGTTTGTGTTGTCTATCCTTACCTTAAAACGGGAAACCTTAAGAGCAGGTCAACAAGAATCACAGTCGACTTCCGATGATCAATTACCGGAGGAAACACTGTTTTCAGACGATATCATCTTAGAGATACTCTCAAGACTCCCTGTCAAAACCATACTCAAAGCCAGATCCGTCTCTAAACCATGGCTCTCTCTCATCTCCGATCCATCATTCAACAAGCTCCAGTTCACTCAAGCCACCACTGCCCGACGTACCGCCCTCTTGATCTCCGCTTACGACACATGGGCTCGCAAGCGCTACTTGCTCTCCGTTGCTCCTGATGGTGGCCCAGTCACTCATCTCATGACACCCAAGGCTCGGACCATCACCAACAAAGAAACCACACAAGTCGAGCATCTAAACGGGTTAGTTTTATTTACTTCCGGGAATGGCTTTATCGAGCATAATTTCGCCTTTGTTGTTAACCCTAGCACCCGTGAGATGTTCAAACTCCTTGGTCCGGCTTCCCAGCCGGATCGCCTATCATATGGGGACGGCCATATTTGTTACTTCTTTGGGTTTGATGAGTCTAGAAATGAACATAAGGTTTTAACTATCAGGATGTTTGGACGTGTGTCGTTTCGGCCATTCAGACCGAAGACAATCGAGATTATGATTTACTCTCTGTCGAATCTATCATGGAGGAAGATAGATCAGGATCTTCCTTCTGATGTTATTACTGAATGGAATATTGGCACCAAGCATAGTGTCTGTGTCAATAGTGTAATACATTTGATCCTTCAAAACCGGAGTGAAATCTTGGCGTTTGATTTGCGAACAGAGAAGTTTTCAATAATCAACCTTCCTGTTGATGCTATTCGAAATGGAACTTACAGAGACACCTGCAAGAAGGGCTTGAATACAATAATATCCAAGCAGCCTTTCCTCATGAAAATTAATGGCTATTTAGGTGTAATGTGTCACAATCCTGTGGCCGGTCTCAATGAGATGGATATATGGATATTAGTAGACTATAAAAATCGTTTGTGGCTAAGAGAAACGGTTAGTTTCTTGAGATCTTGGTTCCTGCTAGATGGTCCTTTCGCGTTGAATTCTTTTCTAAGGAATGATACTGTGGTTACCAATACGGGGTTGTCTACGCGAATGATGAATGTTCCTATGTATGACGTGGAGAGTAGAAGTATTAAGTCGGTAGAATTGGAACTCGGTTATCAGTTTCTCCATCCCAAAACCGTTCGGTTTGATCACGTTAGGAGTTATACCGAAAGCATCTTACCTTTACCGAGGAATTAAACAAGTATTTGATGAATGTATGCTAAAATTAAGAGTTTATGATGTTATGTAGTATTCTAGTATTGAAATATTATTGTGTTATGTTTAGGATGGTGCAATTGTAACAATTCGCCGTATATCCATTTGGGTAAGTGTCGTAATCATATAGTCTCTTGTGTTTAAGTTTTGTTTGGCTATGAAATTAATGGTTACTATTGCTCTAAAACAAAACAGGACACCATGTCTGTTGGGTTTCTGAATTAACCATTTTTTAGACATGGTGTATGTGTTGTCAGTAGTGTCATACATTCACATTCGATCCGTCAAAACCGGAGTGAAATATTGGCGTTTGATTTAAAAACAGAGAAGTTTACAATAATCAACCTTCCTTTTGATGTTAATGGAAATGCAACTTATAGAAACACATGTAAGAAGGGCTTGAATACAATAACATCCAACCAGCCTTTCCTCATGAAAATCAATGGCTTTTTAGGAGTAATGTGTCCCAATCATGACTATGAAATGTGAAATGTTGAACACTAGAAGACTATGAAAATCGATGTGTCGAAATCTTAGTTCGTGCTAGATGGTCCCTTCCCATTAAATTCTTTTATAAGGAAGGATTAGGGCCGGACCGTTAGGCTTTCCACTCTAGACACGTGCCTAGGTCCACCCAAAATGAAGGGCCTCAAATTTTTAGTTAGTTGTATATATTGTATTTGTATTAGGCCCAAATAAAGTAAAACTAAACCATTTTTTTATTAAAGGAGCCCAAGTAAAAATTGTTTAGAAAAAAAGGCCCACGTTAAGGCTCAAATTCAAAACTAAACTACAGACATCACATAACTACTTCAACCATCGGCCATTCGACCCCATCACCATTCAACAAATCAGCACCTAAAATCCCTGAAATAGAACCGCAATCATTGTTCCTACTTCCCTTCGCAACTGCCCTTTCAATTTTCTAGACTATCGTCTACACTAACGGTAATCACTCATGGCGTCGGGTCCATTGAGATTGAAGGAGAATTTATGGGCGAAATTATGACTAATTACTCAAGGTAGGTTAACTTTAACGGCTAATTTATCTATTAATATCTATATATGTTATATGGTATTCAAGAACTTTATCATTATGAAAAGGGTCACTGCTTTCTAGTTCGCTTAGGGTCTCTAAAAACGTTGAAACAGTCCTAGGAAGGATAATAGGGTATTCAGAAGGTTATCTATAGATATGATCAATGTTCCTATGTATGATGTGGAGAGTGGCAATATTAAGTCGGTGAAATTCACTTTTGGTTATTAATTTCCTTGTAACATGTTTGCATTGTTTCCCTGCTCCAGCCTTCCAGAATCCATCCAAGTTCCAAACTTCAATTCTATTTGGTGAACCTTGAAAACTACTGTTATTGCGCCGATTGGATTTTTTGACACGTGTTGAACATGGAGATTGATATCCTGACCGTCTGAACCTAATACGCGTATTCTGTCTCCAAAAGATGATATACTCAGGTTGTAAATCTGTTGTGGGCTTTTTGATTATTCTGTTACGCGTTTATATCAGTTTCGAATTTGTTTTATGTGATTGATACTCGCTATTTCTTCAGAATTTTTCGTGGCGAGTCATTTAGTTTGGACAAAATACCCCTTTTTGTTTGACTAATTGTGGAATGGAGTACAGTGAACCTCCTATTCCATATTACTTATATTACTTGATTAACATGGATCAGTAACTCATGCTTTTCCTTCAATTTTGTTCAAAAAATTACATAATCCTATCAGATTTTGGAAAGCTGATCCCACATTTATAATACAAAAAACCAATAAATGATATGATCGAGTGACCCAAACGACCAAAATCATATTGGTCGGTTCATGTAACATGTAATAAAATTGTGTTTGAACTGTATTTTAGACAATATTGTGAAACTATATTTTTCCAAATTACTGGTTTCACAAGGTTAACATTTTTTTTCCTGATTTCTTTTCCACAAACAGAGGTATGTAGAAGCAGCAGATGGATGTTACCAGCAGTTGACCATGTAGGCAACTGACGAGCAAATGTTGGTTAGGGTAACGGATTGAAATGTCTGGAGTCTGTGCTCAACTTGTGGGTTGTTCAAGTCCATTTCTTAGATGTTTTTTCAAAGCCAAGTACTCATGTATTGTTAAACCGTAAACAATTTCAAAGGAGTTGTACAGTAATTTATTATTATAAATATTTTTGAAGTCATAAAGCTATACATTAATTATAATAATATTTTAATAAAAATGCTTTTATCTTTTTCCGAATGAATTTTGAAATTCACACTAGCTCGGTTTGTTATGATTTGTGTTTGATTCCTGCTAGCTAGACAATTTTGTTTCCTATTTTTTTCTGTTTTTGTCTGATGTAAAATTTCAGTTTAAATAAATAATTCGTTCTATAAAATTAGATTATATCCATATGTTAATCCTTCTAAATTTCTTTTAATATTCCTTATATTCCATTTAATCTATTTATACTTATATTTTAAGTTATAATTAAAACAATTATTTTTTTACAATATATTTATTCGTTTTTATGGTTTTTTGCACAACTTTCGTTGAAAACGAAGTAGTATACGCAATAGAGTATCTTTTTAATTCCGTAAGCTATTGCGAATGTTAGCATTGTACCAGTACCGTGACGAACGAAACTGATTCCTTACCGAGAATATCGATACCACGTGGATTTCGACTAAACAATATTGATGTTCTTGTCGGTACTATTAGAACCGTTACTGATACACAGATTATGACGCGCTTATTTTTATTTATTTAAATATATGTCTCATTGATAATGTAGTTTTATTCACAACAAAGTGTTATTGGGATCGTAAGTTATAGCGAGTGTGGGTATGGTACAGAAACCTTGACCAACCAAACTAATATTGTCTCAACAATATCGGTATCACGGCGATTCCACCCGAACAACATCAGTATCGGTATCATTAGAATGTGAGTTGTTAGTAATATTCGTTTTTACAATTTTCATCAATGTAAAATACGTATTGTCATCCTTTTAGGTATATAATGACTCTTTCTATTGCTATACCGAGTGGGTACCGTATTAGTATCGTAAGGAATTAAACCGATGTCGACTGAATTCCCGCTGCAACGCGTGGGGACTCTTCCTTGTTAATAACAATAACAAGTCAAATGGGTGAGAGAGGAAGGCAAAGTATAAAAGAAATAAAAAGTGTGACAACATCAACAATCAATCACGTCCATTCACAAACCAAAAACTCTTGGTGGTTCAACCCCTTACTACCATTAACACATTGTTGAGGGTAATTTGAGACTATAAATATTATCTTTGACCGGAGCGTAACAGTCCGATCAAATTTTGGTGCCGTTGCCGGGGAGTTCGTGTGCTTTGTGTTTGGACATTGTTTGATTTTATGATTATCTGTTTAAGGTGTTTGTTTCTTTTTGCTACTTTCTTTATTTCTTGTTTCGCGGGTGTGTTACTTGTGCAGGTTAGAGGTAATGCATGCATACGAGAAATTCCGGGAGGAATTCACCGTTAGTGTTTGAACCGAAAATCAAGCGGGTTGTACGAAGAAACTTAGCCAGCCAGATAGAGGCAACACTTGCCTCTAATCAACCCAACACCAACTCACCTCTCGCATCATCCGTTGGGACCATTCAAATGGATCCCCAAAACTCCAATCAACCCACCAACCAAACCCAACACCAATTTCAATACCAAGGTTACCCTCGCCTGAAGCAAAATGTTCAAAACAATCAACCGGGGGGTGGTAGCAATTCGAGACCACCAACACCACCTTTCCAAACCCGTGGGCCAAAACCAAAACCACTAACATACACCCATACCTCCACCTCAAAACCAAAATCGACAAAACCGATTACCACCCAATCTCAACAACTGAAATGTTAACGCCAACCGTGGGGTTAACCAAAATCGTGGCATTCCCACGAACGAAGCCCAATTTCTCAATCTCGATGATTTGAGAAATAACATTCCAGATAATGCACCGTATAGCGTTCTCTGTTATCAATCATCGGAACATGTGAGTGTTCATTCGGAATACTCGGACAATGGAGAGAATTATAACGAAAGGTTGGAAGAAGAAGTATAGGGTGATGATAATGCGTGGAATTTTTACAATGCTCGGGGTTTGAGTATGAAGACATTGGCTACCAAAATGCCAATTATGTGGGGAACAATGAAGATTACGGGTACGATTATGCCCGCAAAGACGGTTATGGAAATAACCGGCAACCACGAAGCAACCAATGGAACTGGGGTGACGGAAATTACAATAACCACAATGCCAACCGTAACCGGATTCCGCAATTCGTGGGCGGGGGTAATCAAGGTGGTTATCGAAGGGGTAATCAAAGACCGATCAACCAAGAAGTCAACGGTCCTCAACGACGTAAACCACACCAACAAGTCCCGCGAGGTGTAAATGGTAGATTTAGACTGGTGGTTACCGAAAATGATTCACCCATCGTTCCCCCACCTCAAAGGAGAGGATCTTTCTATTGTAAACCCAACTACATCAATATCTTGCCTCATTTCAATGGTAGGACTCACGATGAGCCTTATACTCATTTGGCGGAATTTTCCGCTATATGTGGTACATGATTTCTCCCAAGATGAAGTGAAACTCCGATTGTTCCATTTTTCGTTGAAGGACAAAGCCAAACAGTGGTTCCTCACACTTCCGGAAAATAGTATTCGTACTTCGGCAGAAATGCAACATGTGTTCCTTGATGAATACTCTTCGATAGCAAAGACCGATGATGCACGAGATGTGATTCGGTCGTTTCGACAGTTACCGGGTGATTTGCTACATGAAACTCTCACTCGATTCAAGGAATTGGTTCATAAATGCCCACACCATCAGATTACAAGATAGGAATTGTTGAAGTGCTTTGTGAGGGGTTTGGATTCGGAAGACCACAAGTACTTGCAATCGGGAAGTAATGGTACGTTGTTGAATAATCACGAGGAAGATGATTGGGATTTTTTGGAGAGAATGAGTAAAAACTCCAAGGCGGTTGCTATGGCGGACCGAGCTAAAAAACATCCCGTCTCCCGGTCACTTCCAGATCTTGATTCGAGTACTAAGGATCACATCGCCACATTAGAGCGGGAGTTGGCCCGTATGAACAAGAAAGAGGTGGGTGCGGTATAGTTTGCCGTATGTGAAGAATGTGGTGACATTGGTCACTGGACCAAGAATTGCCAAGTAGACCTGACCCGATCCACCGCAGAGATGAATCAAGTGTATGAGACCGGAAGCAACATTATATGAACTCCAATACTTACCACCCCTGGTTGAGGAACCATCCTAACTTTAGGTATGGTAATGCCTCCAATCAAATGAACCCGAATTTCCAACCGGGGAATCAAGGTGGGTCTTCGTACCAAAATCGCCAAGGCTGTAGCCAAGGGGGTTACCAAAGGAACTACAATCAAGGCGATAATGGGGGTGGTAATTCAAATTCTCAATCGAGTAGTGATGACCTGTTAAACTCCAAGCTGGACGCGATCATGAATGCTATTAGAGATTCAAATCAAGAGATCAAGATGCAGATGAAGAAGGAGTTTGAGGTGCGAGACAAGTCGCACAAGGCATTGGAAAAGCAAGTGGGTCAACTTGCAGAGGAAATGGCCCACATTCGAGGAAGTGGAGGACGACTCCCGAGCTACACTATGGTGAACCCGAAGCATCAAAGTTCAAGCACGAATAATGTGAGGAATGTGCCCATTAACGCGGTAAGTCTTCTTTCAAATGATGAGGTTTGTAGTGTTGAGAGTACTCCTCCACCACAACTTGTTGATGATGTAGTGGAGGATTTTAATGATGAAAGCGAACATGAGCAAGAAACAATTTCACAACCTAAAATTGAAAATGATAAATCAAAAAATTCCTTTTGTGAAAGTTGTTTAAATGAATTGCATGCTAAGGCCAATGATATGGGTGTGGAGTTTAATATCATCCCATATATGTTGGCTATCTTAATACTAATTAAGGCCTCAACACTGAAAAAACAAACCCCACCAAAGGACGAGAGGTGGGAAAATTTTAAACAAGAAAATATCAATTTACCATTGCTTGATGCCATAATAAAGGTTCCTACTCATGTCGAATGTTTGATTGAGTTAAGCATGGAAAATGGCATAACAAACTACCCGAACCGATTGATTGGATATCTCGTGTTAGTGCCGTTTTGTTAGTGCGTATTCTAAGTGTCAGTGACTATACAAATAGGCTAGATAGAGCGTGTATCGAATATTGTATAGATGAGAGTTAGATTCGAACACATGAGATTTGGTGCTTAGAAGTGCTTCGTACGAATGAGACTCATTCATACGAATGAGGCTCAGTCGAACGAAGAAGACTCATCCGTACAGATGAGTCATGCCTATATATAGTGCTCATGTGTTAGAATTGTTACGTTTTGGAGTTTCCCGGAGGGGAAATGCTGGTTCTCCAGCTTGTAAACGATGTAAACTCTTTCGGTATGAATACTTATGACTAGTCTTTCTGCTTCTACTCCATTCTTAATTACTTTCTACCGAATTAGTTCTTTTCTATCCAAACTTCCGTCTAAACCCGTCAGATCCTAAACTCTCAATTGGTATCAGAGCTATGGTATCGATTCAATCGATCTAATAGTTGATTGAATCACCTACGCTCATGAATTATGGGTTTTTAGGGGGTTTTAGACATTAAGGGTCAATTCACGGATGGAATTTGAAATTGAAGACATCATTACATTCAGAATTGATTTTCGTTCATATCTGTGAAGAATCATCATGAAATTCACATAAATAAAGATTTTAGATCGAAAAATTAAATCAGCGACGTTTCGAACGGACGAGACAGCTTTGTGCGAAGGAGTGTCTATACGTGCGAAGGAATTATAAGTCCATAAATCTTATCAATCGGATATCACTAACACCATCAAAAGCGCGGAATACTAATGAAAGTGATGAACAAGAATGATGATGAACAAAAACTACAGATTGTATTGCACACGAGTGTTAAACTCGTCTTGTACAAAAATCATACAACTCAAAAATGACCAGAAGAACTGTAACACTAACAACAACCTCCTAATGGCCTAGGCTCACCCTATTTATAGTTACATAGGGTGACCTAAATACAAACTGGGCCAAGCCCACATGCACACTATTGACTAAACAAGCCCAAAACATTTAATTAGCCCATATGGCTTATCCCAACACTATCTAACCCACTAGAAAACTAAGCCCAATAGCTTATACTTGTGTTTGTTAAAGATAAGCGTAAACCTACTCAATTATATGGCCTTACAATATTCCCCTAGGTTTATGTTGTCTTTATAAAACTACAGTCTTTATCATGTCTCTATGGGAAGATACTTCATGTCTTCATTCTGAAACTTGGGTCTTTTGTTCTTCTTAATCATGATCAGCTTTGCTTGAAAATCTTGTTGAAAAGAATGCAAGAGGAGGATTCTCGTTAGCTCTTTTCTTCTTCAATCTTTCTTTTTCAAGCAGATTCACATGTACTTCTTCAAATGTACTATCACTATCAGATGATGACTCGTATCTGGTTCTTCACTCATGCACATCTTGTTGCTGCTTCATGCTTTGTCAGCAGCCAACAACATCTCAATCTTCAACAACCCCTATTTCTTGATTTAAATCAAGTTCTACACATGCTCAGAAATTTATAAGCAACATTTCTAAACAGTAGAGGGAAATACCACATGAACATTTGGTACATCCAAGAATTTTTACTCGGATTTCACAATTCAAATTTCTTTCAACTTATGGTGATTAATCAAATATTCAAAAATGGTTAAAATTTCTAATAAAACAAATAAACACTTTATTTTTGAATTTTTGATCTTATAAAAATAAAACACTATTTGAATTTTATTTTTAAATCTAAGAAATTAACTAAAACACAAATAAACAAAGAAACTAATATACAATTACAATTGCAATGGGATCAAATCACAGTGTTTCGGGCTAGACTACACTTATCAACACTGATTTACTTTGGATTATCTGAGCGATTGTCAGTATGTTTATCCACTTAAACTTATCTCCTTAGGCCTTTTCCATATAAGGATCTGCAACTGATTTATCATGTTTTGCTTTATTTAATATGAACACCCAAACAAATCACAATCAAATCCTGGAATTTTAATCAGAACACTCTATCATGCATGTAGTTTCCCTACCACACATTTTCACAAGCCTGTTCTAGTATTCTGAAACCTTGACTGGGACTTGGTTGAGAAGAGAGCAGAATAGATCATTTGCAGAGATATGGATATAATATACAGATCAAATGAATTTTTCAATTTGATATAGGTTTTTCGAGTTTCCTTTGGGCACTAGAGGGTGTCTTTCGGGTGAAATTGATCTATAGCGCGACAACGTATAGCTAGGTCAGCATGTATCTGGATGCAGCAGAAGCTGACGTTGCCTAGAACCTCAAGGTCTTTGCACACGCAAAACAGAGGAGATACATGAGTTTGTCAGAAAAAGATTTCAGAACTAGAACAATATTGTGTGTATCGGGACGTCACACAAGCATTCAAATAGAAATGTCCTAATTCCTAGTGATGTTCTTTCCTGAGGTCATAATGTAGTTTTATGTTCTGCACAGAACCAGTCAAAGTTTCCAACCATCAGGATAAAGCCTACCAACATATCGCTCTAGAGTCAGACCATTTCAATATTGTTCTTACATGAGTCAGCCTTAATCCACATAGTGAAAATTCATTCCATATCCCATATATGCACCAACTCTTTTTGTATTTTTCTGTTTTCAAATGTTTTTGGATTTTCTCATTTTCTCATTTTTCTTATTTTTTTAAAATATTTACAGATATCTCTCTATGATATCCCCCTAAATTTGTGCATAAGTCTTATGCGCAAATTTACGTTATAAAGAAAATATATGTACAAAAAGAAAAACGAAGGAAAATGAAAATATTTTTGTTGTTTTTGCTTAACCATTCCATCATTAGATTTAAGACTAATCAATATCAAAATTAGAACACGAAATTCAAATTGTACTTTTCGCTGATCTCGTCTCACCTCTCTTATCTCTTTCAAACGAAGCATATCAATTGTAAAGAATTAAACTTTTTGCAGCTATGAAATGTTACCCGTTATATAACAACCCTCTTAAAATATTTTTGACACCCCTAAAATGTTTAGAGTGCCCCTATACGCCTTAAAATATACCCCGTATAAAAGTGGGCAATACTTTAAATTTATAAAAATAAAATAAAAACAAGAATTTGGGGGTCGCTAGCGGGCCGCGAAGACCTTCATGGTATTCTACGCGGGCCACGACAGCTAGGAGGTCAGACGACACCCTGAGGTTCCACGAGTCGCCACTTGTCGAGTCTATATTCGTGACCTAGCAACCCTATGACCCTACACCCTTACGTCGTGGGCCGCGAAGGCTAAGCCTTCGGCTTAAGCGGGCCGCGAGGAACTCGAAATCAGCTCCTATAGATTGGGAGCTTCGTCAGTCAGTTTCCGATGCTCACAAACGAAATTCTCTCTCTTTCTCTTTCTGAATAGTAGACACTATAATCGGGTATTATACCCACTAAAATAGCGAAGCTTTGCCCCGTTGTAAGTATTTTAACCCCCGGTTACGTATTAAGTACGCTGCCCGATTGATCTAGCGCTCCGTAACGGCTGTTGTGGCTCTGCCCGACGTAGTCGTTGGAATTCTGTCTCGGGGAGGGTATAACTAATGTAAATATTGGGTTATTATACTAACGCGTGTGCATTGTGTAACTAATAGATAATCACCAGGAAATCACAAAGGAAAACCCTAAGTTAGCAATATGAGTAATCTCCTTTCTGTAAACCTTTTTGCAAAGTGTTTTTACAAAACCTCAAATGTTGTACATTATATTAAGCAGTAATCGAGTATTTGTATTCTACAATTATCGTCGGTATGTTGGGGTTTTGTATACAAAATTTGTTACTACACTGTGAGTAGTAACATGACCACAAGTCGGGTTGACAGTACCGTGGGTGGTAATTAAAGTAGAAAAAAAAAACAAATGTAATTGCGAGATCGCCCTCAATGTTGTAAACCGTTTTACCTGTCTTGATTAAATTGGGATTCACTCACCAGTATTTCCCACTGACAAAATGTTTTTAAACGCGTTTCAGATAACAAAATGTGAAAGCCAAATAGAAGCCAGCTGGACAGCACTGAAGGCTTGAAAAAGTGGCTATAAAGTTACCAAAAATAAAGAAGATGTTTTATTAAATAAAATAGGGTTACCCCTATAAAATGTTTGTAATGGAAACTTGGGAATTTCCCATGTGTTTAATATTACAAAAGTGTGGTATTTTACTCTGATAAAATATTTTCTAACTACGGTCCTGATGTAATTTTCGCTGCTAAATGGATAAACACCGATACCACTAATATTGGCCGCGGCCGCCCGTTCCTGGGTAATTAGGGGACGGGGGTTGCGACAGAAGGTGGTATCAGAGCTACAGCCACTAATTCAGCCACATAAGTGTTCTGCTGACACCTAAATATTATTCAATATGTTAGGAAATAATTTACATGGATACGTGCATATCTGCATATTATTGTTTTGTGTTATTTGACTATTTGTTAGTTTACAGTATGAGCGACCAAGGACCTTCCGACACTTACCGTCAGTTGTCCAGCTCACCTAGGGACGAAGGCACCTCTTCACAGCCTACCCCCTCGGGGTATTCGGCTGACACTGAAGAAGGGATTTTTGTGTTCAAAGCCCAGTCTGAAGAGCCATTCCCTCCTAAGAAGAGATGATGGATCAACAGAAGGGCCCATGAACGTAGAAAAAGGATGAGAAAACTTCAACAGCAGCGAGCTTAGCAGCCGCTAATAGAGAAATGAATGCTCAAACACATTATATGATCAATAGGAGACTAGCAAATTTTCATATTATAGCAACTACAGCTGCAGACCCGAATCTAGAACTGCTCATAGCACCCCAACCCTTACCACTATTTCCCACACATCCTATGGAATTGGAGCCAAACCTAGTAGACCAATTACCAATGCCTGATTTTGATCCAACTGAGATACCTAGAGTACCAGCACCCCATCCCCCAGACTATGACCCATGGTTTGACGACCATAGGGATTATGAACAACGCTACCCAATTCCAGACGAACCAATGCAAAACCTAGCAGCCTACCCAAACCTAGACTCCCTGGACCCATATTTTGATAATGACCAATTCATCAGGGAGATCCTAGAGAACCCTTACCCATACGAAGAACCCATGCCATAGTTCCCAGACCCAATACCAGCACCCACACCACCCATGAACACTGAGAATGTGCAAGAACTCCGAACCTTTGGTGAGGAGATTTTAGAAGGAAGTGAAAGGATGAGACAAATAGAGGAACGACACATCTGGAAATATGACGAGCGTAACATGGAATTTTGGATGAACCCGTTCCATTAATAATATATATATATATATATATATATATATATAATATGTGTGTATGTTTGAGAAAAAAAATCTAGACAACAGCTACGGATGCATACTAGTATTGCATTTTCAATTCCAATTGTATTTGTAATAGATATAGATGCATAATATAAAATAGAGCAAAGGTCGCAATGTTCGACGATTTTGATCAATATGCTTGTTGTGTGATTGTTTGCATTAAATATTATCTCATGATATTAATATGTGGTAAATGTTTATAATTCAGATGGACAACGAAGTGAATCAAGAAAACGAGAATAACGATAATAATGGAAACCAAGTAGATAATACTGCCATCCAACATATAGTGTGTCACACCCCCAAAATCCACACGCGGAGTATCACCGCTTGGAGGCGTGACTGACCAGGATCCAACCACTAATCATATTGAACAAGCAAGTAATTAATTGTAAAAGTCCAACCAACACAATTAGTGTCCAAAACAAACAAAGTTTAAGTTATGAGCGGAAGCATAATGTTTAAAACCAAAACATAAGTTTAAATATCCAAAGGTCTAACATGGCACACAACTGTCCATGTCCCACAACGACTCTTCCTTGTGCAAGCTCCAGCTAAGTACCTATTGACCTGCAAAGCATGTAGTAACGAGGTAACAATAATGTTGAGCGAGTTCACAGTTGGGTGTTGGTTTTAGTTGTTCCAAAAATAGTTCCTTTAACTGGCATCCCTGCCGTGGGGGTTACCCCATATTTGAAAACGTGATTTGTTTAACCCATTAACTCTGATAATCCAGCCGTGGGGGCTACCCCATGATAGTTATCTGGCATTTCGGCCGTGGGGGCTACCCCATGTATACACTAGACTCGTTACCATATCGACTACTGACTAAAGTCATGTTTAAGTGCCCTGAACTGTCAATGTCTATCAGCATTGACGTGCCCAGATCCATTAGTTCACGCCCGTCCTCTGCGGCACGGTGTGAGGCTTGTCAGACCTAAATAGCGCTATCTAACTAATGACCCGCTCGCCATTGGCCCGGCGATTAAGTAGATATAAAAAGGAGGGACTTCGTGATAGAGTTTTGGTCTAGTAAAGTTATCTGTCCGTGAGGACGAGGAATTACATTCCTGAACCATTACTGTCCTACCCAAGAAAGGACGAGGAATCCATATTCCTTAACCCCATTCCCAACCCCTGGGAATCCCATGCTTTGTAGAATGTGTGAACTCACCTTAGGTTAGCTCGGCTGGTAAACGAAAGGTCAATCGAGCTGCTAGAGGTCAACCACGTCCTAACATGGTTACCATACAAGTCAGGTCTAGGTTCAAGTAAGGCACGTATGTTTACACAGATTTAACAAATCAAGGACACGTAACGATCATGGCATACATGGCATACACATAGAACATGTTAAACAGATCAGTAACTGAGCCCAATAAACAATCGGCCCAACCCGTTGTGCGTCCAGCGCAACCTTATGTGACTCACAATGGGTTGTGCGATTGGAACGATACCCGGCCCGATAATTAGAAGCCCAAACAGTGATCTTGTGCGGTCCGGTTAAGCTTGTGCGACTAAACAGAACTTGTGTGATTAAGTTCTTCTTGTGTGATTCAAAAACTTGTGCGATCCAATGACTTGTGCGATAGGTTTACCAAATCTCGAAGTTTAAGGAAGTTAGTTATATTGTTTCCATTTATGCGACTCAATCAAACGATTTAACAATTTCAAATCTTGCAATATTCGATCAATTTAAACAATCACCAATTAATGAGTTAATTCATATGAACTCTGATTATTCTCAATCATAAACAATTAACAGCTACATGTAAATCATCATCGGTATTTCAGATTCAAGCATCATATGAATCAGTCAACATCGCACATTACCCTAATAATTATGAGTCTTAACATGTCGCTATGGATAGTCGACTAACATCACTAACCACATACACCCAAGTCTAATACAATTTACAAACCAAACATCATCTCACCATTTAATATGCCTAACATGCATGCTGACAATATTATCAAAAGTCTATTTGATTAAATCAATACATGGGAATTTAATATACATAACATGCTTACTGACACTCATGCATTTAACATAACATGTTTGATTAGATCAACACATGGGCCGCCATTTTTAGTCAAAGTTATCCACCTTATTAGGTCATTTTCCTTCCATACTATTGGACCACTTAAACTGCTAATATATCAACATTGGTTGTTGAGTTTTGTGAATTCAGTGGACTACCATATGATCTAATATGAATCCTAGAGCAGCAATCAATTTGTTCACAACACATTCAATCATATAAATCATCATCATATCAAGTTCCCTATCAAGAATACTGATTAATATGGCTAGTTATTCATGTTCGATCCATGCACCAATACTATTTGATAACATCCATTATTCAGAATCACAAGCCAATCAATTACACATAATCGAAGAAATCAAATATGGATTAACATAAATATGGATTCACTAACCGAACACTCGATCTAACAGGATGATGTCTCGAGAGAGGGGGTATTCCACTGCCGTACGAACTAGGAGGTGTATAGGGTTTGAGTTTATTTCTTGTGATAATGATCAAGATGCATGAACGGCCCCCTTATAACAAATCGAAACAATGTGGGCCGAACCCACATGTGCTAATCTATAACTTAAATGGGCTTCTAATACCCATGTTTGACTTAATAACCCAAGTGATGGCTTGTGCTTATGCGGCTTGTGTGAATCGGTTTATCATATATATATATACATACACACATTCACATAATTCAAACATAAGGTCTCATAACATTCATTGAATCAACATATCAGACTATCACACAAGGTTCACATACGTTACATAAGTTCAAAACATGCTACACTTAGCACAAAGATAGGTTCTGAAATACGAGTTGTCACATAGTGGCACAATGGATTATAGACGCGATGCCATATATTATCAAAACGGTTAATGAAGCGGATAATAAAAGTAATAATGGCAGTAAACGACCACCAACTGAACCAAAACACAGCGTAAACAATGGACCAATAATTCAAGTGCCCATTCCCAAAAGAAGAAGAACTATGTCTTATGGTTGTTCTTACAAAGAATTCTGGTCCTGTAAACCAATAGAATACTCGGGCAATGAAGGGGCCATTGCAGCTCTACGCTGGATAGAAAAGACTGAGGCAGTCTTGAAAATAAGCAAGTGTGCAGAAGAGGATAAGATAATGTTTGCCTCCAATCTGTTTAAGAACTCAGCTTTAGAATGGTGGAACACTATCCTCTAATCTAGGGGAAGTGACAGGGTCTACAATATGGAATGGGAAGAATTTAAGAACATGGTTGAAAGGAAATTCTGTCCCGCTAATGAAAAAGAACAGATAGCAAATAAGTTCTTAAACCTTAGAATGACTGGAGTAGATAGTAAGGGTTACACTACTACATTCTTCGAATATGCTAGAATAGTGCCAACCCTTGCATCACCAGAACCAGTATTAATCTCCCGTTACATCTGGGGATTAATTAGTGAGATTAGGCATGTAGTCAAGGCAGCTAGACCACAAACTATAGAAGAAGTTGTACAGCTAGCAAATACCTTGACTGATGAATTAGTGCGTACACAAGAAGAGAACCAGAGGAGGAACCTAGCTCGAAGGCTTACCCAAGAAGAAACATTCAGGAAGATGCTCCACCTACTGCAACTTCTACCTCCGCACCTTACTGTAAGGCCTGCAAGAAGAAACATTCAGGAAGATGCTCCACCTACTGCAACTTCTACAAGATACCAGGACACAAGAAAGAAGATTGTAGGAAGAAACCAAGTAATGGAGTGTGCTTTAACTGTGGAGAAAAAGGTCATATCAAGCCGAACTATCCGAAACTAGCCCCAGCCATGAACAACAAGAATACTAAAAATGCTAGAGCATTTGTTCTGATTGCAGAAGAAGCAAAGATGATTCCGGACGTAATTGCTAGTACGTTTTTAGTTAATGATGTTTTTGCTAAAGTATTATTTGACTCTGGTGCGAACCAAAGTTTTATTAATACTTCATTTTGAAAACTTCTCAATCAACCATTAACTAAACTCCCACAAGAATGTCTAGTAGAGACAGCAAATGGAGAAACCATTAAAATCACCGAAATCTTGCAGGGAGCAAGAATAGAATTTTTAAATCAAAAGTTTATTGCAAACCTTTACCCAATGAATCTGGCAGGATTTGATGTGGTATTAGGAATGGATTGGTTAATAGCCAATAAAGCCAGTATTCTATGTGATCAAAAGTCAATTCAAGTAAATTCACCCAAGGGTGAAAATATCACAATTAAAGGAGATAAGCCGTCTAGATCCACAAAATTCATCTTTGTGATGAAAACAACTAGTTATGTAAGAAAAAGATCATTAGTGTATTTGATTTGTATAATCATTAACACTAAAGGAAAAGAACTGAAAGATATTCCCGTAGTATCCCAGTTTCCAGATGTGTTTCCAGAAGAACTACCGGGACTACCGCCAGACAGGGATGTTGAATTCAGAATCCATCTGCTACCAGGAACAGCACCAATTGCCAAAGCACCCTACCGGTTAGCACCCGCAGAAATGCAAGAATTAAAGAACAAACTGGACGAACTGTTGGAGAAACGATTCGTACAGCCAAGTTCATCGCCATGGGGAGCACCAATATTGTTTGTCAAGAAGAAAGACGGGTCAATGATTACCGTAAACTGAATAAAGTCACGATTAAAAATCGGTACCTATTACCAAGAATCGATGATTTGTTTGATCAGTTGCAAGGAGCTCGATTCTTTTCTAAAATCGATTTACGCTCAGGATATCATCAATTAAAGGTACAGGAAGAGGACATTCCTAAGACCGCTTTTAGAACAAGGTATGGCCATTATGAATTTACTGTCATGCCATTTGGTTTAACCAATGCCCCAGCCGCATTTATGGACATGATGAATCGAATATGTAAGCCATATTTGGATAAATTCATAATTGTCTTCATAGATGATATTCTCATTTATTCTAAGAGTAAAGAGGAACATGCAGCGCATCTGCATGCACTCCTAAGTTTATTAAGAAAAGAAAAGCTTTATGCCAAGTTTTCAAAATGTGAATTTTGGTTAGAAGAAGTGCAGTTTCTTGGACATTTAGTTAACCATGAAGGAATTCATGTGGATCCCACAAAGATTGAGGCAATTACCAAATGGAAAACCACTGAATCACCAACCGAGGTTAGAAGTTTCCTAGGATTGGTCGGTTATTATAGAAGATTTATCCGAGATTTTTCTATAATAGCCATTCTCTTAACTAAGTTAACCTATAAATCCGTTAAGTTTGAATGGGACCAAAATAAGAAGAAGCCTTTAGAATTCTTAAGCAAAAATTAACCAACGCACCCATACTAGCGTTACTAGAAGGAACTGAAGACTTGGTAGTCTACTGTGACGCTTCTAAGTTAGGTTATGGATGTGTGTTGATGCAACGTCAAAAGGTTATAGCATATGCATCTAGACAACTTAAGAATCATGAAGAGAATTATACAACCTGTGATTTGGAATTAGGAGCCATAATTTTTTCCCTTAAGATTTGGAGACATTACCTTTACGGCAGTAAGTTTACCATTTTTACCAATCATAAGAGTTTAAGGTATGTTTTCGGGCAAAAGGAATTAAACAAGAGACAAAGACGCTGGATGGAAATTCTTAGTGATTATGATTGCAATATCCAGTATCATGCAGGAAAAGCAAATGTAGTAGTTGATGCTTTAAGTCGAAAGTATCACGAAAAACCAAAAAGGGTACGTTCTCTCAAATTAAATCTACAAGTAGATTTAAATGAACAAATTAGAAAAGAACAAGAATCAGTAATCAAGAATGATACTGAAAAATTAAAAGGAATGATTAAAGAACTAGAACAAGGAACAGATGGAATTTGGAGATTCCATAAGAAAAGAATGTGGATACCTAAACTAGGAAACCTACGGCACCGTATATTAGAGGAAGCCCATAAGTCTAAATATACGATGCACCCTGGAAGTGATAAGATGTATCAAGACTTAAGAAAGAATTTTTGGTGGATAGGAATGAAAAAGGATATCGCAACTTATGTCGCCAAGTGTTTAACCCGTTCACAAGTTAAAGTTGAACACCAGAAACCCTCAGGTTTATTGCAGCAATTAGAAATGCCAGTTTGGAAATGGGAATTGATAACAATGGATTTTGTTACCAAATTACCCAAAACAAGGAAAGGTAATGATACAATCTGGGTGATTGTTGACAGACTAACCAAGTCAGCTCATTTCTTACCAATAAAGGAAACTTTCAGTATGGAACAGTTAGCTAAGTTGTATGTAAATGAAATAGTTTCATAACATGGAATTCCCTTATTCATTGTTTCTGATAGAGATAGCCGTTTTACCTCTCATTTTTTTACTAGTTTCCAAAAAGCAATGGGAACCAAGCTAAATCTAAGCACTGCTTATCATCCTCAAACGGAGGGACAAAGCGAAAGGACAATTCAGACAATGGAAGATATGCTTAGAGCTTGTGTAATAGATTTCGGAGGTAATTGGGACGATCATTTACCATTAATAGAATTTTCCTACAATAACAGCTATCATACCAGTATCAATGCTGCACCATTCGAAGCACTTTATAGACGAAAGTGCCGAACTCCAGTCTGTTGGGCAGAAATTGGAGAAAAGCAACTATCTGGACCTGAGATAGTACAAGAAACAACGGACAAGATTATTCAAGTCAAGGAACGACTGAAAGCAGCACGCGATCGACAAAAGAGTTATGCTGATAACAGGCGAAAGTCGTTGGAATTTCAAGTAAGAGACAAGGTATTATTAAAGGTCTCTCCTTGGATGGGAGTGGTAAGATTCATCAAAAGAGGAAAGCTAAGCCTCAGGTATGTTGGACCTTTTGAGATTATTAAAAGAATATGACCTGTAGCTTATCAGCTACAATTGCCATAGGAGATGGCAGGAATACATGATGTATTTCATGTATGTAATCTCAAAAAGTGCTTAGCCAATGAATCATTGTTAGTACCTCTTAAGGATATAGAGGTAAATGAAAAGCTTAAGTTTGTAGAAAGACCGTTACAAATCGAAGACAGAAAAGTCAAGAATCTCAAACACAAGAGATTAGTTCTAGTCAAAGTGAAATGGGATTCCAAGATAGGACCAGAATACACTTGGAGCTTGAATCAGAGATGCAAAGGAAATATCCACACTTATTCCAGTAGACCTCGAGTGTAGGATCGTTTTCAGACCCAAATGAGTCGATCAGAAGAGTTTATCTCAATACGAGTGGCGGAAACACAAGTATCAAGTTCAATTCAGCAAGATTCACCCTTTCAACTATTCATATATTGATTTAAGATCGATTACAAGTCTGAGAACACTTCGGCAGAGCTTCGCTACCGGAAACAAGACTCTTCCAAATGAATTCGCTTGAGGAGGTATTTATAGGCATTGGAGTTCGCTTGAAAGAGACACGAAGTCAGTTCAAGCGAAACAGGTAATGTTGAGTTCGCTTGAAACTGCACAAGTTCCTTTCAAGCGAAACCCCTTCCATTCAAGCGAAATACCTTTAAATCTTGAACTACATGCACTGTTCTAACATTCTACGTACAAGACTCGATACAAGACGAAGTCGACAGACGCATGCACTAAAAGACTCCCCCTCGAATGTTGACGAGTCTTCAATGTCGAGTCTTTGGTTGTCAAACCTTCAGTCTTTATCAGTCTGCTCGCTCTCTCCAAAGATTCTCCATTGTAAGCATCCACAATCAATCTCTTTCTCTTTCTTTCAGAATCGCAACCTATCTCTGAGCTCTTTCTTGATGACCTCAGACTCCCCCTCTCACTAAGCTGGGATCGCAATCTGGTATTCATCTATCTCAGATATCAGAACCTGTCTAGTCTGAACAAATCTTTACCCAAAAATAAATTTTCTAATAACCTCTTGTGGATAAAATTTTCAAATCTAATTTACCACTTGCATGAATTATTTAATCAATAAATGATTTTTCAATTAAAACCTCTGTTTCTCATTTCATTTTATAATATTTCAAACATTTTCTCCCAAACAATTTGTTCATCATGTTTAGCACTCGGAATTTCGAAAATCAGCTATCCAACATCAGTTGTCAAAAATCTTTTTGAATTTTTCAAAATTTATGCTAAAACACACTAAAATCTTTTTGGATTTTTGAATATAACAGAAATGCAGTAAAGAAATATTTACAGACAAAATTTTTGTGAGTTTGTGTAAGAGGATCATATCAGTTTACGAGACCAATCACCAACACCGTTAAGCTTTAAACATTTTAAGCTCTAAACGATTCACGTAGATTGACGATATTGTTGTCCACATAAACTCAATCTAAAAACTTTCGAAATGCTTACCGATACGTTAAGGTATATTAATTTGCACAAAATTCTTATGGATCCCACGATCTCAACATATCCCCTCATCATGCAATACACTGACTCAAACAATGCCTTTAAACTTTTATCAACTGTGATTTGTCCGAAAACAAAGCAGAATGTTTAAACATTAACAATCAGGTCGATACTTCCGTATACGCAGAGAAAGTCCAATGTTTAAACAAAATAAGAAAATAAAACAAGTTGAAGTTGTTTAGGCTTTAACCACCAGGTCGATACTTCCGTATACGCAGAGGAGGTCCAAAGCTTAAACGAAAACCAAATAAAATAAAGCAGAACGTTTAGGCAATAACATCCAGGTCGATACTCACGTATACGCAGAGGATGTCCAATGCTTAAACAAAATAAAGAAATAAAACAAGTTTAAATCTTTGCAAAATAAAATGCACAAACACAACGACTTTTTAGCAAAGTTGTGAAAGTTCACAAACTTAACCAGTTTTATGTCTTTCGACAATCAGCGATTACTGAGTAGGTACACAATCAAGAAAGACAAAACTAAGTACTATGCTTTTGACCATGTTTCCCACTAGAACTAGGCGTTTTCATTTAAGTTTGTATCGTTATCGCAAATCTACTAGTCTAGCTGAGCCTACCGTCACATCCTTAGTGAGACCGTTTATCACATTCTAACTTTCCATTTCTTTAGCGTGTTGTGACAGTCCACTGATGTACTATCATTTCCTCTTTTATGCAACAAAAACTCATTTTTCATTTTATCATGTTTTTGGCTTTTTCAAATTTTCTAATGTTTTTGGATTTTCTGAAATTATACTCCCCCTAAAATACAAATACATCTAAAGAAAATTGAAAACAAACTGTACAAGAACATGACAACTGATATCGAATTGCCTCAATTCTCCATCCACTTGGCATAAACAATCAGAACTCCCCCTCACAACAAACTATTTTCCCATTATGATCTCAAAACACTTAAGTTTGTTTTAATCAAAATGGTTTTTCCGGAAAATTAGTTTTGTTGATTTTACCATTTGTAGGTTTGGGGAAAACTCATCACATTGTTTACCAACACTTTTAAATGATAGTTTAATCAAGTTCAACTTAATGACCTTGATTAACCACTTGTAAGATCAAATATCAAACATTTTCAACCAATCATCATCTGTTGGTTGAATTCTCAAAGTGCCGATTCCTACTCCACACTTACCAATCTGGGAGTTCCGGCAATTCCTGCAGTATGACTTGCCAATATTTTTCATTATAAAATTCATTCACATAAACAATTATCAAGAAGGATGCCGATTCCTGATCCACGATTACAAACTTGGGATCTCCGGCAAATCAGGTTTTTATTCTTTGAAAAATATAGACACCCAAGCCTGACCATCCTTGGGTGTAATGTAACCACTTCTTCACTGTTACTTTCAACCGATCTGTGAACACTCCTTTTGGAAGCATAAAATTCTTTCACACCTTTGGCCTTACCATCAACCATTTTTACAAAAATGTGTTTCACAGTTCCGTTGAAAGCCTTTTCAACATCAAACTTATTCTTTTCAGAATAAAATTGATTTGAAATTTCCACTTTTCCAACTTTCTTCTTAAAATTTTCAGCCCGCAGTGGTCGAAAATTTGCATCATCCACAGTCTGAACTGAATTCTTTTCTTTCAAAACAACTTTTGGCTCCTCTGATTTTGTGGAATCAGATTCATCACCAGAACTATTCCCTGAACTTTTAACCACCCATTTCTGATTTTTCAAATTTTCTTTTCTTTTTAAAACATTCCTTGAGCATTCACCAATCTCAAAAGTTGAATTTTCAAAACCTGTAAATTTTATGGTTTTAAGTTCAGTTTTCTCAACAACTTTTTCTTTGAGTTTACCAGAGACTCCCTGTTTTGTTTGGATTGCCTTTGGACAATTCCTTGCAATATGACCGACTGTTTTACATTGAAAACAGGTTCTCGTCTCTATAGTCTTCTGAGCAACACTTTTCTTCACTTCTTCTTGCTTTTTGGCAAGGAATTCTTTGTTTGTCTACTTTCTGAACGCTTGCTCTTTCTCATCTTCTAAAGATTTTCCTGAAACAAACACGGTTTTTGGTTTATAAACTTTTTCATTTTTTATGATTTTTCGATTGATTAAATCCAAGACCTTTCTTTTTGACATTACTATTATGGTTTAGTTTCTTTTGAAAACTATAACCACAATTGTAACCCATTTTCTTGTTAATTCTCTGTTTATCTCTTGAAGTGTATTGTTTAGGTTTTCCAGAAAGATTTAAATCTTTTATTTCAGAAATATTAATTTCTGTAATTTTGAAAACCTTTTTAATCATTTCAATTCTAACACTTCTTATTGGAAAAATCTCATCAGAATATAATTTGTCAGAATCTTTCAAAGTATATGCTACTTTGACCGGTTCGTCATTCAAATTAGATTTTGATGGCAAAAATTCCTTATCATAAACCCGTTTGTCCTTTTTGATTGTTGACTTTGACTTGTCGGATTCAGACTTTGACTCAGATTTGGACTCCGTTTTTTACTCCTCTATGTCATCTTCATCTAACACCTGATCGACCACACGTTTAATCAACTCGGACTCATGATCAGTGTCAGACGATGTGAACGTAGCATCAATATTTTCTGGCAAATTATCCGACGACCCTGACTCCCACTGTAAGTTAATTGCCTTTTTTACTCTTTCGGAATTTGGATTTCGAGACAAATATCCATTTCGACCGAGGGCGGACATCTATTGTAGACAACACTTGGTTTCTTACCAGAAATTTCTACTTTATCCTCTTCTTTTGTCTCGGACTTCTTTTCTTCCGAAATCTTCTCTTCTTCAAAAGTCTTCATTCTTTCCACAATTGGATAAATCCTGTCAACAACAAAAGTAGAACATGAATAACTTTTCAGTAAATTGTTGACTCTTTCAGTTTCTATTCTTTGTGTTGCCAACTTCAATTCCAGCTCAGCACATTTCTCTGTGTAGTAATTAACATCATCAAGCTGTCTCATGTAAGCTCTTTTGATTGTATTTAATGCAACGGCTTGTTCACTGTTCAAATCAGTGTACTTGTTAATCTCTCTGTTCAAAGTATCATAAGATTCTTTCAATCTTTTTATGTTGTGTAACAGCTCGTTGTTTTGCATGATCAAAGAATCACAATTCAAACACTTTTCAGGAACTTTGACTGCTTCAGTATCAGCTTTGATCTCAAATTCTGGAACTTCTTTGACTGTTCTTCTCACTTGAAACATCTCAGCTCTTCTCTTTTTCTCTTTCTCAGCTTCAGCTTTTATCCTTTCTTCTTCCTCTTCATCTTCTTCAATTTTTCTCCATTTTTCCTCTTCAGCTTCCCTGACTTTTCTGTATTTTGCAGCCCAATACTCATCATAAGCATTAGCAACAAAGGCTTTAACATTTGACATCTCTTTGGACATCTCTTTGGCCATGAATTCTTGGTCTGGGCAAAAATTGTCCCAACTGAAACCTTCAGGCAATCTTTCATCATCTTGATCTGCCAAACACACTTTGTTGTCTGTTGGAATGTATTTATTCCAACTGAATCCACCATCCTTGCCCTGATTAACCAGACATGCTCTCTTTGAATCTTCAATTTCTTTTCTACCATGTGCAGTTTGAGCCTGATGTGGTGCCTGTTGTTGTTGATATGGCTGTTGTGTGACTTGATGATAAATCGCCTTTTTGTAGTAATCGTTGTTTCCAAAAGGGTTTTGAGCTCCACTCGCTTCTCGATTTATGCACTCTCTCTTGAAATGGCCCTTTTCCCTGCAACGAAAACAAGTAACTTTAGACTTATCAAAACCTAAAGTTGAAACATGTGCCTCGCGAAAATCATCTCTGCATGTGATTTGTTTAAACTTTTCAGCCCGCCTCAACACACTAGCCATGCACCATTTAATATCCATCAATTCCATTTCCTCGGCATCAATTTGATCGTAATCCTCTTTCGTGAGCATTGGATTTCCAATCCTCCCTGCAACTAAGCCTCCATAGGATTCAAGCACGGTCACCAACAAAGACATGTGACTTTTTGCAACTTCCTCAGTATAATTCTGATCATTCTCAAGCTTTAAAGCAATGTTGCATTGAAGAACTTTGTCACTCTTTGTCGTAGAAAACTGTGGATCATAGATTGGAAATGAAGAAAATCCGGTAGTGCTATTTGATCCCTGAGATGAACTATCAGAAGAACCTTTTGCATTAAAAGCAATTTCAACCTTTGGAGAGAGATTTGTTTTTTCACTAACACCACTCTTAAAATACAAACCAATATCATGTTCTCCATCATAGTTCTTCATCCTGGCAATCTTTCTTTGCTCCATCTCTTGAGCTTCCAAATGTTTGATAAATTCTCCCAATGTTAGCTTTTTATATTCCTTCCGATTGTTTATCAACATCATCAGGAATGTTCACCAAGTATCATGTGGTAACGCATCAGCAAGTTTCTCAATCAGCTCATCGGTATCCTTTTTATCCCTAATTTCATCATATTTCTCACCAAGTTACAATATCTCTCAATAATTTGTTTGGTATTTTCAGATTTCAACCCACGAAATAGATCAAATTCTTTCTTCATTAGAGACATCTTGTTTTTAAGCATATCATCACTTCCTATAGACTTTGCTTCCAATTCAGTCCAGATTGAATATGCACTTCCATCATGTTGAAGCAAAATCAAAATGTCCTCTTTAATTGCTTGCTGAAGCAGACTCACCATTAATTTCTCATCTCTATACTTCTTTTTCTCATCAGCACTCATTTCTCTGATTGTTAACTGGATACCATTCCTTGTGGGCCTTTCATGTGGGACTTCAGTGTGTTCCCAAGCATCCAAGTGATAAGCTTCAACCCAATTTCCAAAGCGTTCGGACCAACCATTGTAATCATCAATATCCAAGAGCTTAGGCGGTTTCTGTGATGTCCCGGTTTCATTTTCAAGCAAAGTATTCTGAGTAATTGTGATAGGACTAGCAAAGGCATTGTAGAACTCATTGTCCATGTTTCAAATTTCAAAAGTTCACAAATTCCAAGTTCAAGCGAAATAGCAAATGTATTCTTTCAAGCGAAATCAATCAACTTCTGTTCAAGCGAAATAACCCGAATGTATTTCAAGAGAAATCTTAGTTTGAAGCTTTGAAGCGGAATCAACAGAAGTTATTCAAGCGGGATCAGAAACTTTTCCAAGCGAAATCAGCTTTTAACCAGAAACACGTCAATTCAAGCGGAATCAAGTATGACGTCACCTTTTCCGAATATCGTTTCAAGCGGAAGGTCAAAAATCTCAAGTTTTACTTCGATTTTAATTGTGAAACTTTCAAGGATTTTTCAAAACATGACTGCGCGTGTTCTGTGAAAAATTGAGCCGATTTTACCGTGAAAAAATTTTCAATTTTAAAGAAGAAGGTGTAGAAAACAGAAAAACACAGCTGAAATGGCAAGAACTCTTCCTCCTGAGCTCTGATACCACTTGTATGATCGTTTTCAGACCCAAATTAGTCTATCAGAAGAGTTTATCTCAATACGAGTGGCGGAAACACAAGTATCAAGTTCAATTCAGCAAGATTCACCCTTTCAACTGTTCGTATATTGATTTAAGATCGATTACAAGTCTGAGAACACTTCGGCAGAGCTTCGCTATCGGAAACAAGACTCTTCCAAATGAATTCGCTTGAGGAGGTATTTATAGGCATTGGAGTTCGCTTGAAAGAGACAAGAAGTCAGTTCAAGCGAAACAGGTAATGTTGACTTCGCTTGAAACTGCACAAGTTCCTTTCAAGCGAAACCCCTTCCATTCAAGCGAAATACCTTTAAATCTTGAACTACATGCACTGTTCTAACATTCTACGTACAAGACTCGATACAAGACGAAGTCGACAGACGCATGCACCAACATCTAGGACGAGTTCTAAAACAAGGTGGGGAGGATATAACAACAATCCTAAAATATTTCTGACACCCTAAAATGTTTAGAGTGCCCCTAAGCGCCTTAAAATATACCCCGTATACTAAAAGTGGGCCCTAAATACTTTAAATTTATAAAAATAAAATAAAAACAAGAATTTGGGGGTCGCTCGGGGCCCGCGAAGACCTTCATGGTCTTCAACGCGGGCCGCGACATCTAGGAGGTCAGACGACACCCTGAGGTGACATGTGTCGCCACTTGTCGAGTATATATTCGTGAACGAGCAACCCTATGACCCTACACCCCTACATCGCGGGCCGCGAAGGCTAAGCCTTCGGCTTACGCGGGCCGCGAGGAACTCGAAATCAGCTCCTATAAATTGGGAGCTTCGGCAGTCAGTTTCCGACGCTCACAAACGAAATTCTCTCTCTCTCTCTTTCTGAATAGTAGACACTATAATCAGGTATTATACCCACTAAAATAGTGAAGCTTTGCCCCATTGTAAGTATTTTAACCCCCCGGTTACGTAATAGATATGCTGTCCGATTGATCTAGCGCTCCGTAACGGCTGTTGTGGCTCTACCCGACGTAGTCTTTGGAATTCTGTCACGGGGAAGGTATAACTAATGTAAATATTGGGTTATTATACTAACGCGTGTGCATTGTGTAACTAATAGATAATCACCAGGAAATCACAAAGGAAACCCCTAAGTTAGCAATATGAGTAATCTCCTTTTTGTAAACCTTTTTGCAAAGTGTTTTTACAAAACCTCAAATGTTGTACATTATATTAAACAGTGATTGAGTATTTTCATTCTACAATTATCGTCGGTATGTTGGGGTTTTGTATACAAAAATTGTTTCTACATTGTGAGTAGTAACATGACCACAAGTCGGGTTGACAGTACCGTGGGTGGTAATTAAAGTAGAAAAATAAACAAATGTAATTGCGAAATCGCCCTCAATGCTGTAAATGGTTTTACCTTTCTTGATTAAATTGCGATTCACTCACCAGTATTTCCCACTGACAAAATGTTTTTAAACGCGTTTCAGGTAACAAAATGTGAAACCAAATAGAAGTCAGCTGGACAGCACTGAAGGCTTGGAAAAGTGGCTATAAAGTTACCTAAAATAAAGAAGATGTTTTATTAAATAAAATAGGGTTACCCATATAAAATGTTTGTATTGGAAACTTGGGAATTTCCCATGTGTTTAATATTACAAAAGTGTGGTATTTTACTCTGATAAAATATTTACTACGGACCTGATCTAATTTCCGCTGCCAAATGGATAAACACCGATACCACTAATACTGGCTGCAGCCACCCGTTCCCAGGTAATTAGGGGACGGGGGTTACGACACGTTATGTCCCTGGAACAACCGCTATCAACATCCAAGGATTGTCAACAACTCCTCCTTGGTTGTCCCTGAAAAGTAAAGAGATCAGTAAGACATTGGTACCCGGCCCGTCGTGGTCCTGGGTTGTCCTGAAGCATCAACATAAGATACTTCTCGCAAGCACTTGTCCCCTTTTGTTTCAGGGATTGGTGATGTTGCTGCTTTATGTTTTGCTTTCCAAACTTGTTCAGGCTTTTCTAATTTCTTAGGTTCCTTGGGCAAAACAGTTTGCTTTTCAACCTTGTTATTTTTCAATACTTGTTTAGGTTTCAAAGCTTGTTTTCCTTTAGCTTTCACAGCATTCCAATCCCCATCAGATGGTTTAACCTTAGGATGCTTATTCATCATTGCCTTAGGCTTTTCAACCTTAATTGGCTTAGAATAAGATTTATCCCTTGATGTAACCCTCTGATGTTGTGTAAAATACGGCACATAGGGACGATGTGTGCAATTACTTGCAGTATGCCACAGTTGTAGCATGTTTGCTTCTTTACATAAGGAGTATATCCCGATCCATTCGATCCAACTGATGAAGAATTTGAGTTAGAAGATCTGTTGGATGATTTGTTTGTAGACTTTTCAACCTTTCTGCCCTGCTTAATATGTCTCTGTTTACAACAGTTAGAACATTCACCGTTATTCTTCTAAAAACAGTGTTAGATTTAGCATTTTCATTTCTAACTGGTGGCTTTAGAGGTACATATTTATTTGACAGGCCTCTTAAAGCTGGCTCAGAAAAAACCTTTTTTCACATATGGAGGAGCATCAACAGACAAATTTGATGTTTTTAAACGAACATCAGCAGTCTCTTGGCAAACAATATCATCCCCTCAAGCCAATCCTCTACTTTTACCTCATATGCACATAAGTAGAAGCATCAGTAACATTCACACACTTAAAATCAGGGACTGGCCTTATTATTTCAATTTCAGATGTTGTGGGCTCAGTCACTGTTTCACAGCTTGATTCAGCTTAACCACTTGAGTTACATTCATTTTGTAGTGGCTCTAATGAATCCTCTTCTTTTGAGTTAGCTGCTCCAGAAGACTCACAGCTGGATTCACGAGAATCAACTGATTCCATTTCATGTGTCGAACCTAAAGAAATGTATATCAGATGAGACACTCATTATTCCTGCGAACGAGATCTACATCGACGACCAACTCCACTTTATCAAAGAACAGGTTGAGGTTACGGACTGGAAAGTCCAAAAGTTGAGGAGAAGTCGTATTAAACTACTTAAAGTTTGTTGGAACTCAAAGCACATACTTGAATTTACTTGGGAACGCGAAGATCAAATGAAGAAAAGGTATCCCCATCTATTTGATAAGACTCCTAATCAGGATGACTCGGCTTGAATTTCGCGACGAGATTCTTTTAATGGGGGGGGGGGAGAATGTGACAACCAAAAACTTTACAGGTTAATCCGTACGACCTAATCATTTTTTATTAAATTAACCGCGTGCATTTGGACTTAATTATGTGTTAATTGAGTCCATAACGTCTAGTAGTGTTTGGGAATGCATGGCTATTTCATTTAGTATAACATGTATCGCCTCATCGCGTTATGATAGAACTAATTATAACGAGCATTGGTGGTTATCCGGTAAACGTTTTTGTTTTGAAATTATTCCAATATGCCTAGAACATTAAATCGATGGCATTATTATGTGTTCTACGTGAATAATGGATAAAAGAATAAATGAGTATCGTAATTATTCGGTAGATCGCATAAGTATTGTTTTAGTATGTTTATAACGTCGAAACTTATAATTATCACCAAACGAATACTTGTATGAGATCAATAAGTGACGTTGATTAGTATTTGGTTTTAGGGGGATAAAAGATGTCATGAAGACATCAAATTTATTAATCTCGATTTTTATTGCGAAAATGTTTGTTAACCAAATAACTAGCTTAAATAAGAGTCGTTTTGCATCAAATCACCAACAAAGCAAGGCCTAGTGAAGTAGCAAATGATGATTAGTGAGTTAGCACCTAATTAGGTTCCTAATCACTCTTATTAGCATAATGACCCTAAACTACAAGTATTATGGGTAATTAGACATAAATGTAATTAGGACATACTTAATCTAATCCTTAGAAAAGGTGGGACCCATATTGACTTTTTTACTAACCTACACCCCCATGTGGATCGTACTCCCATGCCATACCCTTTGGCTCGTGTTGATAAAATTTGGTGAATGTAGTATGGTATGTAGCATTATTTAAGCACATGCATCATCATAACTTAGATATTTTTCCCATCACCTCTCCTTATTGCATTTTAAATAAATGGTAAAAGTATGCTGTTTGTATTATAAAAATGCAGTACAATCATAGGAATAGTATATATTTTTAAAGACTTGTGAGCCTACAACACTTACCATTTCTCTTCACATACTTGCAAACAACAAACTCTCTCCCTTTTTCCTTCCATATCCACGACCAAACCATCCTCCACCATTTTCCCACTTTCAAGTTTTGTTCAAGCAAATCCAAGGGCTCTCTAGGGTAATCTAAGGTGTCACAAGTATACAAGTATTCGGATCACTTGAAGGGTGCTTATATACAAGAATGAAGCTCTTTTCTTCTATTTTTCATCAAAAATATCTACCCTAGCCTAGGCTAGTAGTAAGGGCTCTCTTCCTACTCTTTAGATATATTTTTGTAAGAAATGGCAAGGATTCACCAACAAAGTTGTTTATAGCATTTGATGATGTTAAGCATGGCAAAATATATTTTAAGACATGCTGATGGGTTAGTGATGATCTTGAAACGATACTGGTGTGTTTCTATGTGCACAAGTTTTTACAGTGAATTTACACACAAACTCGGTTTTAATATTTATAAAAATGGTTTATACCTTAACATTAAAACACACACAAAAGGACAGGTGTATCCTGTCATATATGTTGCAAAGTATTGGTAAGAGCCAGATATCGACCCATGGAACACAGGCAGAGTTGAGTACTAAATCTTTGTCATTGATTTACCAGTAAAATGATAAGTGAATGAGTGTTTAACTAAAATTATCTAAAACTATATTTAAAACATAATAGACTCCAAATATGAAAAATATATATTATCTTGTTTTGCAAACAACCTAAACATGTTATCTACATCAGATATGTCACGAAAGCAGTTGATCAACTTTCCAATTGCAAGAAAGTTAGTTACTTGGTCTGGATTTCTAAAATTATGATTCTTCAGAAAGTTATCGTGATGGTCATACGTTAACCACCTAAAAATCATTCATTAGCGAGCTATTGATATATACTCTTATGCGAATCTTTAAAGATAGGTTATTTACCTGGTCTGGATTCCTAACCTCGCTTATCAAAGAAAGCAATATCGATGTTCACAATACTGCCACGAAGATAAGCATTAAAGTAGATCATACAATAAACTATTTCATCTTACAAGTCTTGAACACAAATCTACCAAGATAGCAATTTCAACCAAAACTACTAAACAAACATCATAAACCACGTCAAGAATATGTAACAACACCATATAATTCGTTAGAACCCTTACGTGCAAGAAAGCATTCTTAATCAAAATAAGATTTATCTTTGATAAAACCAATACCCTAGTCCGGTTTCATGGTGTAAACATATTAACAAGTTAAAAGTTTACAAATAACTGATTAATCAAGGAAGTGTTAACAATCTTCACTAGCCACATAGTCATTATCCAAGACAATCAAACATAATCAAGAATCCAACATCAATGAAACATTCATCATATAATCATGAAGATTCAAACAAGAAAAAGTTACTAAAGATTCATACAAATGAGATTTCAACTTAAAGATTATTCGAGAAACAAGTTCATTAATACTATTACACAATACTACATAAACATAAACATAACATCAGCTCAATACTTGAAGAATGATCAGAAATACATGTTTAAGATCAAGAAATCAAACCATAAACAAGCAAGGATTTGATGGGTTGGATTGGTTAAGCTTCTATTCAATCTTGAGGCTTCAAATTGGTCTAATCAGGAGAGCTTCGGACCTCAGAAATCACCCAGAAACTTGGAGAAAAACCCAACACTTTGATCAGTAGCGAATGCTGCTATTTATAGGCATTTTTCTAATCTGCACGGCCATGCACTTGGGTGGCACAATCGTGCAGATCTATTGGTCGGGTGACGTCAGTTTTCATTTCGTCAGACAAGTGGACTAGTGGACAAGTTGATCTCTGACAGTCAGATGTGCACGGGTGTGCACTTGGACGCACAGTAGTGCAGTGCTTGGAAGTTCATCAGAATGCCTGGACTTTCACTAGAATTTAAGGTTCAGGTAGTGCACGGGAGTGCACTTGGTGCACACAAGAGTGCAGTTGAGATGCACGGTTGTGCGTACCGAGCAATCAGTGGCACTGGCTTCTGCACTGGCAGTGCTTCCGGGGTCGTAGGTCATGCACGGGGGTGCAGTTGAAATGCATGGCCGTGCAACATCTGGAAGTTCATCAGAATCTGCAGAATTCATCAGAAACGTCCTTAAATCGCCCTGTTTTTTCAACTTTGTCTTTGGCACACTGTTTAAAACCTGGAAATGGAAAAGTACCTGATTTGGTTCCTAAACAACAAAGTTTCAGTTAAAAATGCTTAAAACGAAAGTAAAATGTGGGACTAAAACATGTATAATTTAACGAATATCAAACATCCCCACACTTGAACCTTGCTTGTCCTCAAGCAAACTTAAAACAAAGCAAGGGCACGAATCTAAAAATTTACAAAGTTACTAATTTATTTGATGGTCAATCAGTTTTCCAAAAAGTCAACATCAAAGATTTTAAACTAAACAAGCGTATGCGGATATAGGCAAAGATAACCAAAGAGCAATGATTCCACTTTCAATCGACTTAGCATGCAAATCTTTACATTTCTCACAATGTTCACACATACTCAGTTATATTTATGAATCATACATGTAATGTGTATGTGTAAAACACTCAACGCCAAGTCAACAAATCATGCAATATCATAAGCTTGTCAAATGATCTTATCTCCACCAATTTAACATGGGAAAAAGCATAAATCAAGAGGTCTTTACGGGTTGTAATGATAGGCTATGGTTAAGGGTGTGGAATGGATATTTAAAAGTGGCTAAACGGTTAAAACTCAGCGGTTATTGTAACACCCCGAAAATTTACGTCCTATAATGTCTTGACACGTGTCATAATCTTTGAACGTGTGAAAGAATGTTCTTGAAGGACTAAAGTTGACAAACAATGAAACTATGTAAATACAAGGGTTCAAATTGTCAACAATGAATAATTATACTTCACAATAACCCTACATGATGTTTATAACCTTAAACAAATGGATCATGGATCATACAAAGAGAATTGTGAAAGAAAGTGAGAGATTACAAACTACAGGGGTTAAATGTGTCAACATGTTAAAGATATACCTCTGAGTGACCTTTTAGCAAATCCGAAGCTTTGTAACGATTAAATATGCTCACTAGAATGTACCTTAAAAATTTCACCAAGTTTCGTTACCGTATGAGAAAGTTGTGATAAAATTCGTGTGTGAGGGTTAGAATCGTTAACATTGGAATTTAGGGCTTTTCGGGTGATCACAAAGTTATCCGGGGGCTTCACAAAGTGGGTATAAGTCTTAGAGCCCCTATATGTCAATATTAAGGGTTTAAGATGCAAAGAATAGTGCGAAAGCGATGTTTAGAAGGACCGAGGACTGAAAGTGCAATAAAAGAAAGTTTGGAAACCTGCTGCAGAAGGCTTGCGCACCGTATGGGTTTTTACCCTACGATGCGCAGGGGTTACCCAGATGCAGAAATAACTTCCAGCTGCCTGTTCAGCCCTCAAACCGACTCCAAATGACTTGTTGTGATACCATGGGCTGCCTATGATGGTTTTGAGTCACTAGGGGGCACTTGGATGCATCTTATAACATGTGTAGACTCTCATGTCAACAATCAAATGATCTTTGATCAATATATAAAAGTCCTACATAATGTCAAGTTTGTGTTCATTCCTTCATATCATCAACTGAACATTTCTGGAGCATAAGGATCTTTTCCAAGCCTTCCTAATCGTTCATTAATCAAGTGTAAGTATGTCTAACCCTTCTCGATCAAGTTTTCCTTAGTTAGTAGCCTAGAAATCAAACCGTCGTAACTACGGTTTGACTTCACGATAAAACACAAATGGTCCAGAGTTTTGTCGAATCGAAAGTTGTTATAAGTTGGTAATCATGTGGGCTTTAAACCCTTAAAAGGGCACCCACTGATTCCAACCCGAACTAGGTCGTTTGTCGAGTCAAATGTTGTCCGAAAAAGTCAACAGAAATGGTATGTTTGATTTAATGCGTGATTAACGATGTAAATGGCGTATAACCTATTTTATCATTCTTATAAACTGATAATAAGTATAAAAACTTGTCCACGCTTGTTTGATTCGACAACTTTCTGTTTTGAACCGATTCGGAGCCGAAAGACGCAAAAGTTTGACTTTTGCTTTGACCTCGATTCTGACCCGTTTTTGATAGGTTTAGACATGCCTTAAAGTTCCATTAGGACCTAGTTACATGTGTGTATAACCCTCTGCGTTTATACCACATATATCCTTAATTGTCCGATGTTTCCGTTAATCGCCTAAATATTGACCGTAATGCCCTTATGATCATAAAACGAGATTTTTGGAGATATGAAAGTAAAATAATATTTGTTACTGATTATTGAACATGTCTGTAAATTTTCACGTCAATCGGAAGTCTAGATTAGGAGTTACGCTTAATGACGTAATTATAAACACTTTTATTAATTAAACGGCGTCATTAGCGTAAAGCCTATCTAAACCCAATTGTTGACACCAAACTTTTACCCACTGATGTTAAATAATATTTTGGGATTTTTGAACATTTTTAATTATTTTTAAACTGATCATAAGCTAGGATTAGCGCCTTATTTCGGTTAATACCAAATATACCCTTTTCGGGTATAAAATGAGTTTTATAAATCCTTTTGATACCAATCAAATTGCTACTGATTTGAAATAATAAATGAAGTGTTTTAAGCCTGTTTAAATGACCAGAAAACTCAGAATCCTATTTTAACCCGTACGTCGCGTAAAACGGCGTTATACGCGTATTAAGCGCATAGTAAGGGTCTAAAACCATTTTGCCACATAGGACTTAACACCAACTGATATACCAAGTTAAAATAAACTATTTTACTGATTTATTCAGACCCGGATCACAAAAGCTTAATTGATCCCTTTTATAAACTCTAAAATGACCAAAATACCCCTTCGGGGCTTAATAAGAGATTAAACTCGTTTTGGGCATAACGGAAGGTATCCTACTGATATCACAACATATTTAAGGCATGTTAACTTAGGAAACCTGTTTAGGACTCTTATGGTTACCCGTTACGCTTCATACGCGTTCGGTTCGGTTTATGTAACTAGTTTACATAAATTAGCCGAAACGGGTCAAACCTTATCGGTTTTATCTCAAAATCCAGAATGTGTATCATATACCCATATTAAGCAAGTGTTCAAACTTGTCGGGTCTAAATCTCATTCTATCCGGTCTTCGCTTAATCGTGCGTTTGAACCGTATCTTCCTTTTGAAAACTAACCGGTCTAAGTCATGACTTACTTAAAGACCCGTTAGGATTCTAATAGGTTATTAAACACCTTTGTTCCAGATTTAGGAGCCCAGTAAAAGCTATCTGTACTTGCTGATTTGATACGGCTGGGATTGAATTTATATTTAGCTCAGGTAAATACTTTTAACTTATTTTCCCTATACGGGCTTGGGGTACGGTATATAAAATACCGCTTGGTCGGGGCGTTGAATCTTTGATTGAATGAATGATAATTAAAGTATTGAGACGTCTCGTTTAATATTGTTTTGTTTACTTAAAGCCTTTGGGGGGTTAATGACCGTTGTCCCGGATATCCCTGGCATCATTCTACGAATGGCCACGACCTCAGCACCCAGCGTAGGCGTACGCCGTTGGTGTCTCCTAATTATAGTGGTGTGTCGATTAATCTTTAACCCGGCTCGATCCGGGCTACTGAACGCATAAGGAACATGTAAATCCCTACAAGTATTATATTTAATAATTATCCCAAGTTATAAAATATTATTTGTGCCATGTGCATTCAAATCAATCATTTTCTTAAACCCTTTTCAAAATGAGTCGGTTGATTGTATTTACCAGTGTAAACTGACGTATTTTCCCAAAAAGGCTAAGTGCAGGTACTAATTGGAATTGGCTGGCTACTCCTAGCATCAATAAAGAGTCTCGCAAGCTTAGATGCCTAAAGTCTGTTGAACCATGTTATTTTATTTGCGATCCGCCTGTGGATCCTTTACTTCCGTTGTAATACTTTGATGTTACACTATTACGGATTGTAATATATTTATCCTTTTTGCTTCCGCTGTGCATTTATATATTGTGTTGTTTGACTATGATGTTGCCAACCACGTCACGTTACTCCCCTACCGGGCCCACCGGTAACACGTGGAAATTTGGGGTGTGACAGGTTGGTATCAGAGCCAACATTGAGTGAATTAAACACTATCTTTTGTGTTTAATCTCAATGACACATTAGCACATACCTTAACCTTCTGAGTCTAGACTTAACATAGGAATATTCTCAATCCTTGTCTGGAAATTCTGCTTCCAAATTTCTATATTTTGGATACGTCGCCAAGCGAAGAAGCCGTAATAATAATTCTCCACACCAGGAGCCTTGAATTGCTGACCTTCATACAGCGGCTAGGACGAAACATGCAATCAAGGAGAAGTTATTCAGAAATAAAATGAAGAAGAAACTCCTTTTGCTAAAAATCGTTTCCTTAATAGTCCTTAAAAGGACATAATTACCTTCCAGTTCCTTCGAGGACAACATTATTTCTTTCAAGTCCCGTCTAGGTCACATCTGTATTTTAATTTTATAGTGGAATAATTAACTTTAATTTTTCATTCAGACATTCCTTTTATAAGATCTACCTTTATATAAAATGGTAAAATCTAAAAAGGACGAGACCTAGCCACGCAATATTTTGAGGCAGGGCAAAGATGGTAGTTCCATAATTAGATTCAGATCCATATTTAACACCTCAATTTAGGATTGTTCTGCGTTAAATATTAATAAGAATCTTAAGAGTGAAACCTAGCCTTCGGGTCATTTTAAGGCCGGGCCATGATGGTAAGACCTGTTTAAAAGATTCGAATCCCTGATTTACATCTGTAAATATGTTAACACTCCTGACAGACGTGATTCATTAAAAATCACACTTGTCATCCTTATATTAGGAATTTTTCCAAATCCCTTATTTAGCCTAAATGATCAATAGGAATCATGGCTAATAAACGTCGAACATGATGTACACATCTAAACATCCATCTGGGATGTATACCTACGGGCAAAGATGTATACATGAAAAAGATAGTTTTATTTCATAACTTCTTGTCAAGGCAATGAATTATGAAATTTTCCGATCCAAAGGAATCATCGATTATGTTTTAAAATTTCCCTAGTGACAAGGCCTCTGGGCCATCATAAGTCCTTTGGAACAAGCCCTTGTGCTATATATAAAAGATGTCAGTATGACATTGGCAGTCGTGACTTATGTCCCCTGTCTAATAAATATGGAGGATTATTTTCCGCTTAAATGCCAAAGATGGTTTATTTAAACTTAGGCAAAACATAATCAAATAAATTAAATTCTATCTATTGGCCTATATGGTTTAATTGCGCCATGGCTATTTATTCATCAAATTCGACAATTCACTATATGATTAAACAAATTGTTTCTACTTGGATAGTAGCCTTCAAAGCTTCACTATGGCTGACTCCTCTGAAGCTCACCATCATCCAGTTAATCAGAACGATGAAGTAAGACTGAACTTAACCAGCACCGAGCTACAGGCTATGTTAAATACAGCCATAAATAACGTTGTGGATCGTGTACTAAAGGATCACAAACGAAAGGGCAATACTATCCCAATTCAAGGTTGTAAAAAGGGTAAGACCGGTTCAAACTATAACCAGTCCCAGCCAAAGGAGGCTAAACCCGAATGTAAGAATTGCGGGAAGAAGAGGCACTTCAGTAAATGCATATATGAACAGATCAGGGGATGTGGTATCTGTAAAGAGATGGATCACAAGACCCATGAATGCAAGGAATTGAAAAACAACCAACAGTCGGGTGAAAAACCCAGATGCAAAATCTGCAAGAAACAACACTTCGGGAAGTGCAGGTATGAATCGAACTTGCATACACAGTCGAGAACTGTTACATGTGGGATATGCAAGTCCAAGGGGCATAAGACCTTGGACTGTAAGAAGATGGAGGACGCAACCTGTTATGGTTGTAATGAAATAGGGCACATCAAAACTAATTGCCCTAATAAAACCAAAAAGTCTGGGGAGAATTTGAAGGACAAACCACAGACTAGTAAAAAGCCCAAATGCAAAACCTGTAGGAAATATCACCTCGAGAAATGCAGATATGAAGTTCAGCCTCTACCCTGTGGAATTTGCAAGTCTAAAGAACACAAGACGATTGAGTGCAAGAAGATAAAAGATGCAACATGCTTCAACTGCCATGAAAAGGGGCACATTAAGACCAACTGCCCTAAGTACGCTAAAAAGCCTGGGGAAGTTAAAAAGACTAAAGCTGGAAGCTCTCAAATGGATGTTCAAAAGGGCTATCCAGGATGACAATGTCACAACAGGTACTTTCTTTACCAATAACACTCATGCTAGAGTATTAATTGATTCAGGATCAGATAAGTCTCTCGTAGACAATAGATATTGTAAATCATTAAATCTGCCTGTTAACAACTCTAAGCGTTATGTATGAAGTAAAATTGGCCGATAGTACCTCAGAGACTGCTCCAACAATATTAGATGGATGTTTTATATCCATTAGGAATTACCCTTCTCCGCTGTCCTTGTTTCGTTAATAGGAGGACTCGATATAGTAATAAGAAAGGATTGGTCGTCTAGTGACCAAGCCCATATTGTGGATGATAAGAAGCAATCAATTATCAAAACTCCTTAGGAGACAACCCTCATAATTACATGTTTCATGTCCACAAGGTTTAGGCATCATTTTAGGGCCTTAAAGTTGACTTAACGAGCTTTAAACGTGTTAAAAATGGCTTTAATGCATAATCAGGGACCAAGACTGCCATTTTTGAAAGTTTGCTCCTGATCAGAAGACCCGGGCGGCCCGCGTAAGCCTTGGGTGATACCTTACGCGGCCCGCGTTAGACTCCCAGAGAAAAAAAAATGGTGGAACCGGCCGTCCCCGGTATCGAACCTGGGTCTAGGCCGCACCCTTTCGCGCGCCTAGCCAACCGAGCTAGGTGCCTAGTTTGTGAAAATTTTCAACCTGATTAATTATAAACACATGTACAATAACTTCCTTACTTCTTACTATAAGTCAACTACTTATCCTCCTTATGTTGACTAAGCTTTAGAGTCCAAGATTTTACCTCTATGTTTTAGTTACTCTTGGCTTGCTTATGTTGACTAAACTCTAGAAAGGATAAAGTAGAAACCATTAAGTATATCAGTGGCTATGCTAGAAAGGACATGGTAAGGTATACATTATAGTCATTTGATGACAATATCCTAAATTAGTGAGGACATTAATGAAATCCTCTAGAAAGATTCCCTTATACATTGTGGAATGACCCAAGATTCTAAGGACCTTATTAGAAGACCTATTATCCACGCCGCGAAATGGAAAAAGATGGAATAAGAGTTTTTCAACTCCCTCATAAGAGCTATAAACTATTGGCAGTATGAGGCAAACCTAGGTTCATTGGTTGAAATAATGCTCTCACTCAGTTAACCTAGAATCTAAGCATAATGCACTATATATATATTGATGATTTAGCATCGGCTAAGAAGAGGCACACTAGGGTTTCAAATCCTGTTCATTATAAATCCATTATGGATCTACCTCAGCTACTCACGTTGCATAGATTAAGAAATAATCAGTCAAAGCTAAGACTGCCCTAAAGTTGTCTAAGATTTTACAGCTAAGTTTAAAAAAAAAAAAAAAAGGATTAAGAATGGAGGCGCTTAACCCTCCTGATGAATGATTAGAGGCAATTCACGTTAGTAATGACAACAGATAAATCCCATATTGTGATTTGACTGCAAGGAGATACGTTAGGGTTCAGGTGCTGCTAAGTCTCTTATAAGATCTTAAGCTTAGCAAACTTTTAGAAATTTTCCTGTAAGAACTCCAGATATTAAGTGTAAGATAAAACTTACCTGCGAAATCATAAGAACCATTTCTTCTGTTCTTGTCAGAAACCTCCAATCATAGAAATTTTCCTCTCTCGAGAGGAAGTGCGTCAGCACATATAATTGATATCTCCTTAATCTCTATCGATTCCGAATACCAATTTGTATGATAAAAGCATCATATGAGGATTGGTGTATCTTAATAAATTCCATAGATTGCTTCCATGCCTGATCAGTATGGTGGTTTAATGCATGGGACCACAAAGATATTCCGATGGTCATAGAGTACTAAAGTCAACTAATGGTATTCAAAGGAGATATCCTGTATGGAATTATCCAATTAAATGTTCCAGATCGAGGAATTTGTGGACTCGTATCGTAAATGTGTCACTTAATTGACACAAACAATGGTGGATGGATTGGAGTTAGAGATTTATAAAATCTCTGTAACCTCCTTATATCTTGTTTATCTTCTCCTAATATTACCCTGTTTACCCCTGAGTGGCAGGTAGAATTAAGAGTTATATCCCATTAAGGTTGTATTACTATGGAATCTCCAAGACAGCTAGTACCATCATTGAAAGAATCGAAACCCCGATTAACTAAGTTAAAATAGAGGGTTCATATAGCCTAACTCAAATATCCTGAGAATTCGGTATAGTTAATGATGAAAGACGGTTCATTTTGCTTATGCATTATTTACCGCAACCCTGATTAGGCAACGATTAAGAACCCCATCAGCTGCCCCGGATCGTCGATTTGTTCGACTAACTATAAGGTTTAGCTGTTCCTTAAGATTGGTATTGAATAAGTGATTGGAATAACCATCTCACATTAAGATAAGTTTTTCTATAATAATTGATATGTAAGTATTAAGGCTACTCCTTTGGAGACCTTGTATAGATGGAATGTTAAATGTCTAGTGTTAGATAGAGAATTGGTAAGTCCAATTATCAAGATCTGAAAGTTGCCTGGGGGACAACAAATAAGATTATACAAATCCATAATCGATTGTAGGTTGCCGGTATACGGCAGGAAATCAAGGAGTTATGAAAATAACAAACTTCTTAAGTTCTTGTTAAGAATAAGGTTTAACAAAAGATATCACCCAGGAAGGGTGTACCAAATTTGTTAAATAATCAGGCTAGTTAGGCTCTAAATTTATGGAAATCATTCGAAGGAAATCGAATATATCAAGATCAAGTAGCTTATAAGCTAAAACCTATTTAAGAGGTTTGAAGGAGCTCGCAATATGTTGCACATTAGTGACTGAAGGATGTGCTTCGTCAATAAGTCAAGAAACACTATCACATAAGGATATATAGATTCATGATATGATGAGCAACCTGTGTTGATTAAGGATTGACAGGATTAGAAGCTCCAAAAAGATACATGTACTTATTATAAAGGCCAATTGGAGTGCCTTAGAGACCCAAGAGTACCAGGGAAGATTAAGCCCAATATAAAGGCATAAGATACTTCCTTTATTTTAACAAATCTCGAGGTCGAGATTTCTTTTAAGGGGGTGAGGATGTAACACCCCGAAAATTTACGTCCTATAATGTCTTGACACGTGTCATAATCTTTGAACGTGTGAAAGAATGTTCTTGAAGGACTAAAGTTGACAAACAATGAAACTATGTAAATACAAGGGTTCAAAGTGTCAACAATGAATAATTATACTTCACAATAACCCTACATGATGTTTATAACCTTAAACAAATGGATCATGGATCATACAAAGAGAATTGTGAAAGAAAGTGAGAGATTACAAACTACAGGGGTTAAATGTGTCAACATGTTAAAGATATACCTCTGAGTGACCTTTTAGCAAACCCGACGCTTTGTAACGATTAAATATGCTCACTAGAATGTACCTTAAAATTTTCACCAAGTTTCGTTACCGTATGAGAAAGTTGTGATAAAATTCGTGTGTGAGGGTTAGAATCGTTAACATTGGAATTTAGGGCTTTTCGGGTGATCACAAAGTTATCCGGGGGCTTCACAAAGTGGGTATAAGTCTTAGAGCCCCTATATGTCAATATTAAGGGTTTAAGATGCAAAGAATAGTGCGAAAGCGATGTTTAGAAGGACCGAGGACTGAAAGTGCAATAAAAGAAAGTTTGGAAACCTGCTGCAGAAGGCTTGCACACCGTATGGGTTTTTACCCTACGATGCGCAGGGGTTACCCAGATGCAGAAATAACTTCCAGCTGCCTGTTCAGCCCTCAAACCGACTCCAAATGACTTGTTGTGATACCATGGGCTGCCTATGATGGTTTTGAGTCACTAGGGGGCACTTGGATGCATCTTATAACATGTGTAGACTCTCATGTCAACAATCAAATGATCTTTGATCAATATATAAAAGTCCTACATAATGTCAAGTTTGTGTTCATTCCTTCATATCATCAACTGAACATTTCTGGAGCATAAGGATCTTTTCCAAGCCTTCCTAATCGTTCATTAATCAAGTGTAAGTATGTCTAACCCTTCTCGATCAAGTTTTCCTTAGTTAGTAGCCTAGAAATCAAACCGTCGTAACTACGGTTTGACTTCACGATAAAACACAAATGGTCCAGAGTTTTGTCGAATCGAAAGTTGTTATAAGTTGGTAATCATGTGGGCTTTAAACCCTTAAAAGGGCACCCACTGATTCCAACCCGAACTAGGTCGTTTGTCGAGTCAAATGTTGTCCGAAAAAGTCAACAGAAATGGTATGTTTGATTTAATGCGTGATTAACGATGTAAATGGCGTATAACCTATTTTATCATTCTTATAAACTGATAATAAGTATAAAAACTTGTCTACGCTTGTTTGATTCGACAACTTTCTGTTTTGAACCGATTCGGAGCCGAAAGACGCAAAAGTTTGACTTTTGCTTTGACCTCGATTCTGACCCGTTTTTGATAGGTTTAGACATGCCTTAAAGTTCCATTAGGACCTAGTTACATGTGTGTATAACCCTCTGCGTTTATACCACATATATCCTTAATTGTCCGATGTTTCCGTTAATCGCCTAAATATTGACCGTAATGCCCTTATGATCATAAAACGAGATTTTTGGAGATATGAAAGTAAAATAATATTTGTTACTGATTATTGAACATGTCTGTAAATTTTCACGTCAATCGGAAGTCTAGATTAGGAGTTACGCTTAATGACGTAATTATAAACACTTTTATTAATTAAACGGCGTCATTAGCGTAAAGCATATCTAAACCCAATTGTTGACACCAAACTTTTACCCACTGATGTTAAATAATATTTTGGGATTTTTGAACATTTTTAATTATTTTTAAACTGATCATAAGCTAGGATTAGCGCCTTATTTCGGTTAATACCAAATATACCCTTTTCGGGTATAAAATGAGTTTTATAAATCCTTTTGATACCAATCAAATTGCTACTGATTTGAAATAATAAATGAAGTGTTTTAAGCCTGTTTAAATGACCAGAAAACTTAGAATCCTATTTTAACCCGTACGTCGCGTAAAACGGTGTTATACGCGTATTAAGCGCATAGTAAGGGTCTAAAACCATTTTGCCACATAGGACTTAACACCAACTGATATACCAAGTTAAAATAAACTATTTTACTGATTTATTCAGACCCGGATCACAAAAGCTTAATTGATCCCTTTTATAAACTCTAAAATGACCAAAATACCCCTTCGGGGCTTAATAAGAGATTAAACTCGTTTTGGGCATAACAGAAGGTATCCTACTGATATCACAACATATTTAAGGCATGTTAACTTAGGAAACCTGTTTAGGACTCTTATGGTTACCCGTTACGCTTCATACGCGTTCGATTCGGTTTATGTAACTAGTTTACATAAATTAGCCGAAACGGGTCAAACCTTATCGGTTTTATCTCAAAATCCAGAATGTGTATCATATACCCATATTAAGCAAGTCTTCAAACTTGTCGGGTCTAAATCACATTCTATCCGGTCTTCGCTTAATCGTGCGTTTGAACCGTATCTTCCTTTGAAAACTAACCGGTCTAAGTCATGACTTACTTAAAGACCCGTTAGGATTCTAATAGGTTATTAAACACCTTCGTTCCAGATTTAGGAGCCCAGTAAAAGCTATCTGTACTTGCTGATTTGATACGGCTGGGATTGAATTTATATTTAGCTCAGGTAAATACTTTTAACTTATTTTCCCTATACGGGCTTGGGGTACGGTATATAAAATACCGCTTGGTCGGGGCGTTGAATCTTTGATTGAATGAATGATAATTAAAGTATTGAGACGTCTCGTTTAATATTGTTTTGTTTACTTAAAGCCTTTGGGGGGTTAATGACCGTTGTCCCGGATATCCCTGGCATCATTCTACGAATGGCCACGACCTCAGCACCCGGCGTAGGCGTACGCCGTTGGTGTCTCCTAATTATAGCGGTGTGTCGATTAATCTTTAACCCGGCTCGATCCGGGCTACTGAACGCATAAGGAACATGTAAATCCCTACAAGTATTATATTTAATAATTATCCCAAGTTATAAAATATTATTTGTGCCATGTGCATTCAAATCAATCATTTTCTTAAACCCTTTTCAAAATGAGTCGGTTGATTGTATTTACCAGTGTAAACTGACGTATTTTCCCAAAAAGGCTAAGTGCAGGTACTAATTGGAATTGGCTGGCTACTCCTAGCATCAATAAAGAGTCTCGCAAGCTTAGATGCCTAAAGTCTGTTGAACCATGTTATTTTATTTGCGATCCGCCTGTGGATCCTTTACTTCCGTTGTAATACTTTGATGTTACACTATTACGGATTGTAATATATTTATCCTTTTTGCTTCCGCTGTGCATTTATATATTGTGTTGTTTGACTATGATGTTGTCAACCACGTCACGTTACTCCCCTACCGGGCCCACCGGTAACACGTGGAAATTTGGGGTGTGACAGTTATTTCTAACAAGCATAAATGAATCAACAACTATACATAAGTAACGCTTAAAGACGATTTTACCCTTTTCGAGCTATACAACATATCTTGTACTATTTAGCACTTAAAATTGCTCTAACTTAATCGTCTTTGATCTGTTTTTCGATCTCTATTTTCTGTTTTTTTTAGATCATAAAGGAAATAATTACAAACAAGCTGGTTGAATAATAACTTTGACCAAGTTTTAACATAAAGGTTTAAAAATAAAAAGGCTAAATTTGGTTGAGTAGGCTAAGTAGTTGGGTAAAATTGGAAAAAACACGGAAAATAGGCTCAACATGACGAACTAATAGATAATGTTGGGTGCGGGATATAAACAAAGAAAAAGGCTAACACAAGAAGGGTATCTTAAGTGCCTCTATCATATTCATGTCATTTTCACATATTCGTGATCTTGAAAAGTATACTAATGATAAGTTCTAAATTGCATAAAACACCCGGCTCACTCATATTCCGCAAAAACAACAAGCATGTCAAGAAAGCAGTAAAAGGCTCAAAAATATGCTCACAAAAACGAAAGGAATGGGTATGAATGTATAGATAAAAATGCAAGCCTTTCTTTTTGTTTGTCACGCTTTTAGTTATCTTTTTCGAAATCAATTTGGCTTGTCGGTTCTAATCAAATCTGATGCTTTCTAAAGAACGCAACTGACCATTTTTGTATTTTTAAAGTTTTTTTTATATACAAAAACGAGGACAAACAAGGTTAAACCCCTACCCACACTTTTACTTCACATTATCCCCAATGTGAAACACATATTAGTTAAGCGATTATGAAGAGCTGAACTAAAGTGTGAAAAAGGATAGAAGTACCTCCCTTAGAGTTGAAATAGACTTGTATGAATAAACTTGAATGTAAGTCTTCTCAACTCTGTGTGCGTCCCTCTATATCTGCAAAGCACATCACTAACCAAAACAGAAAACAACGCTATTGATCAAATTATTAGATAACTAGAAACCATATCCATTATTTAAACAAAAACAAACACACACTAAAACAATATAAAGCCGAGGGTTTTTAAAGAGAACAAGTAAGAAATCATACCTTGATTGAAGATTCGAGTTAAATTCTTGAAAAAGAGGGTTGGTTTTAGGAGTGGGAGAGCCAAGAACGGTTGTGCGGCCATGGTTAGTAATTTTGAAGGGTTTTTACAGATATGTCATTTTTATACCCTGAGAAATTACTGTTGTTAAAAAGTCGTGCACGGTAGTGTAGTCGGACCGCACAGTCGTGCGTGTCCGGCGACTACCTTATGCACATTGTATTGGTCAGATGCAATTATGAAGTGCACAGTCGTGCGGATCAGATGCACGGTTGTGCGTCATCTGTACATTCTGTAGACAAAAGTAACAGAATGCTCTCAACTCTGTTTTCTCAACAAATTTCACCATTTTTGCAATTTTAACTGTAAAGTAACTTCAAAACTCCTAAGACATGAATCAAACTTGTTCAAACCTACTAGAAACAGAAAAAGTTAACGAAAAAGGAAATAAATGCAATAACTTGAATATTTACAAATGTACCCTTAGCGTGTGAAAACACGCTCGCTACATTTGTCAGCGAGTCGATAGCTAGACTTATTTTCCCCACACTTGTTACGTGTGCGGGGCATTGACACCCCCTTTTGGATTTGGCTTCGTGTTACCTGGAAGACCACCCTGAGGCCTTTCAGACAACATCTTAGCCAACTGTCTAACCTGATTCTAAGCTTTCTGACTCCGTATCTCCCCTTCATGGGCCATGAAACGCTCCTCGTGTTACTGGTAGCAGTTCTCGGCTATCTGATTAGCACAATTGAAGTTTCCTAACAGTTGTGCCATCATCTCCTATAGCTTAGAGTTACTCTAAGAGGCGTGAGGCTGGGAACTGCTCCTGGAGCCTTGATGATGGTATTGTGGCTGAAAGGACTGACCTTGACACTGGTAAGGCTATCCCTGAGGCTGTTGTGGAGCGGGGGCACGCTGAGCGTATCCGAGTGGGTTTTGGTTCCCAGAACCGGAGTTCCACCCAAAGTTTGGGTGATTCTTCCACCCCGGATTGTACGTGCTGCTGTAGGGGTTATTTTGAGGCCTAATTTGTTTGCCCAGATATTCCACCTCCTCGTGGCCTGTAAACATAACACCCTGCTCATAAGTACCTGGCTCGTGTGAAACTCCTCACAGCTCACATAATGATTGAACCTTCGAAACGTTTTGAGATTGAACAAATCTTGCTGCTAAAGCACCAACCTGCGTAGTAAGAGCCATATATGTATCAACAGCATGAACTCCAGGAATGGATGATGCCTTAGTTCGCACTCCATTGTGACGAGAACTCGAATTCAAAGTAGCTTTCTCAATAATCGCGTAGGCGTCATTTGGTGTTTTCGTTCCAAGATCGCCTCCTGCATACACGTCAAAACGCTCTTGTGAGTCGTAATTGAGTCCCTGGTAGAAAGTCAATACAAGTTGCCTTTTGGACAATCCATGATGTGGAACATCAATCAGAAGATCTCTAAACCTCTCCCAAGTTGTGTGTAGATATTCTCCCTCGTCCTGCTTGAATGTCATAATACGGTTCTTCAACTTAGTTGTCTTTTCCGGAGGAAAATATTTCTTCATGAATAGCTCTGCTATCTTGTCCCAGGTCATGATGGATCCTGCCGGAAGTGACAAAAGCTAAGATCGGGCTTTGTCTCGCAATGAAAATGGAAAGAGCCGCAAACAGATTGCGTCCTCAGAAACATCTCGTATTTTGAAAGTCGAGCACACCTCAAGAAAGGAAGCGATGTGCCGACCCGGATCCTCGTGATCCTTTCCATCGAACTGCACCGAATTTTGTAACATGTTAATAATGCTGGATTTTATCTCAAAACTCGGTGCTACCACTGTAGGTCGGGCGATGCTCGGTAGCAAACCCTCTCTTCCTGGTCGGTCTCATTCAACGCCCAGTCATCGTCCGCCATAGTGCTTCCTCTCTCGTCCCCTGAACTCTCACTATCAGAAAGTATCACCGGTCCGTCGATTGCGGCCGCGATTCTTTGTTCAACGACACGGGACCTTTCCCGAAGCCTCCTACTTCTCCTTAGGTTACGTTCTGGTTCGTCGGCCGGCTCAGCAACCGCGAGCACGGGGGTTGAGGACATCAACCTACAATAAAGGACAAGCAGTATGTGGAAAAAAGAATATAATTTTATTATTATTATTATTATTATTATCTATTTGTTTATTTATTATTATTATTATTTAATTTTTTAGCGTTAATTACATAGCTAGTCCCTGTGGTTTGTACAAAGTAACATACTTAGGTACTAATAGTTTAAAATCACATTCTAGGGCATTAACTTTTTATTTTGTAACATTTGGAGGTATTAACGTTATTTGTAGGTTTAAAATCACATTCTATTAGTACCTAAGTATGTTATTTTGTGCAAACCACAGGGACTAACTATGTTAATACCCTAGAACTTAATACCTTTAAACGTTACGAAATTAAAAGTTAATACCCTAGAAGGTGATTTTAAACTATTAGTACCTAAGTATGTTATTTTGTGCAAACCACGGGGACTAACTATGTAATTAACTCTTTTTTTTATTTATATTATTTGTTTATTTTGTTTTTTTTAATTTATATATATATATTGTGAAGTAAATAAATAAACAATTGCTTCGATTCCGAAAACGTAAATAAATAAATAAGCATAAATAAATAAAAAGACAAACGGTTTGATTTCAAACATGTAATTTAATAAATAAAAAATAGTTCGATTCCGAACACATAAAAGAATAAATAAATAAACGGTTCGAATCCGAACACGTCAATAAATATAAATATAAATATAAATATAAACATAGAATAAATGAAATAAATAGATAATCGGTTCGATTCCGAACACGTGCATAATTAAATGAATTAATAAATAAATGAATGGTTCGGAGAGTTGCGGCAAAAAAAATTGGTGCGTTTCCGAACACTCATTGAATTAAATAAACAAAGAAAGGTTAAATAATTGAACAAATAAATATTAACAAGTAAATAAACAACAAAACATATAAATACAAAATGTACAAGTATTCACAAGCATGTACACCGGTAAAAGAATAACACGAATCGTTCCAAAAACTCGCCGATGTTCCCCGGCAGCGACGCCAAAAACTTGGTGCGTGTTTATGTACACAAGTTTTTACAGTGAATTTACACACGAACTCGGTTTTAATATCTATAAAAAATGGTTTATAACTTAACATTAAAACACACACAAAAGGGCAAGTGATTCCTGTCATATATGTTGCAAAGTATTGGTAAGAGCCAGATATCGACCCATGGAACATGGGCGGAGTTGAGTACTAAATCTTTGTCATTGATTTACCCGTAAAAGGATAAGTGAATGAGTGTTTAACTAAAATTATCTAAAAGTATATTTAAAACATAATAGACTCCAAATATGAAAAATATATATTATCTTGTTTTGCAAACAACCTAAACATGTTATCTACATCAGATATGTCACGAAAGCAGTTGATCAACTTTCCAATTGCAAGACAGTTAGTTACTTGGTCTGGATTTCTAACATTATGATTCTTCAGAAAGTTAACGCGATAGTCACACGTTAATGTAAGGACCTGCAAAAAAAAAATGCCCAAAAACGACCCGTAAGTGAAAACCCGGACCCCTGAAACCCTAATACTCATGAAAAACCAAGAAAACAAGAATTTTGGATTTCAGGCAGGCCGCGTAAGACTTAAGTCTATGCTTACGCGAGCCGCGACAGGACACATGGTGACCGGGGCTCGTTCCAGGCCACGTGGCAACCCTACACGTGACACGCTAGCCCTACACGTAGACTAGGGGCCCCCGCGGGCCGCGTAAGGTTCGAGTTAAGGTTTACGCGGGCCGCGTAAAACCTGAAAATCAGCTATAAATTGCCTGTGCATGGGACTTGCTTCTGTGTTCGAAATTTTAGTTCAAAACGTCCATTTTCTGCTCAAAACGAATATTAAGGTATCAAAACGCTCCTACGATCAAGGGTAATAACTCGATCACTGCTACGATACAATGTCTGATCGATTGAAACCGATCCGGTGGATGTTTAAGTGCTGCCCATATTTGGGCTATACTTTGTCATTCGTCGTGTGGGTTTTGATTTCGTGAGCTATCGTAAATGTTGTATTAAGTTACTGACCTAGTTTCGTGTGCATTGTTATTTAAACTAGGTTACAAGGCTAAACCCTGCCCAGTTAAACCTGCAATGTGAGTCATTCTCTTTTTATCAACAATGTTTTACAATACTCAAATTGTTTTCAAAAGTTATAATTACAGGGATTAAGTCTTGGTTATCTTGAATCACTGGCAAGTGGGGTATTGTGCACATTACTAATCTTTCACGGTTAGGTTCACCAACCTAACAGTGATAATCATCACTACTTGGGTGAAAGGACCCAATAGTTGTATGACCATCGTCACCAGGGTGTGACACGGCGCCAGATAAAAATAAGATAGTAGCCATTGTAATCGCTCTTATGTTGTAATTTATAACTAGGAGTCGTTTTATCAAAATTGAGTGACTCGCCAGTATTTCCCCGCTGATAAAATATCTTTAAACATGTTTCAGGTGACTTACTGTGAATCAAGGAAAAAGTGCTACAGAGCACTGACAAGCTTGAAATGGTGGCTCAATAAAATAAATAAACATGTTTTGTAAAACAAGGGATTTCCTCGTGAAATTACCTTTACTATAAATTATGGGGTTTGTCCCAATTTGTGAAATAAAATAATTGGGCATTTTCAAGTTTTAAAAGATCCTGTTAAACTTCCGCTGTCAAATCAAATAATAAATACCACGGGTTTCTGTCCCGCGGCTCCTGGACCGGGTCACACCAGGACAGGGGCCATGACAGTTAACCACCTAAAATCATTCATTAGCGAGCTATTGATATACTCTGAGTCTTTAAAGACAGGTTATTTACATGGTCTGGATTCCTAACCTCACTTATCAAAGAAAGCAATATCGAAGGTCACAATACAGCCACGAAGACAAGCATTAAAGTAGATCATACAATAAACTATTTCATCTTACAAGTCTTGAACACAAATCTACCAAGATAGCAATTTCAACCAAAACTACTAAACAAAGATCATAAACCGCGTCAAGAACATGTAACAACACCATAATTCGTTAGAACCCTTACGTGCTAGAAAGCATTCTTAATCAAAATAAGATTGTCTTTGATAAAACCAATACCCTGGTCCGATTTCATGGTGTAAACATATTAACAAGTTAAAAGTTTACAAATAAGTGATTAATCAAGGATTTGTTAACAATCTTCACTAACCACATACTCATTATCCAAGACAATCAAACATAATCAAGAATCCAACATCAATGAAACATTCATCATATAATCATGAAGATTCAAACGTGAAAAGGTTACTAAAGATTCATACAAATGAGATTTCAACTTAAAGATTATTCAAGAAACAAGTTCATTAATACTATTACACAATACTACATAAACATAAACATAACATCAGCTCAGTACTTGAAGAATGATCAGAAATACATGTTTAAGAACAAGAAATCAAAACATAAACAAGCAAGGATTTGATGGGTTGGATTGGTTAAGCTTCTATTCAATCTTGAGGCTTGAAATCAGTGTGATTAGGAGAGCTTCGAACCTCAGAAATCGCCTAGAAACTTGGTGAAAAACCCAACACTTTGATCAGTAGCGAATGTTGTTATTTATAGGCATTTTTCTGATCTGCACGCACGATCGTGCACTTGGGTCGCACGGTCGTGCAGATCTAGTTGTCGGGTGATGTCAGTTTTCATTTTGTCAGACAAGTGGACTTGTGGACAAGTTGATCTCAGGCACTCAGATGTGCACAGGCGTGCACTTGGACGCACGGTAGTGCAGTGCTTGGAAGTTCATCAGAATGCCTGGAAATTCACCAGAATTTGAGGTTCAGGTAGTGAACGGGAGTGCATTTGGGGTGCACGGGGGTGCAGTTGAGATGCACGGCCATGCGTATCGAGCAATTAGTGGCACTGGCTTCTGCATTGGCAGTGCTTCCGGGTTCGTAGGCCATGCACGAGGGTGCAGTTGAGATGCACGGTCGTGCAACATCTGGAAGTTCATTAGAATCTGCAGAATTCATCAGAAACGTCCTTAAATTGCCCATTTTTTCCAACTTTGTCTTTGGCACACTGTTTAAGACCTGAAAATGGAAAAGTACATGATTTGGTACCAAAACAATGAAGTTTCGGTCAAAAACACTTAAAACGGAAGTAAAATGTGGGACTAAAGCATGTATAATTTAACGAATATCAGATACATACTTGTATACATGTTTTAGCTCATGATTATGTGTTAAAAATGGATTATACTTGTATATTTGTGTATGAAGCATGAAGGTTCTTGTTTAACGGATGAAATATTCATAAGATTATTCTTGATAAAAAAGGGGGAATTTTTATAAGGATGCATGGGGTTTTAAGGCTTGACAACGATTTTGATGAGTGTTAACATGCTAAAATATATGTTAACATGTTATAGTGGTAAAGATTGGATATTAGGCTTTGGATTGTAATGATTATGAATACTGCATATTATGTTAAGATCATTTTTGTGAAAATATATGTTAACATGTGAAATATGATGAAAATGGTTTTAAAATGTATAATAAACTTGAGGATAAGTCTTGGCATAATAAGGTTTAAAAACGATAAAGTATATGTTAACACTTGATTTTATATATTAAGTGCATCATTAGGGATTATGTGTCTCGAATGTGTAAATTGGTGATTTTGGGAAAGCTGAAATGATATTTTAACATAATACATGCTAAGATAGGGAAATTATGACTTAATTATCATATTAAGATCATCAAGAATTTTCTAGACACGTTTAGTTGTTTAAAAAACTAAGACTTGGCGAAATTTAATCAATACGTTGTTTTATGTAAAAATTGGTTTTCAAAGACGTACGTACATTTTTAATATAAAATACGTCGTTATTATAAAAACTAGGTTTAAGTGAAAGCGACCAAGTCTCGATGTGTAGGAAAAAATTATACGTATTTTCACATGTACGTATTTTCAGATGAAATATATAAATATTTTGGAGTTGTAAAAATATATTTTTAGAATATATTTTCTAGAAAACGATTGTTAAAGTTGTTTTGAGAAAATAGTTACAAGTCTCGGAGATGAAAATTGGTTATTAGCTAAGTGTGGAGTGTTTATACATATATAGGATTAGGTTCAAGAGTGAACACTAGTGTAGCTTGCGAACTGAGTGAACTAATCATGGTCATACACGTGTGTAGATCAATGGCCATGATTTGATGTTGAAATACACTAGTGTATTTTACGATTTGATGATGAGATCCTGGCCATACACGTGTGTAGATTAATGACCAGGATTTGTTCACTCAGTTCGCAAATTCACTAGTGTTCACTCTAGAACCCCACCCTTATTGCGAGAACCAATGTAAACACAAAATAAAATCTAAAAAAATCAAGAAAGCACTCAAAAAAAATTTAATATTTTTTTTAAAAATCGCTATATTTCGTTACCATTAAAAAAAACTTTTTTTTTCGAGTAACAGATATCCATGCACATGTGCATATGTATCATTACTTCGACAAATTCGATAATACGTTATCAGGAATAGACAATTGCACTTTAATTTACAATACTATTCGTAATACACTACTTTTTACATTACCAATATTCAAAATGCACATGTGCATCATTAGATATAACCATGATATAACGTGTTTTGGTACAAAAAGTTTGTGATTTTGAATGGAGAAGTAGGCCCATATACATGTTTTTTGGTTAGTTATATCTAGTGGTTGATGGTTTGGTTATAGTTGTCAATTTATGATGTAATATGTTGATTGGATGTTATAAATGGTGTTTACATACATGTAATAAAGTGAAAATATTGGTAATGGTATTGTATTATGGATGGTAGGAGGTAATGGTATTGTATTATGGATGGTAGGATGTAATGGTAGTGTATTATGGATGGTATGATAGATGAAAGGGAAAGTGTATTCAAAGTAGTGTACCAAAACACCTTATTTCATGTTAATACATATAAATGCACATGTGCATTTCTAATATTGGTAATGTAAAAAGTAGTGTATTACATATGGTAGAGTAAATGAAAGTGCAATTGTCTAATATGTGTAATGAATTATGGAATTTGTCAAAGAAATGACAAAAATGCACATGTGCATGCTTGTGTATTATGGATGGAATGACAGATGGAAGAGAAAGTAGTGTACCAACACACCTTATTTCATGTTGATACATATAGATGCACATGTGCATTTCTAATATTAGTAACGTAAAAAGTAGTGTATTACACGTGGTAGTGTAAATGAAAGTGCAATTGTCTAATATTTGTAATGAATTACGGAATTTGTCAAAGAAATGATACAAATGCACATGTGCATGGAAAACTGTGACTCGAAATTTATTTTTTTTATTGTAAACAAAATATAGCGATTTTTACAAAAAAAATAGTAAAAAAAATTGGGTGTTTTTTATATTTTTTTTAGGTATTACTGTTTGTATTCACACTGGTTCTCGCTGTTCTCGCAATAAAGGGTGGTTCCTAACGGATCTTTGTCCTATATATATATATACATATATATATATAGGGAAAGTGTAAAATACAATATCCCTTAACGTACATTACGTACGATATAGGGAAATCACATGTTATAAAATAGCATTGATGAAATCGCATGTGATAATTTTGATGAAATCGCATGTTGGTTTTTTGTAACAATTTCGCATGTGATAATTTTGATGAAATCGCATGTTGGTTTTTTGTAACAATTTCGCATGTGTTAATTTTGATGAAATCGCATGTTAAAAAAACAACATGCGGAATTGTTAAAAAAAACATGCGATTTTAACATGGGATGAAGATCTGACGGCTGAGATTAGCGCGTACATATTGTACAATAAGGGCATTTGTACGTTAACCTAACCCTATATATATATGTGTTAATGCGCTTAGCGGAAACTACGGACTTGTATGTAGTATATATATTATGTGATACGTGCTCATTGATTTCAATTATGTGTATATATGTACGTATACATATATACGAATGATAAGCAAAATATTCATGACAACGAATGCGTTTTTGGTAAATATACATAAATAACATTGAAGATATTATTTTCGACAATTATCGAATATGGAATATATATATATATATATAGGGTAATGTTATATGAAAAACCCTTTAATTTTAGAAAACCTTGCAAACCCAATGCATGGTCCACATTTATCCACGTGTCCCAGCCATCTTTATTTCTTTTTTTGCTTTTGAGGGCACATTGGTCTTTTTATATTTTCACTTGTCTCCTCTTGTCAGATCACCAACTCTCTATTTTTCATTTGTAGAGCATCAAAAAAATCAAACTCTCTCTTTCTTATCCATGTTTTTTGTATCATTTTTCCTAATGAAGAAATCCAACATTTTACCAATCAAATTTAGACCGAAATGAAGAACAAAAATCAGATCGATCAATCCCTGATGAAGAACGTGGTTTTGTGATGAAGATGTTAATATATGAAGTCAGATCCACGTGAAAACCCCTTCCAGATCTTGTTCCATTTCCGTTTAGATCTCGTTTGTCCACATGTTTCATAATGTTGTTACAGATCTGGATATTTGTGAGTTTTTTACACTTTTTTAGTTTATATAAAATATGATTTGTATATGTTGTTTCAGATCTTGATATTTGTGAGTTTTACACTCTTTTAGTTTTATGCAACATATGTTTGATTCTGGGTTTTTCGTATGGTGTTTATGTTAGTTTTATGCAATATGATTTTGTGGAGTTTATATTAGTTGATAACTTGAGCATGTAGGTATGAACTTTTGAAAGATGATTATAATTTACGGTTCTATTATTTTACACTTAAATATTTGAACCAATAAAATATTGAATTTAAAAATGATATAGGTATGGAGTATGGACTTTATAAGATGATATTCAACGTCTGGTTCCATTTTTTACACTTGAAATATTAAAAAATATTCATAAAACCTGGTTGTTAATAGGTTTTTGTGTAATGGTTGTTTTAGAGATGAAACATGATTTTTTTTTGTTAAAATGGTTCTTAAAAGGGGTAAATGTTTATGTAATTTGCAGGTTTTTATTTTTGTGTTAAAAAGTTATGCTTGGTTTGGTTGCTTGCTTGGGCTTTTGATCTGAATAGTAACTGTTTTTTGTTGGTTTGGTTGCTTTGTTTGGGGCTTTTGATATGAATAGTAACTGTTTTTGTGATGTTGTTTGGGGCTATGAATGTGTTAATATTTATGTCTGGTTAACGACTTAACAGTTATCTTATCTTTTTGTTATTAGACGGTGATGGATACAAGGGAAATAAGATCCAATTCTCAGGACCGTTGGTTTCGTTAAACGTGGATCAGATGCTCAAGGATCATGACCATGTGTATGTTACAGCACAACACAACTAACACGTGTTATAGTTTGAACTTCTCGGGCATGCATGTGTTACATGTGACATGAAACCCATGTACATCGTAACACGTGTTACGTGTAACATGAAAACACATTTTTTTAACTTCTCTGGCATACGCACACCCACATGTTTACAAACCGTTTCAAGACCGGCCCAAACAATAAAGCAAGGGTAGCCGCTGAAAAGCTAAGGCAACAAAGGTAGCCGCTGAAAAGCTAAGGCAGACTGCCAAAGGAAGCTCCACCATTTTCTTAGTGCTATGTATTTTCGTTTACTAGTAATATGTAATGTGAGGCTCTTATTGTTTTATCTAGTACATGATGTTAAAACGGTATGGACTTAACACATTCTGGAAGTCTTAACACACGTTATAAAAGAGGTTTAACACACGTTATATCAGGTATACTATGTTGTTATTAAGTTACTATTGGAGTTTATGCATCCATTCTGGAAGTCTTAACACACGTTATAATAGAGGCTTAACACACGTTATACATGTCAGGCGCGTAACACATGTTACAGTATGTATATACAAAATGGGTGTGCATACAAATCATTGGAGTTTATGCATCCATTATTAGTGCTATGTATTTTCGTTTTCTAGTAATATGTAATGTGAGACTCTTATTGTTTTCTCTAGTACACGATGTTAAAACGGTCTAGACTTAACACATTTTCTGTTGGAGGCACCCGTATTTGTACCTCTGTTGTTACAGTTACTATTGAAATAGGCGCTGGTCGGGCGGTGGAGTACCGACTAGCGATTAATCGGGATTAGTCGGATTGAGATATTTACATGTAATTTTTAATTATATATATGTATATACAAAATGGGTGTGCATACAAATCATTGGAGTTTATGCATCCATTCTTAGGGCTATGTATTTTCGTTTACTAGTAATATGTAATGTGAGACTCTTATTTTGTTTTGTCTAGTACATGATGTTAAAACGGAATGGACTTAACACATTCTGGAAGTCTTAACACACGTTATAAAAGAGGCTTAACACACGTTATATCAGGTATACTATGTTATTAAGTTACTATTGGAGTTTATGCATCCATTCTGGAAGTCTTAACACACGTTATAATAGAGGCTTAACACACGTTATACAATATTAACTTGTATGTTCCATATACGGTGTTACAATATTAACTTGTATGTTCCATATCAACTTGTACACATATTAACTTGCAAACCACTTTCATATACATGAATACAAGTCGGGTTATAATGGATGCTCACATGTTATCATATGTATACAAGTGGGGTTACAACAAGATTACGATATTAACTAAGCTCACCATTAAACTCATCGCCCCCGTCGACTGTTTTCACCCTTGTCACATGTTAAGCAATTACATGTTCCGAATAGACAAATTGTAACACATGTTAGATCAGTATATACACATCATGGTGTTTTGTAAACCCCTAGCTTATACATGAATATATGTCAGGTTACAAAAAGATTATAACAGAGGCTTAACACATGTTATACATTCCAAAATGTGCAAAACAAACACATGTTATAAACGAACGAAGAGTTCTTTCCCACGTTATATATCATTATAACAGGGGCTTAACACATGTTATACATGAACACATGTCAGGTTACATCATGGTGTTCTGTTACAGCATGAACCACCAACACATGTTATAAATGAACGAAGAGTTCTTTCCCAAAGGATGTGACTTTCATATACATGAATACAAGTCGGGTTACGGTGTTACAATATTAACTTGTATGTTCCAAGATTATACAAGTTAATAGTCTTTTGGAAACCACTAGCTTATACATGACACCGTGTTGGGTTAAACCAAGATTATAACAGAGGCTTAACACATGTTATCCCAGGTATACGGTGTTACAATATTAACTTGTATGTTCCATATTAACTTGTACACGTGTTACAATCAGTATATGCACATCATGGTGTTTTGCAAACCACTTTTGATATACATGAATACAAGTCGGGTTATAATGGATGCTTACATGTTAGGGTTACAACAAGATTACAATATTAACTAAGCTCACCATTAAACTCATCGCCCCCGTCAACTGTTTTCACCCTTGTCACATGTTAAGCAATTACATGTTTCGAACAGACAAATTGTAACACATGTTAGATCAGTATATACACATCATGGTGTTTTGTAAACCACTAGCTTATACATAGGTTACAAAAAGATTATAACAGAGGCTTAACACATGTTATATATTCCAGAATGTGCAAAACAAATGACCCGTTTCATATTATATTTTCCAAAATTACCGGTACATGTGTTACCATAAATGGCTCATTTCATATTACACGTTACATACTAACTTGTACATTTATTACTTGTACAAGTTTTACGCTCAGTATCCACATTATCGGATATTTTAAACATCAACAAGATTATAATGGTGGAGGCGCCCGTATTTGTACCTCTACTGTTATAGTTACTATTGAAGTTTATGCATCCATTCTGGAAGTCTTAACACATGTTATAATAGAGGCTTAACACACGTTATATCAGGTTTTTACTCTGTTGTTATTAAGTTACTATTGGAGTTTATTCATCCATTATGGAAGTCTTAACACACGTTATATTAGATGCTTAACACACGTTATACATTTTCAGTCACTTAACACCTGTGTCAGTATGTATATACACATTTGTTATATTGCCTAAACATCCACAAATCTCAACAAAATAGGTTCATAACAAAAACAAATTAACGGAATCTTGAACAACTTCATCTTAATTAAAGAAACAAGAATCATAAGTGGGACACCTCATCCACAAAAGCCTAACACTCTCGATTCAGATTTAATTGGGGAAAAACATATGCTATAACTTAAGACCGATTTAATTGTGAAAAAACACCAAACCATGATTCAGTTGCAGAAGACGATGGCGGTTGTAGCAAGGGTTAGGTCAAAAGAAAATCATCACCACCGAACACCGCCCCATCAACCATCACTGCCCACTACTGCCCCTGCCACCATCCAACAGAACACACCAAATCAAACCACAACCCCACCTGCCACCATCCAACACACGAAAACCCCCTTCTCAATTTCGAACAATCTCGTCACCATCCAGCACCACCAACCACCCACCATCCACCACCTTCTACAACCACCCACTATCGCCGCTATCAACCACCAACACCCTAGAATGAACCAGTCACCACCTTCCACCAACCACCAGATCTGCAACCACCATCGTGCCTCACTCATTCCCCTGCCCCAACCATAACGGTCAACAACACCACCGCCACAGCGCTGCTGCTGCCGTAGGTGGCTGGAAACCCACTAGTTTTCTCTCTCTCTTTCGATTTCTCTGGACCTCTCTTTCTCTTTCGATTTCTCTGGTACTCTCTCTCTCACGGCTCTCACTCTCTCTCTAGGCTTGCAGGTTGTAAGTGTTGTGTAGAGAGAAGGGAAAGTCATGGGGGCTAGGGTTTTGATTTGGGGAGGAGAAGATGAGATCTGTGATTTTAGAGAGAGGGACTGTGATTTTGAATTGGATATGAAGAGAGAGAAAGAGAGGTGTATTAAAGAGAGATGATAGGACTAGACAATGGAGAGAGAAGTAATATACTACCCAAAATGCCCTTTTCAGTTGACTAATTGTACAAGCATGGAGTATTTTAATGTTTTAAATGCTAAAAGTTGTCTAAACAAATCATGACCCTTAATCTATTAAGATGAAACAAGATCAATGGACCACATAGAGTTTCCAAAGTTTTTTAAAAAAGATGGGGTTTCTTGTATAGCCAAGCCCTATATATATATATATATATATATATATATATATATATATAGTCTAGGAGTTTGCCAGAAAGTCCAAATTTCCTAAAAAGTGTAAAAAGTCATAAAACACCATAATGTCAACCATAAAACACACCAAAAACCCACAAATAATATGATGAAGATTACTAAAACATCATGTATGTGGGTTTTGTGTTGTGTTTTAGATGTTAAGGCTCTGATTGTGGAATGACAAATATTATTGTGTTTTATGTTGTTTAGCATTGTGTGTTTTATATTCATAGTTCTACGATGGTGCGTTTGAAGTTTTTATGGACTATTAGAGTTTGAATATAGTGTTTTAGTAATATTCATTCTATTATTTGTGAGTTTTAGGTGTGTTTTATGCCTGAAATTATTGTGTTTTATGACTTTTTACACTTTTTAGGAAAAACACACTTTCCGTAGGATCCCCACTATATATATATATATATATATATATGATTTTAAGAGATAAGTATATATTTTGGTCGTGATCGACTTACCTATTTTGTGGAACGATGTCCCACAATAAAAATATGTTACTTTTACATAAAATATATATTTATTACTCGAATCATTCGTGCACTGACACAGGTTTATACAAGTAACTAGGTCCTAGAAATTATTCAAGTATGTGTATTTATATCTATATATGTGGTAATATACATGTATGATCATTTGGATAATCACCCACCAACAAGTCGTAACATACAAATAAACGTTTTTGAAACGCTTAACATCTTATGTCTTTACAAGTTGGTGAAGGGCTTGTAGGGAAGACACATATTTAGACCTTAGTGTCTTATTAGATTAGCACACTTGTAGGTTGGGATTATATATTATTATCAGAAATTCGGATTTTCTAAGTTGCACGGAACGCAAAATTGTGAGTTTCACGGCCCATCTTTTAAATGTTTTGCTTTTAAATACTCGGGGGAGATACATGCTTGCTTATTTGGTATGATAGTTGGGGAAGGAAATCATTACATCTATTATGTGGGTATAAGTTTATTTATTGAGTTCGGGGAATTCTCGGAGTGATATTATTTTAGTAACCATTAGTCTCTACTGACCACAAAACAGTCGAATAATCTATTGGGTTTGCAAGCCCCACTTCTGGTCCTACGTGATCCCGAGGGAGTGCAATTGTGTCCTAGCTGCACGTCACCGAAATTGGTGGAGTGGTACGACAATATTGTTAAGGGTTGGTTACAGGCTTATTGTCACACCCCAACCGATGGCGGAATCATCGAGGGAGTGGTACGACAATATTGTTAAGGGTTTAGTTCAGAACCTTTATATCCTAATGCATGTGGTTTTATATTCAAGATTAAATCTTTTTATATGATGTAACATATAATACAAACCATGTTTTCCCTTTTTTGTTTATGAATCTATAAATTAATTTCCATATGTTAATATCATTCAACTAATAGAAAAAATATATAAAAAAAGTCATTGAACTAGTTTTTGACTAATTTAAAAGTAAAGTCATTATTTAACAAAAAAAATTTCATGTCACATGTTTTAGACATTTTTGTAAAGTATTGGAGTTTAATACATAAAATTTAGTTTAGTGATCTTTTCATGTATTTTTACAACCTTAGGATGGAGGGTATAAGGGTGTTTGAGTTGTGCGGTGACTTGAGTCACCGATGCGGTGACTATACCCTCGGTTTGGGGGAAATCGGTGAGGAGGAGAGAGGCATCAAAAATCGGTGAGTGTTCACCGAATTGGATTGAGTGTGTTTGAGAGGAGAGGAGAGAGGAGAGAGGGAGGAGGGACCAATCATGTTTTTTTTAATTGAGGGGTGTTTGGCTATACCTAGTGATTGAGTGTAAAATGGGGAGTAGAATGGGGAGTTGACATGGCATAATACTATTGGGTAAGATTTCACTCAAACACCCTAAGTTGTTTGACTATACCCTCCACCCTTATGATTAGAGTAAATTGTCATTTTAGTCATTAAGGTTTGACTAAAATTGTGACTTTAGTCCAAATAGTTTTTTTCTTGTTATTTTAGTTTAAATAGTTTTGTTTTCTACCATTTTAGTCCCTGACTTTTGTCATTTTTTTTGCCATTTTCATCCAACCAACTAACTTCATTCAAAAAATCTAGTTAACTTAGGTAATTTTGGTCAAACCACATTTTTTTTTCGCAGGTGCGATGGTATGGGGATAGTGTCATAGTGATGTGTGTAAAATGCAACATATAAATTACATCAAATGAGGCATAAAACTAACCTTTTTAAGTACTAATGTTGGAAAAAGTGTGGTTTTGTCTTCCTTTTGTATTTTCAGAATTAAACGAGCTCAAATGAACAAAAGAAAGTAAAAATACAGCTAAATCTAACATAAATACAAGAAAGGGAATAAACGTGGCATGCCCGACCCCTCGATAGCATCTTCCCAAGCAAAAACAAGACATCAGAAGGCTGAACACGCCCCGTGCCCAGCAGACACGGGGGCGTGCCCAAGTGTCTGCAGAAAAGACAAAGTTGTAGAAGTGTCTATCTCCCAACACGGGGGCGTGCCCAGCTCCACACGACCGTGGTCAACGCTAAGATTCGCAGAATCCAAACAAATCTTGATAGTACAGATACGCTTCTGCACACGGGGCCGTGCCCAGTGGACACGGGGGCGTGGTCAACTAATGCAGACAAACTACAATTAATGAAGAAAGAGAAAGTGGATGGACACGGGGCCGTGTCCGGGCTTCTGTGCAGGCTATATGTAGGATCGTTTTCTGACCCAAACGAGTCAATCAGAAGAGTTTTTCTCAATACGAAAGGCGGAAACAAACGTATCAATTTCAATTCAGCTAGATATACACTTTAAACTGTCTTTTGATTGATTTGACAAAGTTTTACAGCAAGTCGACACTTCGGCAGCACTTCGGTACTGAATCCGGAAAGTTACAAATGACAAGGCATCAAAGGTATTTATAGACAAGCTAATTTCGCACGGACCTGCTCAAACGGAATTAGTTTCATGCGAAACTTAATTTCGTACGAAATTACTATCTGATTTCGTACGAAATTACCTATGTGTAATTTCGTGCGAAATTACCCACAAACACACTTTTCTCGTTTTGCATGCCCTGATCTATCTAATACAATACAAGACTCGATACAAGACGAAGTCGACAGACGTATGCACTAATAGACTCCCCCTCGGATGTCGACGAGTCTTCAATACATGTCTTCAATCTTTATCAGACTTTGTGTTCTCTCTCGAAGTATCTAACAATGTAAAGCATCCTCAATCCTTCTCTTTTCTTCATCTCCAGAATCTTGATCTGGCTCTAACTATCTTCAGACTCCCCCTTAAGTTGTGCTTGGGATCGCAGTCTGGCTTTCACAATTTCAAGATCGTGACCTGGCTCACATCCTGCTCAGGATCAAAACCTGGCTTACCTGCACAATCTCTACCTCACAATAAATTTCTCAAATTTAAACTTTGACAAATTCAGAAGTTTCAAACAGAAATAGAATGATTTAACATTTAAAAGTTTCTGATGACCACTTTTAGGTAATCATTCAAAAATATTTGATTTTACAATGTTAATCTCTGATGAACCACTTGTAAACATTCTTCATACACACTCTCCCAAACCTGCTCATCATGTTTAGCACTTGGAATTTTTTAAAATCAGCTCTCCAACATCAGTTGTCGAAAATCTTTTTGAATTTTTCAAATTTTTTTACTAAAACACACTAAAATCCTTTTGAATTTTTGAACTTGAAGAACAATGCAGTAAAGAAATGTTTACAAACAATATTTTTGTGAGTTTGTGTAAGAGGATCATATCAGTTTCCAAGATATATCACCAACACCGTTAAGCTTTAAACATTTTAAGTTTTAAACGATTCACTTAGATTGTCAGTATCTTGATCCACTTAAATTTTCACACAAAGTTCAACTGTTTCGAGATACGAGATTAGTGATTTAGAGACTTAAACTTATTCGCATGTCCCACCTCAGAATATACTCCCGTATCCAGATACCAATATTCAGTCTTACAGGTGAGTATACCTAGATGATATCTGTAAAGGGTTAAAATGCGAGGGCCGTGAGAGCTCAGGCTATTGCTTCTGCAAAATCAGAGAGATGACGGCTTCGACTTTTGGTGTGTTCCCTTTAGAGAATCTTTTCTTCAACAGCACATGATTAGCATTTTACAATGTTTCATCATTTTTTATGCTAAGGGGAGTGCTATATTTCAAGCAAGTAGAAAGTATTATACGGGGACTAGGCCATTGCTTCTGCAAAATCAGAAGTCCCGGGATAATACCCCAGATATCACTGAGTATAAAGACCTAGTATCTCAGAAAGAGGGACCTTTCAAACAAGATTTCGGGGGTTACCCATATATCCGAGAGATGTTCCCCACGAAATAAGTAAGTTTGAAATTTAGATTTATATCTCGTCACAATCTACTAAATGTGTAAAAACCTACTGGCATATCATCAGTGAGACCGTTTATCACATTTTGACTTTTCAATTTTTTAGCATGTTGTGATAGTCCACTGATGTACTATCATTTCCTCTTTTTCACAACAGAGCTCGTTTTAGCTTTTATCATGTTTTTGGCTTTTTCAAATTTTAAATGTTTTTGAATTTTCTGAAATTTTCTTACTCCCCCTAAAATGCAAAATCAATTAAAGAAAATTTGAAAACAAACTGTACAAGGTAAAGTGACAACTGATTTTCAAGCTTCCGTTCTCCATCCACTTGGCATAAACAATCAGAACTCCCCCTGACAACAAACTATTTTCCCATTGATTTCAAAACACTTAAGTTTGTTTTAATCAAATGGTTTTTCCGGAAAATTAGTTTTGTTTGATTTGATTTCATAAACCACTTTGTAAGTTAGGGGATCAATTCATCACCTTGTTCATCTTTAACCATTTGAAAAATTTAACAATTTTCAAAACAATCATCATCACCACTTGTAGAAAATCAAGTACAACTTAATGTCCCTGATTTACCACTTGTAAATTTTCACAAACTTCAAGAAAGATGTCGATACCTGCTCCACACTTACCAACCTGGAAGCTCCGGCAAGTCCTGAGTTTAACAATCATAATAGGTTCCATCCCAGTCACATACCTGGGATGATCCAACTTTACCTGGTTTCTTCGTTTTCTTCTTATAGAATTCCTTTACCCCTTTGACCTTCCCGTCAACCATTTTTTCAAAAATATTTTTCACTTTGGGGCTAAAGACTTTTTCAACATCAAATTCTTTCTTTTCTGAGAAAAATTGATTTGAAATCTCAATTTTACCAACTTTTTGTTTAAAATTTTCAGCCCTCAATGGTGGAAAATTTTCATCATCCATTAGCGGAACTGATTTCTCATCTTTTGAAACAACATGTGGCTCATCTGACTTTGTGGAATCAGATTCATCGCTAGAAAATAGCTCCTCTGATTTTGACGAATCAGAATCATTGCTAGAACTATCATCAGATTTTTTAACAACCCACTTGTGGTTATCAAGATTTGCTTTTCTCTTGTAAAACCTTTTTGAACATTCACCAACCTTAAACTTCGAATTTTTGAAAACTTTGAATTGTTTAGTTGGTGGTTCATTCTCAACCATCTTTACTTTCAGTTTAAGAGAAACTCCCTATTTTGTTTGGATTGCCTTTGGACAATTCCTGGCAATATGGCCAATTGTTTTGCATTTAAAACAGGTTCTCGTTTCCTTTTTCTGAGCAACTTCCTTCTTCATTTCTTCTTACTTCTTAGCAAGGAATTCTTTGTTTGATTGATTCCTGAACAATTGCTCCTTTTCTTCTTCCGAAGATGTACCTGAAACAAACACATTTATTGTTTTATAAATTTTCTCATTTTTATGATTTTTCGGTGGAATAAAACCAATACCTTTTCTTTTGAAATTACCGTTATGGTTTGGTTTCTTTTGAAAACCAGAACTGTAACCTTTTTTCTTGTTTTCTCTTTGTTTCAGAAATATTAATTTCCGTCAGTTTGAAAACCTTTTTGATCATTTCTGGTTTAACACCTCTTATTGGAAATTCTTCATCAAAATATAATTTGTCAGAATCATTCAAAGTATAAGCCACTTTGACTGTTTCATCATTCAAAATAGATTTTGATAACAAAAACTCTTTATTATAAACCCGTTTCTCCTTTTTGACTGTTGACTTTGACTTGTCAGACTTTGACTCTGAGTTTGATTCCAACTTTGACTCCTCGGTTTCATCGTTATCCAGCACCTGATCGACCACTTTCTTTATTAACTCAGACTCATGATCAGTGTCAGACGATGTAAAAATGACATCAATGTTGTCTGGCAAATTTTCTGAAGACTCAGATTCCCACTATAAATTGGTTGCCTTTTTTACTCTTTCTGAATTTGGATTTCATGGAGAATATCCATTTTCAAGCGGGGGTGGACACTTGTTGTAACTGGCATCTTGTTTCTTACCAGAAATCTTTACTTCAGTATCCTTCTTCTTTTCAGAACTCTTGTCTTCAGATACTTCCTCTTCATCAAATGCCTTCATGCCTTCAACAGTTGGATAAATCCTGTCAATAACATAAGAAGTACATGAGTAACTTTTTAACAACCTATTTACTCTTTCTGTTTCAATCCTTTGGGTTTCCAGTTTCTGTTCAGGCACAGCACATTTTTCAATATAATTGTTGACAACTTTTTGTTTTGTCATGAAAGATCGTTGAAGTGTCTTCATTGCTGTTGCTTGTTCACTTCTTGACTGATTGTACTGATTCATAGCTTTGTTGAGAACATCATAAGATTCTTTCAATCTGTTCATGTTATGAATCAAAGTACTATTATGTTTCTTTACTGCTTCACAATTTTCACATATCACCGGAATCTTTTGTGCATCAGCTTCAACTGTGAAAAGTGGAATGTCTTTGACCTTTTTCCTTATTACTCGAATTTCTTCATCATCACTGCTAATGGGTTTTTTAACTTTCTTCTTTTTCTTTTTAATTTTTTCATCATCACTGTCACTCTCTTCCATCAATTTTAAATGCTTTTCCATTTTCCTTGCATAATAATCATCATCATTATCACTGTCTTCAGCAACTCTAGCAACAAAAGCTTTGTGATTTGAAGATTTGTTAGGATCATAATCATCCCAACTGAAATTTGCCCAGCTAAACCCTACTGGTAATTTTTCATCATCTTAATTTATTAGACATGCTTTACTATCAGCTGAAATATATTTGTCCCAACTGAATTCTTTTGTTGACTTTTTATCATCTTGATTCACCATACAAGCTTTCTTTGATGAATCTTCGATTGTCTTCCTAGCATGTGCAGTTTGTGGTTCTTGTTGTTGTTGAGCAACTTGATGATAAATTGCTTTCCGATAGTAGTCATTGTTGTTGAACGGATTTTGAGCTCCACTTGCTTCGCGATTTGTGCACTCTCTCTTGAAATGTCCTATTTCCCTGCAACGAAAACAAGTAACTTTAGATTTATCAAATCCTAAAGTAGAAACATTTGCATCATGGAAATCATCTCTTCCCGTAATTTGTTTAAACTTTTCGGCTCTTCTCAAAACACTCGCCAAACACCACTTTATATCCATCAATTCCATCTCCTCACCATCAATCTGATCGTAATCCTCTTTTGTCAACATTGGATTCCCGATATTTCCTGGAACTAAACTTTCATATGATTCTAATACAGTTCCCAACAACGACATGTGACCTTTTGCAACCTCTTCCGAGAAATTTTCACCATTTTCAAGATTCAAAACAATGTTGCATTGTAATCTCTTGCCATTCTTGGTTGTTGAAAAATTTGGATCAAAAGATGGATATGAAGAAAATCCCATTTTGTTGTTTGATCCTTGAGATGACCCTCCAGACGAACTCTTAGCATTAAATGCAGTTTCAACCTTTGGTGACATATTAGCCTTATCACTAACACCTCCTTTGTAATAAAGACCTATATCTTGTTCACCATCAAAATCTTTCATTCTTGAGATCTTCCTCTGTTCCATTTCCTGAGCTTCAAGTTTTTCAATGAATTTATTCAGTGTCAAATTACTAAAATCTTTCTTATTTCTCAACATCATAAGATATGTGCCCCAAGTTTCATGTGGCAATGCATCAGCCAACTTTTCTATCAACTCTTCATTATCTTTTGTGATGCTCACTCTCTTCATTTGGACTAACAGATTGCAGTATCTTTCAATAATCTGCTTGGTGCTCTCAGTTCTCAAATCACGAAATAGATCAAATTCCTTTTTCCAAAGTGACTTTTTATTTTTAATCATCTCTTTACTTCCAACAAACTTTGATTTTAATGCTTTCCAGATAGAGTATGCACTTCCATTGTGTTGCAATAAAACCAAGATATCTTCTTTAATCGCTTGATGCAATAGACTGGTCATCATCTTTTCATTTTTGTATTTCTTTCTATCATCAACACTTAGATCTTTAATAGCAATCTCCTCTTCATCATCATTCAACGGTCTAATATATTTCGTTTCAACACATTCCCAGGCATCCAAATAATTTGCTTGAACCCAATTCTCAATTCGTTCCTCCCATCCTTTATACTCCTCGATATTCATGAGCTTAGGCGGTTTTTGCATAGTGCCCGTTTCATTTTCCATGTTCAAGTTCTGAGTAACAGATGCCGGAGTAGTCGGGGTGGTAGAAAATGCGTTATAAAAGTCCTCTTCCATGTTTCGGTAACAATTTTCACAAAACAGTCTTTTCAAACGAAAATACTCCTTCAAACGAAATACCCTTTCAAACGAAATAACCAAACTCAAGCGAAAAAACCTCTTCACACGAAATACCCTTTGAAACGAAATACTGATCTCAAGCGAAATAAGGTGGTTCCGAACGAAATAGGTAATTTCGTACGAAATACTCAAACGAAATTACAACTTTGATGCGAAATAGCTAATTTCGTGTGGACCTCTCAAACGAAAATACAATCTGGTGTGAAATAACTGCTTATTTCGTACGAAATACTGCTGATGTCATTATCTCAAGCTGTTTTTGCAAAAATTGATCAAGTTTTAAGCCGTTTTAAGATCTGAAACTTTCTAGGGTTTGTTAAAACACTATTGTGCGTATAATGTGTGAAATTCAAGTCATTTTGACTGTAAAAACTTGTTAATTTTGAAAAAGAAGGTGTAGAAATCAGATTTTGCAACTGAATTGGTATGAACTCTTCCTCTTGAGCTCTGATACCACTTGTAGGATCGTTTTCTGACCCAAACGAGTCAATCAGAAGAGTTTTTCTCAATACGAAAGGAGGAAAAAATGTATCAAGTTCAATTCAGCTAGATATACACTTTAAACTGTCTTTTGAATGATTTGACAAAGTTTTACAGCGAGTCGACACTTCGGCAACACTTCGGTACTGAATCCGGAAAGTTACAAATGACAAGGCATCAAAGGTATTTGTAGGCAAGCTAATTTCGCACGGACCTGCTCAAACGGAATTAGTTTCATGCGAAACTTAATTTCGTGCGAAATTACCCACAAACACACTTTTCTCGTTTTACGTGCCCTGATCTATCTAATACAATACAAGACTCGATACAAGACAAAGTCGACAGACGTATGCACAAACACTATAAATAGAGATGCTTAGTTCACTTCAAAGGCATCCCTTGGCAAACCACCTCTCTCACACTTCATCCACACTCCACCCACACTCCACCACCATCACAACCCACATCCACCACCATCATCCATCATAGAGTGTGTGTAGTAGTCTCGGGATCCAAGATTGATAGTAAGAGTTCTTGACAATCAAAGGCCATGTTTGCCTAAGTCTCTTACATCACTTGGTGAAGACAAGCATTTAGTGTAATACTTTTGTTTTTTAATCTTTTCGCACTTTTTATTTGGTTTTGTATTAATGACTTTAATAACTAGTTTCTTATGTTGAAGGTGAAACTTCCTTATCATTTGTTCGTGGTGTCTTGGCGTTATTTTACTGTCTATATAAAATAAAAGATTTACACCATTCATATCTCTACGGTCTATACAGAGATATGTTGGCTACCTGGTCGGGGGTTAAGGGAATGGTTTGGTAAGGTTCTTGCCTTGTTCAGTGTATAGATCCTGCAAGGACCTGGGTCAAGCTTAGTAGGACCTCCTTCAATACCCACCGGTATTGGATGGCGGGGGTGCGAATGGCTTGATCCCCTCATATGTAAACTACTATTAATACATTAACCCGGCTACTTGGGATTGTATCCCTGCTGACTCAAACCACTTAGCCGAGGGTAACGTCACCTTCAAAAGAGGGGCCTACCACATTACGCATTAATAACTTAATTAATTATCTTTCAATAATCCAACCCTTTAGGATTGTATCCTTGCTGACTCAAACTACTGGGTTGAGGGTAACGTCACCTTCAAAAGAGGGGCCTACTACTATAACTAAGATAATCTCTTATGAAGTGCAAAAGTGCGGAAAACATCAAAGGTTACACTAAAGGCGAGTCAGATCCAAGTGATTCCTCTTGTCTATCTGTTTTATTTTTATTTTTATTTTCAGCATTTTTAGTTTTTATTTTCATGTTTAAAACCTTTTTCTAAATTTTTGATTTGATTAAACGTTGAGGATAAACCGATATTAAAAGCTCTTGTGTCCTTGGACGACCTCAGTATCTTACCAACACTATACTACGCTCACGATGGGTGCACTTGCCCATATGTGTGTTTAGTGTTAGTAAAATATCGCGTTTTATAAATTTAAAACTTGACTAAAGTGTTAAAAAGGGCTTAAAATATACATAAAAATATATAACGCTACACACGCATCAAGTTTTTGGCGTCGTTGCCAGGGATACAAGAATTTTAAGAAAGCTTAAAATCGACGGCCTAATCAGTTTTTCAAAACCTTTTTAAAACGCGCCCACATTTTCTGCATTTTAGTTAGTTTTTGCATTTACAGTAACCTGAACACGGGGCCGTGCTCACTGAACACAGGGCCATGCTGCACATTTTTTACAAAACTCCCAGATACAGAGTCTGAACACGGGGCCGTGCTCACTGAACACGCCCCCGTGCTGCACAAAACCAGTTATTTTTATTAAAACGCCCAGATACAGAACCTGAACACGGGTCGTGTCCACTGAACACGGGGCCGTGTCCAGCCTCTGTTTCCGTTTTTATTTTTGTTTTCTTGTCTCGAGATTCTGTTGTGGTCTGCTGAGTGATTCTTATGGATCAATACTCAGGAGATTACAACTACACCTATGAGGAGGATGATTATAGGGAAGACTATTTTTGGGAAGATCCTTATCTTTTCAAAATGTGTGCCGATCAACTCATCCTCCGATGCGTACATGGTAGTGAAGCAAGAAGAATTCTCTACCATTGTCATGAGGGTCCGTACGGAGGACGTCATGGTGCCGCTAGTACCGCACTTAAGGTATTTGATTCAGGATTTTATTGGCCAACCATTTACAAAGACGCCCAAAGTCTTGTCAAGCCGTGTGACGTGTCACACCCCTTTCTAAGGCAAAAGCACGAGGTGTGATCATGAAAGGTTTTCATTGCATACGATTGGTAAACATACTACATGCTCATAAAATAACTTCAAATGCCAAGCGTTACATAACCAAAATCATAGTTTTAGTGTTTACATCACAAGACAGCATATTGTCTGAAAGTTTACATCTTTATTTAAGGATAAACATAAACGACATCCAGGAGCATGAGTAAGACTGCACGCACATCCACTACTTACCTAAAATACATGTGAGTTTTGGAAAAACGTCAACATAATGTTGGTGTGAATTCATGCAGTTTTTGTATTGCACGTTTGTATACTTTGTATGAAAACATAGTTTGTATCTTGCGTAAATCAAGTATCTTGTGTACACCACATACTCATGTATGAATCAAGTATTCTTGTGTAAATCAAATATTCATGTATAAATCGAGTATTCTTGTGCACACCACGTAGTCATGTATGAATCGAGTATTCTTGTGTAAATCAAATATTCATGTATAAATCAAGTATTCTTGTGTACACCACGTACTCATGTATGAATCAAGTATTCTTGTGGTATGAATCTTGTATAAATAAGGTGTTCTTGAATATATTAGGGTCGTTAATGGGTTGTAAGGCCATTAACATGTGACACGACATAGGAAGTCACCAAACCATAGGCATTTATCAAGTTGGCATATTCTGAGACACAAAAGCACTGCTTGGTACTCGTTCTCACCAAGAGTGTGGCTGCCCGACACCCGTTAGATCTAACCTTTTGTTCTGCGGTCTAGGTATCTTGTTGATTAATGGTGCTTATGGTACCCTATTCGTGACACGATTTCTTGTATCATTTCTCGAAACGCATCATACTTGGTACTAGTTTTCACCAAAAGTGCTTCTTGTATTTTGTATTCTCAAAACGCATCATACTTGGTACTCGTTCTCACCAAGAGTGCTTCTTGTATTTTGTATTCTCAAAACGCATCATACTTGGTACTCGTTCTCACCAAGAGTGCTTCTTGTTTTTGTATCATACCATTTATAAACATTGTAACATGTATTTCACCCCCGAAGTTATAAAACTGAAAACAGTTAAAAGAAAAGGGGGAGCATGAACTCACAACTTTGCGTTCCTTGCGTCGTAAACTTCACCGGATTTGCTTAATTAACGTCGTGACCTATACGTGTTTTCTTAACGTTAGCCACTGGACTTGTATCGCACAAGTACGGTCACTATCTTTTGTATATGTTTTCTTGTGTTAAAAATAATTTATATTTTTAACTATGTATCTTACTTATATTATTTTCTAAAAAAAATAAATATAAGTATCTTGTATTTTGCACCCGAATGGTGTATCTTGTATGTTGTATGTGTAATTTTGTATTTTCACTTCTTACAAGTATTTAGTGTATTTCCAAGACCTAATACACTATTACATGTAATACATACTACATACACTTAGCATAAAATTTTGTGATCAATAAATATATATATTTTTTCTCAAAAATATACATACTTAGTATCAATTTTATTCTTGAAGAAATCATCATTTCTTAACACAAAAATTAGGGAAACCTTGGTAACATTTTTAGGGAATAAGTTTCTCAAAAACTTATATTTTTCTAAGTGCCAAATTTTTATAGAAATTTTGACAGAGTTTCCCCTAAAAATGGAGGTTTCCCATGTTTTTGAAACATGTGTTTATTTTCTTTTAAATCATCAACAAGCATTAACAACTCATTCAAGTCTCACTACAAGCCAAAATCATGTAAATCACGCTATATCATGAACTTGTTATATCCCGAAAACGCGTAGTAACTTGGTAAAGCTCTCAGTGGGCTTAGTTACCTTCCAAAGTATAATTATCTCTTTAAAAAATCACCTTCTAGAAAAAGTTTAGTGTTTACAACTTGTAAACAATTTTTACAAAATTCAACCCCTTTGAACTCTTCTTGTAAATAAAATATTCTCATACTTGTCTTATTTCTAAAAATAGCGTAAGTGTTTGTAATAGTCATGATTTTCCAAAACCGCTTCTCTAACGTGGTTTCCTTACAAAAATCCTTTGTAACTCTTGGATTTACAAGATCATCAACTTACTAGTTTAATTATATTTCATGAAAAATCATTTTTATCAAGTTCATATTTAACTAGAAGGTGGTTATTTTATGTAACACATAACCACTTTCTAATCTTGTTAAATCATATTCCCAAATATTATTTAACAAGGTCCATATGGTGATTATCACCACACAATCAAGAATCCTCATAAAATTAACAACACATTTACCACAACATCATACTAGTAACATTTCATCTTCAAATAAACTTTCATGTAAAGCTTCATGTAAAGTTTCATGTTCATCTTCTTTAATGTTCTTGTTCTTTAGTGATTCAAACATATGCATCATACTACAACTTTTAACTAAGAAACAAGATGAACAAGGGTGTAACAAGGAACTTACTACTAGCACAAGGCTAGGGTAGAATCTAGTGATGAAGATGATGAAGAATGATAGTGAAAGAGCAAGAAACAAAATCCTTTGGAGCTCCACAAGTTGCAAGCTCCTTTAATCACCTTATATGCTTGAACGGGACTTGAAGCTTTGATGAAGATGGTGGTTTAATGGTGGTGATGGGGGCGGTTGTGGGGAGCCGTGAGGGAGGGAGAGAGAGTGAAGGTGTGGGTGTTAAATGATGAAGTATGGTTGTGATCTCATGAGCCATGCTTTATAAGATACTTTCACATATTTTGGTAAGTTCTACAAGTAAGCAATCTACTAAACAATTAGGATAAAATCTAACACAAGATTGGGAGTATGGTAGGGTGATTTTTGTGGGTCTTTATGACCGAGTTCGGTTAGGGAGGGGGGGTTGGTTGTAACTTTTCAACTAATGAGTAATGGATAGTTAGTTTCCAAGTATGAACTTCCTTATGTTAGTTAGTTGCTTTTTAGTGGGTGTTAGGGTGTTCGGGGATCACAACTATCCAAGAAATAAATAAACAATGTGTTTGGCAAAAATTTGGTGTCCCGGGTAATGTCCAGTTGTTCGGTTAAATACCGGTTCGTTAAGTGTTAAATTGCACCGTTTAGTGTCTTTTATGTACCCTTTTGTAACCCTTTCAATTCCCGACACTTAGGGAAATATTCTGGACTATAACACGTAAAGTCTGCATGATATTTATATGTTTAAAAGCTGGTTATAGCTGAATTTAGAAATATTCTGCACTTAAAGTGCGTTTCGAGTGCTTTTTAGTGCGTATTTTAGTCTCCGGAAAGCCTATATGTGAACCCTTGTATGTACTCTTGGGTTTTAATGTATTCTTGTCATTGGACCTACACCTAGGCTCCAATTTTATTGTCTGACTGCTTTCTGCAGAGTTGTTGGCATATTGTGTCTTACCGGTGAGTTTACTAGTATTTCTGATGCAACGATCTCGTTAATGCATAAAGCAATATTTTGTAGTATAAAACGTGCATGAATTCACTTGTATAGTATGAAATTAGACAATGTTGACATTTTAAGCACATAATTGCAGTCATTAAACAATAATTAAAGTGTATGGAAATTACCGGTTTGGTGCCAGTTGTCACATGACGCTTGCCAAAGATCAGTTAATATTTCTTCCAAAAACGAAATGCCACAAAATGGCATTCTTGTTTGTGAAATTTTTTATGTGTGGGGACTCAACTTTATAGGACATTTCCCACCGTCAAAAGGAAACAAATATATACTTGTGGCGTAGATTACTTGTCTAAATGGGCCGAGGCCGAGGCACTTCCAACAAACGATGGAAGAGTCGTGGTAAGATTTCTGAAAAGATTATTCTCTCGTTTTGGAACACAAAAAGCATTAATAAGTGATGGAGGTACCCATTTTTGTAACCATCAACTTGAAATTTTTTTAACAAGGTATGGGGTCTATCACCGGGTCTCAATGGCATATCACCCTCAAACAAACGGACAAGCCGAAGTGACTAATATAGGTTTAAAAAGAATACTTGAAAAAACTGTAGGGTTAAATAAAAAAGAATGGGCCGATAAATTAGACGATACTTTATGGGCTTTTCGAATAGCATACAAAACAACAATAGGTACAACCCCATATAAGCCCGTCTATTGAAAAAGTTGTCATTTGCTTGTAGAAATAGCACACAAGGCCTACTGGGCAATTAAACACGTAAACTTAGACTTAGAAATTGCAGGTAAAAATCGATTTTTCCAATTAAATGAATTAGACGAATTAAGGAATTATGAATACTCTAACTCTGAAATTTATAAGGAAAGAATGAAAAATTTGCATGATAAACACATTAAACCTAATGAATTTCGGGTAGGAGATCAATTTCTATTGTTTAATTCACGACTTCAATTATTTCCTGGTAAATTAAAGTCTAGGTGGCCAGGACCTTTTTCCATCACCCATATTTTCCCACACAGTGGAGTCGAAATTAAATCTCAGAATGGAATTCCATTCAAAGTCAATGGCCAACGGCTGAAGCTCTATCAAGGATTTATTGAGGATGAGGAGGAAGAAATCTCGCTTCAAACGGTTGAAGAATAAAATGAAGGGTCAAGCATCAACATCATACCTTGTAAGTTACGAACATCGGGAAAACATCTAAATCGGTAAGATCTCTAAAACCAAGTTTCGGGAAACAGGGCACTCACACGAGCACTTAAATTTTTTTTAAAAATTGCCCGCCCACGGGGCCGTGTCCGCGCAACTATCGGGATAAAAACCCCTTTTTCCTTCACTTTCTTCATTCCACACGCCCCGTTTCCCCAAAAACTCTCTGCTCGGGTGAATTTTTCTGCAGATTTCAACGTTTCCCTTTCTTCTAACAACATCAAGGTATGATTCTATCCTTATAATTAGTTAGATTAAGTACTTGCATGTAGTTTAACAACAAAATTTGGGGAAAAATCTAGGGTTCTTTAACTTGAATCGGATCGAACCTCAAATTTTTGCATAAATCTATTAGCATTAGTTTAGATACATGTTATAGGAAGTAAATCAACTTGTATTGTTTGTAGATTTGCCCGATTTCTCACAAAAACCCCAAACCCTTGTTTTTGAACCGAAAAAGATAAAATTGAAGGGGTAAACGGTTTGTTTTGGGAAAACGGCACTTGGGGTTTCATTTCCGGGGAAAACCGCCCCTACTGGACCAAAAATTTTCAAGTTTTCGGGACTGGGTCGAAAAATGGGAATTTTGGGAAACAAATGTCTGGACACGGGGTCGTGCTCAGCGAGCACGGGGGCGTGTCCAACTAATTTTAGGCGAACATGGGGAGTGTCCGCTGAACACGGGGTCGTATTCAGCCGACTGTTTTCAGTTTTCTTCGAAAATTTCACTGTTTCATGCTAATTGTTTGGTGTTTTCTTTCAGATGGCCAAGAAATTTACCCGATTTAACGCAAGTGAGTTGGCTGCTCAAGCGCGGTATGATGTGTTAAGGACTAGGCCCGAGGAAAATCCCCGACAACTGTGCATGGACACTCTTGAAGCAGTGAACCAGATAAACCGCTTCAACAACATTGTCACCGGCCCACTACGAGCTGCCATTTGCACTTGGCTTCACTCCGTGCATGAATACAACATGAAACTTTACAGCACGTTCGTCTTCAAGACAAGAGCGGATCCGTTTGACAATGATGGGGTAGAGTTCGGTTGTGGAGGGACCGTGTACTCGATCTCAATCGCACAATTTGGGGCAATAGTTGGGTTGTGCGCGGATGAGAATGCTAGAGATGAAGAGAACACCGGCGGTCTCCGCGAGATTCCAGAAAATCAATGCCAAGCTGCTTGGGCTCAAATAGGGGAAGGCAACTATAACTCGAGCCGAACTAAGAGCACACAGTTGAGAGACCCTCTTTACCGCTACATCCACAGGGTCCTCAGCTACTCTCTCTGCCAGAGACACGACAGTGGTGGTGTTGTAGGGTTGCGTGATCTTCTAGTCCTCCATTGCATTCACAACAGTGTCAACCTTGACGTTCCATACCTGCTACTCCGTAACATGCACTTGAACCAACTTGCTACTCCCCCGACTCCTATCCTGTTTGGAAGGTTGATTTACCGCCTTTTCAAACACTTTGTGCCAAGGATGCCGAGGTCCTTTCAAAAGGGACCGTGGTTGGGAAAAGTGGGCATGGTCATTTACCGCTCCATGAACTTGATCTATGAAGCGGATGATGGGACGGTCAGTTTTCAAACAGTTCAAGGGCATGCATGGAACCCTCAAGAAGCTCTAGTCCTACACGCTTCACACATCCGTCCTCCTCCCCAGTACCACTACCAACAGCATGGTGATCCGGGTCAATCCTCCTCTCAAGGAGGTGGTTTTCCTAACTTTCAAAGCTTACATGATTTATTGCAGGAAAACCTTATGTACACCAGGAACACCTACAACATGGCCAGCAACACATACGCCCATGTCGGAGTGATAGAGAGAAATATCTCTGACATGCAGGATGGCATTGGGAACATCCAAGAGTAATTGGCGGGCCACGAAGGGGATGATGATGATGAAGACGAGGACATGGATTGAGCGGGAGGAGTTGGAGGTAGCATCACACGGTTGGAGGTCTCACAGGTTAACCCCTTTATCTCATGAACAATTGCATGGCCTACGTGCCATTTGTTGAACAATTTACTTCCCTTAACACTTTTTAATTTTCTGCATTTCTTTTCTTTTTAACTTGTGATGTGGATGATTAAACTTTGGTAAATTAGGATGCTTGTTATTGTTGGTGTGGTATTTATTAGTAAAACAGGTACCTACGAGGCTTAAAGCACTAAACATTAGTGCTACTAAAGTCGGCACAGCAGAACCGAAAGCAGAAACTTGTTTTAAATGATTGCAGTTTGTCCACACGGGGTCGTGCTCAGCCGACACGCTCCCGTGCCCATCGCCCAGACCTACTGTTTGTCTATTTTAGACTTTTGCCCAGCACGGGGTCGTGTTCACCAGACACGCCCCCGTGTCCATCTTTTGTAAGTCCTCGTTACTGACAATCTGACCACGGGGCTATGTTCATTCGACACAGGGCCGTGTCTAGATGCCCAGTAACATAAATTTTTGTTTTTAACACACCTTTTACACATTCAATCAACCTAAAAACTTATTTTTGGGACACATTGAGGACAATGTGTATTTTAAGTGGGGGGGGGGGGGATGCTAAAACATTGAATTTTGCAAGTCCTAATTACAAGCCTTACACAAAACTCTATTGGAACCGCTAAACACCCTAATTTTTTTAAAAACTTTTCATTTTTTTACTTGTCTTGGTTTAATTTGGGAATAACAAGTTCTAAAAAGGTTATATTTTTACGAATTTACAACCGATAGCGTCGTGATAAAAAGAACCAACATAAGAA